>OV121137.1:10477666-11677666 GCA_921294245.1 Brassicogethes aeneus
CATATTTAGATTTCTTAGATTGATCTACTGTTGCCTCTTTTTTTTTACTCTTCTCTAGTCGTCTTAAAATGTGAGGATCATTGTACTGTTTAAATAGCTTCTTTATAAATAATGTGTCAACTGGTGGCATAAATTTAAAAAGTTTACATAAATCAATAACTTTTGCCAAAGGTAGCAAGCATTCTTTTGGAGGAGCGCATGCTTTTAGTGTTGGCAATTTTTGTGAAACATTAAGTGGCCTTATTAGGTTTTTTCGTGTTGTAACAGTCGTTAAATCTACTGCCAAAAAATCTGGGTCTGTGTGATTTAACTTGTAGTATACTTTCATAGGTTCTGATCTTAAATATTTAATTTGTTTTAATGACGCATAAGCGATATTCTTAAAATTGTAGCCTAAAGTAGCTATCTTGAATTCCTTAAAGTCAGTTTGTTGTAAGTGGTAAACTTTAAACTTATTTCTATTGTTTACTTGTGGGAGTAATCTAAGTAAAGCCAAAGGACTAAATATTTCTTGCCCCTTAAGATATTTTTCCGTTTGACTATGTATGTTATCTACTTCTTGTATAGAACTATGGCCAGGTTCACAATATTTTTGTATTATTTCCTCTACAGTAGGATTCTCTTCCATGAATTTCTTTAATGCCATTGTCATTATACTATTTTTATTTTGTGGGACACACGAATCGGACCACAAAATAATTTTTTTTAAATTTGGTATGTCAGCTAAAATGTTTTTCAAATTTTTACATAAAGCTGCGGCCAGATCCTGTCCTGTCCGTCCATGAAGCCCCTCCGACCATACTGCACAGTATGCTCTTTTATTTTTGTTGCAATGACTGGTCATATTATATGTATTTAGTTTCCTACTATAAAAAAAAGGTAGATATGTTAGACCTTGGTAAAGCAAACACATTTTCTAAGTCGAAGCAAACGACTGCAGTTTCAGGTTCATTATTTTTTCGATCCTTTTCACGCTCTGTTTTTGTAATTTCTTTTGATATTGAGTGGTTGTTAAAGTGAACACGTTCTTCTTCTAATAAGCTGTTACTTTTTTCTTTTAGCCGTAAAAGTTCACAAACATCACACCTATCTTTTTTTGGTTTTAAGAATTCTATATTAAATTTAAAATTAAATGTATGTCTGTAGAAGCTTTCTTTAACTGGAAGAATATTTTTTTCATTACACCATTCCACATAGAGACAATATAATCTCGATAAATTTAAATTTACATCAAAGTATTCTTTTGTAGAATTTTTGCGGCAATAGTGAGATTCGACTCTTGCAATACTGTTAATTTGAGATATTACACTATCTCGCTGCTCACTGGAAATAGTCTTTTTTGTATGTTTTCCACGGTTACTTGGCAGAGGAACTCCACTCACTATTTGCCTTTTTTTCTCATGAAAATACGATACACGACGTTGACTAATATCAAGTGTGTCCAAAAAAAATTGCTTGCAAACTCGTATCTGTTCATAATTAACATTAAAAAAATATTTGTAAGAAAATTCACGTTGTCTTTTAGAATCATTATTTTTAACAGTACTACGTTTTTTTAAAGAACATGCAGTATTTTTGTTAAAAAAATTTAGTTTTCCCTCATTAGATAAATCCCAAAAATTTCTATGTAATATAATTCTAGTATCTTCTTTTATTTTAGTTTGACATTTAAATTTGCAGCTGGTTTCACAATTTTTTTTGTTTTTAATTTCTCTTGCTCTGCGACTTTTACCTTTTACGTCTTTATAAGATTGTCCATGCTCACACAGTTTCTTGTTTACATTTCTCTTCCATTCTGCCTCATTTCTTAGCCGCTTTCTAGTAAGTTTTCTGAAAATACAAAAAAAATATATAAAATACACACACTGCTACAAGCAAAATTAGCTTATACTTTTTGTTGTTTTTTTCACAATGCATGGGATCATTAACATCTGGATCTTGCTCTTTTTCAAGAATCCCACTTATCTTGCATAGTCCATCCTGAGGTTTTATAGTATTTGGTAATAGGTTGTTCAAATTCACGTCGGAAGCTTCACTATCAGAATCATTGTTTATATTATAACTTTGCAACAGCCTGCCATATTCATTAATTGTTTTGGGTTTGTAGGTAGGGTCGACATCACTATCGTCTCCACTAAAGTTTGTAAATTCATTATTTTTATAACTAAAAATTAAAGATTTAAAAAGTGAGGTAAAGGTATTTACTTTGCTTTTTATTTAGATCCAAATCTCGACATTATTGATAAACTACACAAATTAACAATAAATATTAAGCAATAATTGTTTCTCACCTTATATTTTCTTCCATTTTTATGCAAAATCACTATTTTATTCAGCAGAAACACACAATTTTGTAAACGTCACAAGTGACAACGTACTGACAACTTGGTGTTAATTTGTTCTATCTGCAAAAATGCTGTAAATCTATTGGCTGATCAGATAGAATACTATAACACCAAAAATAAGCTAGTATATATAGATGGAACATTATAACACTGTTCGTAATATCCTTAAACTGTACAATTTCTACCTTAATTATTTATAGATAGCCCTATATGCATCTTTAAGACTTAAAACAAGTCTAACCTTAATTTAAAAAAAAATGCAGATAGAACACTATAATTCTCAGGTGACAAATTTTGTTTGGAGTTCCGACATTGGCGACTCGTCTATCATCATAATATTATACTAATAAACTAGTTGTTCTTTATTTCGTTCAATTAAAATTTAATAAATAATCACTAAATATTCCGTGCGATTATAATTAATATAATTAATACATCGTGATTGCTTTGTATGAAATGCTAAATTAATTTTATTATTTGACGTCTATTGAGTCACCTATGGATTTACTTCTATCCCTAGGCTTTTTTGAGTTTTTTGTCTGCCGCTAATGAAAAAGACGTACTTCAACTATCTCTATACATGCATATAAGGTTGTATATCATGGCCGCTTGAAAAAAAAATATATTTTTGTCTCCTACAAAACATTTAAAACTTAAATACAACAACAAAATTAACTTAAAACCTAATATTACAAAACCAACAAAACTAGACAAAACCAGGCAAAACTTAAAATGGCAATTTGGAAAAAAAATTGTAACTTTATTCTAATTAATATTTAAAAATAATGGTAGATTTGTTGAAAATGAATATTGCTTTATATTATTTATTAATGGTTGTGGCAAAACACAAACCACATCGTTTTTTTTAATAAGAGAAATATCTTCCTTCCTAGGAAGCACAAATTTTTTAGAGCCTGACATTTTTCGGAAAAATTTAACTAGGTAGTTATATTGGTTACATTCTTGGACCACTCCAACAAAATGTTGAGTTGTTTTTTTACCAGGAAATTTTACAACGACGAAATCATTTTCTTTCACATTCTGTAGAGACAGAATCTCAGCATCGTTTTCAACTTGATCTTGTTTGTCGGAATCTTCATCGCTGTACACATCAGCATACTTAATTTTCCTTTTAGCGGAAGAATGAGCTAAAATAATAGAGTTAAGAAAAAAATACTGTTGCTATTTCAAGAATAATGAAATGAATTTAAGGTTTAAGGTTTAAGTAAAAATAAAGGATACATTGTAAAGGATAACTTCCCAATGGATAGTGTTCATATACATCGGGTGGTGGATAATTTAAACATGTTAGTTTTCGAAGATTTAGAAGTAAATAATTATCAGAAAACGTAACTTCATGGCACTGAATTGTTCCTTTAAAAGTCACCAGGTCCTTTGGCAATTTTCTCTATGCAAGTAAGTTCTTCTGCATCTAAATTTAACCCATAAATTAAGACCCCTTTGCAGTATTCTTGTAAAATCTGACATATCTGTGCCATGTGAGTTTCAAACAGCCGCCAACCCCATCAGGGGCACCTTTTCCATGTCCAATTTCACTGTAGTGCCATCTGATCGTTTTTGCAGATAAAAGTTGCTGTAGATACGTTCCCGAGTACATTCCTATTAAAAAAAAACATTTTTCTATTGCGATACTGCGTCGCCGGACCGTCGCTTAAAAAATGAGCATTGTCTAAACCATCGTTTCTTAACCTCGGGTCGCGACCCAAATTTGGGTCGCGGGCTATATCGAGATGGGTCGCGGGACTGGCGGGACTTTTTGAAAAAGCTCGCCGTAATCACTGCATCCTTACTTTAAATTAAAAAAAATGTAGAAAATTGATGATTTTATTTTTTATCGGGTCGCGAGCTTCTAATATTTTTGAATTGTGGGTCGCCAGCCAAAAAGGTTAAGAACCGCTGGTCTAAACTAACGATTTTTTCTTTAACTACGGTTTCACGAAAGGATCGAACGGTCGATTTGCAAGGGTTCAAGAAATCGATTGAAACTTTTTTACCTAATTTCTACATCTAAATGAAGTACTTTTTTCAAAAAAAAAATTTCGTGCATTGACAACTTTGTTTTTATTTTTATTTTTTCTTCACTGTGTTAAAAATGAATTTGTCTATTATTTGATATATTAACTTTTTCATGCAAATGATGTTTCTGTGGCCAGGATCAGTTTTGAATTGCAGTAGCAGTATTCATAAATGTTTAGTTTAGTACATTTTGTCATTTTTATAGAAATATTGTTGTATCTTTTATTAATAATTAGGACTTATACTTAGTATAGCATAACACATAAATGACGTTTAATATACAGGGTGTTTCACGTACGTAGTCCGTTAGAAGTTTCTAGGGAACCGCAAAAGACATCGATTTAAAATTTTAATACCGTAAATTATTCGCTTTAGACTTTTTTCCTAAATTATTTTAAACAAAATAATACTTCCTGTTTTACCAGAAATGGCCTTAACTTTGTTATTAGGACTTATACTTAGTATAGCATAACACATAAATGACGTTTAATATACAGGGTGTTTCACGCACGTAGTCCGTTAGAAGTTTCTAGGGAACCGCAAAAGGCATCGATTTAAAATTTTAATACCGTAAATTATTCGCTTTAGACTTTTTTCCTAAATTATTTTAAACAAAATAATACTTCCTGTTTTACCAGAAATGGCCTTAACTTTGTTATTTCAAACAGGACACCTCATATATCTTTAATTTTTTAATTCTACATAAAATTCTGAGTAAAATGGCTTTACCATATCCTAAAGTCAATATTTTTTGAGTTATTATTTTTTTAATCAAATATTTTAATTAATTTTAAACAATGACAGATTTGGTGGTAACCATGGAAACGATTAAACCACATGTAGAATTTCACAGGTTTGTTGATATAAAATAGTATTAATATTAGAAATTGTTAAATGTCTCTGAAATTTTAACTTTATGAAACAGTTATTACAATACTAATCGAAAGATTCTTTAATGTTCTATTTGATTATGTTAAAACATACAGGGTTTTACATTTATAATAAAAACGTTATTATTGTTTAAAGTTTGTCTAATTTTAAGTGGTTTATCTCAAGGTATTTGTTGAAAAACCTTTAAAAATTTAATTATTTAAACAATGTTGCAAACATAATAACAAAAAAATTAGAGGCTACTTTTGGGGCTATCTTGAAAACTATTGATTTTAGGTACCTATGCAAAATAACTAATTATAAAAAATCGAAAAACAACTGAATAAAAATATAGATATATCTAAATAGCCGATTGCAACATAAAAAATAAAGTCTTTATTATAATTTATTTATTGGGTAAATATTAATATAATAATTAATATCAATGTGTCGCGACCAAAAAGTTCGTTCTTTTTCAAAACGACATAACTTTTTTGTTTCTTAAACGATTTTATTTTGGTCTGTGATGTCTTTTAGCCTCATCCTCTGGCAATTCATGCTATAGATATGAAGCTCACGGTTCGTCAAGTAAATTTCCTACAGGGTGATATGTTTACCGGTGAAAAATTTCAATAACTTCATCCAAGCCCCGTTTGTAAAAAAATATTTTTTTTTTGCTTTTACTTTGAAATAATGAAGTATTATGTGTTACATTAAAACGTTTTTCAAATTTTTCGAATTGGAATCTTAGACACGAAAATATGATTTTTTTCCCAAAAGAGTACATTTAAGGCTTTTTTGTAGGCAATAGTATTGCCGCAATACACTTAGTCTTTTAAGGAACAAGAAGATAAGATGGTAAAAGATTGTTTCTTAAATAATTCTGAACAAGCAACAAACTTCCATTATTTTCAGAGGGCCTAAGCTAAGACCACTTTTTGAAAATGACATTTTTGTAAAAGTTTGCAAAAACTAAACCTAAACCGATATTTACGTTCGTAATATGTTTTCTTCATAATTTTGACCTCCTGATTGTGATTCAGTTGTCAAATTTAAGTTTCAGATAAAACGAAAATCACTAAGAATCAAGATTCGAAAACAATTCCCGGCTGTTAAATGTCTCAATTAAATCCGATTGCTGGTTTTTACTGTGTTTTGCATCTTTAGTACGTTATTATCATGTCGCTGAATGATCAAATCGAGGATCAAATGATGAAAATTAGTTCTTGAAAAACATTAAAAACGCATTATGAGGAATATTCTTGATTTTTTCAGTTTGCTTGTGTTTTTCCAAATTTCGAAGTTTTTTGCATAAGTTATACCTACCTACCTACATACCTATCCCTATGTTACCCAGGTTACTTCCTTTAAATTATTAAAATGCCAATGCCAGACCATGCTATGCTCACTCCCCCCTTTCTTTTCAGACCTTAAAATTAGTTGCGGATAGGATCGACTATAGCGCTGAAGCAGCAGAATTTAAATAACACGCTTTTTTAGGTGGCATCTTTGTCAATTTGACAATTTGTCAATTTTTCGTTTAAACTTTAGAGACCGCATTATTGTTGTGTTCATAGATGACCGAAGGTTTTGTTCCAGCTTTGTTCTAGACAAACAAGTTTTCCTTTTGTGCGATTTTGTTAGTTTGACTTTTTTACAATGGTGTTTAAATGTGCTGTTGTTAATTGTAGAAATACAAGTAACGAGGCAGTATTACACTCGTTTCCTAAGGATCCTGACGTAAGTTAGTTAACTTTAGAAATAACCAATACATTTTTTTATATAAAAAAATAACCAATACATTTTTTTATATAAAAAAATGCCTTATAAATAGGTAAAAAATGTGTCCAAGAAGAAGAAGGAGGCTATTAAAAATTTAAAAAAGATTGTTAACTAAATTAGTAATTTTTTTTGGTTTAGACATTAATTAATGCTTATTTGCTTTGTTTTATAATTGTAAACTTTATTTTTTTATTATTATATTTGCTTTGTTTTATATAAACTTTATTTTTATATACTTCATTAAAAAAATATATAAAATCATAATTTGTT
This sequence comes from Brassicogethes aeneus, assembly GCA_921294245.1. Lineage (NCBI taxonomy): Eukaryota > Metazoa > Arthropoda > Insecta > Coleoptera > Nitidulidae > Brassicogethes > Brassicogethes aeneus. Next base: position 10,484,971 of record OV121137.1, read on the forward strand.
TGTTTTATTACATTTTCCTAATTCAAGGATTTTTCAAACTCATTATTAATTAATACAGTTATTGTATATCGCCTCCTGTAATCTACAATGTTACATTTAGTGATTAATATGAGAACTTTTAAATTGCCTTAAATATTGTAATTGTAAACTGTAAGAAGTTTGTTTAAAATACAAATTTGATTAGTATGAAACTTACCAATAAGTATTTCTATTGGATTTGATAGAATTCATTATAAAATGCAAACATCTTCAAGCCTTAGTAATATTATATTAAATTTTGTTTTCTTTTAAAATGGGTGAATTTTATAATAAAGCTTACCAAATCTTATTGGACATCTGAAAATACAACATATTTAAATATGTTTGTTTAAAATTTCTAGACAATGGTAAAACCATATATTTAATATTACATTTTTTTTATTCTCATTGTCTCACAATATAATAATTAATTTCTGAAAGTCTTTAATAAAAATTAACCAATTTAAATATATTTGTTAGTCAGTTTCATTCGAGCCAGATTTGTATTTAAAACAAAATTTTTACGGTTTACGATTTTAAAATTCAAGGAGATTTAAGTTAGTACAGATATCACACACTAGATGTCGCACTAGATTCCAGGCGGTTTAAACTGTTAGTAAAGCCCTTGGACAATAGATGTCGCTATCTAGAATGGATCTGCTTGCAGCGCCACGGGCGGTGATATCCGCTGTTAAATTAACTTTGTTTCGATTTTCTAACGACAGTCGGCTATCTATACCTTCGGTCATCTATGTGCCAGACTTTGCTGCAGCTACGGGAATTAACATCTCCAAATCAACGGTTCGCAGAAGGAAGTGGAGGAGTGACTGTTTGGGGTGGAATGGCGATGAATGGAAATAGTGAATGCTGAGAGATTTAGAGATTTTGTTGTTATTGATATCGTGGTCCCTTAGGCTCAAAATGTTGCCAATAATTGGTGTTGGTGGACGACAATGCCCGCCAAAATGAGAGAATAAATTGGCCACCTTTGTCTCCGGATGTGAATCCTATTTAGGATGTGTGGAGCAGGATGAAATTGAAGATAAAAGAGAGGGGAGGACGCATGGAAAATTTGGATGAATTGGTAAATGCTATTCAGGAAGAATGGGGAACCCCAGGAATTTCTAAGGAACTTGGTCGAGGGAATGCCCAGGAGGGTTAACGAATTATTACGGGTTAGGGGAGGGCCAACGAAATATTGAAAGTTATTATTGTTATTGTGTGTTACATTTTTTTGTTGAATGTTGAAGTTTTGATTATGATTATATCTACGCATAAAATTTTCAAAAATGAACAAAAATATTTTTATGTAACTTTATTACCAATTAGGTAGGTACTTATCAATAAAGTTATCACTACTGCGCAATGTAAATGTATATGTAAATTTGTATGTGTATGTAACATTATCCTAACTACTCAAACAAATTGCAGTAATTTCGCCCAAAAAATGAATCCCAAAATGGCATTTTCATCATAAAAATATGCAAGAAACACTCCAGCAATAGGATTTTATTAAGACATTTAACAGCAGGGAATTTTTTTCGAATTTTGATTCTTGATGATTTTGGTTTTATCTGAAACTTAAATTTGACAACTGAATCAAAATCAGGAGGTCAAAATTATAAAGAAAACATGTCACGAACAGAAATATCGGTTCAGGTTTAGTTTTCGCAAATTTTCACCAAAATGTCATTTTGAAAAAGTGGTATATGATTAGGCCCCTCGGAAAATAAGTTCGTTGCTTGTCTCTTGTTCAGAATTATTCAAAGAATAATCTTTCACCATCTTATTTTCTTGTTCTTAAAAAGACTGAGTGTATTGCCTACCAAAAAGCCTTAAATGTACTCTTTAGAAAAAAGATCATATTTTCGTTGCTAAGATTCCAATTCGAAAAATTTGAAAAACGTTTCAAGTTAACACATAATACTTCATTATTTCAAAGTAAAAACGAATAAAATAATATTTTTTTTACAAACGGGGCTTGGATGAAGTTATTGAAATTTTTCACCATTTTACCTATCACCCTGTAGGAAATTTACTTGAAGAACGGTGGGCTTAATATCTATAGCATGAATTGCCAGAGGATGGGGTTAGCAGATATCACAGACCAAAATAAAATCGTTGAAGAAACAAAAAAGTTATGTCGTTTTGAAAAAGGACGAACTTTTTGGTCGCGACACATTGAGTGGTGCGCAGTTTAGTAAAAAATAAATTGAAGCTTGGTTGTGAAGCAAAAATAAAATTAAAGTAGGTTATAATTTCTAACTTGCTGACACTGTCTATAATTATAATTATTATTTAGTTTATTCATTTTAATAAATTAATGTTTTAAGTTTATAGTACACTTATAAATTAAAACGCAATCAGTCATTTGCAACTTATAAACTGAACTGTCAAATTATAGAAAAGTCTATGATGCCTACTATGATTCAAATCGATACGTTTTTAAATAAAAATGTTATTACAAAATATCGAAATTTATCTATTTTTAACACAGTAGGGTGACTTAAGCCCTGAAAACCACAGCGGTCAATGAATGAAAATTTTTTTTCGAAAAAAATGTACCATTTAGATGTATAAACAAGGTTAAAAAAATATATTCAATTCTGGCATCACTTGCAAACAAATGTCCAAAATTTGTTCGATTTTTACGCGAAACGATAATTAATATCTACAATAATTTTCAGAAATAGTTATAACATTTTCTTTCTCAAGTGTTGCCTTGTTTAAAATACACTACAACTGTATGTAGGGAAATCTGAGGTTTCGACCCTTTAAAATGTGCAGACTGAATCTCCTCTGAATATTTACAATTATAATTTTCAGAGAAGTCCATATGAATTAGGACGTCATGTTCTTTAAAGCCTTCTTTGATTTGTTGAATTGCGTTAAATTGATGGTTTATGTTTTTAACGTGTAAAAAAATGGTTTTATTGACTCTTTTAACAGTTCTAAAACTTCACCTTTGGTACTTAATTTCTTTTCTTTGATTATTTTTACCAGGGGCGTAGCTACCGAGGTATCAGCCGTATCAATGATACGGGGCTCCCGGCTAGGGGGGCCCCCGATTGGCTTCGACATGCGTAAGCAAAAAACATATTACCCACATGTTAAACAAATTGAGACATGAAATTAAATAAATAAATAATATTATTTAATTGTTTATACTTTGATTTCAAAAATTAAAATTTTCCTGAATACCCTCCTGTTCCAACGAGGCCGTGAACTCTGTTTCTTCCCGCACTTTTTCGCCATGCGTTGTCTGCGGCGCAGTCTGCGTCGCATTCTCAGTCTGCTTTGCGTGTTATTATCATAGGTATATTAATAGCAAATTAGAAATAATTATTAGCGTTACAATTATTTCAAATGACTTGCCTTTATTTTAAAATAGAAACCTTTTAAAAGATGTTGAAGAACGCTAAATGTCTAAAACCAGACCAAATTTTAAAATTTGCTTGTACATGAAAAGCTAAGTATACACATGATGTCATCAGTTAATAGAGTAGGTATTTTAATATTTTTTGTAAATATTTCGGAAAAGATCCAGTTTTTTTGAACTTGTCCACCCAATTTTAATGTATTTTTTCAAAAGCACGTTTGTAGAAAAATAAATATTAAAAAACATCAGTACCTTGGCGTGTCACAACTCCTGAATCAAATATTTGAGTGATTTTATTTTAAAATATATTCACCTTAAATTTTTCAATTTCAATATAAACTATAAAACATTAAATAATGTATTTTTCATATTGTATCATAGATTCGAATAATAGCAATTTAAAAAAAAGTACCTTGGCGTGTCACAACTCCTGAATCAAATATTTGAGTGATTTTATTTTAAAATATATTCATCTTAAATTTTTCAATTCCACTATAAACTATAAAACATTAAAGAATGTATTTTTCATATTGTATCATAGATTCGAATAATAGCAATTTAAAAAAAAATGATAATCTTTGTAGGTACTCACTTTTACCCGTCAGTTTTATGTCCAATGTTAAAATAATAATAATAATAGTTTATTAGCATCATACATATAAATACATGTTTAGGTAGTCATAAAAAGGTACATAAGTATTTAAGAAATAAAAGTTGACTACGTGTTGAACAAACAAAATTATATACAAGTTTTAACATATTTTTAAAAGCAGTGAAAAATAAAACAAATAAAACATTTACAAGTAGGTATACATAATTAAAATAACAAAACAAGTTAAAACAATCGGTACCCAATCAACCATAAAACAAATTAAAATTATAATTAAGATAATCAGAAGTGGAATAAAAACTATGCTTTAAAAGAAATGATTTTAATACCACTTTGAATTGTTTAAAACTTAAATCTCTTACGGACTGTGGAAGTTTATTAAAAAACATTGGACCTTAATAATTTATACCATTTCGGATTCTGTTAAGTCTATGAAAATTTAAATGAATATCACCAGAGTTTCGCATATTGACACTACTTTCTTGCCTTCGGGTATTAAACAAATGCAAATTACCTCTAACATACAACAAACAATTTAATACATATGTACAGGGTAATGTTAAAATTCCTAACTCCTGAAAGACAGCTTTGCAATCATCTCTATAGTTTATCCTTTTTAGAATACGTACAACTTTTCTTTGGAGTCCAAATATACGTTGGCTATGAGAGGAATGTCCCCAAACCAGAATTCCGTAGCTCATTTTTGAATGAAACAAAGCAAAGTAGGCACATTTTAGGACATTTTCCGAGACCATCAAGCTTAGGCGCCTCAGCAAATATACACATGAAGACAAAGACCTTGACACATCATCTACGTGTGCAGCCCAAGTAAGCCCCGAATCAAGCCTTCAAAATTCCTGCGAAATATTGAAGTTTAAACGTCAAGTCCTCGTTTAAATTCAAGTGTTGGTAAAAAATTACCTACAGAGCCCGCCCTTTGCACGACAGTCATCTTGAAAACAATGCAAGCGGCGAAGTTGTGGTGAATACGCATATAGTTCCAGTCAAAATTTCAGTACTGTGGTGAGTAGTTATTTTCTTACATATATATAAGGCTATATGTGATTTTTTGAAAAGTAGCATCCACTAATAAAAAATATCAGTAAAATACCTAATTCCGAATTATAATATCAAATTTGTATCCCTATCATCAGTACCGTGTCGTCAGTTCCATGTTCGATTTTTCGGTTATCTTTTTTTCGCAAACTTTAATTTAAATTCTTTAATTTAATGTCATTATAAACTCATATAAATTTGGTGTGGGTACCATATCTAATAATTTAGATATCGGTATACCCAAAATCCACCAGCCGCCACTGATGTGTGGTAGGTATTATTTGATTTTAAGATATTTAATGTATAATATGCTCAAAGTTGCAATAAATCTTATATTTTCCAATAAATTATTATTATTATTTAATTAGTACCCTGGTATACTCATTCAAATTTAGAAAACACAGATATTTCGGAAACTGTTTGAAAAAGTGACTGGCCCGGTCTGGAAAAGTATATTTATTATATTATCTATGTTCTCATAACAAAATACTGTTCAATTTTCTCCGAAAACTATATAAACAAAATGAGGTCAAAAGTTGACCAACTTTTGTAGAATCACCCATATATTATTTATTAAATTAAAAAAAATTGGTTAATGCAAAAAATGATACCCTAAAGCCCAGCAGCTTTTCCCGTATAAGAGCCCCCACTAGATTTTTGATACGGGGCCCCCTCGAGGCTAGCTACGCCACTGGTTTTTACACAGTCTTTTTCTATGCCTTTAATAACCACTTTACATTTCTTTGTGCACCATCTTTCATAAACAATAGTATATTTTTTATCAAATTCAGAGGCAGGAACTATAACATTATTTTTGCAATTGTCACAGTTTCTTTCCAGGCAAATTTCTTTTACCATTTGGCCCATACAACAGAGAGTTTTAAAGAAATCTTCTGGCCTATTTTCATGTATAACTCTGGTAAATTTTAACTTTTGTGTTAGTAAAAAAATATTTGCATGTTGCATACAGAGGCAGGTGCCTCGGTTTTCTACACTTTGTTGTACCACCCAAAATGAAAGCATTTTACAAAATGTTGCGTAATTTACTGTAAGGTTATTTTATAAATTTTTCATGTAGACTTTTCATGAATCACAAAGAAATCGTTTTTGTTTTTGATTTTATTTTTTGTCAAGCAGTCCTTTTTTCCAGGACAAAGTTTGCTTGATTCTTCCTTTTCAAGAAATGCTATAATTTTTTTCTTCATTCCTGAGTACGATTTCACCCTCTTGTTGGACCTCAACGTATTTTGCCTTATGACAAAGGAAGAAGTGATTTTTTTCAGATGCCATTGCGTTTTGTATTTTTTTATAACATCTCCAGAAATTTATTACCAAAATTTTCGCTTCTCCATTTTTTTTTGGTAATAGTCTTATAATTTTTGGCCAACTGTTTGGAAATTACCTCACAGAAAATTGGATTCTTCTTAACCCTTGGTGAAATTATATATTTTTTTCTATAATAAGCTTTTAAACATTTTTTCTTGACGAGCTATTATTTGGAGTTTTCTGTAATCTCTTAAGCCTCTTTCTGTATTTCTCCTTTTTTTTTTCTTTCTTTTTAAAGTTTCGCATTCAGTTTTTTTATCTCATTATTAAGCCTCCTAAGATTCTCTTTTCTACGTAATTTTCCTATTCTGGTCTGCCATCATCTTTATTCGAAGGACCGGGATTTACATTCGGTAATTCTTGTACTATCGGAACAAGAGGAGCATTATCTTCTAATTGAATTTCTATGATTTTTTGGGACTGTTATTTCTTTAATTATCTTTATCTTTCCTTCCTCTTTTCTTTTATAGTCTCGGGCTTTTTGTTTTTCTTCTTCGTATTTTATTGGGTCATCTTTTCTAGCAGCTCTAAATTTTCTCATTGCCTCTTTGTCGTTCTTTTTGTTTTTGTAGACTTTAGTTGGAACGTGGAACTTGAAATAATACTTTTATATATCTGATTCCAACTTTTATTATTAAAAGTTTTAATTATAGCAAATTAACAAACTGTTTTTATTTATTATTTTTTACTACGACAATATAAATAAGAAATATTTGATATTTATAAAATACAAAATAAGATTTAATTGTCAAAACCCAACACTCACCCTCAATTTAACATCTTCGTATTTTTATTATTCTTGAATTCCCATATTCGTACGCAGCTTAACAAATTGAGTCTTCGGAATTGGCTTTGTGAGTATCAGCCAGTTGATCTTTAGTGTTGATATATACCACTTTTATGAACTTCTTCTCGTGCAAATCCCGAACAAAATTGTATTTTATGTCGACGTGTTTAAGTCGCTTGTGTTCCCATTTTGAAAGTAGGTGAATACAGGACTGATTATCTTCATAAATCGTAGGTGGAATTTTGCTGCAGATATTGAGGTCAACCAGCAGAATTTTTAACCATGTCAGCTCTGTTGCTGCTGTCACCAAAGCAATGTATTCAGCTTCTGTACTCGAAAGGGATTGCGCGTCCATTTCTTCTTTTACAGCTTGCATCCATTCATCCTTGTCTATACAGGTTGCAATATCCTCAAAATTCTTTGGTACATCTTCTACGAAAGTTTCTGCGTGCATTGCCAAAATAGCATAGTCTTCAATATAGGTTGGCAATCGTTTTTTTCTTTTTGATTTTCGAAATTGTTCTTGTTATTGGTCTTCTAAAATTTCTGTTTTCTTTGTATTTTCGCGTTCGGAAATTTCTTCATATTCTTGTTGTTGGTCTTCTAAAATTTCTGTTTTCTTTGTATTTTCTCTTTCTCAAATTTCTTCATATTCTCTTTCTTCTCCTTTATCCTCTTCCCTTTCTGGTATTTGTTCAAGTACAATATCACCTTCTTTGTTTTAGACTTCGTTATCTTTGTTGTGAATCCATTCCTCGCTGCTTAAACCATCGAAAGAGAACCGAGATTCGTCAAAAATCGCATCTTTGCCAAAAATGATTTTTCGATCTTCTGGGTTCCAAAATTTATATCCATTTGAGCAATATCCTATAAAGAAACATTTAATTGACCTTAAGTCAAATTTTCCTTGCAGAATTTGTTTGGAAATTTTCAGATAGGCGATGCATCCAAAAATCTTCAATTTATTAACATTAAGTTTGTCGCCGAACCAAAATGCAGCCGGAATTTTTCCATTCAGAGTCGTAGTCGGACTCCTGTTAATTAAATATACCGCAGTTGGAACCGCTTCTGACCAAAATGTTTTTCCGAGTTTGCAGTTCAACAGCATGCATCAAGCTTTGTCTAAAATGGTGCGATTCATTCTCTCCGCAACTCCATTTTGTACTCCGCAATTCTCAAAAAATTCTGTGATTTCTTTCGAAATATATTCTCTTCCATTATCACATCTGAACCGACTTATTTTCATGTTAAAATGAGCAGTCGCCATTGCTTGAAAAATCTTTAAAAAATGTAAAACTTCACTTTTAGAATTCAAATTTTAACTCGCAGTAAAATGTGTGTAGTCATCAATAAAGGTAAGTACATATTTCTTCAAATCATGAGAAATGGGATTAATGGGGCCAATGAGATCGCTATGCACTAACTGCAGTGGTCTTGTTGCTCGTTGTCTCTCTTGATTGTGTGGCTGAGCAGGTTGATTTCCTTCAATGCATACTGGGCATAATTTCTTCGTTTCTTTTGAAAAATCAATCTTCATTCCACTGGTTTGATTCTGCATCCTCTTAACGTCCATAAAATTCAAATGTCCCATCCTTTTGTGCCAAAGTTGATATTCTTCATTTTTCGTGATTAGATTAGCAACAACAGCTTTTCTAAAATTCAGTTCATAAAGTTGTATTTCATTTCTGATAGCAATTGCGATAATTTGGTCATCTTTCATTATTAAACCACGGCCATTTTCAAAAATTATACGAAATCCATTCATTTCGAGCTTTCTTACCGACAGCAAATTGTAATGAAGTTTTGGTACAGACAGAATATCTTTTACCGTTATCGTATTTTCCTTTCCATTTACTATACTTGTGAGTTGAATTTCCCCGGTAAGTTTGGCCTCCAGGAATGATCCAGATTTTGCGACTTTAATTTTCACTGGTGCGTCAAGTTTCTTTGTTTTGGATAGCTTAACGGATTCGCTTATTAAATGTTCCGTTACTCCCGAGTCGAGAAACCATTTCACTTTGTCGCTTGTGTGATTGCCTGTCAAGGCTGAAAAACAAAAATTGCTGTCGTTTTCTGGTGCTGTCGCAGCGCCTGCACTCTGAGAATTTTTATTTTTCATGTCATATGCCCTTTTTCTGCATTCGCTATAATGATGAGCTCGTCTCTTACAATAGTTGCAACTGAAAGGGAACCTTTGCGATAAACTTCCTTGTACTTGCTTTTGACCAGGTCGGCGAAAGCCGTCGATGACGGAAGTTCTCCGCCGCTAGTATTTGTCAGGTCATTCTTTTTATTTTCTTCATCTAATAATCTGTTTTTGACAAACGCGACAGTTAAACTTTCTGTTGACAAAGTTTCAATAGCCAATTGCATTAGCAAAACTTGTAAAATCGAATAGATTAAAAAACTTCATTCACAGTGTTTGACATATATTTATTCAACAACATTTCTTGACAACCAAAAACAACAATGGTTACAAATCAAAGCTTCCTACAGAGATACATACAAATATAGTTTATTATAGTGGTATTAATATCTCATGGCGGGTGACCTTGGGCGCGCAAACGTCACAAATCCGTCAAATCGCGCTATTACTCGCCGTCCTAAAAACATACTACCCCAGGGTTGGCAATGCTAGCATCAGCTGATATTTATTGACATATTTAAACATATTTATAGGCTAGAAATTCTAATATATTTGTTATAACTAATATTATATTAAATTTTGTTATAATATTATATTTGTTCTATTATTATATTTGTTATATTATATTAAATTTTGTTATAATATTATATAATATATATTTCTTATACGAAATGAATAACGGCAAAAAAGAAGGCATTCATTCGGATTATACACAGATTCTATTCTTTTTTTTTTACTGAAATCCATTATATATTTCACAGATCATTGCTCAACAATTGAAGACCTTGCTGCAAAAAGGGGGCAACTTTTACAAAAGTGACTTTTACACCCTTACAACTGTAAACTAGACTATTCTGCATTATTTAATGCAAAGATGACTCAAAAATAACTTTTATGGAGTTACCTCCTTTTTGCAGCAGGGTCTTCAATCTAATGATACAATATATTTCATAAAATAAAGAAAAAAACGCTTTACTATATTAATTGACAGATGACAGATTTGGGAAGCATCCATAGACATTTAAGTTAACTTAAAGGTCTATGGAAGTGGCGGATGTTTTTAGTTTCCATTTATTTATTAAATTGAATGGCGTCTGTCAGCGTCTCTCAAGGTCACCCGCCATGAGATATTAATACATTGATTCAATTCTTAATATATTTCAACACCCCCACTTATTAAAAGTTGAAATTAATACAGATATTAAAATTAAAATAAGCAGTCCTAAAAACATATCAGAATAACAATAAATTATTAAACTAAGCCTAATTGCGATACAAATTTATTGTGTTTGATAGTTGGCAAACTCTTTGTTAAAATATCTGCAGTCATATCAGAAGATGCCAAATAATGTAATGTAATAATATTATTGGCTACTGTTTCCCGAACAAAATGATATCTAACATCTATTTGTTTAGAGCGAGAATGAAGTATTGAATTTGCTGCCAATTTCTGAGCTGATTGATTGTTAACAAACAAAACCAAAGAATCCAACTCTTCATTAAGCTCCTCATATAGATTTTTTATATAAATGGCTTCTTTTGCAGCCTCGCTCATTGCCATATATTCAGCCTCGGTACTGCTTTTTTGCTTAAAACTTTTCCAGGAAATGGCTCCTCCTGCTAACTTAAACACAAATCCAGTATAGGACTTTCTGTCCAATTTATTAGACCCCCAATCTGAATCTGAATACCCTTCTAGATTGCAGCCATTTTCTGTAAAAGTCAGGCATTTAGTTTTGGTACCTTGCAGATATCTTAACAGCCTTTTAGCACTCTTCCAATGAGCCTCTGTATAACATGTGTTAAACTAACTGAGTAAGCTATATCCGGGCAGGTTAAAACTGCAATGTACATTAAGCTACCTATCAATCTCTGATATGGAATACTGCTATTACATGTATCCTCGGATTTTACATCACCTACTTCTAAGTTTAAATTTACTTCAAGAGGTGTTGCTACACTTTTACAATTATTCATGTCAAATCTTTTCAAAACTTGATCAATATAACCCTCTTGATCTAATTTAATTTGACCCTGTTCCCTTCTTACTCTTACCCCTAAAATCTGTTTAGCTTCCCCCAAATCTTTAATTTTAAAATAGCTGCTTAAATGACTTTTCAGCGACTCAATTTCTTTTTGATTATTTCCAAAAACAAAAAAATCGTCCACATATAATGCAACAATTGTTAAAGATTCATTAAATTTTTTAATATAAATACATGGCTCGTATTTAGATTTAGAGTAATTAATTTCTAACAAAACTTCATCAACCCTTTTGTTCCATGCTCTACTACTCTGTTTAAGTCCATAAACAGCTTTTTTCAATTTGCATACCTTGTTTTTAAAACCCTTAGTCTCAAAGCCCTCTGGCTGTCTCATAAAAACATTTTCTTCAAGATAGCCATTCAAAAAAGCTGTTTTTACATCCAAGTGAAAAACTTTTAAATTAAATTTCACTGAAAATGCAAAAAGCATTCTTATTGAACTGTGTCTTACCACGGGTGAAAAAGTTTCTTCATAATCTAGTCCTGGTTTCTGTGTAAATCCCTTTGCCACTAACCTTGCACGGTAAACATGATCAGTTTCTGAATCACACTTGATTTTAAATACCCATTTGCAATCAACAATAGTTCCACGGCTTGGTATGTCGACTAAATCCCAGGTATCATTTTCTTCAAATGATTGCATCTCGTCCATCATAGCTTGTCTCCATTTTTCTTTGTCAGGTCTTGATAAGGCTTCCTTGACACTCAATGGAACATCTTCTAGATCTATATCACTCTTGCACATGTATGTGATATAATCTTCTAGCATCTTGTTTGGAACTTTGACTCTCTCTGATCTTCTTGGGATAACAGGTTCTCCATCTTCTGACTTTAAGCTTACAAAACTCTTTCTCTCTTCATTTTCCCCCACTGAATCTTTGTTTTCTTGATTCTTTTTGTTTAAGCTGTCAACATTACTGATTACTATTTCTGCGTTTTCTTTTTCATAAATAATGACGTCCCGGCTTGAAATAACTTTTTTATCAATAGGATCATACAACCTATATCCTTTGATATTATCTCCAAAACCAATTAATATCATTTTTCTTGATTTCTTATCCCGTTTATGTCGCTTGGGTTTTGGTATATGAACCATAGTTTCGCTACCAAAAATTCTAATATGGCTGATATCTGGCCTTTTGTTATACCAAAGCTCATATGGCGTTTTATACTCTAGACCTCTAGCAATACTCCTATTTCTTAAATATATTGCTGTATTAACTGCCTCAGCCCAAAATGTTTTTGACAGGTCAGCTTCAAACATTAAACATCTGGCTTTTTCAATAATAGTTCTATTCATACGTTCGCTCATACCATTTTGTTGGGGTGTATGAGGATTTGTTTCTTAAGATACTTTTCAAAATCACTTCCACAAAATTCTCCACCATTATCTGAACGTAAACATTTCAATTTTAATCCAGTTTGAGTTTCAACAAGCTGTTTAAATTCTTTAAAATATCCCAAAGCTTCATCTTTTGTTCTCAAAAAATAAACATGTGCATATCTGCTAAAATCATCCTCAAAGAGCAGAAAATACCTTGAACCTCCCAAAGAAACTTCTTCCATGGGTCCGCACAGGTCAGTATGCACCACCTCCAATGGTAACTTGGCTCTTTTACCTTCATGTCTAAAAGGTAACCTTGATTGCTTTCCTTCGCAACAAGTTGCACACAATTTATTTGCACAAACATTGCCATTCATACTGCTTAAACCTTCTACTGAATTGTGATTTTTCATAGCTGTCAAATCTTGAAAATTTAAATGTGCCAATCTACGATGCCATACTTCTTTTGAAACTGTCAGGTTCAAGACAGCATTATCTGATTTCATAACATCACATATTTTGCTGCCTTGTAATAAACATCAATTTAACTTATAAACATTTTCAGTAAACTGAGCAATGGCAATAACATTTCCATCACTGTTAGTGACCTTGCAATTTTTTCGACTAAAATGAACCTTGTTTCCATTGTTTATGATCTGTCCAATGGATAACAAATTAGTTGTCACTCCTGGAACATATAAGACATTTTTAATTTCTATATCATGCTTTTGTCCATCTACAATGGTTATAAGTTGTATGTTTCCTGTACCCAATACTTGTAGTTTGGTTTGGTTAGCTATAGTTATCTCCCTTGGTTCAACCACTTCTTAAAAATCACTTATCCAGTCTTTTTTACATGTAACATGATGGCTGGCCCCTGAATCCATGTATCAATCGCTGCTGCTGAACTCTCCGCTCATAAAGACTGCACTAAGAGCACTGACACCTTTTCTTTTATCATTTGTGCTATCACTGCTGCCTTTGGGGCACTTATTCATGTAATGGCCAAAATTTTTACATCGGTAACACTTGACATTCTGCAATTTTGAGCTCTCTTTTCTCTGCTGATAATTTTTTCTTCCATAACAATTATTAGGCTTTCCAACAACAAAAGCCGAACCTGTTGACTTATGAGAACGTTCTTGAGACATATCTAGCAACTTAGTTTTAATATTCTTCGTTGTGATATCAATTCCACTATGCTCTATTGCCATAATCATTGGAGAAAACTTATCTGGTAATCCAGCTAAGAGTAGTGAGCCTACCCATTTATCATCAATGGAAAATCCCGTTTTCTTTAACTTTTGTGCAGTTTCAACCACTTGTGTCACATAGGACTCCACATTCTCACAATTTTCTAATCGTAAAGATATTAAGGCTCGCAATAAATAAATCTTACGCGTAAAGCCTGTATCTGCATACATAGTTTTTAACGTCTCCCACAAAGACTTTGCATCCTTAGAATCACGAACATGAACGAACAATGAAGGATCAATTGTAAGCACCAACTTTGCTCGTGCCTTGTTTTGTTGAGTGATGTCGGATTCTAAACCACATAAACATTTTTCTAAACCTTCCAGAATTAAAAAATTCTCCACAGCAAAACTCCATTCATCATAATTATCTCGCCCAGTCAATTTAGGCACACCAGACATAAAATTTATGGACACCATTTTACCGGTCATACACTTTTAGAGACAAAGTTTTTTTTTACTGATTACGAAGTTCACTGCACAAACCACGAGTGTTAAAGGCCCTGGGCCCATAACCTGTTGAAATGCAGATTATTCAATAGCCAATTGCATTAGCAAGAGATTAAAAAACTTCATTCACAGTGTTTGACATATATTTATTGAACAACATTTCTTGACAACCAAAAACAACAATGGTTACAAATCAAAGCTTCCTACAGAGATACATACAAATATAGTTTATTAATAGATACATTGATTCAATTCTTAATATATTTCAACAGTTACCACATTGTCATATTCGGGGGGCATTGTCAGCAAAAGATGACAGACAATATCAATTTTCCACCCGTTGATCGCAAATTTCTAACCATTTTATCAAATTTCAAAAAATGATTACCAAGAGTATCATTTTTCGCATCGAATTTCAGACTTAGAAGGGACTTACGAGTAAGCAATTGACTAGCAATTCCTTTTCGTTGAAACGTATTCTCAAGCGTGCTCCACTAATCAAATGCTGTCACTTTCGAGGAACTTAATTAATTAAATTTTATTTACCGCGTAGCTCTGCGCCCATAACCTGTTTTAAGTTTTAATTACAGCAAATTAACAAACTGTTTTTATTTATTATTTTTTACTATGACAATATAAATAAGAACTACTTGATATTTATAAAATACAAAATAAGATTTAATTGTCAAAACCCAACAGTTTTTCATGATCTAACTTATTTTTTCTTTGAGTAGAAGCCATATGTCTGCAAAGAGCATAATAATGGGTTTATTTTAAGGTCTTGCTTCCCAAAAACTCACCTCTGTAAATACCTCTATTCACAGAAGTGAGATTCACAAAAGTGAGAAAATAGACGTTTTTAACACAACTTTTTTAAATTTATTATTAACTTTATTTAAAAATAATAAAATGTGAAAAACCAATTAAAACAGTAATTTGTGTGTTAAAATATGTTTTTCTTACCTTTCTATTCAACGTCACAGAGGTGAAAAAAGTAAGTGTTCACAAACGCTGCAGCCACGTGTTTTACAATAAAAACCGATAAATTATTTTCTTAGAAGGCAAAACTGGTACCTACTAAAATAATTCTTTTAACTGTAGCAAATGTCCATTTAATTTTGACAGTTGTTGATTTAGGTGACACCTATACTTGAAAATCCTAAGTTTGTACGCGCTTCACTGAGGTGAAATTGGGAATAAAGAACAAATATACCTGGTAACATTTAAACTAGTAAGTTATTATTTTTAAATAAAACCTTTAATAAAAATGTACACTCTTGGAACTCTTGGAACACTTGACAAAGTGAATAAAATTACAATTTCCAAAAAAAAAAGAAAAACAAATTAGATATAGATAAGGAACTTTTATTCGTTATATTATAATATGTAGTTTTAATTATTTAAACTTTTTTTTATTATTTTTTAACTGTGCGGGAACAAGTTTTCTCACCATCTCATGAAAATCAACCATAAATACATTAGTTACATTAATTTTAAATTCATTCCAATATTTGTTAAATTAAAAATTAAGGTAGGTATGATTAAAATTTAATCATTAAATAATCCCGTATACCTATAGGTATACATAGAATAGAATAGAATAGATTTTATTAGTTCAAAATATTGCAGTGTTTAAAATGTTGAACACGTTAAAAAACAATACAGAAATATGATAAAAAACTAAATATAAACAAATACAGTAAATTCTCTTAACTTAGAAAAAAATCATCAACACAGTAATCATTAAGGTGGGTCGAAACAGGCCGGTTTTTAAAAAAAGTTTTAAAAATAAACGCGCTAGCCTGAAAAAGTTGTCTATTGATGTCTTGAGAGTTCTTAAAAAAAATTGAATTTTTTGGACAAATTTTAACCGGGCCCATGGGCCCTTTAAGGGGCCAATTTTTTTTTTTCAAAAAATTTTGTGGCGCTACTTAAATAAAGTTTTCTTGAGGGCTTATCAGTACTGTAAAAAAAACTGGACCAAAATAAATAATTTTTAACCAGTCCCTCGGGCTGTAACGCAGACGATAATTCAAAGAAATATGCTTTTTTTAAATTTTGTGCAGCCTTTTGCTTGATTTAGTGATTTATAATTAAGAGCAGAATTATACATCGCTAAATCAACCCAGAACTCACCACGCGGAGGTATCTGCACCTAGAGTTCCTCCCATTTGGGGACCCTCCCGCCCTTTTTGAATAGCAACTTATGTATCATTTCGCTTTTCAAAATATTGCGATTTGTTATCAAAAGTTGGTAAAATTTTTCGGCCCTCTAATTTTAATCTAATGTAACCGTCTCTGGATGACTCTCCGCAAACCTTAGTAGAAGCTTCAGTGACTAATTTAACACATCGTTCTACCGCTTGTGTATGACACGGAAATTTTTCAAAGTTTAGGACTTCTTTTCTGGCCACAATATTATCTAAAACTTCATTGGTTACGTTAAATGTTAATGGCGGTTCGGTGATCGTAGTTTTCTGCCAATCTATTAAACTTGTGTAATCACCAGCATCTAAATTAATAAATGGTACCCTAAAAACTCTGACCGTTTTATTAGTTTGCATCCTACATTTTTTAATCCTTCTTGCAGCTAACTCTCTTATGTATGAACGTGGGTCGGTAAGCATTGCCAAAAGTATATTTTCGGGGTGGGCAAAATATGCATTGTCGGCAAAGACTTTGTCAATTACATGTTTAACATTATCTGGGAATCCTCTTGAAGCATTTATAGATTTCCACAGATGCCTCGCTCCATCGCAAATATGTGGTTTTGTTTTAATTTTAAACCAAACAGGTGCGTAGACCTTTAAAATAAATTTGGTAAAAATAACTAGATTGGGAGATGGATTTTTAGTAGCGATATAAAGTCGTAGCACTCTGTTGGCTGTAGTAAGCCACCGTGCATGTGACATCTTCCCTGGATCTCTCATTGCCAAATTGGGAGTAATGGTTCCATTTTGAATGCCTATGCAAATCTTATATAAGTACTGCTGATCTGTACTTAAGTCGTCTGGTTCGAGTTGAGGAAGAGATGTGTTTATGGGTTTAAACTGTACAATTGGCATGTCTTGACAGTGTTTTAAAAGAGCCAGATACACTATTGAAGGGGCCTTTTAATATCATTTTCAATTAGTCGAATGATACCTCCCTTCCATCCAGTATTCACATTTGTACCGTCACAACCTATCACGGTTAAATTACTGATATCTGTATCATACTTGTTTAAGCATTGAAGAAGTTCATTCTTTATATTTGCTGCGGTAGCAGAGCCCTTTATAGACACATGGGAAAAGTAAATGTTACCAGGTTCTTTTAAAATTGTAATGTGTTCTTCTTGTTGTATTGTCTTTTTACTATTTTTAATACAAATTGTTTGGTCCTTCCTTCCGTCGAAATATAGTCCTTTTATGTCTTTGTTTTCTAGTTGCTGTTGAAGCTTTTTACGGTTTTTGCTTAGCTCTCGGCGTATTTTACTTTTATCAATTACGTTGGACTGATCCTCTCTAGAAATTATTTTAAAATCTTCCAAAACGGCATTAACTATTTTAGCTACTGCCCTATTAGATGTGCCGGTCAAGTCTGCCATTTTCGCTGTTTGAGTTAGGCTGCACCTCATTTGCTGAGATTTGGGTGTCGAGAATTTTCTTTGTTTCGCCAAAACCGGACATTTGCATTCCTCGTCCGAAGAACTCTCAGTGGAATTATCGCTCGTATTCATACCTATTTGCAGCAATTTAGTTGTATTTTGAATACCGCTTGTACTTGGCATTGGCTCTTTCTCTTTAGTTGTATTTTGAATATCGCTTGTACTTGGAATTAGCTCTTTCTTGCCGGCACTCCTTTTAGGACCAAATTTTCTTTCTTCTCTTTTTTGTATCTGCTTGGTTAGGATCTTGTCAACTCCTCCTATTTTCATTTTACGATGAGACCTTTGATCTTGCAAAAAGGACCATTCTGCTTTCGGCACTTTTCTTTCCTTTTCACAAGAGCAACGTTCTAAATCGAGACATTTACAAGTTGATATATCAAACAATTTTTTTGAGTCTTTATGGAAATTATCCAACTTAGCTTGTAAAAATTTTGAAATTTTCCCTTTGATAGGTTTAATAATATTTTGATACTTGAGATTATATGCAAGAATTAGTTTAATTATTCTCTCGCGAGATAAAGTTGGCAAGGAAGCTCGTTTCCATACATGCTCTACTTTACTGGCTACAATATTTGCAACTGTAGCAGTTGCTGGTTGTTTACTAGAATCACCTTTTAACTCAAGTCGCACGCTTAAATAACATTTCATCAAATCCTCATAACTTGGTAGCTGATTTTCTTCTGGGAGAATGTCTTTAGCGCTACCAAATATAGGACAAGAAAGATTTGACCGGGTTTTGACCAAGGGTTTGGCCATTTTTAATGTCACTTTATAGTTTATTGCCACTATGTTAAATTTCTTACAGTCACTACTTTAAAAACTTTACTATCTAAAACACCGTTATCAAAAAATTATAGCACTTTAAGTCTTTAACGCTTATACGCACTAAATAAACGTTGTGGAATAACATTTCATCAAATCCTCATAACTTGGTAGCTGATTTTCTTCTGGGAGAATGTCTTTAGCGCTACCAAATATAGGACAAGAAAGATTTGACCGGGTTTTGACCAAGGGTTTGGCCATTTTTAATGTCACTTTATAGTTTATTGCCACTATGTTAAATTTCTTACAGTCACTACTTTAAAAACTTTACTATCTAAAACACCGTTATCAAAAAATTATAGCACTTTAAGTCTTTAACGCTTATACGCACTAAATAAACGTTGTGGAATTTGAATAAAAGGCACCGTAGTTAGGAGATGTTTACTTTTCCCTCTACCCATCATAAAATCAATCACCTTGAAATAGCAAGCACGCGAGTATATACGAGAGCCAGTCAAAAAATATAATTGAAATTTTCTGTATTGTAGCGTAGACTAGTACTTAAAATATGGACCCTGGGCCCGGCTGAAAATGTTTTGTTTTTAATAAAAAAAAATTTGGGTAACATTGGGACAATAACAAATAGTTTACTCACTAGCGCCGTCAAATTTGAATAACTTTTTTTTTGGCCCTTTCAAGGGCCAATGGGCCCGGTTAAAATTTGTCCGATTATAATTTTTTTTTAACGTAATTTTTTGTTTCCTTACCACACAACTTTTTTTTGGTAGCACTTGTAAAAATTTGAAAAAAAAATATTTCGACCCACCAGATATGATTACTAATCATATCTGTTCACAAGGTATGCTTTTAAAGAAGGTTTAAATTCCTTTAAATTTCGGTGTTTTATTGTTTTTGGTAATTTATTATATAGAACCAGAGCAAAGTTTTGTTAACAGTGTGGATCCTGGTTTGAATAATAAGTGCCAAATCTTTTTTCTAGTAAAATATGAATGGTCTCTACTAGTGTATAGACAATTGGTAGTCAAATATAGTAGATACATGCCTATCTGACCATATGGGTTTGTGTTTGATAGCTAATATTAAAAAGAAAATTAATTCTGAAAGTATCAAATATAGGCCCATTTCTCAATTTAATCAACATTTTTTTAGAATGTTTTTATCTGAAGTAAACTGGAATTTTGTTGGGAATAGTCAAATTGATATTAACACGAGATTTCACGATTTTGTTCATTTTATTTCAAAATCAGCACTAGATTTGTTTCCTGAGGTAGAAAAAACAATTCCATCTGATTCGAAGTTACCCTGGTTTAATCGAGATATGTCACACCTTCGTAGTACACTTAGGTTTATGATCGACGCTTACAGCAACAATCCAACTGATAGATTAAAAACTGATATCAAAATATTTAAGCAAAGATACAAACAGGAACTTGTTCAAACCAAAATAAGTTACTTTGATAATATTATTTCAACTTCCATAAACAAATCAAAAACTATGTGGAGCTTAATTAATCAAAAAAATAATACTAATGTAGCTTCGGATAAAATTAGCTCGTATAAATTTAACAATTTTTTTATAAACTCTTCAGAAGAAATAGTCAATAAAATACCAACCAGTAACATACATTTTACTCAGTTTTTAAATCTAAATATCTCTGATTTAAATAGTTTTACCTTTAAACAAGTGTCTTTTAATGAAGTAAGCTCTATAATTAATGAATTAAAAAATAAAAAAAGTATGGATGCATTTAATCTAAACTCTAAAATTGTTAAGGGTATAAAGTATGAAATTCTTATACCGTTGACTAATTTAATTATTGCATGTATAAACAAAAATATATTTCCAAACTGCCTCAAGTGTTCTAGAGTGGTACCCGTATATAAAAAAATGATAAAAATGATAAAACCAACTACAGACCTATTTCTATTGTTCCTGTGTTTGGTAAAATTTTTGAATTAGTCTTGAAACGACAACTTCTGGAGTACTTTGAGGAAAATAACCTCTTTAATAGTTATCAGTTTGGTTTCAGAAAAAACAAATCTACGACACAGGCAAAACAGACTCTCATTAGTGAAATAAGTGGTTGCTTTGAGAGGGGTGAATATCTAAGTTCTCTGTTCTTGGACCTGAGTAAGGCATTTGACTGCGTAACCCATGATATCCTCGTCAATAAACTAAAATATTATAATTTCAGCACTGAAAGCATATTATTGATAAAATCCTACTTAAGTAATAGATACCAATATGTTAGTCACAACAACAATATGTCTGAGACCAAAAAATAAAATATGGAGTACCACAAGGTTCGATACTTGGACCTGTATTATTCTTAATTTACATTAATGACTTACCTAAAGCTTCAGCTAGTACCAATTTTGTCTTGTTTGCTGATGACACGACATTAAGTAGAAGAGGTAAAAATTTTGAGGTTCTTGAAGAGGATATCATGGGTGCGCGGCTGGATGTTGAATCGTGGTTTAGGGCAAATAAGCTTTGTCTTAACTCGGATAAAACTGTCAAAATTACATTTACCCTAAAAAATCACTGCAAGATTGAACAAAATAGTGTTAAATTCTTGGGGATTCACCTTGATTCAAGGCTTTCCTTTGCAACACATATTGAGTCGGTCTGTAAAACCTTGTCCAAAAAAATGTTTCTCTTTAGAAAACTAAGGGAATCTGTTTCTCAGGGTACTCTAGTGAATGCATACTTTGGACTAGTTCACTCCATTTTGTCCTATGAAATTCTAATCTGGGGTCACTCTCCTAGAGCTGCTAAGGTATTCTCGATTCAAAGGAGGGTAATAAGAATTATTTGTAATCTAAATTATAGAGCTGATTGTCGTCAATCGTTTAAAGATTTAAACGTTTTAACTGTACCTTGTCAATATTTATTAAATGCCTTGGTATATGTAAAATCAAATATCAATATTTATACTACACAAAACAACATACACCATTATCAAACAAGAAGTAGGAATAATATCCATATTGAATTTCATAGGATAAATAGATCTAGGGATGCGTTAAATTACTTTGCTCCTAATTTCTATAATAGACTTCCGAATGAAATAAAAAAGTTACCCCTAAAACAATTTAAAGCACGTCTTAAGAAACTTTTACTGACTAAAGCGTTTTATTGTTTAAACGAATTTTTAACATGTGACCTGTCTTTGTATTTTTAATATTAAAATTATTACTTGTTTTTTTTTTCCTGCATAATGTTATTATTTTAGATCTATGATCAAATATTTGATGTATATGTCCTACCTTAAATTTTAAATTTTTGTATTGTATAATTTCTTTTAACATATAAAAAATTTTTAATTTGTATCTTTTCCTTGACTTGTGTAAATGTAACTGTACATATTAACATGAATAAAGATTATTATTATTATTATTATAGTGTTATTAGAAAGAAAAAAGTTTTTTTTGTTAAAAATTAAAGTTTCAAATATATAAATATTTGTTTTTTAAATGTTTGCTTACAGGACTTATTAAATTCCAAATATATACATATAAATATATGTATAATAATGATTATTTTTTTAGTTCCATCTCTTAAATTTTTTATTTTGTTATAAATATTAGGGTGTTTCAAAAAAAAAAAAAGAATTATTGTTTTTTCCTCCCGTGGTATGTAAATAGCTATTTCTTCCCGATCGTGAACCGAAAATCCGAATTACTGTTTTCCAAGTGGCCTAAGGTGCCCCCGGCCCGAGATCACAATAGGGCAAACCTGTAAGATTTAAGTATACTCTGTAAGATTTAAGTATAATCTTTAACAAAATGACAGCAATAACTTTTTTGATATAGGTGTACTTCCAAAAGAATGTAAATTCTTCTGTAAAACTTTGGCAAAAGCGATTTTAACGACAAAAAATATGTTTGGGTTATTTTTAAAAAATATTACTATAAATATTTAGGTACCGTAATCACGGGTGGCTTTAGCTCACTTTCAAACTTAAGCTTAAAATTTTTGTGGTTTTAACAATCATAAACATTAAATTTTGTATAGGTACCAAAATTTGAGTCTTGAGTTGCTCTTTCATAATAAATATGTTATAATATTAGTTGAGTTTCACTCTGCTCTTGACGCTTGAAGTGTAAGCATATGCTCATCGATCTCTCTCAAGCAGCGTATACGATACAAATGTAGTAACGTGATAACTGGTTAACGCCGTAAAATAATAAAAAATCAATCGATTCTAAACGTGATAACTGTCCCAAGTGCAAAAAAAAAGTGCAAATTGTGTGTGGTACCTCCCCCATTGATTAAATCCTCAAGTGTTGGACCTGGTTAAAAGGTGTGAGAGAAACGACACTTCCACGAAATTTACTGGACTACCACACGTGCGAGCGGCATGGTCAAGCTAAGTTATCTTTTTCAATTGCATGTCTTACCGTATATTCGCTAAATGTTTATAAAAGCATTTCACAATGTTTATGTAAGCATTTCACAATGTTGCAAAAAGAAAATACTAAGAATTCTTTTATTGTCTCAAAAACTAAATTAAAAAAGAATAAGAACATTTCCTTAAGTTTAAACAAACAACCTCATTTTCTCATAGCAGACAAATCATAAACAACCATCGAAAAAGGCGTAAGATAAATAAATAATAAACTAAATATGCAAGAAGACAAATAACATAAACAAGTTGAGTGTGAATAGCAGTATTGCCAGATGTAAAAGTTGAAATTAACGAATTGGGTAAATAAAATATCGAATTTTCGGAATTAAGTTACAATAATTGTAATAATTATGTAACAATAATTATTATAATTTAATCATAAAAAAAAAAAGTAAAAGAGAAAGAAGCGAACTTTTAGAAAATCTAAAATTTGTAAAAGTAAAAAAATACCCCCCACTGGGAACTGCCTTATCGCAGCGATTGCGGCCTTACGCTCGGCACGAGTGATGGGCTCCTCCGCGGGGGGGTGCAGCCTCCCGTGGCCTATACGGGGGATGGTCTACACGTCGGTAGTCGTAGCACGATTGCCGTTGTGTGGATTGTCTTCCGGGGGGGCCGCGGGGGGTAGTATTTCTTTGCAGGGGAGTTTATCATGTGTGCCGATTATCGTACCAATGGGAAAAACCATTACCAAAAGGGTAAGAGTAGCCCAATTAAACACTGGGTCCACGTCACTCGTAGACAACGCAACAACATACTACAAGCCACCCTTAAACTAGATCTTAAAGACAAAAAAAATCGGTAGACAAGCTTCACATTTCATGACACGTAGCACAATACATGCACTTCTCACAAAGTAACAAGACCAGTTGGGAGCAACTAAACAACAATAAAAATAAAATAAAAAAAAAAAAAAAAAAAAAAAACAACCGACACACTTTACCAAGTTCAGGAACTATCCGACACGGATAATGACAATAATGAACAAGACGAAGACCTCGACTAGGAAACTACACCCCTGCAGAGTAATAACAACTCCCCAACTCCAAATAGTAATCCCAAATGTTTGGAGTAATACTAACCGACTGGTCTAGGGGGATTCCGCGTCGTACTTAGTTTTAAGTCGGCGTAATTGTCCCCCAAAAACCAACTCCCTCCCGTCCCTCATCCATACCTCACTGAGCGTATAGCATAGGCCCGGCGAACCCGGGAACGGCTATTATAACTATTCGCCTCTCGCTCTCGAGCCCCAAATAGGGGACAGTACAGAACGCAATGGACATTCGCACCCAGCAAACACGGGTGAAGCCGTGCAGTTGCTGGGGAAGAACAAAAATTGGCGTAAGTAAACATAGGCCTGTACGGGGTTTAAGAGTCAAGAGGAAATGGGGCTGGTTATACGTCTCTTATACTCATACTCATACTCATAATATTAGTTGAGTTTCAAAAATAAAAATTAAAAACTGGGTGTGCAAAGTTACCCCCTGGTTGCGGGTAACTTTGTCTCACAGTGTATTTTCCGTATAAAATTAACTCAATATTTTATTTTATTTTTATTAGACAAGTGTTAGCAGCGACAAATATCTATTGCAAGTGATTACCGATAAAAAAAAATAAAAAACGGACCTGTAGTTAACCAAGGATCATCATTCCAAAGGATTGGGCATAATATGGAAATTGTAACGCGTGTATTTCTAAGAGTTTTGCACTGATGCGATATATACAACTTTAAAGTGTAATAAATCCCATTTCTTTCTTTAAAACACTGATTCTCCTGTAATATAAACTCAATAGAATCGCTCAATTGACAGGTTTAGACCAACAAATTATAAATGTTAATTTTATCGAGCGCGAAAAGATTTTTCATAAAATGGTTAGTCACCCGCGGGGTGCAAAGTCACCCGTGTTTACAGTATATATTTTTTAATTTGAACGAAAACCATTAGCGTCAAATGACAGATAATTATAATTTAACATTATTGTACGATTTATGGGATTAAAAATATATTCGTAAATTTTGAATAAAATTATTATGTTTATTACATTAAATAAAATAATAAAACTACATTGGGAATAAACCAAATCCCTTATAATTAAATAATTAAAATTTTACTAAATCACTTATCTGGATTCATAAAACAACAAAAATAAATAATAAAAAATTATTAAAGAATATTTTATTTAAAAATAATTTAATCTTTATTTTACAATGGGCAAATACTATACTTTAAAAGGAAATATAACATCTATATAACATCTATAACATTGCTTTCAGTCCGTATATTTTTTTATATACTTTTTTATTTTAATTTATTTAAAAGTTATGCACAAAATATTTTATAAGCAACATTGAACTTCTTTAAATTAAGGGGGGCCCCATCTGAAAAATTTGCCACGCGCCCCAGCGATGATAGTTACGCCACTGCTACTAGGTATAAAAATAAAACACATTGAAACTGAAATTTTATTTGGAACATTTTAAAGTTTTATTCTTATTGTCAAGTTATACAATTATTTGCAGGTTTACTTTGAATGAAAACATTTACAAATTTACTTAATCCAATTAAAATACTCAATTATATTTTCATATAAAATTTCATATCAAGGTCATATCAATCGTATTAAACTTTAGTTTTTAAATAAAAATCAATTTCCGTTTTTAAATATAAAAGGTGTTTACTACATGTTAGTTAAAACAGTATAACAAATAAGTCTCATAAATGATTAGATACCATAGAAATACAACAATTGTATAAATACTTACACTAATTTAATTACTTAAGATTTTTGAAAACTATAACTAAAACCATCTGGAGATCTATTTAAAGATAATTTTCCAGGTGGATAAAATCTGTGTGGAGCTGGAGTTGTGTATTGATTTTGTTGCGGTTGATACTGTGGTTGTGGTCGAGGTTGTGGATGGGGTTGATATTGTGGTTGTGGTTGATATTGTGGTTGTGGTTGATATTGGGGTTGGGGTTGGTATTTTGGCTGTGGTTGATATTGTGGTTGAGCTTGATATTGGCTTTGTGGGGGAGGATTGTACTGAGGCAAGGGATTGTATTGTGGCTGAGGAGCAACTGGTAATGTGGTTGGAAGTGGTTGTGGAATTCCGTCACCGGTAGCCATAAAACCGTTTTTACCGGCTGTATAACTAACACTGTGTCTTTGGCCATTTGGATCGACATATGAATATGATCCACGTCGGGTACCATCAGGGTCACTCTCTTCTTTAAATTCGACTCCATCTTCCTGAGAATATTGTGCACCGAATTTGCCACTATTACTCAAGTATCTTTGCTCGGCCAGAATGGCAGCATTCCTTGGGTCTCCATGATAGCCTTGCCCTAATACAGCCTGGGTAAGGGATACCAAAATCACCTAAAATTATTTGTTATATACCTTATATTATATAAAATTAAAATTATAATGGTAACTATAATAAATATTGAATACACATTTGAAATAAAAAATGTATTAAAATATATTTGGCAATAAGAAAAATGTAACATTAGGTAGTAATGGAAATTCTTATTTAATAGGTTAAAACTATTACATTATATTGAACTTTTAACAGCCCCACCTAAGTATTTTATACAAAAGGCAAATTTATCCCTACTCTGCATGCAATGACGTAGGTATTGCTATGTAAGATACAAGACTTATTGGCATGGAAACACGTAGGCGACCTTTAACTTTGCGTTCACATTGTTTTCTTTTTATCTTTATTATTACTCAGTAAGTTTAATATACTAATACTAATTTGGTGCAAATTTATTGTTTTTTTTTGCTTTGTGAGCGATTTAAGACCGCAACACGCCATTATTTTAAAACGCGTTGACCGAAATTATTTTTTTTTGGTAAATTAATATTTTTATTTAAACGTAAATACACTAAGGCGAAAAAAAGATGTGACCATTTAAAGGCATGCAAAGTGTCGCAGACAGCCCCTTCCATAACCTATTTTAATTTTTTTAAGAAATTTAATTTTTAATGAAAACCCCAAGTTATTTCATTAAATCGAAGTAAGAAGAAATTATATTTAGATAATTTTACAAATATTTATTAAATGCAAATATAATGTTCTATACAAAAATAATTAAATTATGGTTTTAGAATACTCACTAATTTTAACATTGTTATAATCAGTATAATGGTCCTCTGTAAACTGGCAAACTACTACAACTACTGCCCCCAATACCTTTCATTATCCTTTATACTTAACTTAGATCAACCTTGGCGAATGCGACCCTGAAAGAAACACTCCTCAATAAGATAAATTTATCCTAAAGAAATTCGGCGTCACAAGCGGAAGTATTTTATATTTTATATATTTCATAAAATATTTTCCGGTCCATTTACAAAAAAAATAATAAACCTAAATACATATCATTAATACCGGTTTTAAAAGTATCCACCCATTTAATGTAGTCTTGTATTATAAACAAATTTACAATATGTAAATAGCTAACTCGCACTAAAATTAGCACATAAAAACCATTTTCATTAATACATACCACTGATAAAAATTACAACTTCCGCTATTATAACAGTAATTATAATTATAATAATTATTATTGTAAATTATAAAAAATAATATTTTTAGACATTCTATTTTTTCTGTACCTACTATCTAATAATAGACATTCAATTTAAATGTAGACAACAAATTAATTAATAATTAGGCACACATTTTAATATATTTTATAAAATCCCCTTGGATATTTATTTAAAAATTTACTGGAGTAAAAAAAATGTCCAACTATCGTAAAATTCTGGTAATTCCAAATAAATTTAACATTTTTAAGTTTGTGACTGCATTTTACAAAAACAATGGCCTTTAATCTTGCTCAGGCCCACCATCTGTACAAACAGATATTAATTTACTCGTAAATAAATAAAAAATTACTCGTTACTCGTTAATAAATAAATATTTTTTTTTATAAAATTGTTTATTGCGATAAAATCAGAAACTCTTGTGTGACTTTACAATAAAGTCACACAAGAGTTTCTGATTTTATCTTTATTTTTTATATAATAAACAATTTTATAAAAAAAATACGACGCGTCGCGACCTAACGCACTAATAATGAGCATTGTGACATCGGGAATCACACGAAATATAAATTTTAAAATAACTTGAATGCGGCTGTGACATGTAGATTTAGAAAGGGGACATGCATTAATTACGTGAGGCATTTTTCTGATAAATTGGACCCCCCTCACCCTTGGTGAGATTTGTTGAGATGTGGTATACCCCCCTATCCCTCACGTGAGATTTTAGCCAATAAACTTTCTTTGCGGACAACATGTAAAAAAAAGATTAATTTTGTTTAAGTAACAAATTTCAATTAAAATAGGTACATATTTTTTACTCAAAAGTTGACGTGAGATTTTTAATGTTAATGTAATTTCAAAGTTTTTTCATGGCTAACTTAATAAAATAATTTTTTGTAAATATTAATTACATTTTTAATTTGGTTCCTAATAAAAAAATTTCAATAAAATTTAGTATAGGGTCGTTTTGAGGAGTGGTGAATCCAGTGCCATGCATAGATTTTTTTAAAGTTTATATTGCGTTTAATTTTTTAAATCTAAGCATACCATGTTACTTATTTAAGTTAAATTTAGTATAGGGTCGTTTTGAGTGTTGGTAAATTCAGTGCCGTGCATAGATTTTTGTTACTTATATAACTTATATAATAGTTAAATTTAGTATAGGGTAGTTTTAAGGGGTGGTGAATCCAATGCCGTGCTCAGATTTTCTTTAAACTTTATATTGCGTTTTTAATTTTTCAAAACTAAGCATACCATGTTACTTACTCGGTTACTTATATAAGTTAAATTTAGTATAGGGTCGTTTTGAGAGGTGTTGAATCCAGTGCGGTGCATAGATTTTTTTAAAGTTTATAATAATAATAATAATAATAATAATGTCTTTATTGCAACAAAATATGTAAAAAAATACAAATAATTCGTTACAAAAGGCGAAGTTCGGTTGAACACAAATAATGTGAGCTCCCGTTCTTCCACTTAACCTTTTAACATAATCATAATAATTAAGAACTACTAGCTATACTAAAATATAACTAAAAAAAAAAAATTAAATCTAAACAACATCCTTAATTTATATACATATGTGTGTATGTAGACACATATACTTTCATTAATACAACCATGTGATCCTAAATTATATATAATTTTATATAACAAAAAGGTTTAAAATTCAATACAAAATAAAATAATAGTAAGCAAATAAACCTAAAACATCAAAATAAACCCTAAAACATCAAAATTAATAAAAAAAAAAACTTAAAAAAAAATGCTAATACATTATATAAATCTATATTTAAAGCTCAATTCTTAATTTTTTAATAATTAAAAATTCAAAGTAACAAATGGTAGTATATGTTTTTTAAATTTTGTCTTAGAAAGTACCATAAAATGGTAAGAGATTTAAAAACTTGTAAATTGCATAAGAAAACGATCTCTGATACATAACAGATTTGTATTTTGGTGGAGATATACGTTGTTTGTGCCTTGTATTTATATTGTGAACATCATATCTATATAATATTTTTTCAAACAGATAAGAAGGACATTTTATATTTATAATTTTGTGATACATCACAAAGCAATGAAGCGCACGTCGTTGGCTCATTTGTAGCCAACCCATTTGCTCCATTCTTTGTGTTATGCCTCTTTGTCTCCTTCTTATACCCCAAATTAGCCTAACACAAGAGTTTTGAATAAGTTGTATTCTATTTGCATCAAATTTGGTGATGTGGGAATTATATACTGTATCGCAATAGTTCAGGTTAGAAAGGACTAGAGAATCACATAGCATCATTTTTAGGTCGCGGTTTAAAATATTTTTAAAAGCAAAGATATGTTTTAATTTTACAAAGGCCTTTTTAATGTTGTTACTTATGTGTTTTGAAAATCTTAAATCTATGTCCATTTCTAATCCCAAATTTTTTGCTGAGTTCACACAAGGAATATTTTTACTTTCCACCTGAATCAGGGCCGGCGCAAGCGAACCTGCCGCCCTAGGCAAAAAATCTGTGAGCCGCCCCCCTTAAAGTTTGTTCATTATACTTTTTTCATACTTAATTAAAGTACATAAACTGCATAATCTTATTAAAATATATTTTAGGACAAATCAGCGCTAGTAATGACAAAATATAATAAGTTTTTTTGTTTCGAAAATATCAGGTATAAATAAATAAATGAATAAATAAATAAATAAATGAAGATGCTTAAACTTAAGAATTACTATATTACAAATTTACATTAATTTTTTTCTTGCTTTTAACTTGGAAAAGTCAGATACAAGTTCAGTTAGACTTATAGTTTGAGCAATATCTTTCTCTATTGATAAGGTTGCAAGTCCTACAAGTCTATCCTGTTTTGTTGTCGATATTGTTACCATTAATTAACTTTCTTTTATAAATAATAACTTACACAAAATTTTCTTCGGTTGCTGTCTAATGGGAAAGGAAAATCCAGAATTTGGACTGGTCCATTTTCTACAAGAGTTTGTCGTTGGTGATGATCAAAATTTTCCCAAGTTGCAGGGTCACTAAAATTTACCTATAGAAGTCTGGATCATCCATTCTTTCTCTTGAATTTCATCAGAATCGTTAATATTACTTTCAGAATCCACATTTTCTATTGTTTCCTTAGTATCACTGCATTCTGCAACCAAACTAACTGAAGAGAGAGGTGGAGTGTGAGAACGCAGATACTTCAAGAAAGAACCTTGTTGTTGATGCAAAGCATTTTCCTTTTCTGCTTTTCTCTTACGATATTGATTTCCAGACAGTCTTTTCCTGTCTGCCATATTTTTGCAGAAATCTGAAAAAAATAATGAATCGTGATATTTTTATTATAGGTAGGTATAGTGCCCCGTTTTAACAAACTTTGGTAAAAATTTCACTCAAATGAAATTTGTACCATCTTAATTATTATTCATGGGTAATTAAAAACAAAAACTTACTTTTTATTTGGTAATTTCGTGATTTATAAACTTAACCGTTGATTGACGACTTACTGCACCACACACTAGATAAGTATTCAAGAAACAAAATAAACCGCACAAACTTTATCACAATAATAATTATTATTAATAATTCGACACTTTGTTACCTTAAAAAAGATTTTCTTTGTTACCATCGTCATTTCATTAATTTAGGCCTCAATTTAGGTTTTATACCTAAGGTATGAATTTTGATAATAGATGTCGTCACTACCATTTTTTAAACATTGCGCATGTCCAAAACTATCGTTGGTTTTAAAATATTTATAAATATATTATTAAACACAAGTAGTACAGCCATTGGAGTTAAATATTTAAGCATTTAAAAGCTGTTTTCCGAATTTGTTGGTAGATCATATGGAATGTTTAAAAACGATATAAAAATACCAGTAGCGCCATTTATTATAGCGCACTTGTAGTAAATAATTTACATCTTCTGAGAAGGGGTAAGAGTCTTCTCGCTCCAACTTATAGAGGGAGTTCAATTTAATCTCTATTAATACAGAATGACATCAGTGAAATTTCTTTAAAGAATCTTTATAGATAACCTCTGAGTAAATTCAATAATTATTTTTAAGAAGTTATTTATTTTTATATTTTAACCCAATTGATTTTTTCCGCTCCCTGATTTTGCCGCCCCCTGACTTTGCCGCCCAAGGCTTTTGCCTAGTTTGCTTATAGGTTGCGCCGGCCCTGACCTGAATATTAATATATTGTATATACTGTTGCCTTGCCAATTTTTGTCCAAAAACTAAAAATTTACTTTTATCTGGATTTAATTCTAAACAGTACTTTTTAGATTCTTCTGTTAAGGCCTTTAATTCATTATTTATCATAGTACTAGCTAATAGAATATTACTAGGATCAAATGACTTATAAATTTGAGTATCATCTGCATACAGGTGGTACGAGCAATTTTTAATACACTTAATTAATTGACTGGTATAAATTGTAAAAAATAAATGGCCCAAAATAGATCCTTGTGGTACTCCGGAGAACACTTGGCCAAGTGAAGAACAGCTATTATTAATTTTCACCATCTGATTTCTATTATTTAAATAATTTTTAATTAAAGCTTGAGAATCAGCATTGAATCCTATATAATTTAAAATAGATATAAAGAGCCTGTGATTTAATTTATAAAATGCTTTTGAGAAGTCTAGGAGTACTAAATATATATATATATATATATATATATATATAAATATATATACAAGGTGTCCCTAAACTTATTGGCATAACTTTAGGAAAAGATTGAGCAAGTCAAAATAAGACGAAAACCTAAATAAATATAAATATATATATATATATACAAGGTGTCCCTAAACTTATTGGCATAACTTTAGGAAAAGATTGAGCAAGTCAAAATAAGACGAAAACCTAAATAAATATTTTTCCTAATTACTTTTGTTTCCAAGATACAGGTGGATCAAGTGTTACTTATTATATCAGTTTTCTTAACATAACTTCTACTATGGTAGTCTTGGAAAGGTGATATTTTGCGAACAGTCACTTACTACCAAAACACATATTTACACATAATTACAATTGTTTGAGTGAACACAGTGTCGTAGAAACGGGGGTTGATTTAAGCTTATTGTCCCATACAAACTTTGAGGTTAGGTTTTTATAACATTTGATACAATTTTTCGATTACACAGTTTGGCTACCATTAAAAAGGTGTACCTCTCAAACTTCGATAAAATAAACCGTTTCCGAGATATTCGAGATTACAATAATTGTTATATCGCATTATTTAAAAGAATTAAAAGGTATATGATAACAAATTTTATTTTTTAATTGAATAAACTAAAAAGGGCATTCCATGAGCCTCGGGACTTTTTGCCCTGACCGTCACATAAAAAAAAATTGTAGTTTTTCAATTAAAAAATTTGTTATCATATACCTTTTAGTGCTTTAATGTGATATAACAATTATTGTAATCTCGAATATCTCTCAAACGGTTTATTTTATCAAAGTTTGAGAGGTACACCTTTTTAATAGTAGCCAAACTGAGTAATCGAAAAATTGCATCAAATGGTAAAAAAACCTAACCTCAAAGTTTGTATTGGGACAATAAGCTAAAAAAAAAAAAAAAAAAAAAAAAAAAAAAAAAAAAAGAGAGAGGAGGCCCCACCCACATACCCAGTGCCAAACCACTCTCTTTTTCAATTTTTTATTTATTTAAGAGTGTACATAATTATAAAATTTTAGTTATTTAACATATATAGAAGGAGAATTGTATACATTTTGAATTAAAAATTAAATTGAAGAAAGCAAAAATGACATCAGTATATGGTGATTCAATAATAATAAATTATCAAAACAAATGAGAAACTCTACTCAAAAAGATACACATATGTGTTACAAGGTACCTACAACCCTTGTAAGAATTTAAGAAAAAAAAATAAAAATTAGATTTAATTAACATTTTTGCTTTATCAAGATATTACAAAAAAATTTAATATAAAATAATCTAAAAATAAAGTTGATTTTAATAAATCAGAAATTCATCTATTAATAATATAATCTCAGATTATAGATGAATGTAAAAGTATTTTCAAAAAATTATATTATTTATAAAGAAATAGTAATAATAATATTACTGTATAAAGAAAAGAAATCACTCTCCAGAAAGGCAAATGCAATCAGTTTTACAATAAATGTATAGTTAAAGAGTAATTAATGAAAAGGTAAATCTTCGCAAATGGAAAATGGTGTCAATAAGTCTGTTTTGTTGTTATCAATCAAAAATTTTAAAAGATTAGAAGGTGAAATAGGCCAATAAGGGGTACAATCAATCAAAATTTGACGAGGTTCATCGTATAATGGACAAGCAGAAATTCTATGTAAAGAATCATCAGTGGAATGACAATGGGGGCAAAAAGGGTTCTCCAATCTTCCGACTTTATGAAAATGTCTTCTATATCTTCCATGACCAGATAAAATTGATGATAAAGCTTTATTATGGGTTATGTTCATATATTGTCTTTCAATTACAGAAGGGATAAATTGGTAAGTAAGTCTACCATTAGGGTATGAATCCCATAAAATTTGCCATTTATTTAAACTCAAATTCTGCAATAGTTCTTTAGCTATTGAAATTTTTGGAAAGTTATCAGTCCAAAATGTTCCCAGATGTTCGGCAGGTTTGCATCTTTTGATATTGGAAAGGGCATGTCTTTTGGAAATTTCAATATCAATTGGCATAATATTAGCTATAACGCTGGCAGCTTCATAGGATACATCCTTATAACAACCACTAATAGTTCTAGCACATAAAGCTCTACAAGAGTTCAAATATCTTTCAGATCTTCTATAATGAATATGATTTTTCCAAACTTCGAAAGCATAACCAGTAATAGGAACAACAGCCATAGAATAAATAGTCTGAAGGGCTTGCCAAGGGGGAGCCCATATGCGGGATAAATGTCTTCTTAAAGTTGAGAAAAGTCCTTTAGCTTTTAAACAAACTGTCTTTATATGTTCTTGATAATTCAGTTTTTGATCTAAGATTACACCAAGATATTTAACCGATTGTAAACCTCTTAAGGGAATTTTATTTAGTTTAATAGAAGGACGTCTTACTCTTTTACCAGCAAACATAACGTAATTGCATTTATCAATCGAAAAAGATAACTTATTATCATCAGCCCAGCTATTAATAAGCTAAAGCAACCCCTGTTTCTACGACACTGTGTTCACTCGAACAATTGTAATTATGTGTAAATATGTGTTTTGGTAGGAAGTGACTGTTCGCAAATGTCACCTTTCCAAGTCTACCATGGTATGCATAATAGAAGATATATTAAAAAAACTGATATGATAAGTAACACTTTATCACCCTGTATCTTTTAAACATACGTAATTAGGAAAAATATTTATTTAGATTTTCGTCCTGTTTTGACTTGCTTAATCTGCTCCTAAATTTATGCCACCAAGTTTAGGGACACCTTGTATATATACGTTATATAACGTTTTTTATTTTTTAAAACTAAGCATACCATGTTACTTATATATGTTAAATTTCGTTTTAAGGGGTGGTTAATCCAGTGCCGTGTATAGATTTTTATTAAGTTTATATTACGGAAAATTAGAGTTTGAGGGGGGGATTTTTTTATGAAAAAACTATGCCGATTTACGTTTTCTACGCCTTAAAAACTATATGTTTCTATATTTTTCTCCAAATCGGAGACCTAAAGTTTCACTGAAAAAAATCGATAGTTTATAATGGAAAATCTGGAAAATCGAAAGTTGTGGAACAAGATTTTATCTCTTTTCGTTTGGGAGATAGGTGTTTTGGGAGTGTCAGCCTTCCCAAAAATGGGAAAACTTTAAAGTTACACCGAGTCCAAATGACCTGTGCTACAACTTTGCAGTAAAATTTATTTTATAGATCGTTATTTTGCCAACAAAATGACAACCCACACCAAATTGTATCACTTTTTATAAGGCCGTGACGGCCAAAAAATCTCGGTAAAATACCGGAAAATTGTAGTTGGAGGGGAGGGAGATTTTTTTATGGAAAAACTATGTCGATTTTCATTTTCTACGCCTTAAAAACTATAGGTTTCTATATTTTTATCCAAATCGGTGACCCAAAGTTTCACTCGAAAAACGCGATTTTTTATTACTTAGGGACATCCATTAATTACATGAGGCATTTTTTTGATAATTTGTATTTTATTGTTATATATTTATAATTAACTAAATGTTATAACTTTAAATATTTTTCAAAACAACAAAACTAAATAGGCCCCCAGTTCAGGCTATAATTAAAAAATATAAAACAAATAAAACTGTTAATCTGGCCTTTATTTCAAAGCAGGGACTAGGATTAAATTATGGAGCTCAAATAACTCCCAACTTGCTCATGATTTAAATCTATTTCGATCTAGATGAGTTAAAAAACTATGCCGCTCGCTTGGATTATTTGATACTTTAAGGATTTAATACCTACTATCAAAAGACTTTCACTCTTTTGGAGATTTAATTCCTAAAAGTGTTATATCTTAAATGACAAACACAATTTAACTCTTTTTGAGGTTTATTTCTTTAGTAGTAATCATAATATTACACATCTAAGATTTATTATACACTTTATTTTAATACAGTTATACATTTTAATTTCAGTTGTAACTGGACCTAAATACATGTCTACGACATTAAAAATAAGAAAATACATAAAAATGAGAATTAAAAAAAAACGAAATAAATAAATTTATTTTCGACTAGGTATGTGACAAAGGAAGTAAACAAAAATAATTTAAAATTTTACCAAAAATTTAAAAAATTTAGAGATGGCGTGAAGAAAATTTCACGACTGCCATTTTCAACCTTGATAGGTAAGACTTATGCGCAAAGGAATGTACTTTTCCACTGCTTTAAAAATTTTCTGTGAGCTCTCTCCAGATTGCTATGATCACAAACCTAACCCATCTTCCAGAATATTTAAACTTTCTCTTAGATGACTAAGAAGAACATGAATTTTCAAAGTTTGGAATACGCCGGTCGCTTTTAAAGCAGTGTTAAGGTCATTTATATATTTTTCTAATTTATTTTCATGCAGTTTTTCAGACGAAAAAGATGCCTAGACAATTTTGTCCATAGCCTTAAAGGCCAACACAAATGGAACGAGTGCAAAAGGACCAACATTTTTGGTAATCTCACAGTCCATTAGATTATCAGCTTTCTTAATTAGCTTCCTGCAAGCATTTCCCTCAAAAATTTCTCGCTGGTAATGCTTTGAGACAACAAAAGCAACTATTCCATTCCAAAATAAATGGATTACAAACCCTTGCAGCACATGCAACTCAGGAATAACACATTATTCAATGACAGAAAGCTCTGTTTTTTTTTTAAAGCGGTGGATTTATGGTACTATGACATTGTTTTGCATATTTTTTTTCTTTGTTTAGATTATTATTATTTAATAATCTTTTTTTAAATCACAGTAAGTTTTAAGAGTATTTTTTACTGATTCATCTTGGCAAGTATTAGACGATTTTTTGTCGGGTTTTTAAAATATCGTGGTCATTGTACATTCTTAGTTCATTTAAGGATATAAAGCAGTTTGGACACGGAAACGTATATGTTTGTTATCCATTAACCATTAAAAGTAACTTAAAATCTAAAGCAAACTTAAACGTAATTTGATTGAGTTTTACTGTAGATCAAACAATAATTGAATATTTTCATAAGTTTCTTTGATTTCTGGCACAGTGCAAACCATTATTAACTTGTTAACACTGGTTGGTTTATTTTAATTTCAAGTACCCTCTTCAGAATACAACGTACATTTGGAGTCTATCTCAATCGATTCTTGGTCTCCTCCATATTGATTTTTTTTTTGAGAAAAACAGACATTCAAACTTTAAAAAATCCTTACCCACCATCCGCTTTTATTTTCACATTGCAATTTCCAATCAAATTTCGGTATTCCACATTATTCAGTATTTCTTGAGCATCAGCTTAAATGACAGGCTTTTCTTGTTTTGTCGATTTATTTTCAACATTAAATTTAAAAACGCCCTTATGATAAACATTTTCCAAAGTTTCTGCTGTTTTAGAAATATGAGTTGAATATGCTTTGGGTACCCCATATCTACCAACATTACTTCTAATAAAATTAGTCATTTTTTTCATCTGATTGTTTGAAGCACCTGTACTAACCTGATAGCTGTCCAGTCTCTCAACAGTAAATGTAGCTTCTTTGCATTCTTTTTTGTTATCTGAGATTCTTGGTTTTTTACTCAGAGTGCTTATGGTTAAATTAGTTTGTTTTTTTCAGCGCCAATTTTTCTTTTTAAAACAGATGTTGCAATTTGTTCTTGTTGTATTGCCAGAAGATTTTCAACTATTTTTATAAAATTATTACGAACCGTTGCTGGAGTTCCACAATATTTAACCTTTGCCCACTTCTTGATAACAACCATTACAAATAGTTAATGAAGTTTTTAAAGCCATTTTGTCTTTTTCAGTTGCTCTTAGAATCTGTGTGTTGCTTGAGCTTCCATAAAGTCCATTCGATTTGTCGATATTTATAGATATACTCGGATGTTTAGAATGACCTCGACCTTTCCGAGTTTCCGGTTAAACAAATGTAACAACTACATTGGACACTCTTATTTAAGCGTGTTGTTGCAGGTAAAACTATATCTGTGTAATTAGGCATTTTTTGTAAAGTTTTTTGGGTTTATTGCTTTTCGTGCTCAAAACGACATGTTGTAGAAATGCTCGATGGAAATTTTAAATGCTGCTTTTTTAAAAATCAAAGACAAAAATCGTTTAATTCTTGCCAAGATGAATCAGTAAAAAATACTCTTAAAACTTACGGTGTATTAAAAAAAGCATTATCAAATAATAATAATCTAAACAAAGAAAAAAATGCTTCAAAACAATGTCATAGTACAACAAATCCACCGCTTTAAAAAAAAACAAAGCGTTTTTGTCATTAAAAAATGTGTTATTCCTGAGTTGCTTTTGTTGGAAGAAAACAAGAAATAAAGCAAAGATTAACGTTGTCTTAAAGCATTATCAGGGAAATTTTTTTGAGGGAAATGCTTGCAGAAAGCTAATTAAGAAAGCTGATAAACTAATGGACTGAGATTACCAAAAATGTTGGTTCTTTAGCACTCGTTCCATTTGTGTTGGCCTTTAAGGCTATGGACAAAATTGTCTAGGCATCTTTTTCGTCCGAAAAACTGCATGAAAATAAATTATAAAAATATATAAATGACCTTAACACTGCTTTAAAAGCGACCGGCGTATTCCAAACTTTGAAAATTCATGTTCTTCTTAGTCATCTAAGAGAAAGTTTAAATATTCTGGAAGATGGGTTAGGTTTGTGATCATAGCAATCTGGAGAGAGCTCACAGAGAATTTTTAAAGGACTGGAAAAGTACATTCCTTTGCGCATAAGTCTTACCTTTAAAGCCATTTTGTCTTCTTTAGTTTCTCTTAGAATCTGTGTGTTGCTTGAGCTTCCATAAAATCCATTCGATTTGTCGATATTTATAGATATACTCGTTTAGAATGACCTCGACCTTTCCGAGTTTCCGGTTAAACAAATGTAACAACTACATTGGACACTCTTTGGCATTTTTTGTAAAGTTTTTTGGGTTTATTGCTTTTCGTGCTCAAAACGACATGTTGTAGAAATGCTCGATGGAAATTTTAAATGCTGCTTTTTAAAAAATCAAAGAACAAGACAAAAAATCGTCTAATTCTTGCCAAGATGAATCAGTAAAAAATTCTCTTAAAACTTACGGTGTATTAAAAAAAGCATTATCAAATAATAATAATCTAAACAAAGAAAAAAATATGCAAAACAAGGTAATAGTACCACAAATCCACCGCTTTTTAAAAAAAACAGAGCGTTTTTGTCATGTGTTATTTCTGAGTTGCTTTTGTTGGAAGAAAACAAGAAATAAAATGTCCCGCAAAGATTAACGTTGTCTTAAAGCAATACCAGGGAAAATGTTTTGAGGGAAATGCTTGCAGAAAGCTAATTAAGAAAGCTGATAAACTAATGGACTGAGATTACCAAAAATGTTGGTTCTTTAGCACTCGTTCCATTTGTGTTGGCCTTTAAGGCTATGGACAAAATTGTCTAGGCATCTTTTTCGTCCGAAAAACTGCATGAAAATAAATTATAAAAATATATAAATGACCTTAACACTGCTTTAAAAGCGACCGGCGTATTCCAAACTTTGAAAATTCATGTTCTTCTTAGTCATCTAAGAGAAAGTTTAAATGTTCTGGAAGATGGGTTAGGTTTGTGATCATAGCAATCTGGAGAGAGCTCACAGAGAATTTTTAAAGCACTGGAAAAGTACATTCCTTTGCGCATAAGTCTTACCTATCAAGGTTGAAAATGGCAGTCGTGGAATTTTCTTCACGCCATCTCTAAAATTTTGAAATTTTTGGTAAAATTTCAAATTATTTTTGTTTACTTCCTTTGTCACATAGCTAGTCGAAAATAAATTTATTTATTTCGTATTTTTTTAAACTCTGATTTGTATGATTTTGTTATTTTTAATGTCGTAGACATGTATTTAGGTCCAGTTACAACTGAAATTAAAATGCACACAAATTAAATGCGCGAAGTATAAAAGACATTATGGCTTTCCTGTGGGATCGCAATAGATTGTTAAAACTGTTAAAATCAGAAAAAATGACATCTCCCAAGCTCGATTTTCCAATACCCAATCTGCTTTGTGTCTATCCTCCAAACTTTTGTCTTTCGAATATGCAATATCGTGGACCCGTTACAAATGACTAATCTAATCTAACCTTTAACCCGGAGAAAATTGTAGCGGATTCGGTTAGATGATGTTGGATGGACGAGTCTGAATAGAGACGAAGTATTCCAGATATGGATATTCACACACTTAACCCCCACACTCGTCGAATCACCTGGAAAACTTCGCACACGATCACCGTTCAATGTATACTTACTACTTGACCTTAATTGATTTAAGGTTATTTATTATAAAACATACAATAATAATAAAGCGATAATTTAAACCATATAAATATATTGTAACGTTTTTAACTGTTCGTAGTGTGAATAAAAACACGCACTGGTTAATTAACGAAGTAAACTATTTATTTTAATAATTTAATTACACTTAAAACACTATAAAACTAACTAAACACTTATATTATTTATATATCACTACTGTACAAGAGTCTATTTATTTGCACTTATATTTATTTATTTCTTCGCGAGTACCAAAGCTCAACTAACTGCTCTGTGCTGCTCCGTTCCTTATATATTCAGCGCCCAAGTCTTCTGAAACATTCCAGCGAGCTCCTCACTCTCGATTGTTCGAGCGCTGACTCACCAGCGATGACTCATCGCCGATGAGTCATCATTCCGATATCCAGAGCCGCACTCGCTACAATATTAACAAACAAAGAATTAACAATAAAAATGAGAATATAAAAACAAGAAAAATTAAGTTAAGTTAAATTAAAAATAGGTAATTAAAGTTAGTCTGGGGATTTTATCAAAGATTAAGAATTTGTTCTAAATGTAAACTAAAAGAAAATGTAACAAATAATTAAACTAATAAAATGAATGAAATTAGGTATCAGAGTAAATAAAATTGGTTTAAAATACAATAATTACTATAGATACCTTAAACTGAATCAGTTGAAGCTGGCAAATAGTGGCTAAAACGGATATCTGAGGACGTTGGAAAAGCTCGATAAAATCGAGTTGTTTTTTATACACAATATTAAGAGAAAATTGGAAGGGATTAATTCTTAAAGACCATTGGTCAAAATTATGGTATCTCCCCCCGCAAAGGTCATAGAAAATTGACTGGTTCAAAGGTCATAAAATCCAATATCAACCTAAAAGGACGAAGGGTTATTGGCTTTAAGCTACGCGGTTAGATAGTTCTTAAGGAAGAAGGCGTTAACCTTGACTTTACTCGAAAACTTGGCTATTTGAAAGGACTGGAACAAACTTAGCGGGGATTTTACTAGGCATTGGGCGGAGTTTTTGCCATTAAAACCAACTATACTATAATTCACTAAATTGGATAATTATTGATAGCTCCCAAAAACATGTCTTAAACGTAACAAAAGTTGCCTGATAACTCCCAAATAGCATTTTCATTAGAGCTTCGCGACTCCCGACCAAATTTGTAACAGAACCAACGTCGGTCATTGTGCAAATCAAAGTTGTTTTCGAACTTCTAATATAAAGTTGCAAAAAGTCGTCCAGACGACGACTGCACAACGTCTGCGACTATAACACCTATAGAGTATTATAATCTGTTCACTGATGACGTCCGCGCAACGTTTAAATATATGTAGGAAATATTACTGGAGTACGGCAACGATGGTCCGACGTTGGCTTCTTTCCCTCGAAGGCAACGTTGCGAAGTAGTGCAAATGGGACGTCGGACTGTAGGTCAAAAATGTGTTGTTTTGTTTATTTTTCTATGGTTAAAAGTAAGGTTATAGTTGCGTTGTTATTGCTGGGACATAAACCACCATTTAATATCAGTAACATTCTA
Organism: Brassicogethes aeneus; assembly: GCA_921294245.1. NCBI lineage: Eukaryota > Metazoa > Arthropoda > Insecta > Coleoptera > Nitidulidae > Brassicogethes > Brassicogethes aeneus. The sequence goes on from OV121137.1 coordinate 10,527,280, forward strand.
TCACCCTATCATATAGATACATATTTAGTTATTTTCAACTTCTTAAAATCATCTAAGTTAAAGTTGTGATTTCTTATAGTTTCCTTTCCAAGGAGTATGCTAGGCCCTTTGTTTTTTTAATACCTGTCTATATTTTATACATAAATTCAAATTAATCACGGTTGCGAATGATTAACAAAAAAAGAACTAGCCAGACTAGCAGAGACAAGTTGTCTATACATGGGTCTATCTATGGGTCTATGGGCCAATATAAAACCCCATTTTCCTCCCATTGATGGTGTACCGGCTCGACTTCCCCTAGATCTTTTTGAACAACTTTAAAATGATGTTCGCCCATTTTTTGTGCAAAACAGACACAGACCAACAAAGAATTAATCAACAAACAAGTCACCATCCAAAATAAGTAAGGTTAGAGATAAAGAAGGTTAATATTTTTAGTCATGTGATAGTTGTATCTACAGACCCGGAACGACGTTGGGGCAAATAAGTCGGACCGACGTAGTAATGTAATACGAAGGGTGCACCGCGGTCGGAAATGGTGCAAGCTTTAAGACTTGGTTGTCCTCTTGGTCCAAATAAGTAATGAAACAGTAAAAATTTATAGACACTTCGTCGGAGTACGGTTAAATATCTGGAGTTTCCCAACTACGCCATTTTTATATCATCCATATTTGCAACTCGAGTAATGATCATCACGAATATTCACTTTTACCCATTGAATGTTTAAAATAAAGTTAAAAATTATGTCTCGTAGTTTTTAGTTAATTCTTAAAGATGTTTTGGTGCATTTTCACATTGATATCTGCACAAAAAAAATATGTTTATTTTTTTCTCTTCCGAAAAAAATTGTTAATTTAAATATTTATTAGGGCGCATTAATTTTTTTCGATCCACCTCGGTCACATTCATCAGTAAAGTGACCTGTGTTTGTATATTTCAAGAATCTCTCTGCGATACAATTCCATTCTTAACGAAAATAATATCTATAAATTAGTTAGTGTAAGCGACATGATTGTTTCGTTTGTATGGATGATTGTGTTTGATGCCATGATGCCATCTGTTGGTTAAAATATATTCGTACTCTATGATTACACAATGTTAATCAAGAGGGCGCTAATCACTAGCGGCCAGTGTTAGAAAGGTCGTCCCGAGTATATTGTTTTGGAACAAGACGACGTCGGGAGAGTCGTCCAAACCGACGTTGAATTTAGTAAGGAATTCTTTCTTAATCCGACGTCGCGTCCGACGTCGTACCGACCAGGATTTTTATTCCCCATTTTGGTGCAGATTCAAGTAAATACGTAGTCGCGCAGACGTTGTGTACCGACGTCGGGTTGTTATAAGCGACGTTGGCCGGACGTCCAAATGCTATTTGGGCTGATTCAACTATTTTTCTTTTTGATTGTCAAACCGTACTAACTCAGTTTGATTTAATTGCGTTTACTTTATTTAAGCCATGCTTATGAGTTTTATCAATCTAAACTTACTTTATATTAGCTGATCGAGACTTATCTTTTAATAAGTAGCAGCGCTTTCTTATTTAGGTACAGAACAATATAATACAATCTCTATTTCTAGGTTTAGTTTTAAACTGAATCAAATTGTTATTCTTTCAATTATATTAATTAAACTTTTCTAAGAAACTTATAACTGCGGCTTTTCTACGAATTATTCTAACCGTTTTTTCAACTTACTTCCTGTTGCATGTGGATTAAGTGAAAATTCCTCTACGGAGGAAATAAAATGCAAAAATTGTAATCAAGATAACCATGTTAGTGATGGTGAGGAAAAAAGTACATTTAATAACTCGAATAATTCTCGAATGGAATGGATTCCTTGAGTATGAAAGTTCTCAATTAAATATTGTTCTGAAAACACAGTTTGCCGCCCTGGTCAAAACTCAAAGCCAGAAGGTTTATAAACAAACAAATACTAAACAAACTAAAATAATACAACAATATAAAATTAATAAGAACGCAATTCAAACGAAAGTTGACACAAACTCACGATATTGGGTACAAAACCAAACACTGAATGCAATTTAAAACCATCAGAAAGGTATGCTTTTTTCCATATATATCTTTTAATAAGTAGCAGCGCTTTCTTATTTAGGTACAGAACAATATAATACAATCTCTATTTCTAGGTTTAGTTTTAAACTGAATCAATTTGTTATTCTTTCAATTATATTAATTAAACTTTTCTAAGAAACTTATAACTGCGGCTTTTCTACGAATTATTCTAACCGTTTTTTCAACTTACTTCCTGTTGCATGTGGATTAAGTGAAAATTCCTCTACGGAGGAAATAAAATGCAAAAATTGTAATCAAGATAACCATGTTAGTGATGGTGAGGAAAAAAGTACATTTAATAACTCGAATAATTCTCGAATGGAATGGATTCCTTGAGTATGAAAGTTCTCAATTAAATACTGTTCTGAAAACACAGTTTGCCGCCCTGGTCAAAACTCAAAGCCAGAAGGTTTATAAACAAACAAATACTAAACAAACTAAAATAATACAACAATATAAAATTAATAAGAACGCAATTCAAACGAAAGTTGACACAAACTCACGATATTGGGTACAAAACCAAACACTGAATGCAATTTAAAACCATCAGAAAGGTATGCTTTTTTCCATATATATATAATTTGGATCCGCATACCTCAGAAAATAATATAAAGAAACATCTTAAGGATTTTACAAATAACGTTATGGTTACTAAATTAAATTCCCTTAATCCCCTTTAGTAAATTGGAAACTGTCCAAAATCCTCAAAACTGGCCGTGTAACGTAAAAATCAACAGGTTTTTTCTTACCAAAAGAAGAGTCAGAAATGATTTATTCTCTCTGATTAATGAAGAACACAAGCCTAATATTTTATGTTTATTTGAAAACTGGTCTATAGAAGAAAAATTAAAGGTTTTCGCCATCGAGGGATATTACAATATATTACTTACCTGTTTTATATTTTATTATATTTTCTTACTTACCTGTTTATTATATATTTGTGATTTTTGGAGACATTATTATTATAGGATCATTCTACTGCAGGAAGACATATTTTTATTTATTTATTTATTTATTTATTTTACACTATAGCTAGCAAAACAGTTCAAGCAATCTGTAATCTTTGTTGTGGACGATTTTGACGGTAATGCCTCCGCGAAATTAATGTTACCTAGTGATTTTTGTGAAGACAAATATTTAGAGTGTTGTACTTCTGGTTAAGTGTGGACAGTTTAATTTCTGGAGAGAAGAGGGTAAGAGTGGTCAAGCCAACCAGCTCGCTTATTCAATACACTCTAATAATCAGGCCAATTCAAAACATGAGTCGTTAACTTTAGCCACTAGAATCAGTCTTTATTGGCCAATCCGACCAATCAGGCCTATTAAATAAAACGATAACCACTAATTTTAGTGGCTAAAGTTAACGACTCATGTTCGTGAATTGGCCTGAATGTATGTACGCATACATTGGTGATAAATCAAAATTATTGCTTCTTAGAAGGATTTTCTCCATCTAGTCAGGTCCCCACCGCGGTGCACCGGTGAGATTAAAATACGTCTAATTAATCCTAATATTACTGTTCAGACACGGCCATATTAGACCAGGGTCGATAATTTTTGAAACCAAAAAAAATAACAGTAGGATGAAACCCATTGCAAAAGGAGAAGAATATAATAAAAATGAAAGGAAAAATAAATTACGGGCGATCTGACTTCGGGAAGTGGGAGGGGGGGGGGTTTTAAGGGTAAAAAATGGTTTATCTCGATTTCCGGCAAAACTACAAGTCCTATGGAAAAAAGTTAAATGGCAAAGTTGTAGGTAATAAAAGGATCTACAACTTTTGTAATTACAATTTTTTTACATAACCTCAAAATTTATGTGAAAAATTGAAAAAAACCAAGTTTTTGGTTTTTTATTTTTATCTTTTTCAAAAAAAAATTTTTTTCCACGAAATTTGGTGAAAACTTACCTTTTTATGTCCCAAATACACTGTAATTTATTTGATTTGAAATATTTATTATTTCGCCTTATTTTGACTTAATATCAAAAAAGCACCCTAATTTTCAATCGAAAATTCTCGCGTCAAAATATCAGCTTTTTTCAAAAAGTCGGTGTGCTTTTTGTTCGTTGAAATCTCTACTTTCTGATGGTGTAAAAAAAATATACATTACTATGGTAAATGTTCTCAGAAAATGCAAAAAATATTATAATGAATAACGAAAAAAACTCGAATTCGAAAATTTATTTTAATTATTATGTACAATTTCATCAAAAAAATGGGATTGTTGCAATTTTTTTTAGTTAAAAAGTTTACTTATTAAATTCTAATAACATTTATGTCAGAAAATCTCATAAAATATAAAAATACATGTAAATCATACTATTCAATTTAGATACTTCATTCTGATTACGTTATTCATTATAATATTATTTGTATTTTCTGAGAACATTTACCATAGTAATGTATATTTTTTTTACACCATCAGAAAGTAGAGATTTCAACGAACAAAAAGCACACCGACTTTTTGAAAAAAGCTGATATTTTGACGCGAGAATTTTCGATTGAAAATTAGGGTGCTTTTTTGATATTAAGTCAAAATAAGGCGAAATAATAAATATTTCAAATCAAATAAATTACAGTGTATTTGGGACATAAAAAGGTAAGTTTTCACCAAATTTCGTGAAAAAAAATTTTTTTTTTAAAAAGATAAAAATAAAAAACCAAAAACTTGGTTTTTTGAATTTTTCACATAAATTTTGAGGTTATGTGAAAAAATTGTAAAAACAAAAGTTGTAGATCTTTTTATGACCTACAACTTTGACATTTAACTTTTTTCCATAGGACTTGTAGTTTTGCCGAGAATCGAGATAAACCATTTTTTACCCTTAAACCCCCCCCCTCCCACTTCCCGAACTCAGATCACCCGTAATTTATTTTTCCTTTAATTTTTATTATATTCCCCTCCTTTTCCAATGGGATTCATCCTACTGTAATTTTTTTTCTATTTTTACCATTTTTAAAGGCTTCTGCACTGGTCTATATTGTTTAAGTCCTGATAAGCGACAAATAGTAAATAATAAAATTAACGAATTGTTATTGGCTTGTATTATTCTCCTTTTGCTGGCCAAATCTTATTAGTTAAAAGAAAGATAGATCTGATCGTTTTTGCGTAGATTATTGCGAATTAGACAATAATGCAGTACTGCCTCTTATTGCCGATCTAACTCACGGTGCTGTTCTGAGAGGTGATTTTTGGACTTTCTGTGAAACCTAATTTTTTTTTATATTCTTGTTAATTAGGTCATAACTAAAATTTTAAGAGCAAAATAAAAAAAATTTGACGGTTAATTTTGTTTTAATTGGATGTTTATTAAAAATATGTATGCACACTTTCAATTCTCCAATTAAAACTTGCGATTTTATTTAAATATTATCATAACTTTTTAAATCAGATTAAAGATTAGTTAATTTCCTAAAAAAAGGTCTATACATTTTTTATATCTTTTACTGTTTTGTTGTAATACACGTTTAAAGTTTTAATTTAAGGTTAAATGTATACATTTATTAAACAATAATTCTAAGGGTGCCACATTTTATTTAGGGCCGATTTATTCATTTTTGATTTATTTGACGAATAATTTCTTTGGATACTAGATATTGCCAAGACATGAAAGTTATCGGCTTGATAAACTTTACTAAAGATGAATAAACCGGTCCTTAGTTAAATTTCATGAATTTCTTCGTAACTTTTACTACAATTTTTCATTTTTGTTTATAAAATACACTTTAAAAAACTAAACCAAAATTATAGAATACGTACTTATACTGAAAATGACAATTCAAACGTCAAATAAATTTTTAATAGATCTAAGTTTCATGGCAACCTTTAAGGATATATTAATTAAGGGAACATAAATGTATACTTACGTCAAAGGTAAGATTAAAAGTTTGAACGTTTATTGCAACAAAACAGTAAAATATATAAAAAAAATTGTAAAAACCTTTTTTTTAGTTATGCAAATATTAAATATTTAAATTAAATCGCTAGTTTTAATTGGATAATTGAAAGAGTGCATAATATTTTTAATAAACAGCCAATTAAAACAATTCAAACCGTCAAAATTTTTTTATTTTGCTCTTAAAATTTTAGTTATGACCTAATTAACAAGAATATAAAAAAAAATTAGGTTTCACAGAAAGTCCAAAAATCACCTCTCAGAACAGCACCGTGAACTGCTAGACTTGGTGGCGCCCAATGTTTTTATACCTTAGACATGGCATGTGGTTTTCATCAGATGCCAATTTACCCAGACTTTATTAAAGGTACCGTGTTTGTCACCCAAGATGGGCAATACGAGTATCTAACCATTCGGTTTAAGGTATAACACTATCTGTTTGCCAACGAGCCATTATGAAATAATTGGGACATCTTGCGTATTCTTTTGTTATTGGTTATATAGACGATATTATAATAGTTTTTTGTACAATACAGGTGGCATTAAAAATACTTTAATTAGTTCTTACAAGAGCAGGATTTTCCTTAATATATCAAAATGCTCCTCTTAAGAATAGAATTAATTAACTACAAGGTAAAATTGAATTTAGTCACTAAAGCCTGTCTCTTGAAACTTTGACTGGCAAGGTAGCTAGGCCTTTCTGATTAATGTCTGTTGCTAATGAATAACCCAAAATTAATATTTCTGAAGTAAGAAATCCCGCAAGTTAAAATATAAAAAGTGGTGCATTGTATATAGACCAGGGTCGATAATTTTTGAAACCAAAAAAAATAACAGTAGGATGAAACCCATTGGAAAAGGAGAAGAATATAATAAAAATAAAAGGAAAAATAAATTACGGGCGATCTGACTTTGGGAAGTGGGAGGGGGGGGGGGTTTAAGGGTAAAAAATGGTTTATCTCGATTTCCGGCAAAACTACAAGTCCTATGGAAAAAAGTTAAATGGCAAAGTTGTAGGTAATAAAAGGATCTACAACTTTTGTAATTACAATTTTTTTACATAACCTCAAAATTTATGGGAAAAATTCAAAAAACCAAGTTTTTGGATTTTTATTTTTATCTTTTTCAAAAAAAAATTTTTTTCCACGAAATGTGGTGAAAACTTACCTTTTTATGTCCCAAATACACTGTAATTTATTTGATTTGAAATATTTATTATTTCGCCTTATTTTGACTTAATATCAAAAAAGCACCCTAATTTTCAATCGAAAATTCTCGCGTCAAAATATCAGCTTTTTTCAAAAAGTCGGTGTGCTTTTTGTTTGTTGAAATCTCTACTTTCTGATGGTGTAAAAAAATATACATTACTATGGTAAATGTTCTCAGAAAATGCAAAAAATATTATAATGAATAACGAAAAAAACTCGAATTCGAAAATTTATTTTAATCATTATGTAAAATTTCATCAAAAAAATGTGATTGTTGCAATTTTTTTTAGTTAAAAAGTTTATTTATTAAATTCTAACAACATTTATATCAGAAAATCTCATAAAATATAAAAATATATGTAAATCATACTATTGAATTTAGATACTTCATTCTGATTACGTTATTCATAATAATGAGTCTAGATTTGATAATAATAAAGCCAAAAAAAAAACAAAAAAAAGGGTAGATTTAACGTAGGTGGCTATTTTACTTAAAAAAGACAAATTAAACTAAAAATTAAAATAAACTTTATCTAAAATTTAGACGCTCATTTCTGATAGCCGAAGTTCTAGAGACATTGTAGCTCAAGATGTTGAAAGAGACATGGTAGCTGAAGGAGTTGCAAGGGAAACCGTAGCTTAAGGTGTTGAAAGAGACATCGCAGCTGAAGGTGTTGCAAGAAACACCGTAGCTCAAGGTATTAAAAGAGACATCGTAGTTGAAGGTGTTTCAAGAAACACCGTGAATAGTGCTGAAAGAGGCCAGGTTGTAGTTGCAACTGCTAGCCTATAGTGGTTTATCAAGGCGTGATGGGCAGCTGGTGATGTAGCGGAAGCCTAGAATAGTGCTGAAAGGGGAACTAGTGATAAAGGTCGAACTACTTGCGCCAGGCTGTAGTCGCAACTGCAAGCCTGGCTATTTAAATAACAATTTGGTAAAATTAGGAATGTTGTTTATCATAAATTAGACTTAAGAAATAGATTTTTAGGGGAACAGTTATTATGTCTTATTATTATTCTTGACCGTACGCTTTTGCTTATGTAAACAAACATTTCTCCCAAAGGTATTTTCTTACATTTTCAGAAAATGAGTTGATTTTGGAACTTCTCGTAGAGCTGTACAAGTGTTATTTTTCGTTTTATTAAAGTTTGGTTGAAAAACTGCTTTAAGCCCGCTATACACTCGTATGCTTTCGCGGCGCAAGTGTGGACCGGACTATAATATAAATAATTCTTGACCGTACGCTTTTGCGTATGTAAACAAACATTTCTCCCAAAGGTATTTTCTTACATTTTCAGAAAATGAGTTGATCTTGGAACTTCTCGTAGATCTATACAACAACGAAGCAGAAAATAAAGAAATTATCATTACAACATCTTCTTTCTCAATAGGAACAAAAATTTGTTTAGTTTTGTATTTTTTTATAAAAATTAAATATTTTTCAGTTAACGCAATTATAATTTCACTTAAATTAAACCTAATGTTAGCTCTATTAATATTTAATAATAATCACCATTTATTCGGGCAGCAAATTAATTCTTGTAAAACAGATTTAATTTTGGTGACTAAATAAATTTAAAATGATAAGTTTTTAAAGTTATTCTGGTAAAACAGATTTAGTTATGGTGACTAAAAGAATGTAAAGTGCTAATTAGCATATATATATATATATATATCTACAAAAAAGATTTGATATGATTTTTTGCATAGTCGACTCTTTTAAAAGTTATTTGAGGTTAAAGTTCAACTTCAAATAGTAAATGATGACTTTATAGTTTTTCATACTCTATCACGAAATATTCTCTCAAAAACATGAAATATCATAGTTTATCGAGTGTTCTTCGGTAAAACAATACAATTTTTTACGAAATATCAATAATCTTGAAAAAAACCGGTTTTTTCCTATATTTAATTTTTTTTTTAATTCGAAATATTTTTTTTTACCTGAGACTATTAGGTAATGTAGAGTAATAAAAGCCATGTTTCAATAATTTTTTAATTAAAATAAAAAATGTTATTCCATAGTATCAAATATATATATATATATATATATATATATATATATATATATATATATATATATATATATACAGTATGTCTCAGTATCTTGGAATCATATGGAAAACTTTTTTATTATTAATTTTAGGAAAAAAGTTATTCCTTATAAAAAGTTTTGCATGGTGTAGAACTTAAAATGCAACCCACAAATATTAATTTTTTTTAGTCGTATACGGGGTATGTCAAAAAATATGAATTTGGCTCAAGAGTAAAGTACCTTTATATTTGACCATATCGAAAATTGTTATAAAGAAAAATTAATCAGAACTAAAAACTACGTTTAAATATGCAATTTCATACATTTACATTAAAAAATTAGGTTTTGTTAATTTTTACTAATCTTTCTACTTTAAATGAAAATTTATCTGTTATGATTACAAAAAACATGAAAACCTTTTCACTTCCAAATGTTTTCTAAAAAATTTGCAATTTTAACACGTAATTAATTAATTTATTTTGCAAATAAAAAACACATACAAATACTAAGTTACAAATTTTACAAAAGTGTAATTAACATAATATTAATACTAGAAATAAATGGAAATTTAATTTTCACTCATTCCACTAACGCTTCGACATATCCACCCTCTCGTTCAATACATTTTATTATTCTATTCGAAAATTCACGTAATACATTCCTTATTATTTGTGGAGAAATTTCCTGGCATGTTTCTAAAATTATCCTTTCCAAATGATTAACATCTTGAAACCGCCCTTTCTGGTAAACTTTTTGTTTCAAGTAACCATAAGAAGTAATCAAGGGGGGTTAAGTCAGGGGATCTAGCAGGCCAAAAAGTATTAGAATATCAACAAATCATTTGTTTATCAGTGCATCCTAGATTACATGTTACAGTTAAATGTGCATTGATATTGTAGACAAAAAAGAAAAAATATTTTTTTTAATGTAAATGGATGTAATTGCATATTTGAACGTAGTTTTTAGTTCTGATTAACTTTTCTTTATAACAATTTTCGATATTGTCAAATATAAAGCTAAATTCATATTTTCTGACATACCCCGTATACGACTAAAAAAATTTAATATTTGTGGGTTGCATTTTAAGTTTTACACCATGCAGAACTTTTTATGAAGAATAACTTTTTTTCCTAAAATTAATAATAAAAAAGTTTTCCATATGATTCCAAGATACTGAGACATACTGTATATTAGGGTGATTCAAAAAAGCCTTTTTTTAAAAATGAACCCGCACTGGCCTAAATTATAAAGATTACATTAAAACTAAAAGATTAATACCAAAAAATCCAAATTCGATGAATATTTAGAGGTCGCTCAAATCGATTTTCGTATTTTTGCACATTCGAGCCGCGAAATTATTACTGCGCAAAATAGTAAATAACTCCGTTAGTTTTTATTCGATATTATTAAAAATTTAAGGGTTACCTAGTTTTTTAATACCCTCTGAGACAGTGTATTGAACTTTACAGAAAAAATTAGAATATTAAAATAAGCAACAATTGGAATCGCACTATGATGGTACCGTAAAAAAACTAAGAAAATAACACTTAAATTATTTAGCATACATAAAACCTGCCGAAAGAAATATTTTATTTGATTTATATAAAACATAACCTAATAATAATTAAGTTATTCAATTTTTTTCCATTTTCATACGATTTTATAAATAATTTATATCCGTTTTATTAATTATGAAGTATTTTTATAATATTTCTTTATTTTTGATACCATATTTAATTAATTACACTAAGTAGTTTATGTCCTTTTTATAATTAAAATAAAAAAAATCCACTGTTCTACATTGTTTTCTTTGCAATGATTGTTTCTAATGTTAATTTTTTCAACCATTTTTTCTTTTGTTTCAGTAGGTACTCTTTTATCAAAAATGCCAAACAAATTAGCTCTTCTATTTGCAAATCTATATTTTTGTAAACATGAAGTTCATGAAGTGTTTTCAAATCATTTTTGGGCGCGCAAGTTGCGTTTGGAGCTTGGAACCAGGCAAATATCTAAACGAAATATAAAAATACAAATTCTTTGCAATGACTTATTTTCATTGTTAGTGAGTTTAAATTGATCCCGAAATAAAAAAATCTTTAGATGTTTTTCTTTAATTTCTCAACAAATTAGTTGTGGTACTTAGACGCTTTTGAATTAAGTAAATAATATATATATATATATATATACATATATATATATATATATATATATATATATATATATATATATAAATATATATATATTTATATTTATATAATTAATCAACTACCTGCTAATAGGTCCTACTATCAAAATTTGAGAATTGTTGTATGTCAATAATTTTAATAAAATTTAAATTTCTGCTTAAGCCATATCAATGCAGTGAATAATTTTGTAGTTAACGTTATTTTATTTTAGTTGTAAAAAGGACCTAATTTAATAACTACCTATAGGTAGTTATTAAATTAGGTCCTTTTTACAACTAGTTTAATTAATTAAATATGGTATCAAAAATAAAGAAATATTATAAAAATACGTCATAATTAATAAAACGGATATAAATTATTTATAAAATCGGTTAAAAATGTGAAAAATCTAAAATCTTAATTATTTTTAGGTTATATATTATATAAATCAAATAAAATATTTCTTTCGGCAGGTTTTCTGTATACTAAATAATTTAAGTGTTATTTTCTTAGTTTTTTTACGGTACCATCATAGTGCGATTCCAATTGTTGCTTATTTTATAAGATGATACGTGTTTACGCCACAGGTTGGTTTGAGTATGTAGATTTTTTTGATTTGTTTGCAAGTCTATTTGTTAATATAAATTTAGTCGGCTATGGTTGCTATATAAATATATATAAAAAATAATAATAAAAAAGTCATAAAAAATATTTACATAAAAATATATGCATAAATAATAACATAAAAAATATAATAAAATATAATATTAATAATTTATTATATTTATATAATTCAATATAATTTTAATAATAAATTATATATAATATGATATAAAAATAAACTAAACATAAATAATAAATTTAAAGAAGCATAAGAAATAAAGAGATAAGGAATAGATAACAAAGAAGACAAGAAATTAAGAAAATATAAGAAGAAAGATATTCATGGCTAAAGGAGCAAATAAAGAAATTAGATAAAGGAGCAGAAGAAGGAAATTAGAAAAAAGGAACAGAAGAAGAAAACTAGAAGAAAGAAAATAATAAATTATAACTGACAATTCTTGTAAATATTGACAAATAAAACGACTTGTAAGTATATTCTTAAAAGCTATTTATTTAAACTAACCTGTGGTGTAAATACACACCATATTTTGGTCCTTCGAACCGGATTTGAATTTAACTTTATACAGTCCACTAAATTTAATTTATTTAAAATTTCATTAAACTTCATTTAATTTTAAATTTAATTTAAAATGTCATTAAAATTCATAAATGCCAAAAAAGAGGCTATATTTAATTTAATTCTCAATTTGAATGAAAATGGGTCAGAATTTCTCAAACGGGCCACCTGAATTAGGTCAAAATTAGTTTTTGTTTGTAGATACATTTTTTTGATAGTATTTTACATCACTAACACAAATCCTAAAGGATTTTGTAAAAAAAAAATTTTCAATTGACATCTTCATGATATTAAAAGTCAAAGTTTTTAATAATTAAAAAATAAAAAAATTCATTATGGCTGAACTAATTATCCGATTCCAACGATATAACTAGCGTTGGAATCTTGTTTTGACATAGATTCTTTGTTATTTTTTCAATTGTCCTATTTTCATTTAGGTCGATTTTTTTTTGTTTTTTTATACCAAATTCGGAAATAATTGCCTTCTGCGCCAGCTATCGACTCGAGAAAAAAAACACATATACTCCAATCATTTCTCGAAATTATGCTGCTGAGAAAAAAAATGGCCCGGAATTTTTGACAAACACAATAAATTTGGAAAATTTATATGAACAATACAATAAATTAAATGATGAAGCAAATAATACATAATTTAGAAATTAAAAATAATAAAGATTATAAACCTGAATTTGATGAATGGATCACCTTTGAAAACATGTTTTGTCAAATTAAAGATATTAGGGAAACTGTGTTGGAAAATCGAAAAGTTTTACCACAAGCATCAACAAATAAGGATTTAGGTATTTTAATAAAATTACCTCCAATTGAAATGCCGAATTTTGATGGTAAACCTGAAAATTGGCCCTTATTTTTTGAAGCATTTAAAACAAATATACACTTTAATACAAATTTAAATAACTCGCAAAAAATTCAATATTTAGTAGGAAAATTAAATGGTAAGGCACTCAGGAATTCTTCCTAATGAAGAAAATTATGTAACAATCTGGGATGCGTTAGTAAAAAAGTATCAAGATAAGAGAGCGCTAGGAACATTTTATTTAAATAATATATTTGAAATTAAGATTGCGTCTAATAATGCCAATCAACTTAATAATTTTATAGAACGCTTTTCTTCTTCTTTAAGTGCATTAAAACAATTAAATATTACTGACCTTTCAGATTTCATATTTCTTCATTTGGCACTAAATAAATTAGATCCACAAATTATACAATTGTTTGAAAATTCAGTAAGTAATTCAGAAATTCCATCATGTAAAGATTTAATTGAGTATATTCGTCAACAGGTCAAAATTTTAGAACTTACAAATTCACATTAAGGTCTAAAACATAATACACTCACTAATTCTTCCTTAAAAAATAAATACTCAATTGTACAATCCCATTCTTTTTCAATAACAGATATCAAGCCATTAAATTGTATAATTTGTAATAAAAATGATCATTCAGATATTTACGAATTTCAAGTATTTAAAAATATGTCACCTAAGGTTAGATTTGATAAGGTTAAAGAATTAAGATATTGTATTAACTGTTTACGGTCAAATCATACTAGCAGTAAATGTAAATCAAATTTATATTGTAAAATATGCAAGAAACGTCATCATTCATTATTACACTTTGAAATACATAAAACTGAATCCCCTACTATGCAAAATAATATAGCTTCATCTTCTACTTTTAAACCTTTAACTCAATCTATTACTATGCATTCAAAAGCTTCTTTAAATACAAACACTACTGTATTATTATCAACAGCGCAAGTATACGCGTTAGGTGATAATGGGAATAAAACCATAATTAGATGTCTTATTGATAGTGCATCACAAAATAATTTAATTTCCATTTCTTGTTGTAAGAAACTTAAATTGAACATTATTCCCATAAGTAATTCGTATATTAATACAGTAGGTTCTATTAAAACTCCAATGAAAGGATATGTTTCTTTAACTATTCAATCACGAATATCATTTGATAAATACAATATAACTTTAATTCTAGTGGATAATATAACTGAAAAATTACCAACAACTAATATAAATACATTATCATTAAATTACCTAAATAATGTTTCTTTAGCAGACAAATCTTGGAATATACCTGGTGATATTGACGTCATTTTAGGAGCTCAATTATTTCCAAACTTATTACTAACAGGTCGTATTATTCCCCCTTCTAATTTAATTGCACCACAAGCGCTTGAAACTACACTTGGGTATATTTTAATTGGTGAAGTACCTGTTGATACGCTTTTTGATAATTCCCATTCACATTTTAATCTAAGTTGGACTTTTGGGCCCATAACAAATGATAATTTAAATGCAAATTTAACTAAATTCTGGAATTTAGAGGAAATTCCAAATGATCACATACAAGATTCAGATGAATTATTTTGTGAGAATCTCTATAAATCATCTTTTTTTAAAGATTTTTCTGGTAGATATATTGTAGAACTACCATTTAAACATGATCCTTTTTTATTAGGTAATTCTTATGTTATTGCTAAACGCCGATTCGTATTTTTAGAAAGGAAATTTAAAAGAAGTTTAGAATTACGTCAAGCTTATAATGAGGTAATAAAGGAGTATTTAGATAAAGGATATATATCTGAAATTTCATATTCTGATGAAAATATTAATAGTGGTTATTTTATACCACATCATGCTGTTATTAGACTTGATAAAGTAACAACTAAAGTTCGTGTGGTCTTAAGCCGAGTTCATATAGATGCGAATTTGCGAAATACGAATATTCGCATTTCGCAACTCCTATTCATATAGATGCGAATTGTCGGAACCATTTTAGGGACATTGTTTTCTCACTAGGCGATATTTACCATGGTATTTTAGGGACATTATTTTCTTCCCAGGTGATATTTGCCATACTTGGTTAACATTTTCTATTTGTTTATTATAAAACTTTTAGGTGAATTGAGATTTTGTGTTTTTATTATGGATGAACAATTATACCATTGGCAATTATACCATTGGCGAAGAAGGCGTGCAATTGCCGCTTATTTATTGTTGAAACAAAGACAGAAAAAAGAAACAGATCAAATAAAACTCAACAACGATGCAATACAAATGAAATAAACACAGAACATAAACAAAAATACGTATAATAGGCATCTGCATTAATGCGCATGCGCATCACGCCAAATTCGTGCGATTTTCGCAAAATATTGGATCAATCTCAAGATTCCCGCCCCCCAGATTTCAAATCTTGCGAATTCGCAGAATCTGTCAAAACGTCGAAACACTTTTCCCGCCAAATCAAATGGACCAATGAAACATTTTCGCATTTCGCAAATTCGCATGTCGCATCTATATGAACCAGCCTTTAGATGCAAGTGCTAAAACTGATACAGGTGTATTGTTAAATGCAATTTTCACTTCTAATAAATTTTAGACTTTTCCCAATTGCTATTACAGCAGATATAAAACAAATGTATTTAAGAATTTTAATGTCAGAAAAACATCGTAAATATCAAAAAATTTTGTTTAGGTTTAATGATTTACCTATTCGATTATTTCAATTTAATTCTGTAGCCTTTGGTTTAAAATCAAGTCCTTATTTAGCAATGCGTACTATTAAACAATTAGCAGATGATGAGTACGATAAATTTCCTTTACCGTCTGATGTAGCAAAAAGAGAACTTTATATGGATGATCTTATTACTTCAGTATCTTCAATTAAAACAGGAATAAGCCCTTCTAAGGAATTAATTGATCTTTTTAAATGTGGTGGATTAGATCTTGTAAAATGGGCTAGTAATTCAAAAGATTTATTAAAAGAGGTTCCAGAATCTTATAGAGCTTCAAAGGAGTTTTTAGATGGAGATTCTTTGAAGATTTTAGGTTTGAAATGGTTGCCAGTGTCTGACATATTTACTTTTACTTCAAATTTGACAGAGTCTAATGATGTTTATACTAAACGCATAGTTCTTTCTACTATTGCTCGTTTATTTGATGTATTAGGATTGGTAGCACCAGTCATATTATATGTTAAGCTTTTGATTCAGGAATTATGGTTAATTAAAAGTGATTGGGATGATAAACTTCCTGAACATATATTACAACGTTTTATAAAATTTAAAAATGAATTACCACGATTGACTGAGTTAAAGATTCCAAGACATTTAGGTATTGTTGATGGGTGTAATGTAAATATTTTAGCTTTTGGAGACGCTAGTATTAAAGCCTATGGCTGTTGTATTTACATGCATGTAACACATTCAAATTTTAATGTTTCGGTAAATTTAATTTGTGCAAAATCTAAAATTGCACCGTTAAAAACTCTTTCCTTAGCTCGTTTAGAATTATGTGCAGCCTTGTTATTATCTTAATTGGTATGTCATATATTGGATACTTATAGTAATCGATATAAAATTAATAAAATTTTTGCCTTTTCTGACTCAACTATTGCATTATCATGGATACATTCCTCCCCTCATCGTTGGCAAACATTTGTAGCCAATCGTGTTGGAAAAATTCAGGAGAATTTAGCACCTGCAAATTTTTATCATATTAATGGAATTGAAAATCCAAGTGATTGTGTTTCACGAGGACTATTACCTTCACAATTAATAAATCATTCATTATGGTGGAATGGCCCTTTATGGGCTAAATTTCCAATATCAGATTGGCCAATCAAGCCATTTGATATTAAAAAATATAAATTGGAGATTCCTGAAATAAAAATGGAATTTATTACACTTATTAATACATCGTATGAAAATTCAATTATTTATAATCTTTCATTAAGAGTTTCATCATGGACTAAATTATTAAATATAGTTGTGTATATTTTGAGGTTTATGAAAATAATACAATCAACAAATTTAATTAAGGTGTCTGATTTGGAAATTGCTGAAATAATTATTTTAAAAGAATTACAAAAAATATATTTTAAAAATGAATTTAATAATATTAATAATAAAAATTCCCTTAGTCCCACGTTTAGAAAATTGGATATTTTTCTTGATGATAAAGGGTTAATAAGAGTTGGAGGTCGTTTATCAAATGCAAATATTCCTTTTGAAAATCGTCACCCCCATTTTACTTTTAGGCAGAAATCATATTGTAAATTTGTTGATTGATCATTTTCATTGTTAAACTGTCATGCTGGTCCATATTTGTTGATGTCACTATTAAGGCAAAGATATTGGATTATTTCGGCTAGAAATATAATACGCCAACGAATACGTTTGTGTAATTTTTGTTTTAGAACATTACCAAAATGTTTAACTCCAAAAATGCTCGTGTTCAAGAAGCAAAAGCATTTACACATACTGGTGTAGATTATGCTGGTCCAATAAATATTACTATGACTAGAAGGCGAGGTATTAAAAGTCAAAAAGCTTATATCTGTTTATTTATTTGTTTTTCAACTAAAGCAATACATATCGAATTAGCTTCAGATCTTAGTTCTGATATATTTTTAGAAGCTTTTAAAAGATTTATTGCAAGAAGGGGTCCTGTTTCATGTTTATATTCAGATAATGCGACAAATTTTATAGGAGCTAAGAGACGTTTGAATGAAATTTATAATTTTTTATATGCAAATGAAACTAAACAATCCTTTCAAAAAGAATTTAATATTAGAAAAATAGAGTGGAAAATGATTCCTCCTTCGGCACCTCATTTTGGAGGTATTTGGGAGGCAAATTTAAAGAGTGTTAAAACGCATTTATATAGAGTTATTGGTAAACAGTTATTATCTTATGAAGAGTTAAATACAATATTAATTCAGATAGAATGTTTATTAAATTCTAGACCACTTTTTAATGTCAACGCCCCTTCAGTTTTTACCATTTCTGTCAAATTCTGATCAAACCTTAAAGGGGAGGAAAAAGTTATTAGATAATTTAATTAGATCTTATTGGAAAAAATGGCATTTGGAATATTTACATACGTTACAATTAAGACAAAAATGGAATACATCTAATAATCCCATAAATATAGGAACAATTGTTTTGATAAAACAGGATGATGTGCCTCCACTTTATTGGCCATTGGGAGTTATAGAACAAGTTTATCCTGGAAAGGATGGGGTTATTAGGGTAGCATTAGTACGTTCCCAAAATGGGATTTTTAAGCGACCGGTGGTGAAGCTTTGCCCTATTCCAACACAGTGAGTCTTGCATATTTAATTTTAACATTAAATTTTATTATATTTATTTTATTCAAATATTAATTTAAAAAATTTTGAAATTTACATTTCAAAGCCGGGGAGCATGTTTACGCCACAGGTTGGTTTGAGTATGTAGATTTTTTTGATTTGTTTGCAAGTCTATTTGTTAATATAAATTTAGTCGGCTATGGTTGCTATATAAATATATATAAAAAATAATAATAAAAAAGTCATAAAAAATATTTACTTAAAAATATATGCATAAATAATAACATAAAAAATATAATAAAATATAATATTAATAATGTATTATATTTATATAATTCAATATAATTTTAATAATAAATTATATATAATATGATATAAAAATAAACTAAACATAAATAATAAATTTAAAGAAGCATAATAAATAAAGAGATAAGGAATAGGTAACAAAGAAGACAAGAAATTAAGAAAATATAAGAAGAAATATATTCATGGCTAAAGGAGCAAATAAAGAAATTAGATAAAGGAGCAGAAGAAGGAAATTAGAAAAAAGGAACAGAAGAAGGAAACTAGAAGAAAGAAAATAATAAATTATAACTGACAATTATTGTAAATATTGACAAATAAAACGACTTGTAAGTATATTCTTAAAAGCTATTTATTTAACCCTATCCTGTGGTGTAAATACACACCAATACGTTTTTATTAACAAATTATTTTTTTTCATGAAAAAAATTTTTTTTTCTGTAAAGTTTAATACACTGTCTCAGAGGGTATTAAAAAACTAGGTAACCCTTAAATTTTTAATAATATCGATTAAAAACTAACGGAGTTATTTACTATTTTGTGCAGTAATAATTTCGTGGCTCGAATGTGCAAAAATACGAAAATTGATTTGAGCGACCTCTAAATATTCATCGAATTTGGATTTTTTGGTATCAATATTTTAGTTTTAATGTAATCTTTATAATTTAGGCCAGTGCGGGTTCATTTAAAAAAAAAGGCTTTTTTTGAATCACCCTAATATATATATATATATATATATATATATATATATTAGGGTGTGCCAAAAAAACTCGAAATAGTTTTTTTCTTGCTCTCCACCCAAAATATCGTAGAATAGGTCCGAACAAATATTCTGTTAAAAGCGGAGCTCATAATTTCAATTTTAAGAGGTCCCTCATCGAATCTGAAGTTTTGCCGCTTAAATAGCACAGAAAACTGACCTTTTTACCTTATTTATTCTTGCAACCTAGGTAGAAATTTTTTTTTCATAAAATCCATGACCAAATCTTACAAAGCATTAAACTTGGACGAAAAAATCTTATTAAGCCGAATTTCTATTTTCATTATTTAATTTTTTACAGAGCTTTAAATTTAAAATTTTACGTTTTTTGCCTTTTTCAGCTAAACTATTGAAGTTAGACGAAAAAGTCAAATGGTAATTTTTTAGCTTGTCTGATGGACCACAAAAAAGTTTTAGGCGAATTTTTTATATCGTCAATATTCTAAAAGTTACAGGCGTATAAAGTCATCATTTTTGTATTATTATCTTTAAATTTAAAGCTATGTAAAAAATTAAATAATGAAAATAGAAATTCGGCTTAATAAGATTTTTTTGTCCAAATTTAATGCTTTGTAAGAATTAGTCATGGATTTTACGAAAAAAAAAAATCTTCCTAGGTTGCAAGAATAAATAAGGTAAAAAAGTCAGTTTTCTGTGTTATTTAAGCGGCAAAACTTCAGATTCGATGAGGGACCTCTTAAAATTGAAATTATGAGCTCCGCTTTTAACAGAATATTTGTTCGGACATATTCTACGATATTTTGGGTGGAGAGCAAGAAAAAAAAAATATCGAGTTTTTTTGGCACATATATATATATATATATATATATAAATATATTTAATATATTTGATTTACCCATTGACTTTATCAATAAGAATGTAGAATTTTGGACACAGGATGAAAGCTATCAAGATAATCTAGTATTTTTCAAACGTCTTAGCGTTTTCAATGATGTAGCAGAAAGAGGAATGCATTAATAGAAGAGTACAACAAATGTTTGATTCTAAGATAGTACAAGTTATGGAATAACTTTTTTTATTTTAATTGATCTAAATCAAGTATAGAAAAAAAAACGGTTTTTCACGATTATTGATATTTCGTAAAAAAATGTATTGTTTTACCAAAGAACACTCGATAAACTTCACGAAAAATATGATATTTCATGTTTTTGAGACAATATTTCGTAATAGAGTATGAAAAACTATAAAAGTCATCATTTACTATTTTTTTTTGTAGATTGTTCAATTCCCTACAAGAATATGTATTAATTTCTACAACTCACTGATTCGTTAAAACGCAATAAAATTACAAACAAAAAAATGTTTTTTTCACGTGTTATTTAAATGGAAAATAAAAATTGCAATGAGCCACCTCTTTATATCAATATTAAGAGCTCAAACTATATCAGAATTTTTTTTTCGTCATCTAAGACAATATTTTCATGGTAAATATAGAAAAAAAAATTAAAAGTGTTTTTTGGCCCACCCTAATATAGGGTGCTTCAAAAAAAATTTTTTTCGCTCTTACCCTGTTTTTATTTAATATAAAAAAAATCCTCACCAAATATGGGCGTTCCAGCTCAACTCTAAGAGGTTTCCCATTGAATTAACATGGGAAAAAATTAATTTATGTTTGGAATTTTATACCTCTGTATCAAAGTAACTTATGGCAATGATCAGATTCTTATATAAAATTTAACGCTCTACAAAAAAGGTCTCTTATTATTTTTCGATAAATTGATTTCTTCTAGAGTTATTCGAGGTCAAAGTTTTCCCCCTTTCAGCTCCCGTCTGCTAATTGTACCAGAAAATTTGATGTTAATCAAACTTTGACCTCTAATAACTCTAGAAGAAATCAATTTATCGAAAAATAATAAGAGACCTTTTTTGTAGAGCGTTAAATTTTATATAAGAAACTGCAATGATCATTGCCATAAGTTACTTTGATACAGAGGTATAAAATTCCAAACATAAATTAATTTTTTCCCATGTTAATTCAATGGGAAACTAAAATAAAAACAGCGACCTCTTAGAGTTGAGCTGGAACGCCCATATTTGGTGAGGATTTTTTTTATATTAAATAAAAACATTTGAGAGGGTAAGAGCGAAAAAAAAATTTTAAATTAATTTAACCAAACTGTCATGATTTGCAAACAAAACAATTTTAACAATTAACAACAAATAAAACATTTGTTATTTTTAAGTGTAGTTAATTGTAAAAAAAATTTTGTTTGATATTTTTGTAAAATGTATTTAGTATGGTAGCCGTTATCGACCGCAGGAGTCCTAAATTAGACTTTGAACGTCCATCTTATTGTTTCTTGCCTTGTGTCCATCCATGGACATCCTAAGGACATGGAAAAGCGTAAACTCCATGGACGTACATTCAAAGTCCATAGACGTATGTACTTAGTTTGGACCTTAAATGGACGTACAATGGACGTAGTATGCTGTGTGGGAAGTTATTAAAGTAGTTCTGATAAAACAGATTTAATTATAATTACCAAATAAATTTTTAATGACAAGTGTTATTTAGTTACAGTTACTAAATATATTCAGAAACGTAGTAAGCTTACTTGACTAAATATTTTGTTTACCTCAAATAAATATTTAATTCGCCAAATAGGATTAAATTATTTAGTCCTTACAAATAAATTATATTTCTTATAAATAAACTGCAGTTGCTCTCAGTGTAATAAATTGGAGCACTTAAATTTAAATTATCCTTATTGGGGAAGAGGCCAAAATACTTACTTTTTTTTTAACAATTTAAATTCTGCTTGTGCAGAACTTATTTTTTTAATGTCATAATAAACTTATATAAATTTGGTTTGAGCCCCTTGTCCAATAACCAAATCATTATTCACAAAATCCACAAGCCTCCGCATTGCTAAACTAGCACAATTATAATTTTCCAACTTTATTGGCCTTTAAAATAACAAAAACCAAAACACTCAAAATAGATTCTGTATTGCAGAATAATCTCAAATTTCTTAAAAAAAAAGCCGTTACATATCAAGGATTTTACACAAGTGATTTTTCAAGACCCTAGGCTACGCTTATTTTTGGGGCACTTATGTCCTATATATTGATATGTTAGGGCTTTCCTACTTTTTTTTTCGCCCCATGAAAACAAAATAATGAGATTTTTTTTGTATTTTATTAAGTAAAAAAAAATAAAAAACAAAAATCAATCTTAAGTACCAGGTACTGAATAACTTTAACTAGGTAATTGCACAAAATAGTTAGTTATAGTTATGGGGGCGAATTCGTTCTTTTCTATAATTAAGTGGAATTGTCAGGTAGTTTAGTCTTTTATGCAGCATGGAGCTTCGATATTTATTTTTGATGTAGGGCATCCTTGAGAAAACCCTCTCTGCTTCGCAACTCGTAATGGACAGTGTTAATATATTTTAAGGATCGTGGGAAAATTTGGAAATATTTAGCATTTTTGAGCAGAAAATGTTTTGACTCTTACTAGAATATATATAAGTGCTCTTTTTTATATAATTCCAATATATTCTTTAAACTGTACACATTCACACATTCCCTTGGCCGTTTAAAAGCGATCTCGAGGAGCTTGCAAATAATTTACAAACAAAGCAAAAAATCTTTCCTTTAGCTTTCGAAAACCTAACATAACTAGGATATATGAACATTCTGACCGTTTTTTAATTTTGTCTTAAAACAGCTGTTGAAAAAAATCTGTTCTGGGATTTTGAGTAGCAATTACTAGAGCCACGGATTTGGAAAAATGATAATTCTTTTCCTAAACAATAGCCAGCGAATTGCATACTTAATAATTCCTTAATCGCTATTGTTTTAATTTTCAACGTGATTTACTGCCTCCAAATCTGCATCTTCTTCAGATTTATCTCTTGACGATTTTTTACCTGATACTGATCACTATATGTGTATTTCTACTTGAGTTTACACTTTTATTTTCAACAGTTTTATCTTTTTCTTTTACTTAATTTGGTTCTGCTACATTTACATTGTGCGACTCACTTGATGAATTATTTTGCCGAAATAAATCCGTTAATTTCCTACATTTTCTAATTTTTTTTTAAATCATTTAAAATTTCTTGGTGGCAGGTTGTAACTTACAGCTAAGAAGATTATAATATTCTTATTTACAGCATTGACACCGACTCGTGTCTTAATCCCAACACTATTGAAGAAACACATATTATGTGTATCCAATTTTATTTTAAATATTAAACGCCGATATTGTTAAGCAAAGTTTAATGATTTAAAAAAATGTACAAAAACTTCAAAATTATTATTTTAATAATTTTTTATTAATCATATCATAGTTTTATTATTTAAATAAAATGTTCTATCTAAGAGAGCTTTGTATCCGCCCTTGGGCAATGCCCAATGGGCATGTCTGTGTTCAAGAAATATTCCGAATACGTCAAGTTTTTTTAGATTATGTTTATATAAACGGTTTCATATTTTACTTTCATAATGAAATTATTAGTCAAACCAACAATCCAGACAACATATAATCCTTACTCCTCATAGTTGTGGAGTAGAACGGGCTGTTTCCTATCATTATGAGCTGCAACAAGTCAGTTTTAAAACGACTTAAATCTTAAGTCTAAGTCAATTCTAAAATCAAAATGATTTAAAACTTAAGTTAATTCTAAGCTAAAGTTCAAATGATTTAAGTATTAAGTCTTTGAATTACATCATTTTCTTTCAAGTAAAGTCATTTTAGTAAATTCTTAACCCTTCATTAGTCGCACTGTTTTCTGAAACCGAAAGTTAAAAATTACGTTTATTAAATATCTTGTGGGTATATTTTAATTTTTAAGAAAAACACTATGTTAATATTTTTAAAAGTACTTAATGTTTTTAATAAACAAACATAAGAAAATATCAATATAAGAACAAAAAATTAATATAATTCATCAGTATAAATAGTTTGTTCTGACTCGCTATTTTCATGCCTTTCCTTTTTCTTCGTCGTTGTCTTTATCGTCATTAAAAGTACTTTCATTTTCAGAATCTTTCTCTTCCATTAGTTTTTGAAGTCATTGTTGGTCGGCTATGGAAGAATACATACTTTAATTTATAAAACCTTAATACTCACATTGGTCTCTCGCACCGAAATAAACTCTGGAAGCCGCTAAATCACACCCATGCGCCAACCCTTTCAGACTTAAGTTCGAACAGCTAATGTAGGAAGGTACCTAGGAGCCTCCTAGGTACCTTCCTCCTAATAGGAGGGGATAGCGCAAAGTCGATGCGCTAAAGAAGTACGTTTAAAAATTTAAAGAGTCGATCTCACACACCGGGTATAGACAATCAAAATAGTAGACAATCAAAATAAAAACTTAAACCATTTTTTTTTAGTAGAGTAGACATACTTCTAAACGGTAATAGATTCAAACTCTGTTAAATTAGATAAAAGTTGAGGCATTTTTCTTAAAATCGCTGTATTTCAAAAACGGATAACTTATTGATTTGTTGACTTTTGTTAGTTGTTTTATATTTCAATTTAGCCGATTTTCAACATCCATCTAGCAAAAAATATTTTCGACAGTTGACAACACTGTATCGAACGGAAATTATGCAATAGGAAGGGAGGAATTCCTCTCTTAAGGAAGTAATGATGGGAGATTTCAAACACGATTCACGACCGCTCACGATTTACGACTGCTCACGACTACTCCCAATTCACGATTGATCACGATTCACGACTGTAATAATACAAGACTATTCACGTTTGAATAATTTTATTCACGCACAATCACGTTTTTTTGTCGTGATTATTTACTTAAACAAACCGAAACACCCTTTATGATATAAACACGTATTTATAATATTTATTCGTCCTTACCTTTTAATCATTTGTTAAGCAAAGCCTATAAGGTTCGGTTCTTCAGCGGGACCTACTGTTTAACGTGGAATCCGAACCACGGTCATCGATGAGTTAGACTCATCTACCGACTTTCAACGCGCACAACACCCAAGGCTGTGACCGGGAATCGAACCCGCTACCTTCGGACGCAGTTTGTCTCGGCATAGCCGCCTAACCCACTGCGCCACCGTGGCCCCCATTTGTTTCTATTTTTCACTAATAATCACAAATTAGACTTAACTACGCATGCGTATTACGACGAATGTTGGCAAACAAAATCCCCATTTTTTCTATTCATTTTTGACAAGACAATTTTTTAATGTAAGCCGTCAAACGGTTCCGAAAAGCTAACTTTACCTCTGCGGTTTTTTTATTCACTAGCGGTAGCAATTGTCGGTGGAAAATTAAAGGAGTTTTTGATCTGCTGCCGCGTGAACCCCTGGCAGTTCAAAAGAAAATGTTTGGAAAAATATATGAAAAATCTTTCTTAAAAGATCTTTTTTAAATTACTTAAATAATTTACCGACGGAAGCCTTTTATAAACACTTAAATCTTTTTTTTGACTTAAATCGTTTCTAGATTACTTTAATCGTATGTACTGATTTAAGCCTTTTATTAAGGAAAAAATTTTTAAGTCACAAATCATTTTGAAAATTAAAGTCTTAAGTCAGCTTTAGAGAAATGACTTATAATCAAATGGCTTAAGTCGTTAAAACGATTTAAATCAAAAAAACGATTTAAGTTTTCTGAGAACTTGCCATACTATTTTGAAGAGTTTAAACTTGAAAAGGGGTCTATTATATAACGGCGTACAATAATACATAATGTGTGAACAAAACTTAAGACTATATAAACATAATATAAATGACAAGAAACGCTTATAGAAAAATATTACAACATGATAAGTAAAACAACTTAAAGCAAAACTAAGAAACTAAGAACATTTATGTTATTATAATAAGAAGGCGGGTTATGCATAAACAGCGTCAGCCTCTTGTAACTGATCAATCTCTTCATCAATGGCATCATTTTTCTGGATTATAATTCCATTTTGAGAGAAGGCTCGAGCAAAAATTCAGTCCAATTTAAAGTGCTTTACAAGATGGGTTACGTTGTTAAATTTCAAGTGCTTAATTTTTAGATATTTATTATCATAGGCCAGCGTGGGTTTGCCGCAAAGTTTAAAGCTCTGACCAACTTTGTAAAGTTTCATTGGTTCCATGTAAATGGGATCGCCAATGTTGTGAGGTTAGGTTGAAGTCAATGTAAGATAAGAATAACAAATCTAACCAAATGTTACCTCCTGAAAGGTGCTGAGGCACATACCTGTGAAGGCTGTGGTGAAGTACTTTCGGTAAAACACATTCTTGTTGAATGCCCATCTTTACATCAGAAAAGAGTAAACCATAGTATAATCAATGTCCAACGAAAAGAAATGCTTGAATACAATTCAATTCATATTGCGAAGGTTCTTACCTTTTTTAGTGAAATTGGATTGTTAAATAAAATTTAAGGTAACATATGTGATACAAACTTTGTATTACAAAGTCCCATTTTATTCTATGATGTTTTGCGGTGTAGTATTATATTAAAGTCTCATTCGTTAAAGGAGAGCTTTTTAGCCGGTAAGAGTCCGTATTGTTAGGGTGTCCATGGGGATTTTCCTCTCCAGTTATGGTGCCAATGACCGCAGTTGTCGCACCTTAATTAAAAAAAAAATAACAAAATAAATCATATATTCCTTGTAAAAACGGCTTCGACGGCAAAATCTACCTGTACGACGGCACGACCAGCGACCTCGTCGGCGAGGTCGGCGCTCCCGTCCCGACGCGTCGCGACGGCAAGCGACTGCTGACCGCCAGCGGCGAAAAGACCGCCAAGCTGTGGGACGTCGGAAGATGAACAGGTGACGACGGATGGAGTTGTCCGTGGTAAACGTGATTTTAATGTTTTTTCCTTACGTGCCTTGTTTATGGCAAAACGAGTATCTTCTGACCGTCTCTTTGAGCGGTTTTATCAACTATTTGAATGTCAACAATCCCGGGAAATGTCTGAGGGTAATCAAGGGTCACAATAAGCCAATTACTGTCTTAACTTTGTCTGAGGATCGCTCAAGTATATTCAGGGTCTCATGATGGTTTTGTCACCAGGTAACTATAAACTTGTGAAATTATCAACGTTGTTAAGGGGTTTGGGCAGTACATAGTTGCTTTTATACTTAATAACATTATATTAAATTTGATTTAAAAAACAGACAATTTTCCAACTAATTTTATAATTATTTTTTATTTTAATACAAAATATATTGTAACAAAAGGATTCAAACGCGACAACATTGCGAGTTGTTGAAAGTTTGTTTCTAAGACAAAGCTTTTTGCTTTTGATAGTGGCAGTGACAGTTATATATGTAGTGTTATTTAAAATTTAAAAATGAGTTGTGAAAAAGAATAAAGTCCTCTACAAAGAAAAATTATTAAAAAAAAATGTATGGGAACAAAAAATAAAGCCACAAAAAACATGCAGTATGTTGAATGCAGCGAAAGTCTAAAGAGAAGAGCAGAAAACAAAGAGTAGACTTAGGCACTTCTTGCCTTGACCCCTTCAATTAATTTTTGACAATTTTTTTAATTTATGCCCGTGAAATTCTTTTTTATATATATGTTACCGGCAATGTAAAAAATCCGGCAATGTGCGAAATGTCTAGATACTCTACAAACTGACCAATTTACCAGACATTGTGCAAAATCACTTCCATTTTGGGCAATCTGCAAATTTTGATGCTAGGGGTAGGTGGGTTAGTACGCTGTTAGAGCCTATCCTTATGGTGTACTTCCTGTTCGAATGTATCTCTTCCCCCTGTTCGTGTTGTATTTCGATTTCAACGTTAAATACGTCCGATGCTGTTGTTTTGATTCCCTTCCCCCCATACCCCTTTTGTGTTTGATCATTAAAGTATGCCTCTGTTTAACGTCCCATGTCTGTAATGTGTGCTTTACGGTGGAGTTGGTCTTGGAGGTATGGCCTAAATGTCTCTAAGTTTGTCCTTGTCTGTGTCCCCAGGCAGTTTACGTCGTGTTTTTCAAACATTTTAAGTTCCCCCTTTTTTTTTGTATAAATTATTGTGGTGAATTTCTAATTAATTCTTTGCGTGTACTTATTAAAATGTAGTTTTATCAATGCGTTTTATTGTTCTGTCCCGTTTGTTGGTGCTTTAATTGTCTGTTCAAATTCAAATTTATTAATTTTCAAATTCAAATTTATTAATTTTCTTAAACAGTTTTACACAATAGGTACAAATTAATTCAGGATACATTGTAAATTTTTTTTAACAATATCATTTAGGATTTCCATTTTTTGGTTTGTCACCTAAGCGTTAAGCTTGTGTGTGAGCAAGCCAACCTAAAATTAATATCTATTATGTAAACGTAACTGCGCTACCTAAATTTATATACACGATAATTATTAGCCTAAATACAATTATCAATAAAAAAAGAACAAGGAAAATAGGGGAGAATACCTATTTTATTACTTATATTATATTTACATTACCGAGAAAAGCAGAAACCAAAGAATACATACAATAAATAATAATATAAAGTCGACAATTTAAATTTAAATGGACATTATTTTAAAAAATATTTCTTCATTTGAGTTTATAAAATTTACCAATTGGGATTTATACACTTAAGTTTTATTTATGTTTAGCAACTCCCTGGGCAGGACGTTGCAAAACTTTGGGGCATAGAAAAACACATTCCTTTGAGTGACACTTTTATTACAAAAAGGTGTGGCTATAAAGTTAGATTGTCTGGTTTCATAGGTTTGATTTTTAATTGTTTTGTGTTTGCTCATCCATAAAATAGACTGAAGGATGTATATCTTTCTAACGCTCAAAATATCAGCCTCTTTATATAATAGATTTGTCGGGTATAAACGTGGTTTTTTAAAAATTAACTTTAAAATGTTGTTTTGAGCTTTCTCTAGTGAGTTTATAGCATTTTTATAGCAACCACCCCATATAACTATACAATATCTTAAAATAGACTCTACAAGTGCATTATATGTTATTTTTAAGTTTTTTTCATCCAAAAATTGTTTTAAAATTTATTGACGAGAATTCTAAGCTTCTTTACCAGGCTGTCCAAGTGTTTATCCCATTTCAAATGCTGATCAATCTCTATTCCTAAGTATTTAATAAATTGAACTTTATTTATCACACTACACGAACAATTGTGCATGTTATTACAGTCACTAATATGTATTTTTAAACTAGTTGTAAAAGGTTGATCAACCTTTGTAGCAGAAAAAGTCATGAATTTAGTTTTTGAGATGTTTAAGCTCAGAAGACTTTGATTTAAAAACGCATATATGCGTTACCATGCAAAGGATATATATATCCTTTGCATGGCCAGCTCAGCCCTCCCAAAAACTCCTTTCCACGTTTCATCCTCAAAAATTACTGCAGTGTCATCAGCGTATGAAATAATGGTTCCGTTAACCTTTAAGTTACCTAGAAGATTAATATAAATTAGGAATAAAATTGGCCCCAATACTGTCCCCTGGGGCACACCCATAAAGACAGGAAGGGGGTCACTCTTAACATTGTTAATTTTGACACTCTGAAATCGATCTTCAAGATAAGTGCGAAAAATATTTAGCACGGAACCACGTATCCCAATAGCTTCCAATCTTTCCAATAAAATTTTAAAGTTAACTGTGTCAAATGCCTTCGCCAAATCCAGGAAAATGGCGAGGCATTTTTTATTTTTGTTGTTTGCACTAATTATTGTTTTAAAAAGTTCAGTCACTGCATCTTCCGTGCTTATGTTTTTCTGAAAACCGAACTGGTTTTTGTTTAGGATATTATTTTTAGTTAAAAAGTTAATTAAACGGGATTTTAGACAATGTTCAAATATTTTTGCAAAATTATTTATTAATGTAATGGGTCTATAATTTGTTGGTGTTTTTCTGCTGCCGTTTTTATGAATTGGAATTGTGGTAGATTCTTTAAATTGTTTAGGTGTAAAGCCTTTTGAGAAACATAAATTAATTATGTGAATTAGGGGCATTGAGAGATAAGTATGACAGTCTTTTATTAATCGTGCCGTTATATTGTCAGGGCCAGGGGCTGCGTTTGATTTTAAGTTATTAATTATGGAAATAAGTTCGTTTTCTGTAACTGCATGTAGAAAAAGTGAGGATTTGTTTATGCTTTGTATTGGTAAGTTAGGCAACTTTTTAATGCTACGGGCCAATATTAGTAAAAAAATTATTAAAGCAATTTGCAACTTCTTCGTTGTTTTGAACAATTTTACCTTTATTATTTTCTAATACAAAATTTTGATTAGTATTTTTTTCATTATTTGTGGCTTGGTTAATTGTTTGCCAAATTTTTTTGTAGTTTTTTTGTGCACTTTCAATTTTAGTTCTATAAAAATTATTCTATAAAAATTATTCTTAATGAGTTTGTTAAAATAGTTTCGATAGTATTTGTATTCATTGACCTTCTGTATACTACTGTCTTTACTTAACTGTTTTTTTAATAAGTCGCGATGACGTATAGAAGTGACCAATCCCTGAGATATCCACGGCTTTAATTTTCTATATTTACTGTTTATAGTTTTAACTTCAGTATTTTGTTTTATAACTTTATTTAATTTTCGAATAAAAAAGTCATAACCTATCTCAGGATTGTTTTCATTCATAACATCCTCCCAGTTTTCGTTTTTCAATACATTTTTTATATTTTTATAATTTAAAATTTCTAAATTAAAAGTAACACTATTTTTATTTTTTATTTTTTCAGCGAATTTAAATTGTAAAAGAAGCATAAAGTGATCAGTTAATGAAGTTTTTAAAATAGCTGGTTTAATTTTTAAATTATTTTCACTACATCTAATAAAAGCATGGTCTATTATAGATGGTTTTTTAAGTTCTTTTACTTTAGTAGGTTTGTTTATGTAAGAGCAAAAACAAAATTCACCTAAAACCCCCAAATATTCGTTTAAACTATTTATATTGTTCGCATTTTCCTCTTCTAAAATATTAATATTAATATCGCCAATAAATATTTCAACTTTTTGTTTCGTAGGATAAAGTTCCGAAAAATACCTAGCCAATTCCTTTATATATAAGTCTTTATTTATAGATGGTGGTCTATATGAGCCTGTGACTCCAAATGTGATGTTATTAATTGCAAATGTAAATCTTAAGAGTTTAGTTTCTGTACAGGTAAATATATTTGTTTCATAAGAAATGAAGCGTTCGGGGGAACAAGGTACATAAGCCACATTTTTACAAAAATGAAGAAATCGTCACTGACAGTTGCCTCAACATAGGCGTAAGCCACACAACAAATACTCTTTAAAAAATAACAAGAGATGGCGACACCGTGTCAAAAAGTTCTTGTTCCTCAGTCGTTATTTTAGGTTGATTTTTAGTCAACAACGTGACAAGCCACAAATAATTCATCATGGCGGACAGAGAAGAAGTCTCATTTAAGCGAAAAGTGTTTGAAAGTGACTCAAGTGCTAGTGAAAGGGATCCTTATTTTGATTCAGACGATAGTGAAGGAGACAAAGACTATGCTCCAACAGATAGTGACTCTGATTTTTTATCAGAAAATGAATTATCGGTAAGTAATAAATACTGTGGCTTATGCCCTTTTTGAGTAAAAAATGGAAGCCTTCGAGGTAACAAAGCAATAAGCCATATTTGGTTTAAAAAATCTCTATAATTTATAATAAATAAATTTTATCGAAATTTGTATTTAAACATTTAAGGATAAATTGAAAATGCAATTTTTTTTATAAACTAAAAGTGGCTTATTTTGATTGATTGATTGATTGATTTGATGATTAGGCTGGGTTGCTTGGGTGCTTAGATTGGTTCGATTTTTTTATTTTCGTTCAGATTTATGATTATAACTTATAACTGTATAAAATAAAAAATAAAATAAAAAACCGGAACGGTTCTTGGTTTAAAATCTTAATTTTCGCTTTTATTTTTAACAGACTTCTCAAGACGATTCGCAAGATGATACAGTATCAAGAGGGGTTTTACAAACACCCGATAAAGCAACTCCATCTCGCTGGCGAAAAAGTAATATTGAGTGTAGAAAGAAACAAAAGGCTAAAACTAAAAGGAACCTAGGGTACAGTTATGAAAGCAGTAGAGGAAAAAATGTTATTGATAGGAAGATTGGTTCTCCTTGTAAGTGCAAAAGAAAGTGCAGAGAGCTATTGCATGGAAGGGAAGGTCACATTTTTAATACGTTTTGGGATTTAGGTACATATAAAGAGCAAAATATGTATATATTTGGGTCTATAAAAGCTATTCCTAAAAAACGCTCATACAAAAAAAAGACAAAGAGACAAGAATCGTCTAGAAAAGTAACATATCAATATTTTGTTAAAGTGGATGGAGTAGACATACAATTATGTAAACAGGAGTACTTATCAGTACACGGATTACAGAAATCTTCTAAACGGGTTCGGCTTATTTGCTCTCAGATAGCAGAAGGAAGAACTGTTCCAAAAAGTGATGAACGAGGAAAACATCATAATCGAGCTAATAGAATACCCTTGGAGCAAGTACAGTCGGTTCATGACCACATCAAGGCATTCCCAAAATACGTAAGCCACTATAGTCGGAAGAAAAATCCCAACAGAATATACCTTAATCATGATATTTCAATATCTGGACTATATAAGGATTTTTACCTGGACTGGTGCAAAGAGAGAAATATTATGCCCGTACGAGAAGATAGATACAGAAGGATTTTTTGTAACGAGTACAACATTGGTTTTAAGTTACCAAAGAGTGACACGTGTCACACATGCGATTCATTAAATATATTAATTCGGAATGAAGAAAATAATAAAAATGAGGAAGAAGTAAAGAAACTTAAAACACAGCTAGAGTTGCACCATAGAAAGGCTGACGCAATGCAAAATAATTTAAAAGAAGAAGTTAAATCTGCCAAAGCTAATAATAACAAGTTAGTTATAGCTTTTGACTTGCAGCAAACTCTTCCAACGCCAAGTCTCACTGTTGGTCCCGCATTTTACTTACGTAAAGCTTGGACCTACAATTTAGGTGTTCACGATTGTGTGACTGGAAAAGGAAGTATGTTCATGTGGACAGAATCCACGGCCAAGCGGGGAAGTGAAGAAATAGCTAGTATTATTCTTAAATACATATTCTCTAGAACAGCAACAGGTCAAAATGAACTTGTTATCTTCACAGACAACTGCGGAGGCCAAAATAAAAATTGGCTTATAATGTCTTTGTGGCTCCAACTTGTAAGAGAAGGTAAATTTAAAAGTGTTGAGCATAGATTTCTAGTATCAGGACACACTTACTTACCATGCGATAGAGATTTTGCTCTTATAGAGAAACATAAGCGATTTCTAAGACAGGTATATTGTCCAGATGATTGGTATACAGCAGTGTTAAAATGTAAACGAACAAATCCATTTGAGGTGACCATTATGCAACAAGAGGATTTTTTTACATTCAAAAATATCACTGTAGTGCGAAAAAATATTACTGATGAAAAAGAGCCACTCAACTTTAATAGAGTCCGATGTTTTCGCTTTGAATCTAACAACCCCAATGCAATGTTTGTGAAACACGAACTCAATGGGCTATTTAAGAAAGTAAATGTTGGAAAAAGAGGAAATAAACTGAGTGCAGTTAATAACATTCTCAACACTTTAAATAGGAAATACGATGCACCTTTAAAACTTAATTGCAAAAAAGTTGCCGACCTAAGGAAACTTATGCAATTTATACCTCCAATCAACCAGTCCTTCTACTTAAATATTTTTGAAATTTCTGGAGAGCAAAGTAATAATATAGAAACTGAAGAACCCGAGGACGACGTAGAATGTGTAGATGGAGATGAAATTTTGGAATTTGAAGAAGATGACTAGATAAATGCCAGTTGTTTTTTAGAACGTTACCATTTAAGTTTTATAATATAACCAAAATATATTATAATATATTATAACCAAAGAATATAGACTTTAGTTTATTAAATTTAAAATTTAATGTGTTTTTCTTTTAATCAAAAATGTATACGTTTCTGTTCGTTAAAAAAAGGCACAAGCCACATTTTTTTTATAATGTTGTTGATATTTTTTTTCTAATAAAGTTTTTTTATTTTGTAGTACCAAAATATGATTTTTAATTGCCCTTTATAACATTATTCTATGAAATCGCCCGTCGAAAAACTGGTACCTGATTTCAGGATTTCACCAAAACCTTTAAAGTTGATTATCTCGAAATATGCCAGATGTGGCTTTTGTACCTTGTTCCCCCAAACGCTTCAAATATATTTCTTAATATAGACTACTACACCGTCATTTTGATTTACCTTGGAATTATTGTACAAAATATTAAAGTTTGGAATATTATAATCACTTACCTCCACTATATTCCATGTTTCTGTGAGAACAATAATGTCAATTTGACTTACATTTAACTCTTCTAAATATATTATAAATTCATCAAAATTATGGTTTATACTTCTTATGTTAACGTGTATTACATTTAAAGAGTTTTTATTTATTTTATTTTCAGTTAAAAAATCATGTATAGTTTCGTATTCCTTGGTATCAATTTCCTCGGCATTAACAAAATCAAAATTATTATTAATCTTAAAAGAAATATATTTTTATATAAAAATGAAAAAACTTAAAAGTAAATAGGTTAACCCAAAATGGTGAGCAAAAAACAAAATCAAAAACGCTAGCTCCACTTTGGTTTATCCAATAACAAAAGAAAAACAAGTAAATAAAAATTCACATTTTCTATAATTCCAAAGGTTTATGATGAAGGATCCTTATTGATATTCTAGTAGTTGTGTTTTGATTCTTTAATTTTACAATTTTATCATCGATCTTCGTTAAAATGTTACCATCCATTGTCCAGACGTTTGTTTTTCCGAGCAGAGATTTTGCTTCATTTAGAAGGTCAAGTCTGATTTTCGTAAGATCTTCACAAATATAGATTTTTTTATTTTTAATTTTTTTAAAGTTTTTCATCACTTCGCTTTTATTTTGGTGGATTTTAAACTTAACAATAACTGGACGTGGTTTTTCATTATTTATATGATATCCAATCCGATAGGCACTTAGGTTTTGCTGAGAAATGATTGGCACTGCACATTTTAAGAGATCAGCTGCTTTATTTGAAATGTTTTCATTTTTTTCGTCGGGGATTCCATGTATGCAAATATTGTTTACTTTCTCAGCCTGATACATATAGTCAATTTTTTGTTCCAATGTATCGATTTGTTGTTCAAACTTTTTTATACTGGCTTCTGTTTTTTGTTCGTGAAGGTTGAATTTATCGTACATTGTTTTAAACATACTTGCTATAAAATCCTTATCACTGAATATTTCAATAATGGAATCTTTGATGGTTTGTTTTAATTCAGCTTTTTCTTGTTGACTCCTTGTCAGTGCCATTTGTATAACCAATAATGATTTCCACTACACTTTAACCGACTTTAACTATACAGTTTTTATAATTTCGGAATTTATTTCACTGTACTTATTATTTTAAATATAAATTTCTACGGAGCGCGTATTGATTCGTCTTACTCGTCGCGCGCCATATGAATGAATGAGTGGTATGTTTATCTTTTTATGTTTGGTTTGGGTTTATTGAGATTTATGAGGTCAGGTTGGCGTTTCTTTATAGTTTAGTCGAATTTGTTTGGGGAATATCTTAAAGTCTATGTTATGGCAATCCATTTATGGGTCGATGTCAAGCTAATGACTTATGAGACCGTTGGCGCCTGGTTGCCAGATGTAAATCATGGTAATTAGCAGTTGCAATTTTGCGTTTGGATTAGAATTTAAATTTAAGTTTATATTAGAATTTCAGTATTTTTTTTAGTCATGCAATTAGATAAATAACTTATCCGAATTAAGTGGCTTTATGTTCTGCAGAATTGACACTGTCGCGCGGCCTGCCGCGGCACGCCGTTCTTTGATCTTGACCGCTTCCACTCGCTATTGGCACATGTTGTATGTGTTGATAATCCAGGTAAATTTTCGTTGTGACCTATCTCGCACATTTTTAAGCCCGTAGCTCTCTATGTAACTTAAAGCGGGAAAAAACACGCACTTTTAACTCCTATTTTATTTGTTTTTTATTTATTAATTAATTCTTTTTATTGTTTATTTTTTTAGATTTTCTTTTGCACTTGTATTCCATTGACTTTAACACTTTCCCCGTTGTGACACGGACGCGCCTGTCGAGCGCTGGTTTACAACCTCTTGCCTCGAGGTCTAGAACGATAGTGGATAACAATAAACGATTTTTTATCTTAAAATTTTGGATTGTTAGAGTGTGTACCTTCTGGATTATTTCTATTTAAACATATGCCCAATTTTAGTAAAATATTTTAATATTTCTATTTTGAAAACATGCAACTAAAAAAGTTATAAGATTGAGTGATTAAATTTAAACCGCTTATTACAACCCAATAAAATTGTCTTATCTAAAAATGTTTAAAGTAGGTATGTTCTACATGTACAATTAATGTTTATTTGCCTTTTTTTTTAAGAATTTTTAATAAAAAATAAAATTCATTGTGCACATTCTATAATACATTAAATAATAAAACTAATTGTGCACATCCTATAATACATTAAATAATAAAAACAATTAAAAGTATTCGAATAAATCTCTGACTAAGTCGCGCTATCGAACTTACAGCGTTTAGTTTTAGTTTAGTCTGATTGAGTGATTAAATTTAAACATTAAAAAATGAAAACAATTGATTTAAAATTTTGCAGGAATTTTTTTTATGATTTGGAACCGATTTGGGGGGCGCCTCTATTAAATTTTTTTCTACCCCTAAATAAGGATCACCCTAATATATATGTTATCATACAAATTTATTTGCCTATATGATATCATAAACACAGTTTATTTATTAGGCTAGGTCAAGTGGAAGAACAACAGCCATGTGGCAATTTTTGAACTTCGTCTATTGTTATATTAATTTAACGATAAAGATATTTATTATTATTACTACTATTATAAAGAATCGCAATGTGCTAAGAAATAAACTCTTCCGTGCAGTCGATGCCCTCACTATTTTTTAAATGAAGAAAACTAAGCAAAGCGAGTTTCCAAACGTTTCCTGAAAAGAATGTTCATGTTTCAGCTATTGTTACAACATTCGTTGAAACCCCTAACTATAACTATATTTCATTGATTTGGTTGGATATAATTACCTATAATATAATCGATGTACATTGTACATTAATTCAATTTAATATTAAAATATGTTTATTAATATGCACTTTACTTTGCGTTATGATTTACAAAATTTAATAAAACATAATTTAAAAGAATTATTTTAAAAATAAATAAATATACAGGGTGTTTCATAATATATGCGCAGGACTTCAGGATGTGATAGCTCAACCAAAAAGATGAAATAAGTCGCTATTAACTTACCCTCTAAAATGCACAATTTTCGAGATACAGGGTGTTGAAATTTTAGAAAAAAAATCGTTTTTTTCGATTATCTCTGGAACCGTTTATCGTACAAAAAACAGCTTTTGTAAGCATTTTCTACTCATAATAAGCTATGTTTTGTGCCAGAAAAAATTTTTTTTTACTCATAATTGGTGGAGATTTTGAAGGGGTAGCGGGTGTTTTTCTCCTCAAAATCTACGCCCCTGAAAAAAGTACGGTTTCGAGAAGCCGATTCGAACCGCCAATGTTTTCTACACAAAAAAGGTACTTGGTCATAAGCTCTAAAGTTGACCGTTTTCGAGAAAAATCAACTTTTATGTTTAAAAACATGGTCAATTTAAAAAAAAAAAAATTTTATTACTAATTAAACAAAATTTATTTTAACGTTAGAAAAAGTAACAAAACCAAACAATAATTGCAAAATTAAAAAAAAAATAAAAAATGATTTTTTACACAAATGCTGAAATGTGCGAAATGCGTTACCTTTACGGTTTGGAGAATTTAGCAAAGAAAACTTTTGAATCATTTTTTATTTTGCAATTATGGTTTGGTTTTGTTACTTGTTCTAATGTTAAAATAAATTTTGTTTAATTAGTAAAAAATTTTTTTTTTTTTAAATTGACCATGTTTTTAAACATAAAAATTGATTTTTCTCGAAAACGGTCAAGTTTAGAGCTTATGACCAGGAGTACCTTTTTTGTGTAGAAAACATTGGCGGTTCGAATGGGCCTCTCAAAACCGTACTTTTTTTAGGGGCGTAGAAGTTAAGGAGAAAAACACCCGCTACCCCTTCAAAATCTCCACCAATTATGAGGAAAAAAAATTTTTTTCTTGCACAAAACATAGCTTATTTTGAGTAGAAAATGCTTACAAAAGCTGTTTTTTGTACGATAAACGGTTCCGGAGATATTCGAAAAAAACGATTTTTTTTCTAAAATTTTAACACCCTGTATCTCGAAAATTGTGCATTTTAGAGCGTAAGTTAATAGCGACTTTTTTCATATTTTTGGATGAGCTATCACATCCTGAAGTCCTGCGCATATATTATGAAACACCCTGTATATGTAGATGTAAATGATACTAAAAAGTTATAAAACCATTTTATTCCACAACATAAATTAATTTATAATATCAATTTGATCAACGTTTATTTTTACATTTTCTGAAAGTCAAAAAGGTTTCGTCAGTGGTCGCCACATTAACCCCTCCCCGCGGTGAAACTTTAAATGTTTAAACGTTTTGGAAAATTGATGTGACGTATAAAACGCTTGGGGAAAATTGCGAGTGCTGTGACTTAGGCATGTGGGCAGGCTTCAGGTGGTCCAGTGAGACGGTGATGGGTTTGTCCTTGATCAAGATTCGAGAAAAGTCCTGGGTCCGCGCTCCAACGGGTACAGTCCAGTGTACGGCGTTTGGCATCTTGGCGCAAGAACACGTGTGTTGCTGAAAAAAACTCATTAAAAATAAATACTTTGGGTGAAGCGTGACGTGAAGCTTGGACTGGAGGCAGTGCTGTGAAGTGCTCAAGGAGCTGCGAGACAAAACTTCGGTTGTCTGGTGGAGGCTGCGAAGACGTCAGCAGTTCACCAGGTAGGCGAAGTGGTTCTCCGTGGACTAATTCTGCGGCGAAAGGTCTGCTCGCACTGCGTAGGCCTAAAAGAACTACTGGCAGGATGTTGATCCATTGGTCCTTGGAGTGGCATATGAGGGTCGCCTTCAGAAGACGGTGTAGGCGATCGACGATACCGTTGGCCTGTGGGTGGTAGGCGGTCGTGTGAGTAAGGTATCACCCATACGACCGCCTTCCACCCACAGGCCTTGTCTCGTCCGGCTAGTTTCGCTAGGGCACGGAACAAACCTGACTAAAATTTGTGTCCTCTGTTTGTTGTCTCCCGGACGGGGCATCCAAAACGGGCTATCCAGGTCGTGAAAAAAACTTTGGCAACGGCTTCTGAGGTGATTTTTGCCAGCGGCTTCGGTAAATCGGTCCACTACGGTGAAACAGTATCGGAAACAATTTGCGGGGCGAAGAGAGCCAATCAAATCAAATCGATGAAGACATGACTGAAACGGGTACTTTGCATCGTTGATAATGTTAGCAGGTTTTGGTCCAATCGCGGCAATCTTTGCGAAGGCCAGGACAAATGAGGCTCCAGGTCGGTTTTTTGAGAAGTGACAAGGGCTTTGAAGTCTACTGATAATGGCTTCGGTAATTGACAGGGCATCGGCTACATTGTGAGCACCGGGCAAGTGTCGAATATCGGTTGAATTGTAATGAATCTGTAATCAAGAAAACGCAACTGTCGAGGGAAACAGGCGTCGAGCTTTTATTGGCAGGAAAAAATGGACTTAATGGTCCCTCCAGAAGAGCTCTTCTTTGGCTAGTTTAGCATAAAAAGCTTTTCCACGTCTTTTTTAGAATTTAAGGATATATCTTTAGTTGTTTTCAAGTTCATTTAATATATTAAATATTACCAATGATTTTTAAAATAACAATTTAACACTTAAGTTTTTAGTTTATAATCTTCGAGTCTGT
The DNA here is from genome assembly GCA_921294245.1 of Brassicogethes aeneus. Lineage (NCBI taxonomy): Eukaryota > Metazoa > Arthropoda > Insecta > Coleoptera > Nitidulidae > Brassicogethes > Brassicogethes aeneus. The sequence goes on from OV121137.1 coordinate 10,567,949, forward strand.
CCTAAAAACATTTATCGCTGTTCAAAACGATCCAAGGCCATGTCTTTATACTCGAAACGGAATACCTTTAACAAAGGTGATGTTTGGGCTGTCGTTAGGAAATATACATGTTTAAAAAGCGATTTTTATAAACATCAAGAAAGGCAATAAGCCTTAGTGTCAAGTTTGATGTCCTCCGAGAACTAATATAATCTAGTTTTAATAATTGGTATATATTATATTATAAAACAACATAATTATAAATAATATTATTATTTATTTATGGTTACTAAATAAAAAATACAAATTTTGTATCAATTGAAAATAAAATTTTTTAACAAACGCTATGACAAAAAATCTTGATTGCAATGCATACGTTGCAAAATGGATGTCTTTTAAGCACTTAACGTGGTGGACCACTAGTTACACTCGTGATCTAAATTTTACGTCCCGTGCTTGAAACACTTTTTTTGCAACTTAATATTTTAAACAGCGCGCTGCAGCGTCTAAAAGCCATATTATTCTGCGTTCTTTATCACTTGTTGTTCGGCATGGGCTTTGGGAAGACCAAGGTTGGGATCTTAGACTACCAGGTACTGTTTTTTATTTTATTATAATTATTTTACCAAATTATACTGTTTAGCTCTTAAAATTTAGTTACCCAGGCAAGTAAACACATTATTAACAAATCAAAATAATAAAATTTATTTTATACAAATTTATCAAATAATACAAAACCTCACAGATTGCCCTGGTTTATTAACAAGTATATGCATATTATATAACTAACTAATAAAAGTATACTTAATAAATGTACTAATTTTAATAAACCAACAATATTTAAAAAATTAATACGGTAATTTCATGTTGCTGAAGCATGCGTGGTTTAATCTGTATTCCACATACATCATCCCAGTATTATGCCAATAATATAAAGCACCTACCACAAAAAAGTGCCACCATTGATGTGAATGCCCAATATAATCGAATTTTCCAGCTAAAAATCTTTCTGGTATTTTTGTAAGATATATTACAAATGCCGTTCCACTAATCACATACATTCCAAACACTCTCGGCAAGAGTAGCTAAAATGCCATTATAAAAAAGTGCACTGTGTTCTATGGTTACAACTAAAAGGTATCTCCGAATCTTGTGGTTTTTGCAACCCAGGGCTACTTTTTTGTAAAACGATGCCATAAACCATAAGAAGGCAAACGCGCCAAATCTACTATAACCGATTAGATTAATTAACGTTAGTTAAGTAATTACAGTCGTTTGTTAATTAATTTATATCTCCTAAATAAATAATTAAATAAATAAATGAATCAATAAATTAATAAATAAATAAATGTGATGCGAAAAGGAAAATGGGGCCTCTTGTCAGAAAAAATTAAATTAGTATGTTTCCTCGAGATTTGCTGAGAATTGTTCATAAAGCTTCTTTTTCCTTCTCCCTAAGCAAACACAGTAAAGTGCCATTACAGGTCCAGCAGCCGAATGTCGCCTGGCCCATTGCTTGCCCAGTAAAAATAGCAATTTTTAATGGGCCGGCCAGCAATGGGCTAGACGACATTCTGCTGCAGGATCAGTACCCTCACTTTGCATATGTTTGATTTCTTCATAACTTTGTAGGTTCATTTCAAACTTTAAACTAAATTGAACAGAGAATTCGGTTTCACTGATCGCTTTTAAAACGTTGTAGATAAACGGTTTATTCTCTTTAATTGCTTCGTTAAAACGATGTAAATAGACCGTAGCCAAAATGTTTTAGCATAGCATCGTTACTAAAGAGTCAACCTACAGTAAAAAAAAATCAACAAAATAGATAAGTGGTTCGCAAAAAAATCAACATTAAAATTTTAGCCAATTTCAGATGGCCGTTTTTTTCATATAATTATTAATAGCATTAATGGAGGAGATGGTAGGGTTCTAATGTTGATTTAGATGCCCCAACTATATTCCGGATAATGATCCGGATGATGATCCCATGCAGCGAAGGCATTTATACAGGGTGTTCCGAAATTAGGGGGCCAAACTTAAACAGTGCATTCTTCATAGAAAAATAACACTTTTTTTTTAATAAACATGTCTCAAAAAATGCCCCCTAACGGAGCTACAGCCCCCTGAATAATGATTGAAAAAACAAAAGAGGCACTAGGTCTTTTCAAAAATGTGGTTAACAAGACCATTCCGGCATTACGCATTTTTAAATAACAGGCATGTCATCGGGCTCGGAAAATAACGTGGCTTGATTTTGCCGATTTTTTATTGCCACCAAAATATATATATATAAATTCCTTGTAATCTTGTCGCAAATTTCCGTACGTTTTTACCACAAGATCCTGTTCATCTTCTCGAGTTCGATCCGAGTTTTTAACTTTTGTAAAGTTACGAAGCAATATGGAAAAGGGAAGGTTGTGGTGGCAAATTGTTGTCCATTAATGATCAGAAGCAATTTAAAATCCGCAACGAAATTAAACGGAATATCATTGATCTTTATTAAGTCGAACAGTTTTTTGTCATTTTCATAACTTTCTTTGATGTGGGGCACAATACACAGCATGATTAATTTATGTACACTGGTTAATTTTTTAACCTTTAGAATCTTTACCCAAATAGTATCTGTAGCAAGATCTGGATCAGACAAATAATATTTCGGCAGTATAGTCATACACACTTTAAAAAATCCCTGGCCAACATCTGCCATTATTTTAATGACATAGTTACCAACTAAATTTCTCCTCTGATCTCCTTCAGTATTTCTTCTGAATAACACCATACAACAGGTCTTGAACTTCACTTTTTTCAATATCAAAATCTAATATCTTATATCTGTAAAAATCTTCCAAAACTCTAGCCCTTTTTGCAACTTGCTTGGAATAATGAGCCGGTATTGATTTTCGACCAGCATTTGCTCGAATAAATGTAGCCAATTTTTTCATTTGTTGTCCTGAAGAATCCGAATGAACCTGGTAGGTATGTAAACTTTCAAAAGAAAGCACGATAGGTTCAGCCGATTTTTTGAAATACAGTTTTCTTTTCCTACCCATTAATTCAATAGAGCGTAAATGCCCAAAAACCTTTTCTGATATTTTATCAAGAACAAAACCAACAAACAATTTTTGATGTATAAGCTCACTACAAACCTGGTCTTTTTGCTTCTGTGGGAAATTATTACTTAAGCTTTCTTTTTAAACGATTATGTTTTACACAGGTGGAGGTTATGCTTAACAGGACTCCTCTTTACCTGAATATAAGACGAACCGCATTGGAAGAAGCCCTAAGAACCCAAAGGTCATGAAATAAAAACTGCTCAAGGGAGTTAGGACACCTTAGTATTCTCACAAGGATACCATATTAAAAAGATTTACCACTGGACGATATGAAAATAAAATGTATCTATGATAAAACTTTGAACCAATACTGTCTAAAAAAAAACGAATGGCTGGAAACTCCTCTACTGGTTGAAAAGGAAAGAGGGGCTGGGGATCTTTGGACCATGAAGTCTCTAGATCACGAATGCCTGAAGCAACTGGCAAGAGGTAATAAAATCTGCCTCATTTAGTTACCAGGGCATTCAGGAATTCGAGGAAATGAAAAAGGTAAATTATTCGCAAAAAGGATTCGACGGAACCGCCAATAGGCCCAGAACCATTTTGCGGGAATACAAGGCAGTATATCAAAGCAGAAGTTAAGAAATGGGAGCAAGAGCTTAAATCCTCCAACTGTAACAACCTTGAATAAGCCAATCAAACGCCTATTGAACTGGAAATACTGTGGGGACAACAACCTTTTGCTCCTAATAGTTAGAATCACTACAGGTCACCACAAAGTTAATGCGCATCTAAAAATGATGGGTGTGGTGGATAATGATTCCTGCAGATTCTGTATAGAGGATAAAGAATCTGTATACCATCTTTTGATGAAGACCCCTATCTATGAAGATCTTATAAATATTGATAAAGAACACTAATCTCATACTTCAAAGGTCTATATTTGGACCCAAAGGTAACATAAAAAAACCAGAGCGATGATACAAAAGATCTAAAGGTCGAGGGGCCCTAGGGCTTCGGCGATGCCCCACCCTGTTGTTTAATAATAATAGTAGTAGTATCAGTGCTAGATAATTATTACTAAAAGTTGGTGTAAATTTAAAATATTTTAAATATAATAGCATGTTAAAGTATTTATTCAGAAATGTTTAAATTGATAGAAAAAAATACGTTGTTTTAGCACAAATCGGGACGAAACAAGCAAATCCGGTACAATCTGGGACACTTTATTTTTCTGAGACCGCAGGCCTATTGCAGCCGGGGGCCACAAAATCAAAATAAAAAGATTTTAACATGCTTTAAATGCTATAAATAACGTTTTGTTTTTAAATGATACTTTTATCTTAGAAGATCCCCGCAGCTCAAAATATAACTATTTTTTTGATAAAGCTTTTTGGTCCTGGAGCAGCCAAGGGACTCGAGGGTATACATATTTTTGTTCATCATTACCTATAGGTAAATGGCTGCCATAATATTATTGACAGTAGCAACTTTTTTCAACTCTCGTGTCGGTCGGTTTTTCTGAATAATTTTTCAGCCAAAAACCTTAAACCTCCATAGCTTTAATTTTTTTAAAATAAAAAAGACCTTTAAAATGGCGATTTTAAAGGTCTTTTTGTTTTTAAACATGCCATATATTTTGAGAATGACATTTTTTAATATAAGTACAAGAAAATGTTTTAAAACTATATGGGATGTTAGAATGAATAAACAACAACAAAAAACTTTTAAAATCGCATAAAAAATACCCTGTATAATATTTAAAAAAATGTATTACCAACTTTGCAAAATACAAAATAAAAAACTCAAAAAGGGTTAGTTAAATCTAATCAAACTTCGACATTGGGAAAAATTGCCACTGTCCCTAATAATATGACAACCCAAGGTATATGCACTTTTTGATAAAGGTTTTCGGACCTGGAGGCTCTTACAGCCAAGGGTTCTTGTGCACTGCACTGCGGGCGACAACAGTGTCATATGTAGTAAAACCTTAATTCCGAGATTATGACTGTCAAAGATTTTTGAGTAACAAAATTCCAACATATTTGTAAAATTATATAAACTTACAGTATTTTCTTTGTAAAGCAGGAACCACACTAAGATTCTGAGCCAGTTAAAAATTAGATTTAAAAAAATACTCTTTTTGAATAAGAGCTATTTGTAGATATGTCTGTGTTGCCGTAGAAGGTGTGCATCAATTTTGAAGATGTCTGTATACAGACAATATATTGCTGAAAATATGTGCAATAATTTTGCAGTGTCGATGGTTAAGGCCACTCCCGGAATTTTGTCGCCGGGCCATTCGCCCGATTTAGGCTAGTGGTGTGCAGACAAGGAGGGAAAACATTTTTTTTTTGAGGGACATTTGACTGATCCAAAACTAAGTACAAACCGGAATCCCCCTCAACCAGGGATTTAGTAATTACCCCATTCAATTGGGGTTCATGAATGGGGCTCGGTTGGTTAGTACGCTGCTAGGACCTATCTGGTCCAGATGTTTTTTTTATTTAGGATGAGTTTCTTTTGCCTAGTGTTTATTTAAACTTGAGTGATTAATGACTGCTTATATGAGCCCTTATTTATGAGTTCTTTGCCCATGCTTGCTGTTCTTATGGAAACTTTTGGCGACTTATTAATGTTTACCTGGTGGAGTTCTCTATAAGTTAAGGTTGCGAATTTCGCATTAAGTATTAAGTATTATTAAGGTCATCCAATTTTGGTAGGTTAACTTATCCGGTTTATGCAGACTTGGTGCATTGACAGGCATGTGTTCCTTAACCTCGACAGGCAACTATTAGCACGTGTTGTTTCTGTGTTGGTTATCCAGGAAAAATTATTCGTTATATCCAATCACCTCACTCACACCCTTTTTACAGGAATCCACACGCAATTTGCACCCTTTTTGCACTTGTTTTTTTTAGATCACGTGTAGAATCATTATTTGATTTTATGAATTTGAACACCGATAGCGTTGGTAGCACTATGAAAGTACGAACTCGTTAAACGAGACCCCAGACACACGACCGTTTGCCTTAAGGTGAGGAACGTCATTCTTTTATTGTTGACAAACTTAATTTTACTAACCTACGCTAACAAAATTACTGTCACAACCATAGATAACAAAGCCAACTTACAGCCAACTTACTTATGACACTGTTGATGATTATTATGATAGGGATTATACAAATTACATCTAGGGATTAATTTCAAAAATATCTTTTTGCCACTGTTGCAGCATAAACTATCTAATTTTACACTTATTGCACTAAAAACCCCTAAATTTAATTTTTTCGACTTATGACACTGTTGTCGCCCATGTGCGGTATTTATTATAAAACTTTGGCTTTAGATATGTCATTGTCATTGCCAATAATATGTACCTTTCGGAGGCCACCAACTCCAAATGCCTTTTCCTGAAAAAACAATTTTAGCGTTATTTTTATTAGACTATGGAAGTCTTTTCAAGATTTGGGGACCCCCTAGACCATGGGGCAGGGCCCCACCTTTCCCCTTTAGACTGCCACTGGGCACTTTAGCCTAATTAAATAAAACTAATTTAAAAAAAAAGGAATTGTTTAAAATCAATTGTTTTTAAAGATTTTTCTTTTAAAGAAGCATTTTTTAAATTAATTATTTTTAAACAGAAACATTGCGTACTAATAGATTGGTCGATGGTAAGCCTTAAGGCTCAAACACAATGGGACGGCGTTCGATACGTCAAAAGTCAAACCAAAGTTGAAACAATGCAAATGCATGATACCGCACACAATGTACGGCGTTGAATGCCGCCCGACGCTGACAGTTGGTCAACTTTCTACTTTTACGCCGTTATCGCTGGGAACCTGACCTCACTTTCTGTAAAAAGGCGGCAAAGTTTGCATTTGTCATCTGTCTATGGTTTTTAAGATGGATTTGTGAAAAATGTATAAGCTATAGCGATATATACGTATAGCGTACGCTATAGCTTATATGTGTACATATATACATACAATTGAAGGTTTTAACAAACACCTTGTTCATTTAGTACAAGGAAACGAAATTATATAAAAGGTGAAGTGCCACTTCAGAAGTGGATATAAAAACAAGACAGTAAACTTTTAAACTTCTTAACCAATAGGTACTGCAGTACACCATGGTGTAAATAAAAAAATAATAAAAAAATAATAAATTGTAACACTTTCCCTTTTCTATGTAATAAATGTCACTTAACGGCGTTTGCAGCCAAGATTTCAAAACGTTGCGATTGCGTTGCGTTTGACGCCGTCGAACGCCGTCCCATTGTGTTTCACACACTAGAATAAATGCAGTAAAACGTTGCAAAACCATCGTGCGTGGCTTATACTGTAAAAAACACATTAATTTCGAAAAAAACTAATCCTAGTAAAACACACGTGCATAGCGTAGGCCTATGCAAAACTGTTTGTCGACGAGTTTTCGTTTTATAACCAGTTTTACCGGTTTTTGTGTATCGTGGTTTTAACCAGGATTTCGATCTTAACTCCTGCTAAAATCCTGGGAAACATATATACATAAAATATTTTGATACCCATTTTCTTTATCACAATGGCAAAACTATCGTGTATCTAAAAAAAATCTATACCCAATAATACTGTTTATATATTATATAAAAAAGTAGCAAACGTCGGACATATCTTAAAGTCTTAACCATAACTGAACACAACTTCAATAAAATTTAATCATACCGCAACAACTGGATTTTCAAATCCTCCCATTAAAATACTCCAATGAAAAGTAGGAATTACTCCATAAACAGCCCAACCAACAAAAATTAACATTTTTATCCAATTTTTAACGTTTAAACTTGGAATTTGCAGAATCATAGCAAATATAAATATTATTGTTACTGAAGCAAGGTAAAAATATTGAAGTTCCTAAAAATATATTAAGATTTTTGTATCAAGCATTATTAAAATTCATAATAAAATAAATATGGGATAAGGGATTTTAATTAAAATAAATGAAAGAATTTCAGCAAGCTTTTCGACGACAACCAAAGAATCGCTAGAAGTTACATGACCATTTTATTAAAATCATTTTCTTCAAAATCTTGCAATACAAACATTTTATTATAAAAATAATACAAACCAATAGGTTTACAGGGTGAGTTTTAGTTTACGCTTTTTTTTCTAACACTGGGGCAGGGACTCTTAAAACCTGACAGAAATTAATAAAATGAAATGTAATCTAAAAATACCCACTTATACCAGTTAAATAGGTATGTAGGGATTTGATGTTTAGGTTGGTAGCTCTGAAGATCCGCTATACTGTGATTAAAAAAATAATAAAAAAGCTCTGTTCTTTTTAATGTTGTAAATTTGACAGTTAAATAAGTTTTATTTCTACCTTCTTAGTAAATGACATTTTATAGGTTAATTTTGTTGTTTTTGTATCTAAGTAAACGATACATTATGGGAACAGACCTGTAATATTTTACGGGCTAAGACCTGTAAAGTTTTACAGACTTGTAGAAAAGCAATTTATGAAATTAAATGTAACATTTGACATATTAATTAAAATTTTAAAATTAAAATTCGTTATCTAAAGGTGAAAATAAAAGTTTGTACGTGTCACGCTTTGCAATTAATCTTTACTAGGCTCACTGGATTATGGGGTTCGCTCCTGGGTCGCTCACCCCACAATTTTTCAGCTCGCCCGTAAAGATTCATTTACAAAGCTTGACACGTAAATAACTATTATTTCCACCTTCTTAGTAAATGACATTTTATAGGTTAATTTTGTTGTTTTTGTATCCAAGTAAACGATACATTATGGGAACAGACCTGTAATATATTACGGGCTTGTATAAAATACCTGTAAAGTTTTACAGGCTTGTAGAAAAGCAATTTATGAAATGAAATGTCGCATTTGACATATTAATTAAAATTTTAAATTTGGCAATCGTTATCTAAAGGTAAAAATAAAAGTTTGTACGTGTCACGCTTTGCAATTAATCTTAACTAGGCTCACTGGATTAAACAAACTTCCAGCTCGCCCGTAAAGATTCATTTACAAAGCTTGATACGTAAATAACTATTAATAATACACATAAAAAAACAAAAATAGTGTAGTGTTAATCCTCACATGTACTTTACTTACTGACCCACCTTTCGGCAGTATTTCAAAGTTTGGGATTGTACCCAGATCGCCACAATTGTGGTTAACCTTAAGGTTGCGCTATAGCGCAACCTTAAGGTTAACCTATATGTTTACCACTTTAATGGGCAAGGGCTGTGCGTAATTTATTTATTTGCGTATTTAAAGCGTATTCTTTATATACCTACGGTAACGTACCTAATTTATAACTTGAGAATTTATTAATATTTTTTTGAAATCTTGTATAATACAAAAACTTAAATAAAAAAAATAAGTGACAATATTTATTAAAAAAAATAATAATAAACTTAAATAATTATAATTTTATATGGGTTCCCAAGTGTTGCATTTTTTTAAACCACCCCCTATAATTGACTTTTAGAAAAACCAACACTATGAATTCGGCAATCCCAATAATAGTAACACCAACAGGCTTTTTTTTCTAAAATATCTGCACTGATAACTCAATTAGACATTATAAAAACACAACATTGATGGTATCTAGTGGATTTAAAATATAAGCTGAAAATATAGTCTCTTATCACATGATACGGCTAGATACGTATTTCGATTCTTTATATCCTTGGTACAATAATATTACGCCACCAACTTACAAAAATATCTAATACATGGTACATTGACTAAAAATTATATTCTTATTTTTTTTGGCACTTTGGTCACAGAGAATCACAAGGGGCTAGAAATAAAGATTTTTTTCTACTCCCACCTTTAAATCGCCCTTTATCGTACATGTTTCCATGACACTAAGTGACCTTTTAAATACACATTGACAAGTTGTGGCTTTATGGCGCTTTAGTCACGTGCTAAAGTTAGTTTTAAGTTAGTTGACAGTTGTCAAATGTCATACAATCGTTAAAATAAAATGCCTTTCTTGTAAAATAATACTAAATGTAAAATTATTTTATTATCTAAATACAAAAATACAAAAAGTATTAAATAGTTTCTCAACGCCAATATTTGAAAAGTTTATATGAACATTGTACTGACCTTTTAATTTCGCCGGCAGTAAACTATAACTTAAATTCGGACACGGACACAACTGTAAAGTCCTCATAAAACATTTTCTTTACTTTCACTGTGAAAAACTGCAAATTTTCATGAAATACATTTCGATATATAATCTGGGTTTATAAAATAAAAAAAATTGACATTTGACGTTGACACACAGATTCCCCTATTGTTTCATAGATGGCGCTCTATACAAATGTTTGATTTAAATCATTTTAAGATAATAATAAGAATTTGCCGTAGAAAAAGTATAGTATGCACCTCGTTTATAAACTTTTCTATACACTCATTAATTTAAGCACTCGCTCGCAAGCTCGCTCGTGTCCAAATTAAATTCGTGTATAAAATGGCAAACTTGATACATAATATACTATAAACTATATATATATACTATAAACGAGCAAAAACCAATGAAGTGTAATCCACTAGAGATGTTTTTAATTTTTTTTATTAACTTTAGATCCTGTAATTTCTGGTAAACAGAAACCCAAAAAGAACAATCCTCAAAATCTTTATTAGCTATGTTAAAAGCCGAATTTTTTAATATACATAATATTTAGTGACAAAGAAAGGTAATGATGATTAAGATTACACAGGCCGGCCTAGGCCCACAAAAAAAGTGGAATGAACTACCCCTTGAGCCGCTGAATCCGAATCCGGTATCAGAATTTCCCCTGGACCCCCCATTTTTCCCCTAACCTAGGGGAAATGCGTGAAATCTTAGAAATATCAGTATCTGTGAAAGCAATTTTGATATACGCAATATTAAATGAAACGATATTGTTTTCACGTTTCTGGAAGGTTGTATTTTTGAGCAATAAAGCTTATATATTTTCATATTTTGAGTTCCTGAATTCATATCTGACGTAAAAAATGTTCCACACTACTTTAGAATTTCCCTAGCCTAGGAAAAAACGTAGAAAATTTTGCAAAAATCGAAGTTTCATGCAGCCCTTTTTTGTACGGGAAAGCTGATGCCCTGTTCATTTCTGTCATCAGAATTTGTATCCAGCTCCTCACAATTAGCCTACGAAAAATGTGAAAACATAAGGGAAAATTTCTTAGGTAACTTTAAAAGCGACAATTATGAGAAAATAGTGAAAAACATGTTGCAAAAATTTTAAGAAGACGGAAATATATAAGCTTTTCGTACGAAAAAGGCATACATGAAACTTCGGTGTTTACTTCGGTGTTTGCACAATTTTCTACGTTTTTCCCTAGGTTAGGGAAATTCTAAAGTACTATGGAACATTTTTTACGTCAGATATGAATTTAGGAACTCAAAATACGAAAATGCTCAAAAATAGAACCTTCAAGAGAAGTTTTGCGCAGCTTAACACTTTTTCTCCTAGGTTAGCGGACTTCTGAGGTACTCTAGGAAAATTCTACAGTGAGATTCGAACTAAGCGACTCGAGATACGTGAAAACATGATCGTTTTATTTAATATTGCGTAGATAAAAAATGGTTTTACAGATACTGAAATTTGTAAGATTTCAAGCATTTCCCCTAGGCTAGGGCAAAAATAGGGGGTCCAGGGGAAATTCTGAGATAGGATTCGGATTCAGCGGCTCAAAATCCATAGTATACCATAGTATACTCACATGTAAAGTTCATTCCACTTTTTTGTTTTTGTAGGCCTGTGTTAAAAAATAGTTACGATGCATTAGCGTGTCTTCGAGAATATTGATATTGATTGATTTCAAAAATATTTCCCTTTAAACCTGATTTATAGATTTCCTTCCTTCCTTCCTTACTCCCGTAAACGATGATAAAATTATGATAATGATGAACAGTGGCGTATTTAGGGGGGGGTCCGCCGGGTCCGGACCCCCTCGGGCGCACATATTTTATTATTTTTATTACAAAAAAAAGTTTAAAAAAAATAAAAACCTCAAGACTGTCAACGTACTTTATTATTTATTAATTATATTTAAATATAAAATCATTAAAATCAAAAATCAACTACTTACGTATTAAAGAGAAAGAGGTGCCGATTTTGAAGAACTTTGTGAAACCTACCAAGAGGACCTCACTTTGTGCAAAAACGATATATTATCAGAATATAAGTTATGGTGTCAAAATATATTCGGTTTGAAAGAAAAGCCACAAAATGCATTGGATGCTTTAAAACTATGCAACACAGAGTTTTATCCCAACATCTTCCGTTTGCTTCAAGTTTTAGCCACTCTACCGGTATCGACAACAACACCAGAAAGAACATTTTCCAGTTTAAAGCGAATAAAAACGTATCTAAGGAATTCTATGTCTGAGGTAAAATCCTATTTTCATTTAATAAATTACTACTAAATTAATTGCATTTTGGTCCTATTTACTAACTTAGGTCTATCTTTTAAGGGTCGACTTAATGGTTTGGCAGTTCTATCCATTGATAATAATATAGAAATTAGTCCCGAAAAAGTTCTGGATGAAATGGCGAAGAATCCACGGCGATTGGAATTTTTAATTTAATCAAAACAAAAATGTTCCTTTTTTAGAAAGTTCCTTTTATTTTCTATTTTATCGGATCAGAAGAGTTCCTAATTTGTGATTTTTTAGTTATTAAAGCATAGCATAGTACATATTTAGTTAGTTTTTTTGTACCCCCCCCGGAGCTAAATCCTAAATACGCCACTGATGATGAATGATTGCTCATCTTTTACGGGAAGAAGGAAGGAAGGAAGGCAATCTATAAATCAGGCTTAACATGATAAAAGATGACTGCTTAATTTTCGTTATTCAAATATTTAACTTTTAAAACGTTTAAATCACTCATAAAAATGACCCAATAAAGTAGGTAACAAAAAATTTGAATTCTTCCAAGAGCTAGTTCTGAATTTATCATACATAATATGTTTTATCAACTTTATTTTATTTAATTCCAGTTAATGGGTTATTTGCTCCACTGTGCAGCTTGTAGATATCAAATAGACACACAAATATTTCAAGTAATAAAAAAAAAATAGCCTTTCAAACTTACCTACTGATAAAAACAAAAATGAGAAATTTAATAAAATTTATTTAAACTTTGAAAGTCTCATTTCTACAAGCGTCTTGGACTGGGGACACGCAGCTAGTTTGATCCGCAGTGTTGCCAAATCGTGCTTGCCCCATTTAGCGCGTTTTATGAATTATCCTGCCTAATAAAGTGTGGTACGGAATAAACTGTGTAAAAGCAATGCAATGTTTCTTTATTAAATAAATGGTTGGACATCTTTTAGTGTATTAAGTTAGTTTGACAATACAATTTTTTTAGTATTTTAGGAGGGAGAAAAATTTAAAGAAGTTGTGCCTCCTCAAACCAAATCAAATTTATAAAATGTAAAATACATATTTAAAAAAATAAGACAAAGTAAAAGGGTTCCAATTTGGTAATGTGGTTGGCTGTAAAAGGCGCGTGGATATGTAATCCTGACTCTATTACCTCCCTGCAGAAGTTCTGTATGTGACATTGCAGCATTCTAACGATATTCTGTCCTCTGTTTAACTGGTCTATTTTTGCTGGGCGAATATGGGGGCAGCTTGCTCCAAGTAGAAGCAGCAAGCTGATTAATTAAGCAGGGTAGGAAAAGGTAAGAAAAGTAAACTACTGAAAGCAGGTATCAATGGATTCCATTGAATGGAAACATTAATTAAAAAACCCCTTTAAAAAATAAGCATAGAGAAAGTAAGGAAGAAAGCGACCTGCAGCACCCTGACTTAGGAACAGTGTATGAGTTTAAAGGTTGTATAAAAGTAAAGATGGACAGTTCCACGGCCAACGACCGTACACAGACTCCCAGCCTGCATGCTGTCTGTCAGTGACAGACTGTCACCAAACAGCGAGAGCCGACGTGCAGACCGAGAGCTGGGGCCCGGCTGGATGGTTAGGCATCTGCACTACCACGGAGGAGTGCACTACCCACGTGGTATTGGGTTCTTAGGGTTAAGGTATCTCAAAGTCAGTGACGCACTGGGGAGTTGCGAGATATGGGCAATCTGCCATAGATCAAGCCGTCTTCACAGCGCTTATTGAAGAGTCTCACTGATCGTAGTTATGTGGCGTGTTAAATGGTGATGGCGTACTTTCTTAGTGTAAAATTTATTAGCCTGATCCATGACATACTCTTTTATGTAAGGCAGGCTTTCTGTCTCATGCATGTCGTCAATGGACCAATATGCCAAAGCGCTTTATTTTGCAGTCGTTTAAATACCATGTATCGAGTGTTAGATGGGACTCGGAATTGTTCTTAAGTCTGTCTGAGCTACTTATAAATCCTTAAAAATAAGTTTTGTACCACACTCACCTATAATTGAGACATGATACGCTTAAAAACAATAGATACCAGTTAAAAATATTGTACCACTAGTGGAACAATAAAAAAGAAAAAGACAATTATTGTTAATAATATTGACAATTATTATAAACAATAAATTACAGCTATTTTTTACACACAGTTGATACATACTTACATAAATATGATTATAAAGAATGTTCACAAATTCGGAATTATAAATTATTATTAAATTATTATTATTATAAAATTATTAAATTATAAAACTTAAAATTTAATAAATATAAGTAGGTAGGTATACCTAATTGCATTTTTTTACTATTAATCATGGTTTTAATGAGTCGGTGCATAATGTATCTTTGAAATTAGATTTTAAAGGCAAATAATCCCAAAAAACTTAACCTAAATACATAATATATAATAATATATATAATATATTTATCAAATCATTTTTACAAAAGTATTAATTTTTGATTGTGCGACAAAGTAATACGTGCAACTCGTGAAGAATAGTCAATTATAAACTCGCCAACGAATGCTCGTTTATCGACTATTTTACCCAGACGCTTTTCTGTTTCCGTTTTAAGCCTGTTTTATAGATTGCCCTCCCTCCTTCCTTCCTTCCTTCCTTCCTCCCGTAAAAGATGAACAATACGAAAACCGTTGTGCAAGGCAATTTATAAATCGGGATTTATTTTGATAAAAAAATTACTGGATATATTTATTTGTCTTTTTGATTTCTACACGCTGATGAAAAAATCGTCAACTTAAAACTCACCTTGTACACTAATGCTTGTTTTGCATGCATGTTTTGAAGGAAATAAAATGGTCTTAAAATGTTGTACAATATATGCATTCGGTATATATACCGAATGCATACCGAATGATAAAAACATTACGAGTAAAAAAATCAGGTAGGTAATGATGTAGGTGGTGGTGCAGGTACTAAATCCAAGTTTGCGAACAAAACTTTTCAGGGTTTTTTTGTTGGGGAATGATTAGGGGTGGTCCTAAAATGGTACCAAACCGTAATCCGTACGACCTAACCTCTTTATGATTAACTGTTCAGAAAAATCCGGACAACATTTTTGTTTTAGGAGCAAAGTCGTCAGGGTTCATATTGGGAGTGAAAAGGAGGGTTAAATTTTGAAAAGTAACTTTTAATTCAATTTTGCGCTTGGATAAAATTAACCAATTTTCTTTCAATAATTGACAAAGTTATAGCCCTCTCTAAAAAAATGATATCTCCCCTCCAAAATTTATTATAGTTTAAAAAAAATTGTTTTTTCAAGTCAAGTCAAAAACCGTCAATTTTTGGGCAAGGTTTAAATTTACGAAATGTTGCCATCATTATCTTCCACATTTTGCTTAATATGGAGCACATCGCGTACTAAAAATCAAAACCCAGAAAACTATTGAGCGCAGGTCGTGCGCCGCATGTGTCGCATGTCGCCATTTTGGGAGTGAAAAAAAGGGGGGGCTATTCAAAAATTAGTTTTTTCCTATTATTTTTTCAGGAAAAACTTTTACCAACTCGATGTAACTGAGAAAATTCTAGGTAAATCTCAAAAAGAAGCGTCAACCCCATCCGACAATATTTACGTAAAATTATTAAAATTTAATAATATTTAATATCGAACATAGTTTGTAAAAAAAATTAAAAACCGTTAATTTTTCGGCTATAGTTTAAATTTACAAAATGTAGGGTCATCATTCCCTACGTTTTGAGTCATATGAACCACTCTCGAACTGTGCCCTGTTTTTATTCACTATTTTATTTAAACGCTCTTTTGCACTATTATTGCAGAATAATGTCCTAAAAAAAGTTTATCAAACATAGTTTGTTTGACACACTAAAATTTACCCTATTGCCGCGAGTTCGTCAGACTCTCCTCAAAACATAATTGCGAAAAAATTATTTTCGAAATGTTCCCCTCCCTTTTTCACCCCCAAAATGGCGAAATGAGATACCAGCAGGCCGTGAAAAAAATATAGCTGAGAGTGTAAGCAACAAATGGCTCTGTCATGCGGTCAATAGTTTTCCTGAAATTTGATTTTGAAATTTCAGTCCCCGGTAGGGGAGGACAAATGCATAATTTAAGGTGTGTGCAACGTACTACTCTCCAAAAATTTGGGGGTTATGAGGTACCTATTTCAAATACTTTACCGACGCTGATTTTTGAGGGCTACAACTTTTTCATTTAAAGAATTTTTTTCCAAGCCCGAAATTTAATTAAAATTGATATTTCAAAACTTACTCCCTTCCCTTTTTTAAACCCTAAATATTCCCTGACGACTCCGCCTCTGTAAACAAAAATGTGCCTGGATTTTTCTTGACAATGGAACTTAGAGGGTTTAATTTAAGTCTTTCGGGTTACGGTTTATCACCAATATACGACCACCCCCCAACAAGTTTTGAAAGTTTTGTTCGAAAACTTGGATTTAGTACCTACTTGCAATACCTAATCGTAATTTTTTCATCATTCAATATACAACAAATTGTTTACAGAAAATCTTGAGACAATCTAGGATTGTCTTACTGAAGGAAAATATTCTGGATAATGTTATTTATAGGAAATGATTTTCCGAATATTTATTTTAATTGATTTATAGTTTTTTTGCTATTGGGTTTTTCCTAAGCACTTATCTTTATTTTACCCTTAAGTATAATATATATACAGGGTGTCCTGCACTATACAAAAACAAACAAAAATTCCGACAAATTTTCGAGTTATTCAAATATTTAAAAAAATAGAAAGGAGCATTTACTAACTGAGTTTGTGTCCAGAATTGATGGTTGCATATGCGATATTTGTATTTGCTGTCCTTGTTTTACGCATTCTTACGGCCAAGAAAAATGATTCATACTTTTTTGTTGCAAATGGCGACTTCCGTCGCACTTTTTAGTTCGTCTTAAAATGATAAGACTCCTGTTGTTTTTTCTTCTGCGTGCAGCGCTTATAAAATAGTGTAAAAAAATATATGACTTTGCGGCCGAGAAGAGGCAAGATGGGATTCCCGGAATATAAATATTCCTGTATTTCTCGATAATATTCCTCTATTGGTCATTTTATAAATGAAAAGAGGAATTTATATAAAGCTATATTTGAAGGTTGTATAACTTATTTGTGTGCACGGGTTTGTCAAACAACCATTGTCCAATGGTGGATGGATCTTGCTGAAATCATTGGAGGTTAATCATTAAACATAAGGCTGGCAGGTTTAGCTGTAAATCCTCTTTAGTTAAAAGAAGAAGAAGAGAAATAACTTTATTATTATTGAAAAATTTTAATTTTTTGTTTTTAAAAATTAATATTGTTAAAAAAAATATCTTATAACTCGACAACTTTTTGTCAGAATTTAAAAAATAAATATATTTAAAACGACACCCTACAAAGTTGTAAGGGTCAGTAACGGTATACGTACCGCACTAAAGTGTGTGCCATTTTGAGGACATCCTGTATATAGTTTAAACTGTAATGTACTATTATAATTACCTGATTACACCAAAAAGCATAATATATTCCTGATGTATAAATAGCAAGTAAAGATAATGCTATTCCAAATAAGTCATATGCCAAAAATACATCACAATCTTTCTCGGAGCGACAATTAAAAGTGTGATATAGAGATGAAAGGAACATGCACGTCTAAAAAACATTATTAAAAAAATTATAATACACAAAAATAATTTCCTACAATTTCATTTAAATGATATTAAAATGTCCTTTTTAAATTTGTGTTTGCGATTTAAGACCGCAACACGCCATTTTTTTGTAACCGATTTTATTATATATTTTTTAGGACATTGTGCTCGATGAGCTCTATTTGACCATGCGAGAAAATTTTAAATTGAAATTTTTTCCATGCCTGCTAAGACCTATTAGATGGGTTGAAATTTAAAGAACGACCATTGGGCAATTTTTTTTTTCGAAAAAGTGGATAGCGCTACCTCCAATTCCTTTATACAAAGTTTAAACTCAATACATTTGGGTAAAATTTTTGAGTATAAAAATAAAGTCATATTTTTTTAGAATACCCAAAACCCTTTCGTTAGATATCTGGTATGGCTTTAAGTCAAATTAATACTTTATCTTTTTTGTACGCATGATAGACTTTTATACTAGGTCAGTCAAAAATTTTTTTAAAATGTTGCTACGCTGTGCCAAACACCCTATATAATGTATTGAGCTCAAACTTTGCCTAAAGGTATTTGAGGCACGTCTAAATCGTTTAGTTTTTCGAAAAAAAATTGCCTGATGGTCGTATTCTAAATTTCGACCCACACTCACACACTGTATATATTTTTCTACTTCTATTGCATATTGAACCAATCGGGATTTAAATTGGAAAAAAGTGAGGGTGAAACTTACTAACAGATGTCAGAGGCGACTAAAATGATCTTTAAAATCGGGAGAAAGTACAGCTTGGCAAATCTAGGCTAGAGACGTGGAATGTACACGCCCATCGATGCGCAGATGCCAGCTCTTAAAATCGTCATTTGCATTGAGTTTGCCTCAGGATAAAGAACGCTCCGCACAGTGGATTAAAATGAAAGTAAATCAAGTATAAAAAATATATTAATGTTATCCATTATTTGTTAATATTATATCAATAAAAACGTACCTAACGTTAGGTTTATAACCCTAACACAAATTTTCAAAAGGATTATAAGCTATTTTTATTTGCATTAAACATACTTTATAAGAAATTCTTGTTTACCTTAAATACATTTAATTCTATTCTAATTGTACAAATAAATCGAAAATTTACTATTTTTTACTCTTAAATAACTTTAATAATGTTGATATTTAAACCTTTAGTCCTCTGTGCGGCCGTATCATGCATTCCTTTTCTTCCGAATGCGCTCTCTCTTTAAAGTTTTGCGCACACTGCAAGTTTTTAAAGTTTATAGCTAGATTTGTCGAGTTGTAAGGTAACATATAATATTTTATTTGTTTTACCTGAAAACACATTAAGACAACTCCTACTATTATTTTATCACTCATAGAAGCATGTATTTTTAATAATAAGAGATCTTGAACTGTTAGAGCTACAAAGAGAACCAATCCAAAAATATGTGACCAAATATTGACCGTCTCATTTGTCCACCATAATATACTAAAAAGACAAAAAAAAATATATTTATTGCTAAATTTAATTATACACGCTTATTTAAGATATCGCAGTAAAATAGGGGACATTAAGACCGTTTAAATAACATTAATATATTCAATTTAATAACACTACTTTGTGACCATCAATAGGCAAACTTAATACAATTATCATAAGACCATCAACAGTTTTCATATCGACCATTAATATATATATATATATATATATATATATAAACTGCTCTTCAAAAGTTAGGGAACTTGCAGAAAAATTATTATGTATGAACTATTTTGAAAATTTTGAATATTGTGGCATACTAGAGAAAAATTAAAATAATGTGGAGACCAAAATTAATATATATTTTCACATTTTATAACCAAAAGGGAAATTAATAAAAAGTCTGATTTAACACAAATTAAAAAAAACCTATAATTTTAAATTTAATAAGTTGTGTAACCACCTCTTGCATCAATAACGGCTTGACAACGCACAGTGGGAGGAATTTCAAAAATCGCGGACAAAATTAGGGACACATTATTTTGAGCTATTTTAAGGTTTATGCGGTGGTAAATTAATGCTAAAATATTAATATTAATAAAATGTTTTAATTATGTACACAAATTCACAAATTTGTTTTAAACAATTTGGAAAAGTTCGGTTTTGTCGATCCTCCATTCTCCAAAAATATAAATTAATAAACAAATATATTACGCAATATTACCTAAGCTAAAAATAGAAAAATAAACAAAAAAAAAACAATAAAAATTAAGGAATGTTCGAGCAAAATCACTTATATATGTACATTTTTTTTCGTTTTTCGTTTTTTCTTTGTAAATTTCGCATCTTTTGCTTTATTTATATCGACTACTAAAGTGACTTGGTCCAAAAAAACCTTATATCGTTGTTAAAATAACATTTAAAAGTTGATTTTAAAGCAAAACCGGTTAAATCCACGTTTTTTACCTACTCTCTAAAAATGAATTAGTCAAAAATGACTAATTTAATAGTAATTAGTGGCCACTTGTACCATAGTTAACCATGGAATATAACGGTATCCCAAAATTTAACATCCAATTCTTATGTAAAATTGTCCCCTGAATCCGAAAATGCCATAAAAAATTATGAAAGTGGAGCAGTTTTTGAAATATAGTCAATTCCATATTAAATGAAGAATTGATCTCAAAAACTGTTTTACTTTTTTAACTTTTGACGATATTTTCGGATTCAGGGGACAATATAAGATTTATCAATAATATCCAGGTTTTCGGTTAGGTACTTTAAAAGTTTGTTGTGTTTTTCTTTGTTACTAACATTTTTAATAAGTTCATACAACTCCTTATTAGTCGTTGATGGCATTTCTACATAAAAAGAAGCAAGTTATTCAAATAAACATGTAATATTTATATTAATATTAATATTATAACTTACCAAATATTATTATAAAGCGTTAATAAACACAAAAACACGATGAGATTGTATGTGTGATTGACTTTCACTGGAAACTGACGTTTTAGAACTAGCAAAAGGCAACTATGATGACTTATAAATATTCGACTAATATGATAAATTCATGGACATATTTCATATTCTGCTGACCAAACAGGCAAAAAAAGGCAGCTTAATTCTTTTGATTTTAAAAAAAGAAAATTTGATGAACGTTCTGGTACCAAATACTTTGCCTCACACCAAGACACACCTAAAGAAAAATCTTGTGGTTTGTAAAAGATTTATCTACTTTGAAAGGCGATGGTAAAAGGTTTATAAAAACCGTATTTATGGTAAAATTTGCAATTTTAGACTTTTATATGAAAGAACAAGGATAAGGAATGTGGAAAAATATACCATCATTTCCTTTCATTAATTACGCAAAACAAAAATGGGCTTGAAAAACTTACATACAATTTGCTCTAAAAAATCGACACGAACAATGTGACTTTTTAAGCAAGTTTAAGCGGGCATTTTATCATAAAAAAATATATTTCTTTTAAAATCATAATCTCTGTGCTTTCATTTTTTATCTCGTAATTTAAAATTTACAATGTTGATTTTTACAAAATAGGGTTTTGTCCGCGATTTTTGAAATTCCTCCCAGTGTGCAACGTCTAGGCATACTTGTTACAAGGTTATCCAGCATATCTTGAGGAATTTGTGCCCAAAGAAGGGGCAACAGATGCCTTAGTTCTGCAAGGGTCTCAGGTCTTGGCTGGTGGTCATCTAGGGCTCGCTGGAGAAAATCCCATGCATGTTCTATCGGATTAAGGTCGGGTGACATAGGTGGCAACGGCTAATGTGGAATACCAAGGTTTTCTATTGCTCGCATCACTCGTACAGCGCGATGCGGTCTCGCATTATCGTCTAGAAAATGAAAATTTTGACCTACAGCAGCGTGAAAAGTGGTAACAATATTATTTATAATCTGCTCCTCATAAATTTCACTATTCATCGTGTTTTCACACATGTACAATTCGGATCTTCCTCCTAAACATATGCCACCCCATACCATAATTGTGCCACCTTTAAAAGGGTAAACCTTTTGAACTGTCCTTAAATTTCTTGGTGTTCCTGGTGCTGTCCATACACGTACACGTCGACTGTCAGAAAATCGACCATATCTGGACTCGTCAGTAAAAAATACAGATTCCCATTCTTGTACCCAATTTGCATATTCTCTCGCCCATCGTAATCTTGCTTGTTTGTGTACGACAGTTAATGGAACTCGTCGAAGTAAACGCCTGGAAACCAGATTGTTATCCAGTAAACGTCTCCTAATCGTTGCAATGGAAATTGAAACTCCTGTAGCATTTTCCAGGCGGCTTGCTAGTTGACGGCACGTCGATAACGGCTCTCTACGAGCAGATAGAGTCAAATAATGGTCATTTTGAGGTGTTGTTTTCTTTGGTCTTCAACTTCTTCGTCTTTCTTCTACCGATTCAGTCTCCAAAAATCTAGAGTAAAGTCTAGAAATTACACTTTTCGACACATTGAAATGATTTGCTACATATGCCTGAGTTTGACCTCCTTCTATCATACCAACAGCCATATTTTGTTGAGCTATGGTTAACTTCCTTCTCTCCATGACTATATTAAATTTGTTCAATGTTAGCCTTTAGATGTCGATTTTTAGTTAGTTAACTATTACCGTACGAAAACGAAATGTGCATTATTTGTTAAAATCGAGTAAAGTAACAAAAAATCTTACAAAAACTGCCTTTGTGTTTTTATATAATTAATCAAAATACTGCATTTATTTACATACATAAATTTCAGAACATTAAATACGAGGGTTGGTCGAAAAATTCAGAGTTCCCTAACTTTTGAAGAGCAGTTTATATATATATATGAGTATGAGTATGAGTATAAGAGACGTATAACCAGCCCCATTTCCTCTTGACTCTCGAACCCCGTACAGGCCTATGTTTACTTACGCCGATTTTTGTTCTTCCCCAGCAACTTCACGGCTTCACCCGTGTTTGCTGGGTGCGAATGTCCATTGCGTTTTGTACTGTCCCCTATTTGGAGCTCGAGAGCGAGAGGCGAATAGTTATAATAGCCATTCCCGGGTTCGCCGAGCCTATGCTATACGCTCAGTGGGGTATGGAGAAGGGACGGGAGGATGTTGGTTTTTGGGGGACAATTACGCCGACTTAAAACTAAGTACGACGCGGAATCCCCCTAGCCTTTCGGAGATCGCGCGCGGACTCTCACTCCGCAACTATTTTATTTTGTCGTTAATTTTAAAAATCGACCACCCACGGCGCTGCAATATTAAGTATCTTCCTATCCCGAGTTCTAATACAGTCAGTGCTTATTTGTGCCTTGGTGTATGCGTTTATTGCCAAATAATAGCCACTGCGGACTGTGAGTCCGCGCGCGAGCGTTCAGTTTAAATATTTGTATACAGTTTTTTTTTAACAAAAAGGTAAGTTTTAGCTTTCATTATTACAGTTTGGGATGGATGAATATTAATTATAAACGTTTTATAGATGGCGTGCCCTTGGAGTCGAGAGCAGGCTCGCTTGCAAAAGCTTATGCAAGAATGTTTGGAAGAAGATAATGAGGACCCAAATAGTGATTTTGAGGACAAAGAAGATGATGGAGAAGAAGACTATTTAGAAAGGCAAGATTTGGATAGTGATACCGAACAAGAAATTTCAGACCCGGAAGACACTGATGAAGTCGCTAGGGAAACGTACCCTGTGTTTATTGGAAAAGATGGAACTGAGTGGGCGAAACATATGACGAAAAGAAAAGTGAAAACTAGGGCGGAGAACTTGATAAAACATCTTCCAGGGGTAAAAAGAGCTGCGAAAACCCTAAAAAGAGAAATTGACATTTGGAAGCATTTTTTTACAGACAGTGTACTGAATTTGATAGTCGAAAATACAAACAGACACATTGCCATGAATAGAGGCAATTATCAACGCGAAAGAGACGCAAAAGACACCGACATATTGGAAATTCAAGCACTGTTTGGATTACTTTATTTATCTGGGGTATTAAAATCTAATCGACTGAATATTGAAGAAATATGGACACAGAATGGTACTGGCGTGGAGCTATTTCGAATGACGATGAACCAATGTAGATTTCGATTTCTTCTAAATCATTTACGTTTTGATGATTTGGCAACTAGAGATGAACGAAAACAGACCGACAAACTTGCCGCCATCCGAACAGTATTTGATACAGTTGTAAGTAGCTTTGATACGGCCTATACACCATTTGAAATGCTCACAATAGACGAGAAACTAGAAGCATTTCGGGGGCGTTGCAACTTTAGGCAATATATACCTAGTAAACCCAATAAATATGGGCTAAAAATATTTGCTATGGTAGACGCCAAGACTTTCTATACATGCAATATGGAGGTTTACGTAGGAAAGCAGCCTGAGGGACCATTCCAGGCAAGTAATTCTCCTACTGCAGTGGTTCAAAGATTGTGCCAACCAATAAAAGGTACATGCCGTAATGTGACAGTTGACAATTGGTTTACCAATATGGAGCTACTCAACTCCCTTCAGTCTGTTTTCAAGCTAACTTTATTAGGTACAGTTAGAAAAAACAAAAGGGAATTGCCACCTGAATTTTCGAATCCTTTGGGTCGTCCACTTTTATCATCCTTGTTCGCCTTTCGTGATAACTGTACTTTAGTATCGTATACACCAAAAAAGAAAAAAAACGTGCTGCTTTTATCAAGCATGCATTTTGACGATAAAATAGATGCTTCTACGGGAAAACCAGACATGATAATGGACTACAACCTATCTAAAGGAGGTGTTGACTGTGTGGACAAGCTATGTGCGTCTTATAACTGTGCACGAAACACAAGAAGATGGCCCATGGTTGTGTTTTATTCGCTACTCAATGTGTCGGGAATAAACTCTTTTGTTATTTATTCAATAAATAATAATAGTGAAATACGACGAAGGAAGTTTTTACGATCTTTGTCATTTCAGTTAGTGGAGGGCTATATTCGCCGAAGAGTGACACAAAATATTCCTAAGGCTACGCAGTTGAGAATAAAAGAACTTTTTGGATTGGAAACACCTGCACCTGAGCCCACACCACCAGGACAACGTGGACGTTGCTCATACTGCGATAGAAAAAAAAATAGACCTTCTCGTTTTTTTTGTATTGAATGCCACAAATGTGTTTGTTTAGAGCATTCATGTGTTAATTGTCATGAATGCCGCTCAGAATAAGACAAATTTATATTTTTAATTTCTAGAATGTTATTTTGTGTTGTTAAATGTTTATTTTTTATTTTTTCCATCAATAAGTTCTGTTGAAATGCGAAATCAATGTATTCGATGAATAAAAACTTAAAATAAATATCAGTTAACTTTTATTGCCAATAATTTTTAGAAATAATCATGAAAAAACACATTTTAAGGCTGCGGACTGTGAGTCCGCGCGCGAGCGTCCTAACCAAAATAATTAGCGCGAGCTCCGAAAGGCTAGACCAGTCGATTAATATTACTCCAAACATTTGGGATTACTATTTGGAGTTGGGGAGTTGTTATTGCTGCAGTGTGTAGTTACCTAGTCGAGGTCTTCGTCTTGTTCATTATTGTCATTATCCGTGTCGGATAGTTCCTGAACTTGGTAAAGTGTGTCGGTTGTTTTTTTTATTTTGTTTTTATTGTTGCTAAGTTGCTCCCAACTGGTCTTGTTAATTTGTGAGAAGTGCATGTTTTGTGCTAACGTGTCATGAAATGTGAAGCATGGTCTCCCGACTTTTTTGTCTTTAAGATCTAGTTTAAGGGTGGCTTGTAGTATGTTGTTGCGTTGTCTACGAGTGACGTGGGCCCAGTATTTTAGTTGGGCTACTCTTATCCTTTTGGTGATGGTTTTTCCCATTAGCAGGTCGCGGGGATGTTGTAGATGGTAGTCGGGTAAGTCTGTCGTTAGTAGTGTAATGATCTTACGTTCAAGTTTGCGTAATTTTTGTCTGTTTGCCTTAGTTAGCGCGCAGGTGTTTAGGCCGTATGTTGCCGCTGGTACGATTACCGTTGTGTAGATTATCTTCCGGAGAGGCCACGGGAGGTTATATTTCTTTGCGAAGGAGTTTATCATGTGGGCCGAGCGTAAGGCCGCGGTAATACGTAGTTTAGTCGTTTCTTGGCGGTTAAGGGTGCTGGTAATGACGGCTCCTAGATATTTGAGGCTATTGTCGAGCTGTAGCGTGTATGGGCCGATTTTAAAGGGGCCAACTTTGTGTAACCTGTTCGGGTGTTTGGGGTTACGAATTAGTATTTTGCTTTTTCCTGCGTTTAGTTTTAGGCCTATTGTTGACGTGTGTTCTGTTAGCACGTCGATAAATCTTTCTATTTCCCCTACGTTGTTGGCGATATATAGGAGGTCGTCCGCAAAAGCGAATAAGGTGGGAAGTGTAAGGTCGGTAAGTTCAGTGGCCAGTTGGAGATCGGGGATTTCTACTGTCGTTTTTAATAGTATTCTGTGTAACGCCAGCGTGAATAGCCTAGGTGATATGGGGCAGCCCTGTTTTACGCCTCTCTGCTTACGATAGAGTTTTGTCGTCTGTCCGAACCATTGCACACACGTGAACTCTGCTAGGCAGGCCGTTTCGATTCTGTCGATTAGCCACTGCGGGGAGTTCAAGGAGCCTAGAGCGTCTATGATTGCTGCGTGAGTGATTTTGTCGAATGCTTTTTCTATGTCTAAGGTTATTATGAATATCTTTTTTCCTTTACGCCACATTTCTTCCATAATTCGCCTAACACTAAAGATATGGTCCTGAGTTGACCTGTTTGCGATAAATCCTGCCTGATAGTAGGGGATGGGCTCTAATAATTCGTCAAGTATTTTTAGCAGGTAGCGGGCGTAGATTTTGTAGCCTACACTACACAGCGTTATTTTCCTATAATCCTCGGTATTTGTCGCTCTGCGATTTTTAGGAATTGGAATTTGTTTAGTTTTGAGCCATTCGCCAGGTACAACGTTCGTTGTCCAAATTTTTGTTAAAAGTATCGTGAGTGTATCGTAAATTTCCTCCGGGGCCTCCTTTAGTAGTTCGTTTTGGAGTAGGTCTATTCCCGGTGCTGAGTTTTTTCGCAGTTTATGTATTGTTTGTTGTATAAATTCTCTGTCTGGCGGGCGGGTTAAGGGTGTATGGTCTGGCGCCTGTCTGTCTCTGGGTGAGATGTCGGGATTTACTGGGGGGCTTTGTGCGAGTTCGGATTCCCATGACACAAGTGGGATGTATATATTTTGTGTCCGATTTTGTGTCCTTTTGAAAGATTTAATGTGTTTGTAAGTGTGTGAGAGTCGTTTAGCCGGTTCGTAGTCGTTAAGGTTTCTAAAGAAGGTGTAGCTTTTCGCTAGGTATTGTTCGCGTATGGCCAGCCGTGTTGCAGTTTTTGCCTCGCGTTTTGCCTCGGCAGTTTGTGTGCTTGGTTTGAGAGAGTGGTTCCTTATAGCTTTTTGTAGCTTAACTTGCGCTTTTTTTATGCTGTCGTGTGTAGGTTCCGTCGGTTTTGATAGCGTGCGGTTGGCTGCTGTTATTAAACAGTTTTTTATATACGTCCATAACTCAGATACATTTTCCAGGTCAGGGTTACTACTTAGTAAAATGTTAGTTACCGCAGTCTTATAGTTTAAGTTGTCTTTGGGGTCATTTAAGCGATCTATATACCATTTTAACGGCTTGTCTTTGGTGGCTTGCCTGACGGTGGCGGCTTGAGCAGGTAGTTGTTTTATTACACAGTATAGTAATTTATGGTCTGTATTTAGGTCAAGTGGCCACGTGGCGTAACAGTTTTTGAAGAAAAAGTCAGTTGTGTTGTTGCGTAGCATGTGGTCGATTTGAGAGCTTGTTGTTTTGTTGCTCCATGTGGTTAGGACTGTTTTGGAGATTGAAAATGTGTTATGCACTCGTAAATTAAACATTTGCGCCAGGTTAATGAGATCCTGGCCGTTTTCGTTACTATCGTTATGTCTTAGTTGGCTGCCCGCCGTAACTTTGTCTTTGATTGTGCCGTGGGATTTTCCTATGTGTGCGTTAAAGTCGCCCGCGATAACCAATGTTCCTTTTCTGATGTTTATGTCGATTTGTTGTGTTAGCTCGCGGTAGGTTGCTGTGTTGCGTTTGTCAGATGGTATGTGGGCGGTAATTACGCATAAACGTTTTTTGTAGAAGTCTAGAATTATCGTAGCGGTGTTTTCCGAGGTAGCGTAGAATTTTGTCGTTTTTATGTCTTTGTCCTTCTTTATGAGGATCGCGACCCCCCTTCTCGTCATTTTATTGTTACCCCCGCTCAGATACCAATTGTATCTTTTTGTGGTGGCGCGACCCGAAGTCATGTATGTTTCTTGTAGTGCTATAATGTCCATGTTATAATGGTCTAGTACGTTGTCTATTATGTCCCTTTTTTCTGCCCTTCTACACCCGCGTACGTTTAGTGTGCCTATTAAATGCTTGTCTACTTGTGTGTTTACATCTAAATATGTCCTGTCGTTTGTTGATTGAGTTATCGTGTATTTTCCGTTTCCGTCTACTATGGTGTTTATGTTTCTGACGAACGTGGTCGGGCTGTTCCTGGGTGCGGGCTGTTTGGGAGATACCTTTAAAATGCTGTCGTAGTGGTTACGGGTACCTAGTGCACCTAGTCTGTAGCATATTGCTATTGTACGGGAATTGTCGTTCAGTCTCGCGGATATCTTGTCTTTCCCGCCCTGCTCATGGTAAATTTCGATTGCGACGCTGAATACGTCTGAGGCGGCTAGTATTGTTTCCAGTCCGGCCCAGAAGCCGTAATTACCGTGGTCGTTTAGGTACGCATTAATTTGTCCTGTTTTGTCACTTATGTGTTCATAACGACTGCTTAGTTCATTTATTGCGTCCTCGATGTAGGGTCTGTACGTTCCTAGGTTATTACGTAAGTGGTTGTTTAATATTTGTCTAGTCTCTGCTGTTGTTTCAGTTTCGCGTAACGAACCTATCACCGTGTTAAACAGCTGATGTGCAATCGCTGCGATAAGGCAGTTCCCAGTGGGGGGTATTTTTTTTACTTTTACTATGAAGTCAAGAGTGTTTACAAATTCCATGGAGTTTGATTATAGTGCTTTTTTAACTTTGTTTATTTTTCTTAGTTTATGTTGTTTATGTCTTAAGTGTCAAATTTATTTGGTCTCGGTTTATTTACTTGAATTGTTATGTTGACAGCTTTATTGCCCTGTTCAACTTTGGTGCGTGTCCGCGATCGGCTGTTTGGTTTTTCTTGGAAAATTGACTTTTATTTATTTAATGCCGATGATTATTGTTTTTTTTAGTTAGGCAATGTGCCTTGTTTAGTTCAATTTGCAAATTATGTGTTAGGTCATGCGGAAGAATTGGAAATACTAAGCAAATATTTGCAGGTGGCCTGTTCCTCCCTTGTATGTCCTCTTTTGTTTGGCCTGTGGAGATCGACCTGTTGACCGATGGTGCGACCGCTCAGGCACTGACACTTGTCACTCGACACTTTCTTGACACTCAACGCTTAAAACTTTTGACCGTTTCACTATGTTCGCCTGCACCTGTCACTTCACTCCTCCTTTTCACTTGGCCGTCAACTAATTATTGACCGTATTGTAGTCTGTACTCACAGTATTTTTTTTACACTATAGTAGTTTGCACTATGAAGGTTTATTTGTTGGTTATGGTTTTATCGTTATACGTTTTACGTTTACTCTGCCTCTGCTGCGTCGACTTATTCACTCGACGGCTGGGACGAGAATGAAGAGCAGTTTATATATATATATATATATATATATATAATATTAATTTTAATGATCGATAGAGCCTGAAAAAACAATAAAAACAAACCCAAAAACATTTTTCGAAAAATGCATACTAACGGAGATATAGTCCATCAAAATAATTTTTAAACCATTAAACCGATTCTTTTCAAATTTTGTGTAGGTTAAGCTTCCGTCGATAATATAACGAAAATTTCCTACAAAAGGCCCAGTAGCGGAGATTTTGGGGGGTTTTCCATTTTACCTTCATATTTTCGACGCCACTGGATTTATCAGATTTATTATATCCTTTTTTAATGTAAAAGCAAAACTTTTGTGTTAATTTTTCATCAGATCAGTGGTTTCGGAGAGTCAACATTTCAAAAACACTGTATACAAAGATTAAATTATTAATTACAAACGTTGATTGTAATCCTCAATCAACGTTACAATAAAACAACCTAAAAATATGACGGGATCAGTAACAACTGCACGATGACTCCTAGTTTATTTTTATCTTGAATCGGTATCTTGGTAACAAATTATAACAGTAACAGTAGCTTGTAGCAAATTATATCAGACTTTCAAAATGCATTCCCCCAGCATCCAAACACATTTGACAGCACCGTAGAAGGAGTTGGACAGCCCGGGCAACTTGTAGTGTAGTTACATTAATCTCGTATCCTGTCTATTAATTCTTCTCTAGTCCTTACTGTTGTCGAATACACACGATCTTTGACACATCCCCAAAAGTAGTATTCTAACGGGTTGAGGTCAGGCGATCTCGCCGGCCAAGAGATTGGCCCAAAACGCCCAATCTAACATTGCGGGAAATTTTTGTCGCACCATTGCAGCACTCGAACACTTGAATGTGCTCCATGGAGCGCCATAAAATTTTTCGAACAAAATTGGGCTCTTCTTTTTTGAACCGGGAGGGATTCAGTCTTAAAGCAGCTTTCCGGAAGCTCAACCCTGGATCATTTTAAAAAGTTGTCAGTATCCTATTTCTATTCCGTCGTCTTACACATAATGAATATTTGCATATTCGATGTTGCTAAACTGATAACGTGGCATAATAAATCAAATGTGTTTGACAATCTGTTGATTTTCCAATAAAATCCAGTGGGTACATATATAATAATATGCTATAGCTATCACATTAAGATGGCCTATCTACGGCAATATTTTAATTTTATTATAAATATAATTTTGGCATTCATTTTTATTTTATTTAAAAAAAATCACTAACACCTAGGGTTGGTATTTTGACCGGTCAAAATCTTTTGACTAAGCACCGGTCAAATTCCTTAGTTTTTTCTAAAGAAATGAAGGCATGAGTAAAATTACTTAATTTTAAATAGAAACGTATATTTATTGAAAAACAACTAACAAAAAATACAGAAACCATTCTGAGGTACAAAAAAACATTCATAACATCATTGTTTTTAAGAACATTCACGTCTAGCTCGCAGCAGAGCAGCAACAGCAGCCCAGCAGATAAGACCTGAAGATGGTACATGAGATTCATTTAAGAACCAAAAACCGACAACACGGTGCCAGCATGTGGAGATAACCGCACATCATCCTCTTCACTGAACCCACCCTCGAAATTGTCTTTACTCTCTTAAAATTAATTACCATGGTTCACTACCGAACATTTTTTTAATACTTTTGATATTTTCCGCTAGGTAGCGCCGCCGCCGCGCGCGGTTGAATTAAAAGTTTTTGACCGATTTTGACATGGTCAAAATGTCTCCTGTCAAAATAGGTAAAAATCTCGGCCAATTGCCGCGGTCAATTGACCAGGCACAACCCAACAACCCAACCCACAACACCATTATTTCCATTAATTGGAGCACTCTAACCTAAATGTTTATAAAAAAGTCAGGAAAACAAATTGAAATTAGCATAAATTAATGTTTTTCTTATTTTTTAGGAAATAAAATAGAGAAAAATGCCGACATTATTTTTACTAGAATAAAAATCCAACCTTATTATTGAATTTTCTGCGTTGGGACTTTTTCATTTTCATGACTTTACTTTTAGTAGAAAATTTCAGAAAATTATGGAAATACTAGAAATACTACTTCTAAGAATTATTTCCATTTAGTTAACTCCATAATTTTCTGAAAATTTTTAGCCAGCCTACCCTAAAAAGAAATATGACAATTGAAAAAATTAAACTATTTCAGCATCTTAAAATTATAACTTTATACATGTATAATTAAATAATAAATTAAGGAATCAAAGCCAATATTCTTCTGACCTATTAAAAATCTTAGTAATTTTTCTCAAGCTGTTTTGTTTATAAATATGGTAATATTTTATTTAAAAAAAAAAAAAAAAAAAAACATTTCACCAAAAACATATTTCAGATTAAACCAATAACCTATAAAATAAACTTCAAAACATACATTTATAAAAGTATCAACATACTTATTGATTAAATAAAGATTATTATTATTATTATTAAACACAGGATGAATTTTTTTAATGTTTAATTCAGGGATCCCGGAAACTATATAGTTAGTATATAGTTTCGTATCTCGTATTATATATATATATATATATATATATATATATATATATATAAATATATATTCCTACCCCTAACCCGCACAAGCCATTCAGTTGGCTTATGGGACATCTTAGTGGAACTAAAAGAGCACTTTATATATTTATAATAATAAATGACGCTACCACAGAGGACGCTGTGGACGCTAGTTAAAGGATCGGTCAATTCGAGTATAGTCGGGAAGCCGAATCTGTTAGGTAGATGAGTTTGTTAAGGCCATTATACAACTACTTAAGGTCTTTAGATAATTAAGGGTGGTTCACAATCTTATGTTATGTGTTCACAATTGACTAGTAATGATTATTAAGACAAGTTTTAATAAGGTCTATTAACCATATTTAGTTATTTATCACTGGCATTAAAATAATTTAAAGAACAGCGACATAATAAGTAAGAGTTTATGGTGGTATTTAGATATTTTATGATTGTTAAAATATAAATATAGATGATCTATATTTTTTGTTTTGACACTTTATTAAAACGTATCTATTAGTCACCTTAATTCGTCTTCATGTCACAGATAGACTTGTACTGGTTAATAGATATATTTTGAACACTATGTAGATAATTTCATTAAGATAATTTAAGATTGTAGTTTTCTTAGTGTGACAACCGGTTAATTTTAAGTTAGTAAGAATTTATTAATGCCAAAATGAAGCTTACAAAATGTCATGACGTCAATTGAGGTAGTTTTCCATTTGAAGAGTTTCCATAAAG
Organism: Brassicogethes aeneus; assembly: GCA_921294245.1. Lineage (NCBI taxonomy): Eukaryota > Metazoa > Arthropoda > Insecta > Coleoptera > Nitidulidae > Brassicogethes > Brassicogethes aeneus. The sequence continues at coordinate 10,601,042 of OV121137.1, forward strand.
TGTCTTTAAAATTTAATATATGATTTTGTGAGGCATCAGACAAATTCACATATAATTTCAGATTTTTTTACAGCACAGTTTCTAACAAAATAATATTTAAAGTTACATTTGTTTTTATACAATACATCTTACGGGATTGCTCATAAGATTTCCACAGAATAATCAATTTTCAAGCTAGCGAATTTTTAAAATAATCCATGAAAAATCTGTTTGAATAACACTTCTGCACAAGTGTTATTTCCCATAGTTAGATTCTTTAAAAAATTCGTTTCTAAACTCGAGCAAAAAAGAAATTGATTATTACTGTAACAGTAAATTTTTCTAGGAAATCTTTGCTGTATCTTGATAAATAATATTGCATTTTGTTGTTAATTTGTTCTTTTTATAGTGCAATATACGGGGCCGAGATATTCGCTAAAAACTGAAAAAATGTATTTTTGGGTAAATATATCTTTGCGAGAAAATTGTAAGGTGGTAAAAATTTGGTTTTAAGCTTTTTAAATAAGCTGAAAAAAAAACAGACAGTGCCTCAGCATGCAAGGTCAGGCCCTTTTTTACGAGGCGTCGCATAGTAGGCTAGGATTCCCAATAAGTATATACAAAATTTAGGGAATTTTTTATTCCTTAATATCTGTAGAAAGTTAAACAAGTTTTTATTATTATTGTTCTGTCACTACGTCAATAAAGTAACCACTGCATGTATACATATATATAAATATATTTAAAGAATAAATTTACATTACTAAGGTTTTAAAAAATGTCACGCATTCCCACACTCTCTGTTTTTGTAATTTTAATAGCTTATCGTTTTGTCTTTTAAATAAATCTAAAATCAAGTTCTAGTAGGCGCCACAAATATTTTTTGTTTATTTTTTTCAGTTATTACATTATCCCTAACTCATACGAAGCTATGTAATAAGTAGTTTAGTTTGAAGCATTTCAATAGAAAGTTAATCTTAAACTAACCTTAGTAGACTACGCATTTATAAAAATAAGTGTATCTCGCAAAAAAACTTATTTTTTTTTAAATATTGAAAAATCCTGGAAGCCCAGAAGAAATATATATACAGGGTTTTCATTTTAAAACGAACCACCTTAAATATCTTTTAAATTAAAAGAATTTTTAAAAATCCAAAAAATACGTCGAGTTATATAAGAAGGGGAAACTTTTATCACATTATTTAATTTAATCTAGTGCTCACCCCATCGCGCCCACCCACCCCCACTTCAAATGGCACCCCCCTACAAGTGACACCTCATTTTGAAGAGCATAAAATTCTCTATCCAATGGTGTGGAAAAATAGTAAGTCGGATGGCTATTTAAGGATCTGGAAGATAAAATGTGTTCTGATAAGATAAAATAAGAAGGTAAAAACAATATTGTTTTTAGGTATCTTTTTGTGCAGAAGGTAATAAAAATGTCCTTAAAAACATTTAAACTGGCACTTTTATCATTAATTCATTTTCTACATTGCTCCTAGTAAGTTTAAAATTAAGACATTAAAATTGGATACACTTTAGAGGAAAGAATTGAAATAATTTTTCTTTATGGGGCTGAAAATCGCTGTGCACGTCAAACCACCAGAGTATTTAACGAGAGGCATCCAAATAAAAACGTTGGTCATAAGTATGTGATGGAATTGGTTCGTAAGTTTTAAGATACAGGAATGGTATGTAACCAAAAAAGAACTGGACCAAGAATTCTTGATGAGGGTTGTCAAATTGAAGTGTTGGGTCATTTTGCTGCGAATCCACATTTATCGATTCCAAAAGTCTCCAGACTGACAAATATTTCTACTGGTTCTGTGCACAAGATTTTGAAGAAGAATAGATTTTTTCCATATAAATTCTACAAGAACTTCGCGAAGATGATTGCGATAGAAGAATTGAGTTTTGTGAATTAATGTGTCAAAGAATTGATGAGAATGCTAAATTTTTAGAAAATATCTGCTTTTCTGATGAATCGACTTTTTTCCTTAATGGGTTTGTTAACAAACATAATTGTAGATATTGGGATAATGAAAATCCACATCAATATGTGGAGGGTAATACTCAATTTCCATGCAAAGTCAACGTTTGGGCGGGAATTCTGGGAAACAAAATTATAGTCCCCCCTTTTTTTTAAGAAAATTTAACTGGACAGTTGTATCTAGATCTGCTTGATAATGACATTGAGCCACTTATTTTACATTCAGTAGAAAATCAAGTAGATGAAAATGGGGCCATGCTTCTTAATGAAGAAATGCTACATTTCCAACAAGACGGAGTTCCAGCTCATTTTGCTTTACCAGTTAGAGAGTGGTTAAATCAGCGGTATCCCGGCAAATGGATTGGTAGAAGAGGTGCAATGGAATGGCCAGCAAGGTCTCCTGATTTGACTTCCCTAGACTTTTTTCTGTGGGGCCATTTAAAGACGGTAGTATACACAACTCCACCTGATAGTATACAGGAACTGAAGGACCGGATATCACAAGAGTGTAGAAGTATTTCGTCTCAAACTTTAGCCCGTGTCCGCGAAGAATTTCAAGATCGACTTTACTATTGCCTAGCGAAAAACGGCGAACATTTCGTACAATTTATAAAGTAAAAAATGTATTCAATTTAAAAATAAAAATATAAAAACCTTTTTACTTTTTTCGATTTACAGCACACATTTTATCTTCCAGATCCTTAAATAGCCATCCGATTTACTATTTTTTCACACCATTGGGTAGAGAATTTTATGCTCTTCAAAATGAGGTGTCACTTGTAGGGGGGTGCCATTTGAAATTTTAAAGTGGGGGTGGGTGGGCGCGAGGGGGTGAGCACTAGATTAAATTAAATAATGTGATAAAAGTTCCCCCTTCTTATATAACTCGACGTGTTTTTTGGATTTTTTAAAATTCTTTTAATTTAAAAGATATTTAAGATGGTTCGTTTTAAAATGAAAACCCTGTATATATAGTATTAAATATTGCCATACGTTGGTGATGGGATCCAAGAATAAAAAAGGTACTAATAACTATCAGTAATTATCAATAAATCTTCCCATCACCGTTTTAAAGCGCTAAATTCAAAATTAAGTATTAGGTATTAAGTTGCCAAGGCATACAAAATAACATTTTTACTTGTTACAAACTGACTGTCTGACACCTAGGGGTCAAATAGCTATCAAACTCGATTTGATAAACCCTTAGAACAAAAAAGGATAAACCACATTATACTGTGTAAATTACAAAAATAACTGTTGTATATGCTTAGGCATAACAATATTCAAGAACCTGCTTGTTCAAGCAACTATCAGTATTGAAGTTTACCGCTGTATACGTGAGAGATACCTACAGGTTGGATTATTAACTTGGTGATAGTAGAGAAATAAGATAAAAGTTTAAGTTTTTGTTTATACCCAAAAAATTTAAATCTAGCTATAAATTAACCAACAAAAAAGTTTTAATTCCTACTTTGGAAGAAATTCAGTATACATTATGTGATAAAAATGTGTTTACTGTACTAGATTTTAAGGAACGATTCTGGCAGGGTAAATTTAATGCAAAATTTGATGACCTGTGCACATTTTGAAGCCCTTTTGGCGGTTGGAAATTCAATAGACTTCCTTTTGGTCTAAGCATGCCCCCTGAATATTTTCACTACATTAATAACAAGAATTTTGGTGATATTCCAGGTGTACAATTATAATAATAATAATAATAATAATATTTATTTCCAAAAGCGACAATTCACAAAATTGTATAGGAAAACGTCTAAAATATAATATAAAAAACATATAGAATTGTAAACATTTACATATTGTTAAAAAAACATATATTAGCATAACAGGATAAAATTGTAGTTATTGTTCAAAATATTCTTCAATAGAATAAAAACTTCTTTCTTTTAGATACGAGGATACAGCATTTTTAAATTTACGAAAGATATTTAATTTTATAATATTACTAGGTAACTTGTTATACAATTTTATCGCTGTTATTATTGGGCCTTTGTATACTTGCGTTAAATTGTGTGTGGGGACATAGAGTTTGTTTTTATTCCTTGTTTCGTATTTGTTTATATCACCGCACTTTTTAAAATCTTTAATATTAAGACGGACATACACTATACATTCTAGTATATAAATACATGGGACGGTTAAAATTTGATTACATTTAAAATAAGTTTTACAATGACTATTATAGGGTAAGTTTAACATAGACCTTAAAATACGTTTTTGTGCTATGAAAATTCTATTACTAGAGGAGCTATTACCCCAACACAATATTCCATAAGAAAGAATCGATTGGACACTTCCATAATAAAAGGCCTTTAATGTGGGTAAATTTACCACTTCTCTTAATTGGGTCATGCAATAGTTTTTTGAAGATAGTTATTAGCAAGATCACTTATATGCAGCTCCCAAGAAAGATTTTCATCAAAAGTTAACCCCAAAAACTTAACATTCGAACTTTGGCGTAGTGCACTACCATTACATTTTACCCAGATACTGTAGTTATATTTTGACGATCTATTAATAGCAGCAAAAAACAAAAATGAACACGATACAATTTTAAGTAATTCATAAAGCTATAAATTTGGGGGTTAAATTTAATAAATCTAAGATTTAATATTAAGTTTTGTCTGTAAGGTATTTAGGGCACATATTTTCCTCTGAGGGCATAAAAATTCATTTAAATAGAGTAAAAGCAATAAATTCTATTGGCATTCCCATAAACAAAAAGGAATTACAGGGTATTTTAGGCATGGTAAATTTCATACGACAATTCATTCCAAATTTATCCGAAATTTCAGCCCCACTTAGAGAGTTGTTAAAGAATAATGTGTGTTTTGATTGGTTACCGAATCACACTTTTGTCAAGATCTTTTATTAAAGATGACAATGAAAATGTAGATAACTGGATTACTCAGACAATTCACTCAATTAGTACAGGTTTAAATATAACTGAAAATAAGATTTAAATTGCTACAGAAAATGACATACTTTTGAATAAATTTAAGAATTATTACTTTAATGGTTGGCCAAAAAGTATCGAAAATTTAGATAATGATGTTAAATTTTATTTAGTTATTTTATTTTAGATAACTGGATTATTCAGACAATTAACTCAATTAGCACAGGTTTAAATATAACTGTCAATAAGATAAAAGGATTTAAAAGTGCTACAAAAAATGACATAATTTTGAATAAATTTAAGAATTATTACTTTAATGGTTAATTTTATTTAAAGTTTCAGAATAATGTTTTTGGTAAGACAATCTGGTATTCTTCAACAACCGAGTAAAAGTACCACAAGCTTTAAGGAAATAGACCTATTTCCTTAAAGCTTGTGGTACTATTACTCAGTTGTTGAAGAATACCAGATTGTCTGTACCTGTACATATTAAATTTATTGCATGAATCACACTAATGCATTACCAAAACAAAGGACAGCAAAACATTGTATACTGGCCTGGTCTTATGACAGACATTGACAATTTAATTACAAAATTTTGTATTTGCGAAAGGTTTGCAAACTCAAATGTTATTCCCCTTAAATTTCCCAATATTTCTTTTAACAAAATATCTTTTCAAGGTAAAAGTTATCTTGTTATGCAAGATTATTATTCAAAATGGTTAGAAATACTCCCGGTAAAAAACAAAACTAGCTAGTGAAGTTATAAGTAAATTAAAAAGTATACTTAAAATGATTAGAAATACCTACTTCCGGTAAAAAACAAAACTTAGGAGTAAATTTAAAAGTATATTTGCTACGCATTGAATTCCAAAAACAGTTATCTGTGACAACATGCCATTTAGCTCATTTAAATGTAAACAATTTTAATACTCCGAAAGTTTTCAAATTATAACGAGTGCATCACAATATCTTCTAAGTAATTGTCCAGCTGAAAGAGCATTTCAGAACGTTATAAATGTATGTACCTGTACTGATTTAGAAGCAGCACTAGAATATAGAAACATGCCTGTTTCAGGTGTTAACATTACTTCTGCCCAAATATTATTCAGTCGCAGAACACGCACCAAATTAGACCTAACACTGAAAAGGACATTATAACTAAAATCAAAGATAATCAAGTGAAACACAAGAAATACCATGATTTGCATATTAATTAGTATGCAAATCATGGTATTTCTTGTGTTTAAAGTTTGTTGACTGCCTAACATAGGGGATAATGCGGTATTAAAAAATAATAATGTATGGAAACCAGCTAAAATATTAGATAAGGGTGATACCCCTCGTTCCTATATAATTAAAAATGAACGTGGTCATATAATTAGACGTAATTCGTAAAAACACGTGACATTTTGGTAATATTTCAACCAAAAGACGTGTTTTTACGTATATAATACGAGTTATCATCGTTGGACGCATTTTTATGACATATTTTGTGGACGTAATTATAACGTGTTAGTTAGACGTAAAAAAACGTCCCTTTATCTCGTCCCGTCATCTTTAATACGTCTTTACCTCCATTTTAGACGTCTTTAAGGTACAAAATTGACGTGTTTTGGTTGTTGAATAATTTCTCAAAAAAAGTGCTGTTGAACATTAAATGTTAAATTTTATAAAAAGCTAAGTAGTGGGGCCCACTGCTTACTTTTCGCAGAAAACTTACAAGCAGAAGCGGTATGGTCAGTAATTTTGCCTTAGTAAGAAATTCTTACTTAGCAGCTTAAGGCATTCCACCTTTTTAGGAATTTTGAAACATTTTGATGACGTCGCATATTCGTCTGATTCTGGTATGAAATAAGTGGTCAGATAATGGCGAGAAATATACGTCATTTTTACGTTTATTTTTACGTCTTAAACGTCGTTCGTCATTTTCTGTTTGCTGGGTAGTTAGGTACATATTTCGTCTAAATTTTACGTGTATAGAACGTATTTTTAAAACTTTTTAGAATTCCTGTGGTAAGTACCTTCTTGATTTCGACTGAAAGAACTGTATGTGAAGTTTTTTTTATGTTTATGTAATATTTTTAACAAATATAGAAATTTCATTTTTGTTAAATCATTCGTTTTTTCAAAACGTTTATTTCATGTCAATATTCCGTTACTTTAAAACTCGTTAAATAACAACCAAAATGCGACGTGCAATTTCTACATTTACATTCATATCCATATAATCCAACATACACTTCACAACCTTTACCCTTTGCGAAATCAAATACTATAATGAACGCTTTATTTGTCAATTTGATACACGGAGAGAAAAGTATATTATAATATACTGATTACCATAATTATAATACCCTTTACTATATTATATATTACTATTTGGGACAACTATCTTGTATATTGCCAGTTACTATGCATATTTAGTAATTTTTAAATATCTATGTATATTAAACCTTAAGGTTATTATTCTCAACCAATTTTGTTTTTAATTCTTATTATAATTAGATAGTAAATTTTAAAAATAAATATAATAGATACGTAACCCATAAGAAACAAAATAGTGTATTTTATTATTTTGTATAATACATTTGATTATATCATATAGTAAATATTACTATTTGTAGATAGTAAAATCAATTTACTATACGAATATATTCAAAATTAAAATACGTATTATACATTTTTGATCTAATAATATTGGTGTTGTAATCTTTACTAAAATTGTATAATAAAAAATCTTATTTCGTATTACAATCTTTATATTTTACTGACGAATATTTAATATTGTTAAACTAAACATTTTTTAAAGTAAATTTTAATATATTTTTTTAACTATCTAAAATTTACTATACATTTCTCTCCGTGTATATTATCCTTTTTACCTTCTTTCAATTGACTGGTTTTAAGAAAATACATATTTATTAGATGGACGTGAAAATCATGCCGGATTGCAATAACTAGGTAAAAGTTCTTATTAAATGTTGTGCTGACTCCTAGGGATTTGTACCACCCCGAACATACACGGAGAGAAATGTATATTACTGATTACCATAATTATAATACCCTTTACTATATTATATATTACTATTTGGGACAACTATCTTGTATATTGCCAGTTACTATGCATATTTAGTAATTTTTAAATATCCATGTATATTAAACCTTAAGGTAAAATATTATTATTCTCAACCAATTTTGTTTTTAATTCTTATTATAATTAGATAGTAAATTTTAAAAATAAATATAATAGATACGTAACCCATAAGAAACTAAATAGTGTATTTTATTATTTTGTATAATACATTTGATTAAATCATATAGTAAATATTACTATTTGTAGATAGTAAAATCAATTTACTATACGAATATATTTAAAATTAAAATACGTATTATACATTTTTGATCTAATAATATTGGTGTTGTAATCTTTACTAAAATTGTATAATAAAAAATACTATTTCGTATTACAATCTTTATATTTTACTGACGAATATTTAATATTGTTAAACTAAACATTTTTTAAAGTAAATTTTAATATATTTTTTTAACTATCTAAAATTTACTATACATTTCTCTCCGTGTACCGTTCTACCGTATAAATGTAATAGTAAACTGATGTTTTTATTATGCAAAGCTTGTGTAGAATTATTGAACCAGGAAAAATGTTTGCATTCAGAAGAGGAACGTCAATTTACAGGTATCTTTGGTGCCAAAGAATTAAGAAAAGCGATTTCCTTATATTAAAAAATGTTGGAGATTTATGAGTTATGGGAATATAAAGTTACGCAATTCGATAGAGACACTAATTAGTGTCTCTATCGAATTACTTAAGTAGGGTGGTTTTTTAAAATAAAGCAAAAATGTAGCGATTGTCATAAATGGTGCAAGACAGATAAGAATAAAACCTCGTATATTCAAGCACATATACATACACCACAAAGACATAAACTTATAAATGTTTAAAATTTCAATTTTATTTTCTGATATTACAAATTACAGTTTTTTTCCGACGTATAGTTTTTGATTTTGATATAAAGATTTAAAATTTCAATTTTATTTTTTTACTCAAAAACTACCCATCGGAAAAAATTGTAATTTGTTATTTGTTATAGTTCAAATACATTCATATACCGTAAGTGCGCCGTTTTCGGGACACCCTGTGTAGCTAAAAACAATTGTTTTAAAATAAACTTTTTTGATAGCCATTTTTTACATTAACATAGCCTTTTGATGATTGGAAAGAAATTATTACATTACCTTTCAACACATAAATTTGTATTCATAATGCCTCTATATCCTGTTAATATAAATGAATTATGTTTTAGAAAACTAGGTGCATCTTCAAAGCTATATAGTCTTTTATTTGATTGATAGCAACATTCCTTCTTTTCCTCATTTACTTTACTGGTTTGCATTTTGCATATATTTTTAAACAATGTATCTGTCTGCTCCTGGGGTCCAAACATCTAAAAAAACAAAAAAACATTATGGCAACTATATTAAATTTAAAAACAGTATTGTTTTTCTTAAATGCGAAAAGGGGAGTGGGGTTGGGACTGTGTAAAATTACTTATATTATAGAGATTATTAAAAAAAAAAAATTTTTGCTATAAATTTTTTCTTAAAAATTTAGCGGTAGCGTGATCACGTCGACGTCACAATGTTATAAAATAATTGGTATATTGGTAGCCATAATAGGCGTGTAAAGATTAACTAAAGAAGTATATGCAAATAAAATTCCCAACATAAATTCTTTAATAGTTATAATCCTTTTACTTGTTTTAAAACTATTAACAGCTTATTTTAGTATAAGGTTCATTTAAAATTTGCATTTCTAGTATTATATGTACTTTAACTCGATTTAAGTACTTGAAAAATCTTAAATATAACCTAGAAACCACGGTTTTATAGAGGGTGAATCTAAACTGGCAAAAAAGCTCTCAAGTACGTTTTTAGGTAAGCACTAGGGGAGTCCTAGAAAAATAGTAAAAAATAAGCTCAATAATTTAAGGAGTAATAAAGAAATAAAGGTGAGAACCTAATTTCTTAGTTATTGGAAATTTTGGAAAACAATTCATTTTAAAAATCTAAATTTTTCCATGAATCCTATAAATGCTATGAATTCGGCAACGTCCTCGAAACTAAAAATAACAATCATCAAATTTATCTCTGACAATTATAATTAAACACTGTGTAGACTACTGTTAAACTTTCCTACCGTCAACCGCAACTACCAAACAAATACTAAAAATATTTTGACAATTTCTCTGCTTTTATTTTAATACTCATATCAAGAAAAAAATTAAACCGCCAATATCAAAGCGGTAAAAGGCGCTTTATAGCGGCCGAAGAAACTAGACTCAACAGACCATACAGCACAAAGGCTTTCGATCCCGCACATGCGCTTTGGTTTATCAGCTGATCTACTGTTAATCAACTAAAATGGGCAAAAGTGAGCGAAACCAACCAAAACTAACCCAAACTTAACAACACAACCCAACCGACCCCGCCCCATTGACCCCCCCCGCCCCATTGGTCAATAGAGATATAATATATGTAAGGGTAGATACATTTTATAAATTATAGGTAAAATAGCGCAATGATAACAAACAAAATACCCACCAGGATGATAACAAAACTTTTTGACTTCTGACAGTATATACTTTAGTATAGGCTTTCGATCCCGCACATGCGCTTTGGTTAATAGCTGATCTATAGATATAGTATATACTATATCTATAGATCAGCTATTAACCAAAGCGCATGTGCGGGATCGAAAGCCTTTGTGAAGAATGGTCTGTAGACACTTCTGCCGAAGAAAAGAGCGGCATTAATGTGGCCGACGCGTCGCAAAGAAAGGCGGTAACCTTTATCCTATGTGTTTTTAATTATTATTTGTTTGTTTGCAAGAAAGTTTATCGTTACAAAGTACTGATTAACCCTTTAATTTTGAGCCCCCAAAATGATGCGCCTGCGTGCGTGTCGCACTGCACGCTCGCCAGGAGTTCCCGCATCGGCGCTGTTGACACTGCTAAAAAAAATTAAAAAAATATCTGCATCCTAAATTAATTATTTTTATTTTGTAGGGATTTTATCTGTGTTTAAAATAACTAATAACAGGGGCTGGATTAATGCATTTGCATATGAATGTTTTTTTATATAACCTTGCTTCGTTAGGGTATAATCCCCCATAAACATGTTCGTTGTACGAACATATTCATGGAGGGCGGATGTAAATCCGCGCTTGATTTTACCTAAAATCTAGAATTTAGATGCTGCTGTGGTTATGTTGTAATTCCATAACATACGGTATTATTGTAAATTACAATTTGTAATATATTTAATCGGGAAATAAACATGCTTAAGCATAACCCGTTGTTGTAATATATTGTATGCGAGTATGCGAGAAAAATATAGTTTAGAATAGTCGAGACAAAAATTAGTATTTTTTTTATTTTAATGTTGTAGGTATGTACGTATATTTTGACACATTTCATGCATGCATATTTGAAATATGATATTTCAAACTTTTAATATTGCATATAATCCGGTTTGTATAGTAGGTACCTTAACATTGGCATTTGGAACTTAAAAATGGAGTAAAACATTTCTCAAACGGACCACCCGCATGTGTCTTCAATTTTCGAAATCTAAAGCCCGCTGCACCAAAGCCCAGGGAACGGGAATAGGAACGTGAATCTGAACAGTAAAGGTGGGAGAGACTAAGAAACCACTGTTGATCGATAATATTTGCTGAGTCTCTCCCACCTTTACCGTTTAGGTTCCCGTTCTCGTTGTGCAGCTTAAATGTTATTCGGGAATGTAGTATGTAAGTAGGGAGTGTTTTTATTTTCAATTTAAATTCAAAATTCTAAAAGTATAATATTTTGTTCATTTATAAATTATTTATAAATATGTATTATTTATTAAAAACTATTTTAAGGAGTAAAACAAAATTTTTACATACAAAAAATGTAGGTATAATCGTCATCGAATTTTGAAGCAAAAATACATAGTAAGCAAACATTTGCAAATAATATTTTATTAAAAAAACACGCTACAATTAGGATCTGGTTTGGGTGATTGGGTGATTGGGTGATGCGCTTGAGAAATTTTTACTCAAATTAAAAATTGAGATAGATATTCAATTTGTTAATTTAAAATAAGTTTTTAACTTGATTTCAATTTAATTAAATTTGACATTAACAATTCATGCCTATGCTTTTATTTTAGTCAATAAAAATAAGAAAAATAAATTTACCCTTAATAAATACTGCTTCTTGATAAGATTTATAAACACCTTGGTATGTTTTGGAGGATTTGCTTCATTCCAGTCTCGTAGTCATTACACCTAATAAAAAATAAAATTAAAAATGAAATACTGTATTTTTTTGTATATATTTTTTTGTCTTAAAATTTTAAAAATTTTCATGTTAAACAATAATTTTAACTGGGACTAAATACATTTAATTATATATTTTAACAATAAGAGATCTTAGTTTGTTTTTAATTTAAATTATTTAAGTGATATTTTTGCTTTTCTATAGCCTAGCACAATAATGACGAACCTTTTTTGAAGTGGTTTAAAGAGGGCAAAATTTGTATTTTAAAGTTATATGAAGGAGTAAAATTCTAACTCTTTTTATTTACATATCTAAGAGCCTTTTGCTCTGCTCGAGAGTTCACCCGCATACGGACCGAATAAGTTTGGCAGAATTAGCCGCGTCTCGCCTGGAATACGTAAGAGATTCGGCAAGAAGACCGGGCATGTTTGTCTGGCCGAATGTCTATACACAGCCGACATTCGGCCGAGTGTCGGCCACCACCGCCTGGACATTCAAAAAATACAAACACTCGACCAGCTAGCCAATATTCGGTACTGAGTAGATCCCCACTTTAAACGATCCAAAATTTCAAATTCCAAAACTTTTATTTTCCTATTTGGTTACATTACTAACATATATATCACAGATATTTTACAGTGCAGTTTCCCTACAGTATAACAAAAACAAGATCTTTATTACAAGACCAAATGGGCATAGGGTGCCTTAAGGGCCGTAGCTCAGTGGCGGCGATAAGAATTCGGGGGCCCCCCCGCCAAAATTTTCTCGGACATGTGGTAATAAAATCTGGAAATACTGGAATTTTATCTAAGATGCTAAATTGTAAGAAAAAATCTCGGATATATCTATAGATTTTGTATTAAGTTTTTCTACCCACCTGGAAAATATTCTGTATTATGGCGGAGTTCAAGAAAAACTGGGCTTGTCTCACATTTTATTTTATAAATGGGATATCATTTCATAATATATTTATATTACAAAATATTTTCCAAAGAAAAATGATAATAAAAAATTTGTGTCTGAGTCTATACGCTGATTGTTAAGAAATATATTTCTTAACAATTAGCAATATTTTGCCATGAATAATAGAAATACTATAATTTGCTAATTGCCTTAAGTATAAAATCTTACCATTGCTAAAATCTGTCTGGTGCTAGTGAAGCTATTATAATCCACTATAGTGGATAGATCGAGGAATAGAAAGTTTAAGGGAGCACTGTTAAATTGCCAAAACGGCGATGTTTTTGTTTTAAAAATATATCTACCAACTGTCCCAAATCAAGTTTACGCGCACGTTCATGTTCAATACTTATTACACCCAAAGCACTAAGTCGCTCCTTGCACATTGTACTACGTAAATATGTTTTTATCAACTTCAACTTTGAAAATGTTCTTTCGGCAGAAGCAGATGTTACCGGTAATGTCAAAAAAAGTTGAAACAACGAACAAACATCCGGAAGACTGCTCAAAATGCATCTGTTTTCTGATATAAAATATGTGGCTAATTCATATATTGTTTTCTTTTTTCGAATTTTATTTGAAAATACACTTTGAAAGTTTATTAATTGCGTAGATAAATTATTCGAGAAGTCATTTTCGTATTTTTCCAATATTTTTTCGACATGATCTATAATTTCTCTGGTAGATAATTTAACGAAACCATCTGGATTTAAAAATAAAAAATAGCTCATTACTTTGTTCATACTGATAAATCGTGTTCTGAGTTGATTAATTATTATATCAAGAGATTCGTAGAAGACTTTAATTTGAAATCTTCTTAGAGAATCTTCTATTCCAGTGTCAGTTGCAAGTTCATCAAAGAATGTCTTGACCATTCTTTGGCGCTTAGATTTCAATTTTGGCTGAATGTTCCACGATGTCGCCAAATTCGTTGCTTCCGCATGCAATATTTCGAAATCGTCTCTAATAGTATTAAAATTATCTATTGTGGAGCTCAATAATTCGCATGCTCGTCCCAGATCAACGGTAGAACTTTGTAGCAGCTTGGACACTAAACTAATATTTTCCAAAATTTTGCTTTGGTATGCCTCCCTCGCTGTCTCCAGTATTAATAACTTTTTGTGAAATATTCTCTTCTTTAATATCATCTTTTTTATCTTCATTTTCCTGATTTATCCTTGTTTCACCTATGGCTTTAAAAAAACCATCGATCTTTGGCAATTTACCAATTGCTTCCAGTTTTTCGTTTTTTAGCACCACTGAGGTATTGTCTAGCTTTATCAGTCATTATTTCTTTTACTAAAATAAGATAAACCTCACGGCAAAAAAACAAAGATCACACGAAGACACACAAAAAATTATGTGCGTACCGCGTACGTAAGTAATTAAAAAAAGAAAAACGCGATAACCCGGAACTCACGACAGTATATTGCAACTAAACTGATTTTTATTTTATAGGCGCGTTTTTCCTTTGCATTACCGAATTTATTTTCAAATAAGCCGTCAAAAGAAACCGGCGCGTCGGCAGGGTTCTTTGTACTTTATCGGGTCGGCGAATAAAAAACAAACACATTTTTTTGCTGACGGTGTCCGAGCGTGAACTTTTGGTAAAATATATCTATGATTGATTCATATAGTTTTATTTTGGAATAAGATTATTTTTAATTTCAGGCACCTCTTTTCTTTTCTTGTTATCAATTTTTTATTTTTTTTATTATTTATTTAAAGCAATTAGGAATTTTAGCAAGGAGGTCAAAGGGGCCCTTCTGGAGCTGGGGCCCCCCCGCATGGCGGGCCCTGCGGGCCCCTTATCGCCGCCACATGTGTTGCGATTTGTACTGTTTGTCTAACATCGACGGCCATAAGAGCTACGGCGTAGCTCTTATGGCCGTCGATGTTAGACAAACAGTACAAATCGCAACACATGTTTTTGGTTCTGACTTTTATTTCCCCTGTATGCGCTTCGCGCTTATGGGGGACATTTATTTTGTGCTCTGGTGAATTTTGGTTATAATGTCTTACGACTTTCTTGATTTTGCTTGGTGAGAGTTTATTCAGGGAAAAATAAAGTAAAAAACCCTGTCATATGCGTGTTAAATTTTTTTTGAGACGTTTAGTTACAATGTCTATTATTCTTGTTTATAGGCATATTGCCAATATCGATGTTGGGTGGTTTTTAACAAAGATGCAGTGGGTTCAGTGAGGCCGGCCACTACACCTTTATTTTGAAGATAAAGGTGTGTCCACTGAAATGGCCCAGTCCGCACACCTTTATTTGTGCAGTCACCACACCCTTACCAAAAAAGTTAAAGATAAAGGTGCGGTTTCGGGTGCTGTCGGCACACCTTTATTTGTCCGTCGTCTTACCTTTATTTTAAACAAAGGCTCGGCGATCGGTCTTATATTGCGTTTTTTGCAAAAATTGCCTGGGATTCCTTTTTTCGCCACGGCTTGGGTATGTACCCAGGTCGCCGCAGCGGGTCGAAATAATCTCCTTTCACGGGTAGGTCTTTGTATATGAGGTTGTGTTTGATCACATCGGGGTCTCCATGCCTTATTGTTGTAATGTTTCGAGTTAAAGGTGAAGCCTTGATGTTTACGGTGTAAAACCTATTAGCCAGCTCCTGAATGTGTTGCACAAGCGACAAACACTCTGCTTGCTTCTGCATCTCCCCGATGGTAGTATACCTAGGTGCTTGCGTGATGGTGCGAAGCACCTTAGTTTGCAGTCGTTCTAAATGCATTTTGCGCGTATTAGACATGCTACACCAAACCGGTGCTGCGTACGTAAGTACGCAATACTGTTTTGTACAGCAGCACCTTGTTTTCGATAGAAAGAGCACTGTCTGGTGACAGCAGTGGATATATGGATCTTAATGCGCCGTACATTTTTCTCTTTGTACACAACAGCTGGTGTTGAAAGTTTAGACGTTTGTCTAACTGTACACCGAGGTATTTGGCGACCGGCTCTGTCTGGTTTATCTTGATCAGCCATCTATCCCAGTAGGATTTGAGCTGCTTGTTTGATACCTTGACCCGGAAGGTTCGCTGGCGTAGATACGAATCGAGCAATTTAGTGAGATGTATGGGTAGACCTATCGTGTGGCATTTGTGGACAACACCGTCCGTCCAAACCGTGTCGAAAGCTTTCTCCATGTCAAGCAGTAATAAAACCGTCGACTGATCGCGGTTATATGCCTGCTTGACATCGTGCACTATTCTCGCGATTTGGTGAACAGTGCTGTGCCCAGGTCTGAAAAAAAATTGCTCAGGTGGTGTTAACGCAAGCCGTCTGTCGATTTTACTAATCCTGTCCAGTACGAGCCTTTCGGCTACCTTGGACAGGGTGTTCAAAAGACTTATCGGCTCGTAGCTACGTAGCTCGTAGTTTTGCTAGCATCCTTACCGGGTTTTAGTATGGTCACAATGATGGCTTCTTTCCACTGCTTGGGGAAGTGCTGCAGTCTACTACTTTGCGGGGGAGATTTTTCAGCAGAACGTTGTCGATGTCACTTTAAACTATCAATGTTCAGCTGTGCCATTACAGACGCACACATCTAACTAAATATTTCAACCCATCGCTTTTTATAGTTAGCTCGCGTGCGTTAGCAACCGTGAGATGTATCGCTTATGCCGCGCCAGGCCGTATTCTGACAGATTTCGGTTAGGTGGAAAAACGGTAACCGGGGTAACTGATGCAGGTCGTAAGCGGGCCGGCTGGGAAAAGCCGAACGCTTATGTCGCGGCATGCCGTATTCTGGCCGAATTCAGTTAGAAAATGGTCAAACGGTACCGTAGTAACATGACACAGGCCATAAGCAGGCCGTTATCAAAATTTTAAATCATCTAGTAATTTAATTCTAACCAGCTAATGTGTTTAAATCCCAATGAATACTGTAAGAATTTAATTATACATATCGTTCCTCGAGATATTTAATTACTGTAGTAGTAGTAGTAGCGCCACCTGGTGTCTACTCTTGCCACTATTTTACAGATAAAAGAATTAACTTCTTTGCTCTATCGGTAATACAGTTTACATTCATTACGTTTACCTAGTGTCGAAAGAAAAGCCACGCTATTTCGAAAACGGTTAAAAATAAGCTTTAATAACATATTAAAATCTTAAAAATGAGTTCCAAAATGAAGAAATGAGGTCCGGAAGAAGGTAAGAATATAAATTTGGAGAAAAGAATGGAGCGATTGGAGAAGATGTTATTAGAACGCTTGCCGGTACAAGAAGAAAATGGCGGCCATCGTGCAAAAAAGCGAAAAAGAGGTAAGCACGAGAGGAATTGCGTGAGGTTTTAAAACCCTCAGGAAGAAACGCAGGAGGTTTTAAAACCCTCCAAAAAGGCAGTCTCAAATATGCGTGAGGTTATAAAACCCTCAGGAAGAAACGCATGAGGTTTTAAAACCCTCAAAATAGACTCGCCAAAAAATTCCTAAGGTCCAGCCAAATATTAAAATGCGTGAGGTTTTAAAACCCTCAGATAAAACGCAGGAGGTTTTAAAACCCTCCATAAAATGCAGTCTTATGGATGTGTGAGGTTTTAAAACCCTCGGAAAGAAACGCATGAGGTTTTAAAACCCTCTTTTAAAGACTCGCAATATGCATAAGGTTTAAAATTCCTTGATGTTGCATTAGGTCTAAAAACCCTTAGACGAGCATGAGGTTTTTAAATCCTTAAATAAACACTACGGTTATAAATGCTTAAATCTAAATACCAAATTTTTTTCTAGGCAAATATGATTCTGATGAATCATTAGATTCAGCAGATTCTTATGGTACAGATGTTGAGGAGGAGGAGGAGGAAATGTTAGTGGACTGTTTAGGGGAAAAACCTGATAGTGCCAAAAATAAGGGTCTAAATATACATTCTCAAATTCAAACTAGATGGGAATATATTCTTAAAAAGGGTCTGTCTAAGGAGCAAAAAACAGAATTAATAAATAAATACCCAACTCCAGAGAATTGTAACTCTCTTGTAGCTCCCAAAATTAATCCCGAAATTAGTATTACTATGAGCGAAGCCCTTATGAAGACGGATAACTATTATCTTATCCCACCACAAAATTTGCTTGGAACAGGCATGTGTGCTTTGGGATTGGCTATGACAACCTTAATATAAAATGGAAATAAAGACCCAGAAGTTCTAAAAGACCTTTCGAATGCAGGTAGACTATTCGGAGAGGTTTTTTATTTAATGTCAATGATACGACGAAACCTAATTATGCCAAGTTTATCAAAGGACATAAGGAAGTAATAAAGGAAAATTCCATAACTGAATTGTTATTTGGTAAAAAGATAGATGAACAAATTAAGTCTTCGATGGTGTTGAAGAAAACTGGTCGAGATATATTACAACCCAAAAAATCTATGGTTTCAAAAAACTTCAAAACCCCTACTCGTCCAAAAGGGGTGGAGGCATTACAAGAGATCTGCTCAGTATCGAGGAACTCGAAATTGAAGAGCAGATATGTAAGAAGGCATTAGAGGTAGGTTTTGCAGGACGGTTAAAAGATTTTTTAACCACGTGGAAAACAATAACAGATAATAAAATAATTTTAAATATTATCAGAGGTATTCAGATACCTTTTGATTCTACTCCTGTTGATGGTAGATCAAGAAAAGTTACAAACCCTAATGATGATAAAACAACAAAATGTGCTATTATAGAACTTTTACAGATGGGAGCAATTGTCCCATCAGGTAAATGAACCAAATCATTTTGTATTACCTTTTTTCTTGGTTAAGAAACAAAATAAAAAAGATAGGTTTATTTTAAATCTAAAAAATTTAAACAAGTTTGTTAAAGCCCCACATTTTAAATTGGAAGATTTAAGAACTGTTTATAAATTAATAAATAGGGGTGATTATATGGTAACCATTGATTTAAAAAATGCATATTTTTTAGTTTCAATCAAAAAGAATTTTAGGAAATATCTTAAGTTTAATTTTAGAAATAAATTGTACGAATTTACATGCCTTCCTAATGGACTATTTATACGCCCATACCTTTTTACAAAGTTAATGAAACCTGTATTAGCAAATTTAAGAAATTCTGGTATAACTTGCGTAATATATTTAGATGATTTTTTAATCTTAGGCATACAAATATTGTTTTAAATCTATTAGAATCTCTTGGATTTATAGTCAATTGTGAAAAAAGTTTCCTTATACCTTCACAAATGTTTTTTTTATTTATATTAAATAGTAACAGTATGCAAATATCTTTAAGCGTAGAAAAACGTCAAAAAATATTAAAGATGGTAAAATTTTATAAAACATTGCCTGTTTGTAAAATCGGGCAGCACAATTTATAGGTTGCTTAATTTCAATTTGTCCAGGTATATAATATGGTATGCTTTATACACGAAGCTTTGAAAAAGAAAAATTTACTGCTCTAGCCAGAAACAACAATAATTTTAATAGTTCGCTAATAATTAAAAAACGCTTTTTAGAAGATCTAATTTGGTGGGAAAATAATATTTTAACATCTTATAATATAATTAAAAAAGATAGTTATGATTTAGAAATTTATAGTGATGCATGCTTAGAAGAATGGGGCATTTATTGTAAAAACAGTAGTTCTTTTGGCTGGTGGAATGAATAGCAAAGAGCCAGCCACCTTTTTAATAGTAGCCGAACTGAGTAATCGAAAAATTGCATCAAATGGTATAAAAACATAACCTCAAAGTTTGTATGGGACAATAATCTTAAGCAACCCCTGTTTCTACGACACTGTTCACTCGAACAATTGTAATTATTTGTGAATATGTGTTTTGGTAGTAAGTGACTGTTCGCAAAATATCACCTTTCCAAGTCCACCATAGTAGAAGTTATATTAAAAAAAACTGATATGATAAGTTGAACTTTATCATCCTGTATCTTTTAAACATAAGTAATTAGGAAAAATATTTATTTAGATTTTCGTCTTATTTTGACTTGCTTAATCTGCTCCTAAATTTATGCCACTAAGTTTAGGGACACCTTATATATGGGGCAGTCCACCCCAAATCGGCCAAGAGTAAGACTTTATGTTTCCGATTTGCTTCAGGGTCGATAGAAAATTTGGAGTTTTAATAAAATATGGTTTGAAAATATTAATGTGTGTGTGAAAGAAAAATAGAGAGAGAGAGAATCGGCCGAGCGCACGTCTCTCTGAACCGCGCGCCGCGGCGTAGCTACGCGTAGGCTTGGATCTGTAGCGACGATTTGACATGCATTTCTTTACAAAAAAATTCATAACTTCTACAGTTTTTGAGTCCAAAAATAAGTAGTCAAAATTTGCGGAAAACTTACGGCTATCATCATGATTTTTTTTTTAAATTAGATTTTTTTTGAGAATTTTTGAACAAAATTTCTTTTTTATTTTATCTTAAAGAGCGTCAAAAAATATGTTTATATAATTTTTTTCGAAATTTTTTGTCCTTCGGGTTTTTAAATAACCAAAAAATAAGAGAAGTGACATTTTTTTTTGTTTATTTTGTAAAACCTACAAAAATGCATAAAAGAAGTTGAAATTTTAGATTTCTCCATTACTTTAGTTCCTTTATCGACCCTGAAAATTTGAAGCAAATCGGAAACTCTTAGCCGATTTGGCGTGGACTGCCCCATATATATATATATATATATATATATATATACATATATCTTGAAAACAAGAAGTCATTGAGCAATATGGTGGCTATTTTCAAAAAAAGTTAATTGATTTTAAAATATAATAATACTTATAAAATATATAAAAAAACATAAATCAATATAAAATTATTTTAGAACATAAAACTTGGATTAGCGAGTAAAAAAACAATAAAAGCGCTACGACAAATAATAAATATTTTTTTTATTGCAATTTTGTTTTGTCCTTGTATTGTTTATTATTTTTCCCTCATAAATCTGGGTCACGTTTTACACAAAACAAAATGGTAAACATAATAGAATGAAGCGTTTGTTCGGTTATATTAAATTAGGTATCTGTTCGAAAAAATGTGGGCAAAAAATATGTAATATGATTTTAAAAAAGTGGACTTAATACAATTTGTCTCCGGGATACAGATATTATTTTATTCAGTCACCGTGGCAGACCAGTACTGCCCTATTATGAAGAAAGGCAGTAACTGCTAAACAAGAAATTTGTTGAAAATTAGCATAAACTACATTTTTATAAAAAGCAGTAGGTATTTAATTGATTTTTTTAACTTATGATATATTTGACTGCATTTCTGTGTTGAATTCGGTTACAAAATATCCATAGCTTTACCATAGCACAAGAAAACGCATTTTGCATTTTTTTGCAGTTACTGCCTTTCTTCATAGTAGGGCAGAGTGGTGGTTACTAGTTATAATACTAGTTGGCAATATTCTCATTTAAAAGTAGGTACCATTTAAAATTTTTAATAACATAGTAATAACATTATATTATAATGTTACAATAGGTACTAGGGGTGTCAATCCCAGGATATCGAAATCCCGGGGTCCCGGTATCCCGTAAAAATCTGATCCCGAAAATCCCGGGATCAAAAGTCCCAATCCCGGGATCTTAGTAATAAGTTACAACAAAAATAAAATATATTTATGACAATTTTCATATTATAATACTCATAAGCATTTTTATAAACACTTCATTTTTTTACGCAGTTCAAAAGTCAAGTTATTATTCACCGCCGTACAATAATGAAAATACATTAAAATAACATAGCAAGAGTGGTTCCATCTATCGCGTTTAGCATAAAATCAGGAAAGAAAATGTAAAATTATAGGTCACTGTGGAATAAATTTAGGTACATAACCTATAATATAACATATTATATACGTCAAACCTGAAAAAATGTCACATACTTGATAATTTCAATGTAAGTTACAGTCCCAATTGAAACTCACCAAGACCCGATTGATAAAAGAAATGGAATTATTTGTTAATGGGGGTAAACGTGAGTAAAATTTGCCTACGAATTGTTGAAAATCATTCCTCCAACTAGTCCGAAAGATATCGTTCGTTAGTTTGTTTGTTCCTTTATTTTAAATTGGTTTTAAAATTACTGATATACATTTTTTCGGAACTGATCCCGGGATTAGTTACCTATGGTCCCGAAAGGCCCGGGATTGGAAAAAGTGCTCGGGATTGCCACCCCTAATAACAACATATTGTAGCGAGTACGGCTCTGGATCTCGGAATAATGACTCATCGCCGATGAGTCATCGCCGGTGAGTGGGCGCTCGATCGATCGAGAGCTGTGTGGAGCTCGCTGGAATATTCTGGAACGTAGGCACTAAATATATAAGGAACGACGCATCATGGAGAGTCAGTTAAGCTTTGGTACTCGCGACGAAATAAATAAATATACGTGCAAATAAATAGACTCTAGTACAGTAGTGATATATAATTAATTAGTAGTTAAGTGTTTAGTTAGTTTTATAGTTTCTTAGTGTTTTAAGTGTAATTAAGTTTAAAATAAATAGTTTAGTTCGTTAATAAACCAGTGCGTGTTATAATTTACACTACGAACAGTTAAAAACGTTACAATTGCTGTCAGGAGTGCGGTTAGTGTGAAACTTAGCGAAAATGGTTTCGTTAATTGACTTAAAAGTGGTGGACCTTAAGCGGGAGCTAGAATGTGATACAACTGGAAAAAAGAATGTGTTGCAGCAGCGGCTTCGAGAAGCGTTGGAACAGGAAGGTAAAAATCCAGATGAGTATTTATTTGAAGGCCCTTGTGACATGTTGCAAAATTTAAACGAAAAAATGTTGTAGAATTCTAAGGATTTAAAACAGAGAATGCTATAAAATTCTAACGAGTTGCAACAGAAAATGCTGTAAAATTCTAACGAGTTACAACAGAAAATGCTAGAAAATTCTAAAGATTTGAAAGTCGATTTACAACAGAAAATGCTGGAAAATTCTAGCGAATTACAGCAGAATTGGGCAAAAATTTTATTACGTAAGGATGGAATTAAAAGAGAACGTAAGGATGGAATTAGAAGAGAAAGTTGGACAGAAATTTGACGATGTAAGGATGGAGTTAAATAACGTAAGGAGGGAATTGGATACGAGAGAAGAAAAGTTAAACGAGAAATTCGAAGTCAAAATTAGAAATAAATAGTAAACTGAAAGCTGTAAATTTGCCTATGATGCTGACGGAACCAGGAGCCGTGCCGGAGGGGAGCCGAGTACGGATGAAACCACCTCAGTTCGATGGAAAATCTTCTTGGACAAATTACATCCGTCAGTTTGAGGCAGCTGCAAAAGCAAATGGCTAGGTACCAGAGGAGAAGGCTACAGCATTAACTCTTGCTTTACGCGGAGATGCAACGGTCAATTGTCAACGAGATGTAAAGGAATGGTGCAAGAAGTGCGCCGTTTGCGTGGCAAGCAATGAAAACAGAATCAGGAAATTAATACATTATCGTTGTAATGGACTACTTCAGCAAGTGGGCAGAAGCGTACGCCTTGCCAAACCAGGAAGCTGCCACAGTAGCCGATGCCCTTATTAAGAAGTGAATTTGTCGCTTTGGTGTCCCAATGTAGATGCATTCAGACCAAGGCAGGAACTTTGAATCTGTATTGTTCCAGAATGTCTGTAAGATTCTTAACATTCGGAAGACGAGGACGACTGCATTACATCCGCAGTCTGATGGAATGGTAGAACGAATGAATGGAACGATAAACCGGTACCTGTCCAAGGTAGTCTCTGATCACCAAAGAGACTGGGGCCGCTTCCTCCATCTGTTCCTTTTAGCTTACCGTTCTTCTATCCATGATACAACCGGCCAAACACCCGCTAGCATTGTTATGGGACTTGAACTTCGTCTACCTTGTGACCTTAGGTTTGGTTGCCAGGGGAAGATATTGCTGGAGAAGATTATGTCAGTAATTTATGTAGGAAAATAAGCGACATTCATAGCCGAGTTCGTTTAAACATCCAGAGTGCCAGGCATACGACATCAAGGGGGAGAATAAAGGATTTCAACCTGGAGACCTAGTTTGGTTATACAACCCTCAGCGCCGTCGTGATTATTCACCGAAGCTGCAGACTTCTTGGGAAGGACCATCTACAGTATCAGAAGGACCATCTACAGTATCAGAAAACAACCAAGAGGAAAGCCGAACGTGATCAATTTCAACCGATTGGCTCCTTACGCTGGAAACAATGATGACCAAATAAACGCTGCTAGAGTAAGACGGGTTAAACCACCGGAAGACGAGTTACCTTTTGAAGACTTCATGTATCTATATTCGAGCGGTAAAAAAGCTCGGTATGGAGTCACTCGAGAAGAACAACAAGATCTGTTCACGGTTTCGGCCGATTACTCCTTGGCCCACTGTGTTGCAGAAGACCTTAGGATGTCCAGAAGAATAGCGGTTGTATTTAAAAACAAGTTTGGACGGGTCGACGATCTACGAAGGCAAAATCCCAAAGTTGGAGAGGTGCTTGAAATGGTGAATAATGAGCAGATAGGCAAAAGAAGTATCTTCTATCTGGTAACGAAGCAGCTCTCCCATCAGAAGGCAAACCAGCGTGACGTATGGAATGCCTTAAATAAATTGAGGGATACCCTTTTGTCCAAGGACATCATGAACCTGGCGATACCGAAGATTGCTTGTGGACTTGACGGTTTAGACTGGTGAAAGTTTTCTTCAGATTTAGTGGTATACACATTCTTGTCTGTTGCCACAACCCTAAAAGAACAACCGGAAGGAAGACCGTAGACTGCTACTTCTATAGGACGTCACAATGCAGGTTTGGATCTCTATGCAAATATCGCCATGGAGCTGAGGACCATTTTCGGGACGAAAATGTTTTAAGACGGTGGCAATGTAGCGAGTACGGCTCTGGATCTCGGAATGATGACTCATCGCCGATGAGTCATCGCCGGTGAGTGGGCGCTCGAGCGATCGAGAGCTGTGTGGAGCCCGCTGGAATATTCGGGAACGTAGGCACTAAATATATAAGGAACGACGCATCATGGAGAGTCAGTTAAGCTTTGGTACTCGCGACGAAATAAATAAATAAACGTGCAAATAAATAGACTCTAGTACAGTAGTGATATATAAATAATTAGTAGTTAAGTGTTTAGTTAGTTTTATAGTTTCTTAGTGTTTTAAGTGTAATTAAGTTTTAAAATAAATAGTTTAGTTCGTTAATAAACCAGTGCGTGTTTTAATTCACACTACGAACAGTTAAAAACGTTACAATATTTTGAGTTCGGTTGAATATTTCCCAACCAACCCAATTTATATGCCTACAGGGTGATTCCAAATTGAAGTAAAAAAAATAACTGGTGATTCTCCACAAGATTTTGTGATCAAAAGTTTATATAAATGTTCTAGGATTTCGAGATACAATTTAAATTTTATATAATTTTAAACTAATAAAAGTGAAATAAATGTTTACTTATCTGATCTAATTGTTAAAATTCTTAAGCCAACTGCTTTGCAGTAATTTTACCTTTATTGATTTCATACTTTTATATATGTAATCAACAAAAGCACAAGAACTCAAGAACGGCAAATCTTATTAAAAAGTTGCAAGAAATAAAAAAGTTGAAATTATGAATGAGCATTTAGTAAAAAAAAATAAAAAAACTCATTGGCGTAAAAAAAACAATTATATAATAAGTAAAAATCATATTTCGAATTTTATTATATGAGTGACACATACATATATGTCTGGAGTATTACAGGAAAAATGGTGCCTTCTTTTGTAACTTTAAAACCACCAAATATTATGGAATTAATAAGTGCAATAAAGACCCCACCTCTGGTGTAACCATTGAAAGGTAGTGCACTTATTATCTCACTTAGTAAAGACCTGAGGGGGTGCTTCACAATGGCTGTCACAAGTATGTTTCCCTGGTATTACCTGGCCACAAGTCAAGGTCGTCCTAAAAAAGTAAATGTAGTTCGTCCTATGATAGCCGCCTAGTGACATATCTTACGACCAGATGGCAGTCAATGAGCATCGAAGAAATAACGGTATCGGCCGTATTAGCTCACAAGGCCCAATTTGTTAATCGACTGAACCGCTTATTATTCACCACCAGTATCAAAACCATTGCATAATTGCAAAGAGAGTTAAAGGCATTATCGTACTGTAAGCGAAAGATTCTACCTCATCTTATGCAAAAGGACATAAATCATCAACCACATTAAAGTGTAATTTTTGTGGAAAGTGGGTCATAAAATGTGTGAATGTCGTTTTCGAATTAACGAAAGCAAAACCACATCTGGAATCCATTAGTCCAGTGCTAGTGCGTTGCCTTAAATAAATCTGTTGTAACGTGCTTTAGGTGTGGTGCTACCGGTCATATTTTGTCAAAGTGCCCTTTAGCCACCAGTGAGTCGTTTTCTAAAGGTCTAAATACGACCGAAGAGAAGAGGGTAAGAATGGTCAAGCCAACCGGCTTGCTTATTCAATCTGGTGAGTCGTATTTATTCTGATTTTCCTCGGTTATCGATATTCGTTTATTAAAGAAACTATAGCTTCCAAGTTCTCAGGTAACATAGTTAATACTTTAATTGTTTTGAGAGGCATTGAGAACACTACCATGCCTAATTGCAAAGTGACATTATAATGTTATAATAGGTTTTGATGTTAACCTGACGTCCAAATTGGACGGTCCAATAGTTTTAAAATTGCCAACGAGCCACTATGAAAGCATTGGAACATCTTGCGTATTCTTTTGTTATTGTTTATATGATTATAATAGTTTTTCGTACAATACAGTAGGCATTTTTATGTTTTTTTTTAATGTTTATTACCGCAGTAGTGCGAAATTTCGAACAAATTTTAGTTATTGTGTTGCCCAAGCACGTTTTGTGGTAGAATTGTATTTTGTCTTTTTTCTTAATTTCCAAAATTATGTATTGCATTTATTTATTTCTTAAACAAATGGCAAGCGCAATTATTCTGTTATACTATTTTAGGCTCGCAGAAAACTAATACTTAATGTTTATTTGTTTATGTTTATGTTAGTCGGCCAGTAACTGGTTTCGTGTGTTACCTACTTAAGATTTGGGGGGTTATTGACGAGTTTATTGACGAGTTACGTCCTTCGAGTATGCTTGTTTATTAATTTTTAAATCGAACTTGCTTTACTGTATACTATACAGTGTATAGGCATATATAAAATACCTATAGGTATTTTTTTTTGGTCTATTACGATGTTGGTTTTTCCGGTTTGACTATTTTTTTTAAATGTACCTATTATTGTTGTTCCTACAGATTTTTCTAATTGAGAATGTAGAAACCCGGAGGCTTTGTAGGCTTGGTGAATTACGGGATAACATGTGATTGTTAAGTTTTTGTCTATTCACTGCTGTTGTTTCAATTTCGCGTTGCGATCCTTTCTCCGTGTTATCAGGGGGGGGGGTATTTTTTTACTTTCAGTGAATAATCTAATGTGTTTACAAAATCCATTAGAGTTTTACTATGTTTGGGTTTTCTTGATTTATTGAGTTTTAGTTTATGTTCCCAGTGTCAAATGTTTATTATTGGTCTCTTTTTGGTTAAAATTAAACTTTGTTTTGTTGAGGCCATTTTTTAAGTTACTGGGTTTGGTGCCTTACGCATTCTTTTTGGGCGCTAAAATTAAAAATGACAATTTTTCCTGGTTAATTTTTAAAGTGAAACTTTCCCAAAAAAATTAAAGTGAAGAATATGTCACATCGCGGTATATCGCGCGCATATTGCGGGCATATAGCGATATCTCAGATATCCTAGACCATGCGGGATATACTTTTTATTGAACAAAACTTATTATTTAGTTTTTATCGCACAATTAATTATAATTACTCTAAATCTCGATTCCTACCATCTCCTTTAGAAGTTTTACTTTAAAGCTGTGCTTATAAAGGTAAAGGCACTTTTTTAATTTTTAAATTTTTTTAATTAATCGCTAGTATGCCAGCGCTCCTGCGGCTTGGATATACAATATGAATGTCTGAGCTATAGGTATCCTTAAATTGATGGCGCAGATGTCAAGTTATAAAAACTCATGTATATTAACACTCTTAAAACCCTCAATACCCAGTGCGCCACCCTGTATATTTACCAAGAAATATCAGGCAGCCTACAACCTGCCAAAGTTATTGAAGAATTTGCAAAAAGTTATTAGAGTAGACTCGCTATATATGCGTTAAATAAGCAAAATAAAATTTTGTTTTTTGAGTGTTTTAGTGTAACCTTAATAAAGCCTACCCTTAATTAGGTCAAGCCAAAACCAAAATCCTGAATCTGCCACTGGTTAAATGCATGTAGGCTCCATGCAGTGGCGTAACTAGGATTTGTGGGCCCTGATGCATGATCCGTAAAGGGCCCCCCTCCCTCTATTTATTAACTCTTGCAAAAAATTTTTTTGTTTTTGGCGATAAATAAAAGTAGAATATAAATTAAATAAATACAAAATATATTATTTTTTATGTGCATAGGTATATTGCAAATAGGTATACCTATATACGTATTTAATTTTAGGTATTTTAAAATTAGATTTACAATTACAGAGCAGGCACAACCACAATCCACACAAGTTTTTTCTATCTTGATTCGCTTATATTAAAAATCCTTAAGTAGATAAACCATTGCATAATCAAACGTCAGACGCCATTGTCATTGTTGTGCTTTCTATTCGCATTTATAATCGTTGTTTTATTGGTTTTATCGAGAAAAACCCTAATATTTTCGACGGATTCCGTAGTGCAGCGATTAGACATCCGCTTGATTTGATTTTGATTTGATTTTATTAGCTTGACAACCAAGAGAGCCGAGTTCAAACCCTAGCACCTCCATAACTTTTTTAAAATTTAAATCAACTAATTTTATTATTTCATTTGGAAGATTTTAACTAATTATTAGTGACTGCTTTTTCTTTATGAAATTTAATCAAATATGACTTACAATTAGTCATTATCGACTAATTCATTTTAAAACCGTATTATTTTGATTTTGAGATCAAATATTTTAAATTAAATATATGCAATACAAGAATAATTTCTTAAATTAAATTTTATTTAAGTTAAACACTTTAAAAGATATTTTAAGATGTTCAGGGCCTTGGGCAGGATTTTCTCATATGGGGTTTTATAATTAAATTGTTAAAAATATAAACATTTAAAATAATAACACTGTCTTATAAAATTTAAAAAAAAAATCAACAGAGCTGGGATATTTTTTCCGTAGTCAGCCAAAGAATTTTTTTGCTAACAGCATAGCCAATAGAAGATTTTTAAATTTAACTAAAAACAAAAATTTGGCTTTTAGTAATATCCAAATTTTTGTTTGTTTAAAAAAATTGAAAAAATCGCTTTGTTTTGTTATCATTTAAACTGAATTATTAACACCAATACACGAGATATGAACATTGTTCATTGAACAATTCTTATTTTTCCTTGAAGAATAGAATATTGCGCAAATATATCAAAATCTTCGTTATTAAATTTCCTACAACATTGGGGGAAAATTGGGGTTATCTCGTACGGTTGTATTGCTTTCGACGTGGAAGTTCGACATAGATAACGAAAATAAGGTTTTGCTTCTTGACCCTTTCGACCATATCTTTTTTAAAAATGAATAAGTCAAACAGCCTTGGATATAGCTAAAAATATTCTATTCTTCAAGAAAAAGTAGTGTTGATAATTTAGTTTTAATGATAACAAAACCAAGAGATTTTTTCAATTTCATTAGCTATTACCCAGTAAGCACCAAACACTTGGCAAACACTGTTTGCCAAACAGTCGGCCTTCGTTCGACATAGGCGGTTGACCGGCGGTTCAGCTTGCCCCAGCCGGCCCGCTTACGGCCCGCGTTATGTTACCCCGGTACCGTTTAGCCATGTTCTAACCGAAGTCAGCCAGAATACGGCATGCCGCTGCAAAATCCTTCGGCTTGCCCTAGCCGGCCCGCTTACGGCTGGAATACGGCCTGCCGCGGCAAAACCGATACATCTCACGGCTGCTTACGCACGCGAGCTAACTATAAATAGCGATTGGTTGCAATATTTAGTTGGAAGTGTGCGTCCGTAATGGCATAGCTGAACATTAATTGTTCGGAGTCCCCATCTCCATCCTCATCTGCTCAGTACTGAATATTGTCTAGCTAGTCGAGTGTTTTAAAGAAGTATCTTGCCATTCAGAGAATTTAAGGACTGAACTTATAGGATATACCTCTCTAGGACGTCTGTAGGCTTTTTTTGAATGGCCAGGCGGTTGTGGCCGGCACTCGGCCAACTATACACAGCCGACACTCGGCCGAGTAAACATAGCCGACATTTGGCCAGGCGGATATGCCCGACAGTTGGCCAGGCGGACATGCCCGTTCTACACGAATTACATGTGTCGGGCCGCACGCGGCCGATTCGGCAAAACGTATTCGGGCCGTATGCGGGCCGGTTAGCTTGTGCTTACTGGGTAGCTATTAGCAAAAAAATTCTAAAGCTTAAACATTTTTCGGTGACCTGATTACGAAAAAAATATCCCAGCTCTGTTGGAAAGGCAGTCTAATTGTTGCAGGAGAAACAGACTTTTTATTTCATGTAAAAAAATTAAATATAGAATTTTATTATGAAAACGACAAACATAATTTACATTATTGTATTATTATTATTATTATTATTATACTAATTAGTATAATAATAATAATAATATAAAATAATGATAATAATAATAAATGTCTCTGAATTTCGGAGTAATTAATTGATGGTTGTTTAATTTGGGGAAATTTTAAGTATACTTATACTGCAGTATAATATTTTTTTTTATTTTAGGACTTTCAATGGGGGGTTGTACCCTCAACCCTTCCCTTTGCGCACGGGCCAGTTACATGTTAAATACGCAATATTGCTAGCCCCTGCATATTCTATTAATTTATGTTTTATTTACTGCCGGATAGTGACTTTTATTAATTTTTGAATAATAAAATAAAGTTAAACCCTTACTGTTTACTCTTTACAAGATGTAGCACCTACATATTTTAAAAATGTAAGTTTATTAGAAATACATTTATATTTAATAAATTTTAAACTTTCACTACCACAGAAAGAAAGTTTATTAACCGAGTGTACCTACATACCTACTTATCTTGCTTATGTAGCAGGTTTCATTTTCGACGCCTTTCTGATGATAAACACAGTTTACACACAATAATTCTATTCCTCTGATTAACTATTAAAAGGTAGGAAAATCCGCTTTGAATTTTTTTATGGTGGATAAACATAAAATTTTATACTTTATATAATATCACGCAGAACCTCAAAATAAAATTACAACCAAATATTTGGTCAAGTTACATAAACTAAAATGCAAATCAGTTTTCATTGTGTAATGCTTTTTATGCAGTTTTAAATGTTTAAATTTATTTAATGGTATTACACTCTCTAGTTATAATTTGATTTATATTGTTTTTAGTTTTTAAGTTCATTTTATATATAAGCAAATTATTTTTTTTATTTTGTAATACTTTATCGATTTGAAATTTTATTAAAGGTTATATTAAACCTCTGTGGGTACATGCGTTTGTTTTATTTGCAGTCATGTTCTACTATTGTTTTTTCACCAATTCCCAATGGATACAAGAGAAACCAATAAGATGACTTGTTTATACATTAGAAAAAACAAGCAAGATAAACATAATGTTTTTAACATGTCTTTATAAACTTAGACGTATGTTTATATTTTTGATCTTAAAATGCACCCAATCCATTGGGTAGGGAGACTTCGGGAGACTTTTTACATAAAAATTAATAGTGTGCCCCGTGGGTCATACCTGGAGGTTTTATTTTAATTCTATATTTGTAGGCGATAGCCCCACTATTTAGCAACAACATTGTTTAATATTTTATTTCAGATAAATATTAAATTTAAAAAAAATAAAAGATGTTTATTCTTATAGTGGCCCCTTTCTTAATTTTATTGATGCATCAATGGCAATCTCCTTTTCTTCTACGTACATTTATTAGGTTTAAAGGCATTCGCCAGCGACAAAAACATATTTTTCTTACTAAAAACAGTCAAACTAAATCAAACTAAATTTTTCATTTTTTTAATCTAAAAAATTTAATCGAATTTTGAAAGATGGTTTAAGTAGCCCGGATTTTCCCTACTTCACCAATGTTTTTTATTGTATTCTTTAGTTTGAATGTAGTTTTTTATTAATATTATTCACTTTCATAAATATTCTCACGATATAGTATTACAAAATTTATATTTGATTTCTTTATATGGTGTCTCAATTTTTTGAGTTTTAAAAATTGTTTCTTATATTTAATGTTTTACGTATATTTAATATAAACCATAAAAATAATAAAATTAGAAGAGCTTTTTGGTAGAACCGATAAATAAACGTTTATTATTAAGAAAATGAACTACTTTCATAACAGTAAGTTAAAATTTTAAATTATTAATTAAATTAAAATAATTAAAAACAACTAAAAATTATTGAAAATTTAAATTTTGAAATAGCTATAATTACCTTAGAAGTCTGGGCTTATTATTATTATTATTTGTAATATAACTCATATTTAATAATTTAATAATTTAATAATTCTCAAAAGGTTAATCATCATATCAACTTTTCTCAGAAGAGATTAGAAGTTTCCCAAATCTTTATTAATTTTTGAGCAGCATTAAAAATGAGTTAATTTTGTTTCCCCAGAAAAAGTTTTTGGCGCTTGGATCCTTTTCGATAAACGCTGTCCATATAAAAAGTGTCGCCAAAAAACTATTTAATACTTGCTAATTTTTTGGTATAATCATGTTTTTTTGGTAATTTTTTATGAAAAATAAAATTTTATTCGAAATATAAACAATTATAGAACCCAAATCAATAAAAAACAATAGTTAATCGAAATAACAATAGAATAGAAATTTTAAATTGAAAATTTTTCGAAGCATTTTAGGGGGCGTCGCAAAAAAAATAATTTTTAACGACCACCCTAATATATATATATATATATATATATATATATACATAGGTATATATTATATTATATCATATTATAAATAAAAACATAGTAGGTACGTCTACAAACTTAAAATTATAATAAATTAAATACATAAGCCACGGTTAACTTTTCGCGAATTATAATTACCTATATATAAAGCAATTTTGAAATAAGTAGTTTAATAGTTGTAAATTATTTTAAATTTAATTTTATTAACATTAAGGGAAATACGTCATTTTAAAATGGATTGGGTTAGATCAAAAAGATTTAATACGAGACCTGTTGGCCCAGCCACGAGAAAAAATTGTATTTAATCGAAACGCAATCTACAATACAGAATCTAACTATAACATTTTTTGTTGCTTACATTCAATTTACAACTTTCTTCAACAAAATAAATTATTTTTCTTATACTATACAAGGCAGTTACCACAGTAACAAATGAACTTGACAGTTGAATTTGAAATTTTTAATACAAAAATGTATAAAGATAAAAAAAAATAAAACGCTAAAAGGTTTTAACATTTTTTATCATTATGCAAAATTAAAAGTAAAAAAATTTTCGGTATATGTATCTTCTATTAAAAATATCATACATTTAAACAAAACAACCAACTTAGTGGCCCAAAACCGAAAAACTCAAAGAAAACCTGGGTTTACTAACACCATTGAATGAATTCATGAGTACCAACTTATATGAGACGGGGCATGTATTCGCAATATTAATATTATCTTGTAAAAAAGATTCCTTGAAGAATATTAGGTTATTAGGTAGTTTAAAAAAATAGTTTAATGAAAACCATGGTTGTGCATAAGAGATGATTGTTTTAAGCCTATACCGACATTGTAAATTATTTGTATAGGTATTAAAAAATGTATTTTTTTTTTATACATTTTTGGGTTGGAAAGTATTATTTAAATTATTAAATTTTAAATAATAACATGCTTATTTATTGTATAAACTATAAATTGTTCGGTTAGACTCTAGATTATTAGGTACAGTTTATTTATTTTTCCCACAAAAATAAAATGCAAACAGCTTTTTAATAAATAAATATTATTATTTGTTATTTAATAATTTTACATTAATTTATACTTTCTAACCGAAAAATTTATAAAAAATTAATACATATTTAAATATATTATTTACAATATCATCTTTTATGGTTTCCATTATAATATTTTAATTAAACTACTTAATTACCTAATATTCTACAATAAATCTTTTTTACAAGATAATATAGATAATTTAAACGAATTGCAATATAAATTATTCAATAAAAATAACTTTATTATTGATGTTAATTTACCTAATATAGATATTTTCCTAGGCTCACTAATTTCACATGAATCCGTACTTTCTAAACAAAAGCAATCTTAATAACTAATATACAAGTACTTTATACACTCGCAGTATTCGTGAAACTAACTAAGAAATTACTTTCTTAAGAAAGAAACAACCAAGCGACCTCAATCGTTCCGCTACACTGTTGGTTATTGACGATGTTAAAGCCCGCTACAGCATCTTTGAATCTATGCAAAATTATCAAGTTTTATAAATCTTGGTGACGGATTTACAAAATCTTATACATGCGCACCCACGGTGTACCATGTTTAATTTATGTATAAAAAATACAATTTTTTTCTGACAAACAGTTATAAGGGTAAGTATCTGTTAGATGCCTTTCTTATTTATTTTCCAAAACAAGCTTTTTTAAAAGTGTGAACAAAATTTACACATTTTTAAACTTAAATTCTTAATAACTCGAAAACTGTAATTTTTTTGATTTTTTTTTAACTTAACATAACCCCCGGGGGCCCCTCTTTGATTTTCAACCATTTCTGAAGGGGACAATGGATCAGATTAGATACATTAAGAGGTTTTACTTTCATATTTTGAAATATTATTTATAACAATAAAAACTATATATTTTCAAAATTTCTAAAGGGAACAAGGGGTCAGCAAATAATTTTTTAAATAAAAAAAATGTTTTATGTGCATGGAGATCTTGTTTTACATTCAAATTGTTTATTATAATAACAAATATTTATTTCTAAATGTTTAACCATTTCTGAAGGGGACAAGGGGTCAGAAGTCTATTTTTAAATAAAAAATAGCTCCCTATATTCAGAGACATTTTTGAAATATAAAAATAAATATTTTTTATTATAATAAACAATATTCTAAAATCTGAAAGTGAAGCAATGTCTCTAAGCATAAAAAACTACTTTTTTATTTAAAAAAATATATACTGACACCTTCTCCCCTCCAGAAATTGTTGAAATTTAAAAAGATACAGTTTTTATTGTAATAATAGAATATTATGTAACATTTTGGAATACGGTACATATCACTGTTAATGTTTGCTTTTGCTAGGCACAATATTCCGTCACCAAATTCTAAAATAAAATAGACATAGTACGTACAAAATGCCGAAATATAAAACGAAATTTTGGTGTAATATTTTGATTTACAGCTCGAAATTTTAAAATTTTGTAACAAATACAGATTTGAATTTTGGATAGCCCTTCTACGCCTTCGTATTTTGTCCGTTACATATATAATTGCCTATGATTCTATTCAATTGTACATAACTATCGTCTCAACTTTTGTATCCAATTAGATCGGGAACTAATAAAAAAATTGAATTAAAAATTTGCTAGCAAATTTTTTTTAACAAAAAACAAAAAGAATAAACAAACTTGTTCACATTCAATAAAATAAACACAAGAATTTCCTAAAACTAGAAAAAACTTAATTGAACTAAAAAATAGTTAACAAAGGTATTTGGATAAACATAATAAACCGAAATTTACTTTATATAAGATAAATCTAATAGACCATAGAGACCATATCCCGATATCTTAGTTATTACTAATAACTTATTAGACATGGGACCCACACTAAGTTTATAATGACACTAAATTAACAAGTTCTGCGCAAGCTCAATTTAAATAGAAGTTTGCGAAGAAAGATACGCCTACCCAGCAATAAAGATAATACAAATTTTACTGGTGTAATCTATAATTTACCATAGTTTATCGACAAATTTCAAAATTTATTTATAAATTCTAAATATTACAGATTTTATACCATTTTATATAAATTTGTATTGTGTAGGCGGAGCAAAAATATATTTTTTTCGCAAAGTTCAATTCAAATTCTGCTTGCGCATAACTTTATATTAGTTTATAATGACACTAAATAAACAATTTGGTGTAGGTCCCATGTCTAATAACTGAGATACGGCATATGCAAAATCCACCAGCCTTCACTCTCTTAAATGGTCTATGGCATAAATCATTTAAGAGAACGGAACACATTTTTAGAGAACGTCTTATACCAGGCGCCTGTAGGGTGTTATCTAGAAAAATGTATTGAAAATGAAACATAATTAACAATTCATATGAGGTGGTCGAAAATTTATAATAAATAAATCTATCGGAAAATTAATGGCAGCCAGTTTCAACTCGTAAATTAAAACCGTTAAAAAATGAGCCCAAAGCAGTACAAAAATCAACACCTTTAATGTCGTCATAAAAAACGATTCATATGATTTAAACGACTTGTACCTATAATATAGGTCCTATATGCATAATATATATATATATATATATATATATATATACGCGTAATCTGACGTAGT
This sequence comes from Brassicogethes aeneus, assembly GCA_921294245.1. Taxonomy (NCBI): domain Eukaryota; kingdom Metazoa; phylum Arthropoda; class Insecta; order Coleoptera; family Nitidulidae; genus Brassicogethes; species Brassicogethes aeneus. The sequence goes on from OV121137.1 coordinate 10,637,811, forward strand.
GACACCATAAAATCAAGAAACTTATCGGAACGTTTACGCACCCGGATTTTTTGTAATGTATAAAGACTACTTGGCACCTATATATGGATTTTATTCATATATACTAACTGGCGCCGTAAGATCAGATGGAAATAGGATATAGAAATAAAATACCTACTATTTTATTGCGAAATGCTGGATTTTACTTTTAATTTGGCTAACGCTTCTTAGGCATTGGTGATTTTTTAAAAAAAGTTTTATTTCTTCGCCTGATAAGTAAACTGAATCTATACCTTTTTTATATTTTTAAATATTGTTTGTTCATTCCAAAATTAAAAATATGCTATTTATCATAGTATTTCTATGTAAGGTAAAGTTTCATGTAACGTCCCTAACGCGAAGGGTAAACCACTGATTTTTTTAAATTAAAAATCGCTTACGAATTAACGGCTAAGGATAACAATAACAAGGGTAGTCATGCGCAACGCGTCGCTAAGCACTGATTAAGCAACGACTGATAAGGAAAAAACACAACGTCCACTAACATTGAACGTTGCAACCACTTTAAAATCTTAGAGACCATGGTCTCTAAGATTTTAAAGTGGTTTACCCCTCGCCCTAATGGACTAGAAAAATATTAAAATTAATATAATGACAATAGTTTAAAGGGTTATCAATAAATATTATATTATTTTAATTTTTAACAGATTTATAACAATTTGATTAATAAAATGGTAGAAGTTGTACCCTCATCGACCTCTGATTTCGATTCTATACTTGTGAAATCAGTTGCTTCTGTATATGAAAAAATATTACTATAGGTATACTATATTTAGTATATTAAAAATATAAACTAAAGTAATTTTTTTTTAATATACAGAAAAAACTAACGAAAAATGTATTATTTTAAAGATAAAGAACATCGTTTAATGATCGTCAAGAGTTGTTAATTCAATAAACTTTTATATTACATTGATGAAGGAAATAATACATTTTTGATGTTTTGCGTTTACGTTTAATGTTGGCCAGTTTATTGTTTCAATGTACTTAGTTATTAATCTATGATAAAAAAGCATTGTAGCAATCACTAATACCTACATAATATTAATGTACAAAAAATTGACGACAGCGATTTATTAATTTTACAGTATTTCTTTCTATTATAAAAGATAAATCAATTTATGACGTAAAAAATACTAAAGTTGGCTATGAAAAACTCTTATGTTTAAAAGAGAATCATTTATTATATCGGATAAATAAAAAATACTGGGTGTTTCATTTAAGTTTAGCAAGTTAATCAGGTTTAAAGAAGTTAATGATAAATCAATATTTTTGGAACAACCTGTACATTTATTCTTAATGATAAATATTGCAAATAGTAGAAAGAGTAGCAAATCAAGTTATTCACCCGTTTCATTGTAATTATTTTTTAAGTGACATTTATATTAAGAAAAACCGATATATTTAAAAAACCTAAAATGATAGGTTCAGGGAATCTTTAAGAAATACGGATTATTTTTTTAAGTTAAATTAAAAAATGCTGTTTTGTTTAGGGCGTTTTATTTAAACAAACATAATTATAATATGCCACAATTTTTGGAAGCACCCTGTATATTTATAAATATATTTAAATATATTAAATTTTCGAAATTGTTATAGTTTATACAACAATTTATGTGACGACTCTGGTATACGACATTGATATACCCCAAATTTTAAATTATTGATTTGTCCAGTAGGGTGCCACTTATTTCGGTCACTTTTGAATTTTTGTTCACATACCTTCAAAAGTGTAAAAAAAATCTACAAAATTTGAGCCATCTACGAAGATAAATGCCACCAAGCAGTTGAAATTTCCATTTAATTAACATGGAGTTTTTAGTTTTTTTTTTCATTTAGCAGCTTTTTTATTTTAAAAATTTTACAATGCATAAATTTAATGTATATGTATTGTATTTAAGTTAACCCTTTTTTTATTATAACTAACTTTAAGCTATAAAAACAATAATTTTTAATAATTTATCAGTCGCGTTATCCTCCGTCATGCCTTTAAAATAATAAGTCAAAATAAATTTCCATCCTGAAAATTCCAGGGAAAGAAAGTTACTCCTTTTCCATAGGTATGGGCGCCCATAGTTTTAATTAAGTGGCACCCTAATATCCAGTAGTGGCGCTTAATGCTTATATTTTTTAGTTCTACTGTTACAATAGAAATTTAGGTAAAGTTTTCTAAATAAAATATATATACATATATAAATTTAACTCATGTCATAGTAATAGAGTAAGATTAGAACAACGTTTTCTAGTTACCAAAAACTTTTATAAATTAACTGTCCTTATTGCACCGCTGTTAAAAATATTATTATTTAAACCAAACTAGGGTTTAAATAATAATTTTTAAATTTAAATTACAGTTTTTAAAAATTGATTGTTTTTAATATATACAGGGTGTCTCAGTTGGTTTTTCACTTTTTGTGGCCCTGTAAAAAAGTTGTTAGGTGGGTTGGAAGAGTGGGGTTAGTCTTAAACAAACGCTTGGTATTGGGAAATTTAGTCAACATGCAGCGTTACCCAGGAGAACAACGCGCTTTTTGTGTGCGCGAGTTTTATAAAAATAACAATTCTTGCACTCTCGTTCGACGTTTGTTTAGACGCCATTACAATTTACACGACATTTAACAATGCCCAGGCATTAATTTAATTAGGGCATGGGTTCGTAAGTTTAAAGAGACTGGTTCAACGACAAATAAACGCATAACCAACCGTTTAAAAACAATAAGAAGCCCTGAAAACATTGAGATCGAACTTGTCGGTTCGCAGGCGTTATGTCGACATGATACGTGATTTTTTGACACCTGCTCTTCAAGAATTTGAAGGAATTTACCCAGAAAGCTGGTTTTAACAAGACGGAGCCACAAGTCACACTTCAAATCGGTCTTTGCCCGTTGTTCAGGCGTTTTTTCCTGAAAAACTGATTTCCCGAAGAGGTGACATAAATTGGCCCCCCAGAAGCCCGAATTTGACTCCATGCGACTTCTTTTTATAGGGATATCTTAAAAGTCGAGTTTATAGTAACCACCTTGCCAATTTGGAGGACTTGAAGCACAATATTCGGGCAGAAATGAAAGCCATAAGTGAGCAAACTTTTCGGAGCGTGATTGCAAATTTTAGAGCTCGACTTCAAGAGTGCCAGGAAAAAAATGGGCAACATTGGAACAATATAATTTAAAAATAATAAATTTCCCAAGTTTTTTCTTTAATTTAATAAAAAATTTGTCAAAATTGATCGATTGGTTTTTTTTAATTTTAAATTCAAAAAGTGAAAAACCTAATGTATAAGTTCGTATAAAATTGTTTATTCAAATCAAATTTTATTTAATTTAATAAATCATTTTTTGTGCATTCTGTATTCTTCGGAAATTATCGAAATGAAAGGAAATGTTTAGTTTTACTAAAGAAATATTATTACAAGTTGGTCAAAATATGTAGGTAATCCCATAAACGATACATTGCAATGCATTGCAGTAAAATTTAGTCAATCCTATAGGATATATACACACATGATCAAAATTGTTGCATATTTCTGTATTTTAATTTTCGCTTTGTATAACATTCTGTTTTTTGTTGTTTTGGAATAAATTTTCATTTAATAGTTATAATACGTAAAATAAAGAAAATTTAATATATTAAAGTATATATTTTTGTAGGAAATATTAAAAATACAACTAAATATAATTTTTAAAAAGTGAAAGAAACGATTTAGGTGAAAAAACATTTTAAATATAAATTTTTTTTATAGAATGAAGGTGATTATTTTCTCAAAATTGTATCGTATCGTCTTCGAGGAGGATGATTGGTTCCGAAACTTTTATTTTTATTATTTCCTACAAAAATACTTCAATATATTAAATTTTCTTTATTTTACGTATTATAACAATTAAATGAAAATTTATTCCAAAACAATAAAAAACAGAACGTTATACAAAGCGAAAATTAAAATACAAAAATATGCAACAATTTTGATTAAGTTTTAAGTGTATGTAATTAAATGTGAAAAGGAACTATGGTGCCACAACGTGTTAGTATATACCGCGAAATATAAGGTGCCACAACGTAAAATTACAGAAATTGGAAACGGTCGTAGCGCTCCCTGGCAAAATGTGGTTAAACTAAAATATATAATTGCTAAATAAATGGTCGAAAAGGCACCTTTTAAAAATTACGTCATTCTTTTAGTTTCAATATAAAACACTTAAAAATGAGATAAAACGTACTGGCACCAGAAAATGGTGCCACAACGTTTATATAGGTGTCACAACGTCTATATATGCCCGGATTTGGTGCCAGTATATGGATGACTTTCTGCCAAAGTATCGCAAGCAACATAACTCGAATTTCGGGAATTAAAAACATTTTTTTGTTTTAAAGTCTGTTTTAAACCATATACAACCTATAGGTTTTATAACAAGTAAATAGCTATAACCATAAGATATTTACTTGTTATAAAACCTTTAGGCTATATTTAATTTAAAACAGAAAACAAAAATTGTTTTCAATTTCCGAAATTTGGGTTATGTTGCTTGGGATACTTTGTATAAAGTCATCGATATATGCTGCCAAAGATATAAAACATTTTTCAAGTCAAATTATTCATGAGTGCCAGCCGGTTTGCACTTGTACATGGCATCACAATTCTTTTTTTTTAATTGTTCATTTTAGTTACCTTTAGTATGCCATGTACAAGTGTACGGTTGGCTGGCAATTGTTTTTCATGAATAATTTGACCTAAAAATGTTTTTATATCTTTGGCAGCCTTGGTATAAACCGTTTTTTATTACTCGTTTTCCTTAACGTTTTCAAGTTACTGCCAGGTACATACAAGTGGAAACTCGCTGCCATTAATTTTCCGGGGATTTAAATAATTATTTTTTATAAATTTTCCACACAATGGCAGCCTGGTATGAATGGTTATTTATGTCTTATTTTCAATACATTTTATATATTATACCCTACAAGGTATCGGGGTTTTTTATTTGCTTTTATTGTATCTAAATGACGTAAGTTCCTCCAAAAGGCAGCAACGTTCTCTAAAATGTATATAACAAATTTAAAAAAAAATTAAAAAGAATAATTCTGTAGGAAAAAGGCATAAGTGAATAAGTCAAATATAGCAGTTTTTCATTGTAGCCTTAAACGTGTTTGCATTCATTCAAGAAATATATTTATAGTTAGCGGGTAGACGCTTTTGTCAGCACATATCATATTCTATAAAAAGAGTATGCCCGCTAATCATAAATATTTGTCCAGAATTAATGCGAACACGTTTGAGGCTCTTCTGAGAAACTGCCTTTTTTGACTTACACCTTTTTTCCACAGAATTATACTATGTCCATGCACCGCATGTTGCTTTTTAGAATATGGCTAAATTCTGCTTTAAATGCTCCATAGGTTTCATAGTTGAGAGGTTTAAATTCTACTTGAATGTTATAATGTTCTCGGTAGTCAAAATTTCATTATAAACCTTATGTAGTTTAATGACCAATGCATTAGTGATTTTATTTGTTTCGTCCTGGTCCTGGTAAAATAATGTATTTTTTAAAACTGTACTTCAATAATTTAAGGCTTTTGAATGATTGCATGGGCTAAATTTTCTAAGACATTTATGAATTAAAAAAAAATAGCGCCTTACGTAGCTTAACGTAAAAAATGTTTATGTAAAAATACATGGATTATAATATTATAATTATCAATGTATTTCTGTGACCATTGATTTATATGTGTTTTTTACATGTGAAATACTTTTTTACAAATGAGTTGTAATCTTACACTGTACAGGTAAATTCAAAATTTGAAAATTTACCATATGGCTATGTGTTATCACAATGTAAAATTACAAATTATTAAATAATTTTGTAAAAATGCATAGTTCTTTTACTTAATGTATACTACAATTTAAAATTTTACAAATTGTTAGTGTTATTACAATGTAATATCGCATAATATATTATATATTCGTAACTCGTCACTGATTTTACAACGCATATATGTAACTATAGTTACAGTTATATATTGCAATACCGCTTAGGTACTAACGTAGCAAAAATGAGATTTGGTATTTAGATTGTTAATATATTTTTTTACATTAATATAATAATAAATTTATTAAAAAATTTTGTTAAAATAAATAAATGAAATAAAACACAGGGTTTAGGTACACAATGCAAATTTCAAATCTCATTTTTGCTAAGTTTGTACCTAAACGGTATACGCGGAATTGCAGTGTCACCAACGAAATGTTTAAGGAAAAAGGAAAGTAAAGGTAACATTTAAAAGAAATAGCTATTTATTTATTTTTACATTACAACTTAATTTTCCTGAAATCGACAAGCTATTAGAAATATGATTTTTTTAAAATATAAACCCTGAAAAGGGTATAAGATTTGCAGAATCTGCTGATGATTGTGCAATCTTTTCGTAAACATTTTAACAATGCTTTTGCCACGTTTCTGTGATATTTGAAGTGAAATTCATATCGTCTTACAGTTCTACAATTAACATTACAAGTAATACACTGAAACATAATAATAAATAATTAATTTACCTACCTTTTAACAAAAATTTCCAGACTGACCCAAACTCGAAATAAAAATAAAACTAGCTGCAGCACATGTAATGTGTACAACAAGTCGTCAACTTTTGTTGTGGTTCCCCTTATGTGGTGGCGTGGTGATCACGTGATTGAAAACAGTGCCTTTGATTGGTTATATTTCACACGTGAATCGTATTTTTACAAATGTTATGTATTTTTACATATTTTAAGTAATTTCACCAATTAGATTCCTTTTTACAACGTAAAATTTATTGTTTAACTGTATATATCCGATAAATTTGAGTATGAGTATGAGTATGAGTATGGGAACGTATGGCAGGCCCCAAACACATTATCCTCCACTAATCTCCCAGGGTTATTTTACCCCTTCTGTTCTCCTGCGTATCCCGCCAAATCACAGCATTACCTGTGTTTGTTGGATCCGAAGTTTTTACGCCGGCTGGTAGATCCACCCTAGGAGGTCGTGGATGACAGTGTCTATGGTTAAGGCCGCTCCACGGATTTTTGGCAGCCGGGTCGGGCCATACGTCCAATTTAGAAAGGGTTTTTGGAGGACATTGAACTGACCCAAAACTAAGTACAATCCGGAATCCTCCTCAACCTGGGCCTTAGTAATAACCCCATTCAATTGGGATTCATGAATGGGGGTAGAAGTGTTAGTACGCTGCTAGAACCTGTCCTTGTTGGTGTATTTCTGAACATCTCTATCCGAGTCAGTATCAGGTTCCTGGTAACCTCTTTAGAATTGTTTGCCCCCCTGTGTGATACTGAGTCTTGTCTCCCGTAGCGAAGTGTTGACGGCCATGACACACCGTGAGTGCCCTCTTCCTTGGTGGATATTCCTCCTGCCGAGTACCGGCTACCCACCTTGTATATTCTTTATTTATTTTATTGTTAAATTAGTGTTTATACCGTTTTCTTTAATTTATATCTTTTCATTCTTACTTTTTTTTTCCAAATTTAATTTAATATAAATATCAATTAATCAATACCAATACTAATACTAATTAATATTAATAATTAATACCAATATCAACCAATCAATCAATTTTAATATTAATACCAATATCAATATTAACATTAATACTAATAATATTAACATTAATATCAATACTAACACCAATAATATCAATACTAATTAATCAATCAATTAATTAATTAATTAATTAATCAATCAACTTGATTGATTTTATTGATTGATTGATTTGAAGGGGAGCCTTTGCAGGCAGCACTTAGGCACACATACGGCCCATTGTGAAAACCCCCTTTTGGTGAAGCCCTGCCTTACCTTACGAGCCTGCAGCTTTTAAGGAAAGCGCAGACCCGCTCTGGTCGGGCATGCATTATTTCCTCTGGTTACAAGTATCTGTCCCCTAGGTGTCTTAGTCTACTATTGACTAGAGCGTCGCATTCGCAGACTATATGCTCGGTAGTTTCGTCTACTTCGCTGCAGTACCTACAGTCCGTCTCGTTGCTTGAGTCCGGTTTTGTGTAGGTGATATTTGACTACCCAGTGTCCTGTTAGGACTCCTGTGATGGTTCTCAACTGGTTCCTGTTAAGTTTCAGGAATCTTTTTGCCTCTTTGCATGTAGTAGGACTCTTTATAAAGACCCTAGACTGCCTGAGGCCTTGTTGTTCACGCCATTTGTTCTGGAACTGGTCGTTAGTCCAGTTCCTGATCTTGGTTTTTACCAGACAGGAGGCGACCCCTATGACAGGTTCTGGCCCCGTGAAGGCCGTGTTGCTGCCCTCACGAGCCAGCTGGTCTGCTTCCTCGTTGCCTCTGATGCCTCGATCAACTTAATATAAATACTAATATACGAAATAGATAAAGCCGGCCCTGTAGTGTATGTAATTGGAATGCGGCCATATGGCCTGCATTGGCTATTGAGAGGGTCGTTCTTCTTATCTTCTGTGATGTTCTTGTATTTTTTGAGCTTATGTTTATTTGGCTTTGATTTATGGCTGGAATCTTAAATGCATATACAATATTACCTATTCATACACAACACTTATTTATGATCTAAAGTTTTGTCTTCTTGCTTGATTTGGTTTATTTACTCTTACGCCTTTTTCAATTTGGTTAAGTTGTTTATGATTTGTCTACTCTGAGAAAATGAGGTTGTTAGTTTAGCACTTACGGAAATGTTATCTTATTATTTTTTAAAATTTAGTTTTTGAGACAAATAAAAAGAAATCTTAGACAAACAATCAGAGTGCTTATATTAGAGATTTTTCCTATTTTACTGTCTGATCCGCTTTATTGAAATCTTTGTACATTTTTGTAGTAGTAAAAATGTATATTTACAACTGTACGAGTTTAATTTTAAGACTGTAGGTATCGTTCGAATTTTAAATAAACAATTATGCGCATTGGTCGTATTGAATATACCAAAAACTGTTCATTTAATTAAAACTTGAAATAGTTTACTTTTCTCAGTGTAGGGACCTGTTTGATTTCTGAAGCCAGATGACATTTTTGGCAACATTGCGAAATTGCAGTTCGTTTCCAGCGCTCGAGAAGACGCGTCGCGTCACGCGACTCGCGTGCGGGAGAGCTCTTGAAACGTAAAAGTTTAAAGATGAAACCAACAATTAAAAAAAAGGGGTGCGAACTGATAAGTGAAACAAACATTTTCATGGAGTGCAAGCTAAAATGGTGTAACGGTCATTGAGGAGTGGAGTGTTGGGTGATATGAATGACTTGGGTGCCACCTGTCATTGGAGGCTTTTCACTGGACGGACGGGGGAGGTCGGAGAAGAGGGGAGGTGGCCATCCGCAAGGGGAAAAATCTGATAAGTTTTACTTTAAGAGTATGCATGACCTGATACAAATCTGCAGTATAAATACGGCAGATCCCAGCAAGCATTTTCCGTTATTTGTCACCATTAACATTGCCCGTATTCATTTTATTAAACATAACATTTATTTTACTTGAAAATGTTAAAATAACTTTAAAATATGATTATGTTAAGAACATATTTTACTCTTTAAACAATTGTTTTGTTTTTAATTACTATCATTGCAAAATTGTATTAAAAAGTGTTAAAAATTCTTACACGGGCAATGTTAATGGTGATAGGTATCGTTAAAGTGTTTATTGGGATATCTTTAAAACCTATGAAGGGCACGCGGCGTGGGGCAATAAGTCTGTCAACAGCAAATGCGTAAGGCGGTCCCAATCGAGACCGAAAATAAACACTGGACTGACAGAGTAAACTAACATTGATCATAATTCTAACACGAGATTTGTAAACATTAGACAACAGAATAATCGCGCTTGTGATTTGTTTGACTAGTGAATAAATGTAATGCTTTGGAATTTGATAAACAAAGACGGAACTCTACCACAAAACGTGCTTGGGACAAAAATTATTAAAAACAACTGACACACTTTACCAAGGGCAGGAACTATCTGACCAGGACACGGACAATGACAATAACGATCAAGACAAAGACCTCGACTAGGAAACTACACCCCTGCAGCGAAATAACAACTCCCCAACTCCAAATAGTAATCCCAAATGTTTGGAGTAATACTAATCGACTGGTCTAGGGGGATTCCGCGTCGTACTTAGTTTAAGTCGGCGTAATTGTCCCCCAAAAACCAACACCCTCCCGTCCCTCCTCCATACCCCACTGAGCGTATAGCATAGGCTCGGCGAACCCGGGAATGGCTATTATAACTATTCGCGTCTCGCTCTCGAGCCTCAAATAGGGGACAGTACGGAACGCAATGGACATTCGCACCCAGCAAACACAGGTGAAGCCGTGTAGTTGCTGGGGAAGAACAAAAATCGGCGTAAGTAAACATAGGCCTGTACGGGGTTCGAGAGTCAAGAGGAAATGGGGCTGGTTATACGTCTCTTATACTCATACTCATACTCATACTCATTGCGAAATTGCGTATATAAACATTTAACGATTATACGATAAGACATGCAATTAGAAAATTACTTAGCTTGAATATTAGGCTATAATCGTGATACATTGTCTTTCACGGGCTGTCCGTTGTTCCTTGACCTCGCCTGCAGGTTTTTGGTACGCTTTGATTGTGGCAAATCTCTGATCCAGGTGGGTCGGTTGGCTTATCGTTGTGGCCTAGCCTTAATTACTTATTCACTTTCACGGCTTTAACCGGGGTCCTCCCGCACTTTTCGCACTTGTTGCACTTTTCGCACTTGTTTGTTCATTTATTTATTTATTAACGATTACCGATATTTCCGGATACTTAGTTTGGTTTTTGGTACTTTACTACGTTTGTATCGAATACGCTGCTTAGGAGGGATCTCGTTAACTATCGTGACGCGTCCTACCACTTCAAGTGTCAAGACCCAACTGTACATTTATTATTGAAATTTTACGTTCTTATATAAGTAAATTTAAATTTAAATTTGTTTATATGTAAAGGAAACTTGTTTATCATCGTAAAACACTTGTAATTTTACATGCATTTTTTACTGTGTATGCTTAAATAATTCCAAAAGTTTTGTGATGTGGACCCACACAAAAAAACTAATAAATAATAATAAATAAATAATAAAGCCTGACCAGACAAGATGGTTGTATTTGTTGTCCGTCGTCAGAAGAATATTGTTGCAGTGGGAACCTTTAAGATTATTCTTCACATCAAACTACGTGGAACATCGGCTACACGCTTGCCTTGAATAATCCTAAAATTATACTTTTCTACCTGTTTTTGGATTGGGTTTGGCCAAAATTTGTCGACCTAAACAAATATTTCCAAAGGGGAAGAGTGGTAAAGTGTAATTTAAATAAAAAAATGGTTAAAACTTACCGAGAATTTTTGCTTCCTTACATGCAGCCTAATTATGTAAGGCAAACGGACAAGGAAAACATTGATCCCACAAATAATGGAATTTGTTTGAAGCAAAACATACAATTCATAACTTAGGCTTCAATGAAGCAGTATTTTTTTGAGAGATACAGGAGTTTCTTAATTACTTCGTGTTTCAAAATCAAAAAAAGATACGACTCTAAGGGTCCTGTATTTAGTAAAATGCGTGTATTGACCAAGACTAATATTAAAATAACTGTTACACTATTTCCATTCATGTCTAGCGTTCCTCTTATTTGTGATCTAAACAGCGTGGAAAATTTACAAAAGATCCGTGGAGAACTTTAAAATCTTTTGCCAGAGATTTCATCGACAAATTTTATTTTGCATTTAGCAAAGTAACTGGATTTCCTGTTTTTCGACTTAGTCGGTTTGAAATGAAAGTACTATCGATACCACATTCAAGTGCTAGTTGCAAACGTGTTTTTTCAAAGGTGACCTTGATTAAAACTAAATCAAGGAACATATTGCTGACAAGGACGTTGAAAATAAATTTGGAGGACGGTTGCAACAAAGTGCTGCAAATTATGACATCAGCAAATTTATATGTCAAGAAATATGCTGCCGAAGCTGCAGACAGTGCTGCCACAGGTGATCTTTTATTTATTTTAGTTAATAAATAATAAAAAGCTTTACTGTAAAAAATATAAACTTCCTTGGCTAACTGACACTATAAAGCTTTTGATAAAATATAGAGAGAAAGCTTTAAATAGGTTTAAACGAACTAAAAATTATGCACACACAGATCCAAAAAATCATTTAACAACAGCATTCGAAATGAAAAAAATTTTATTTGGAATATTTTGTTAACAGTTGTACTAGCAAAATGTTATGGGCTAAATGTAAAGAACTAGACGTTATTCAAAAGCAAACTGTAAAACCTTGTCTTAAGAACTTGACATGCCATATGAGTTAAGTAGGCACTTTCTTCAGTTTTCCATAGAAAACTCAGAGGATCGTGAGTTGTTAAACTACTACAATGCCAACCTAACATGTGATTTTGAAACTTTTTAGAATTTTACCAAGAAAGTAAAGTAATTCCTTTGCCCAAAAAAGATAATATCTCCTGTTTTAACGAATTAAGGCCAACTTAATTAAAAACTACCTAACCCACAAAATTCAATATGTACAAACAAACAAAGGAAAGTTAATATTAACTGTGGCATACCTCAGGGTTCAATATTAGGACCTTTTCTTTATTGTATTTATACACGCAATCTTTCAAACTCTTCTTAGATTGTAAAGCATAATTTTACGCTGACGACACACAGTAACGCTATTCCTCTCCAGCTACTCACCTTAACACCGACTTAAATAAAGACTTAATTTCATTAGTAAAAGAGTCAGCAGTCTTAGTATTTGCCAACAGTAGTGGACAAATTAAAAATAATGTTCAAATTACAGTCCTATCGCGTATTAATCATAAAAAACCTTGGTGTTGTAATGGATAACAAATTAAAATTTTATAATTACATAAAAGTGCACATGGTTATCTAAAACTTATCTACCCTCACAGACAGTTTTTTTCTCAAAATTTAAAAATAAAAGTAACCGATGCACTGGTGTTGAGCCATTTTAACTTTTGTGATGTTGTATATGGGCCGAGTTTGAATAAAGTTAACGCAAATAAAATACAAAAAGTACAAACATCATGCTTGTGTAGCTTGGTAAAAATCATGAAATACAAAAAACAAACATAAAAAAAGTAAAATGGAAATCTTAACTCAACCACACCAAAAAAAAAAAACAATAAAAAAGAAAATTTTCCAGAAATACAAACCAACAAAACCAATAACGTTAATTCATACAGTACGATCACCAAAACTTCCTTTGAAGACTATTCAATGCTCAAGCACCAAAATCAAGTCAATTGATTAATATGAACAACGTCATTCTACTAAAAATAATACAAATAAAAAATACTGAAAAAAGAAGATAATTTAAGTCTCAAATAATGTAGATGAGAAAAGGTACACCAAAAAAATCTTGCTCTTTATATCAAGAGTAAATAAGGATGTCTCAAAAAATGACATTATTGAATTTTTAACGGATAAACCGAACCTGAGAGAAAGGGAATTTATTGTAGAAGAAGTCGAAAAGCGGATTATGAAATATTGGAGGTCATATATAAGCCAGATTTTTGGCCAAATGCAATAGGGTATACTTTCATAAGGTATCATGAAGACAAATTTTAAACTTCTTAAAAAATTAACACAACAGTTACACAATCGAAATCTGTGGAGATTTTAATATACATTCATTTGATAGTGACAATAATACTAAACTATTTATGGATTTATTAAAATCATACAACTTTAACCAAACCATATTTAAAGCCACAAGGGAATATCAAGGATCTTCTACATTAATCGATAATATTTTTAATAATCTAGAATTTTTTTTCATGGAGAGGTGATTGTATCAGCGCTTTCTGATCATCATGCTCAGCTGCTGAACTTTGAAGTACCTTAAAAGAAAAAAAGAAAAGAAAAATCAATACAAAAAGCTTTTTACCACAAGAAAATTATTTTACTTTAAAGAAGAAATTAGATTTGAAGACTGGCCACAAGTATATAATTGTAACAATAAAAGAAGGTCGTAAAAAATGAATTACAAATTGAATTATAACATCTACAAAAAAATTATATTCGCAAAAAAGGTGAAATAAGTACCTATAGAATTAGAAGAAGTACTGTAAAACTCTAAAAAAATCATTAGTGCAGCTAAACATATATCTATACATAAAAACATCTTCAAATAAAGGAAAAGTCAAGTGGAATTACACAAAAGGAAATAATAATATTATACAATCTTTAACAGAAAATTTAAATTCAAACAATCCCATAACAACATTAAAATTTAATGACATTAATAGTTTTTTTTATAAATCAGTGTATTCAAAAAAATAGCAACAATTCTATAAAATTAAAAACTGCTAATAAATCAATATTTTTAAAACCAACCAACTTTACTGCTTTAGCTGGATTTGTGATAAAGCATACTTAAAAACGCAGCCTTGGAATTATTGCAACCTTTAACTTAAAACTTTAAACGCTCAACCTTTAACTTAAAACTTTAAACGCTCAGCACAGGAATTTTTCCAGATATACTTAAAACGCATGATACAAACAATAAAACGGCGGTTGTGCCAATTTATAAAAAAGGAAACAAAACAAACTTTGACAATTATAGGCCCATAGCACTCTTATAAAACGTCAGTAGAATTTTTGAAAAAATAATTCACTAAAGAATCATTTCATACCTTGAACAGAACCAAATGTTAGCCGACGCACAAAATGGATTCAGACGGAATAAATCAAAATCAAGTGCCATATTCCAGAGCCTTAAATTACTATTGGATGCTCTTAATAATAGAGAAAAAACATTATTAGTATTTATTGATCTAACAAAGGCTTTTGGCAGTGTTAATCATAAAATACTTTTACAAAAAATTAGAATACTATACCCTTAAATTGATGTCTTGCTATCTTGATAATAGGAAACAAAGAGTAATAGAAATAACAGATGAAGGCTTTAAAATAAAATCCGAAGATTAAATCTGCGAAAAATGGGTACCACAAGGATCAATTTTAGGGCCACTACTGTATATAATATATATGAACGACTTACCCGAGTTTATAGATGTCCATGTCGCGACATATGCCGATGATACAACTATTCTAGTAAAACTCTCTGGGAGAACTTAAGGCAAAAATATTAAGTTCACTGGATATTCTGGAAAACTGGTTCACCAACAATAACCTAAGAATAAATGTAAACAAGAAAAAAATTATAATTTTTAATAATTATTACCTTTTCGTTTTGGAAAAATTATGATAAATTAACACTTACCAAGAATAATATTTTATTATCAACACAAAAGTCTGCTAAATTCCTAGGAGTACATATTGATTTCAGGCTTGATTGGACAGTACATGTACAAAATTTAGCAACAACATTGGCTAGAGACATATATGGACTTAATTTTATAGCAAACAATGTAAATAATGAGGCTGCAATAATTATGTATAATGCATACGTGGAGTCTAAGCTCAGATATGGATTAATTTTCTGGTATAATTCAATTGATACATCTATGTATGTATATAGAACTAAAGTTCTTAAAAAAAAATGCCTAAGAAATATATTTAATCTCATCATGCAAGCCATACTTTTTAAATATTAATGTTCTGACTCTAGCTAGTCTTTACATCTATGAGGCAGTAATGTTGATTTAAAAAAATGAAGACCTTTTTGACTGACAAAACCACACACGCAAAATTTATCAACAGACTTATTACGTTTTTCATATCTACTAAAAAATTCTTGTTATAAAATAGTAAAAATATATAATAATTTACCTGCTATCATAAGAAAACTTTCTCACAAAAAACTTAAAAAGCATCTCCGATGTGTATTAACCGAACGATGTTACTATTTCATTGAAGATTTTTGAATGAGAAACAAATCACGGTTCGTCAGTTTGAAATTTTTTTTTTTAAACACCCATATTTGAGATAGGTATATTTTGAATCTACATAACATCTGTTTTAAAATAATAAAAGTTAAAAAATGTTTTAGCGTTAATTTTTTTTTAATTTATAAAAATGTTTTAAGGCAACGAAAATTATATTTTTGACCACAATTAAATGGCGCTTAGCTAGATCATCAGCTATCAAAAATATTTTTTTCAAATTATATACACATATTAAGTAACTATATCTCAAGAAAACTTTTTAATTTTTATGTCAAATTCTTACATGGCCTGAGTAAGGTAAAGAAAAAGTGTTTTTTATTCAAATACTCACACTTAGCTTTTTTTGTAATTTACAGAAGATCTATAATATATATATTTTTTAATGGGTTTGTTTAAAAGTTATTAAGGAAGTTAAATTGCCTGCTTTGATTTTTATCTTATATAAATTTGTTCTCTTTATTAAAATTTTTGTATTGTAAAATTTAATATTATTTAAAATTAAAACCATTATAAACTATGTTAAAAATATATTTTAATTACAAATTTATTAAACAATAAAATTAAATATTTATTTTACCCACCCTTATAACAAAAAAACCCTTAATCTAACAAATTAACCTAATAAAGATTTAAATGGGCGTTACTTTTATAATTTTTGTCGGTACTTTTGGATTCAGCGTACAATTTAACATAAGAATTGGCTAATAAATGTTCAGGATATATCCTGAACATTTATTAGCCAATTCTTATGTAAAATAGTTCACAGCAAATTGTATACAATTTGCTGTGAACTACAGTTATTAGTGCTTTGACTAATTCATTTTAGAGAGTATATTTGCACACATAATAACACAGTTTACAAATTTCGGCCAACTTTTGGACCCGAGCAGATTACAACGATTTTTCACGTTATTTGATGAATTCGAATCTTAAATTCGTTTGGCAACATTGGTTCTAGTTTTTCAGTTCTCGCAGGTGAAGGGCAGGATTTTCAGTACTTAATCAAGTTGTTTCCGAATTTGTCGTACGAAAAAATCAAAGAAGGAATATTTGTCGGACCTAATATTCGAAAATTAATGACAGACGGAAACTATACAAAATGTTTAACGCCCGATAAAGCGGCAGCATGGACCTCTTTTCGAAGTGTTGTTCACAACTTTCTTGGTAACCGCAAATCCAAGGATTGCAATCAAATCATCGGCAATTTGTTGCAAAATTACCGCAAGATTGGATCTCGGATGTCTCTCAAGATGCATTTCCTCTATTCCCACCTCGATTTTTCCCCGAAAACTTGGGCGATACAAGCGACGAACAGGGAGAGCGGCTACACCAAGATCTCGCAAACATTGAAAGGAGATACCAAGAATTTTGGGATAGACGCATTATGAGCGAGTACTGTTGGACTCTAATGCGTGAAACGGATCCAAAATAATATAAAAGACTTAGTTCCACGTTCCAAGCCATACTTTTTAAATATTAATGTTCTGACTCTAGCTAGTCTTTACATCTATGAGGCAGTAATGTTGATTTAAAAAAATGAAGACCTTTTTGACTGACAAAACCATAAATACACAAGCAAAATTTATCAACAGACTTATTACGTTTTTCATATCTACTAAAAATGCTTGTTATAAAATAGTAAAAATATATAATAATTTACCTGCTATCATAAGAAAACTTTATTACAAAAAACTTAAAAAGCATCTCCGATGTGTATTAACCCAACGATGTTACTATTTCAGTGAAATTTTTTTTTAACACCCATATTGGAGATAGGTATATTTTGAATCTACATAACATCTGTTTTAAAATAATAAAAGTTAAAAAATGTTTCAGCGTTAATTTTTTTTTAATTTATAAAAATGTTTTATGGCTACGAAAGTTATATTTTTGACCACAATTAAATGGCGCTTACCTGGTTCATCAGCTATTAAAAATATTTTTTTCAAATTATATACACATATTAAGTAACTATATCTCAAGAAAACTTTTTAATTTTTATGTCAAATTCTTACATGGCCTGAGTAAGGTAAAGAAAAAGTGTTTTTTATTCAAATACTCACACTTAGCTTTTTTTGTAATTTACAGAAGATCTATATATATATTTTTTAATGGGTTTGTGTAAAAGTTATTAAGGAAGTTAAATTGCCTGCTTTTATTTTTTATCTTATATAAATTTGTTCTCTTTATTAAAATTTTTGTATTGTAAAATTTAATATTATTTAAAATTAAAATCATTATAAACTATGTTAAAAATATATTTTAATTACAAATTTATTAAACAATAAAATTAAATATTTATTTTACCCACCCTTATAACAAAAAAACCCTTCATCTAACAAATTAACCTAATAAAGATTTAAATGGGCGTTACTTTTATAATTTTTGACGGTACTTTTGGATTCAGCGGACAATTTTACATAAGAATTGGCTAATAAATGTTCAGGATATATCCTGAACATTTATTAGCCAATTCTTATGTAAAATAGTTCACAGCAAATTGTATACAATTTGCTGTGAACACAAGTTTACAAATTTCGGCCAACTTTTAGACCCGAGCAGATTACAACGATTTTTCACGTTATTTGATGAATTCGAATCTTAAATTCGTTTGGCAACATTGGTTCTAGTTTTTCAGTTCTCGCAGGTGAAGGGCAGGATTTTCAGTACTTAATCAAGTTGTTTCCGAATTTGTCGTACGCAAAAATCAAAGAAGGAATATTTGTCGGACCTAATATTCGAAAATTAATGACAGACGGAAACTATACAAAATGTTTAACGCCCGATGAAGCGGCAGCATGGACCTCTTTTCGAAGTGTTGTTCACAACTTTCTTGGTAACCGCAAATCCACGGATTTCAAGCAAATCATCGGCAATTTGTTGCAAAATTACCACAAGATTGGATTTTGGATGTCTCTCAAGATGCATTTCCTCTATTCCCACCTCGATTTTTCCCTGAAAACTTGGGCGATACGAGGGACGAACAGGGAGAGCGGCTACACCAAGATCTCGCAAACATTGAAAGGAGATACCAAGAATTTTGGGATTAGACGCATTATGAGCGAGTACTGTTGGACTCTAATGCGTGAAACGGATCCAAAACAATATAAAAGACTTAGTTCCACCGCTCTTCATTTCTAATTTATGACTTTTTATTGCCATTTAATAAATATAATTGCAAAAGATCGTACAAATTTAATTTATTAACTATATCGAAGACTAGAACCAATCTTAAAAAACGGAGTAAAGATTTGGATTAAGCGCCCCAAGTTACCTTAAAAACAACTTTTGGATGCTCAGGTCCAAAAGCGTGTATACTTGTGTAATTAATTGAACGTACTTATATTTTAAAAACATGTATATTCTCAACCTTTTATATAAAAGCTCTTATTATTTAAAGTAAAATTTAAATGGTATTTAATAATAGCATGCTAGCATCCTAGTTGTGTATATTACAAAAACGAGCTATAAGGGCTATATGTAGCTTAAGACAAATCGAAAGCTGTAGAGAATATTTTAAAAAATAACAAATACTTACACTATCTTCACTGTATATTTTTGAATCTATAAAATATGTTATTAATAATATTCAAAGATTTACACAATAACCAACATAACCTAAATACAAGAAACAGAAATAAACTAAATATACAAAATGCATTAAAAAAAAAGAACACAGCAGGGCGTTGACTAGTGGGGGATCAAAACCTTCAACCATCTACCTAAGTCTTGGAATCTCTTACAAGAAAAACGAATTCTTACTCTATTAAAATTACACCAATTCAAGAATTTTTAGACCTTAAATTTTAATCAATTGTATATTATTTATTCTTTTATTTTATATTTTATTGTATTGTTTGTATGTCAATTTTATATTTACCTCTCTATTAGTATTTGTGACACTTCATGTAAATCTTTTGATGAAATAAAGTATCTATCTATCTATTATATTAGCACCTAATTAAATCAAATCGAAACTGATTAAAAAACAAAATTTGGTTTTTGTTTATTGAATTTTTCATTAAAACACGCTTTTAATACAGTTCATATTGTTTTTATGTAAATAATATTTTATTTTGCGGAACTAAAAGTCCTAGTAAAAGAATCTCGAATTTTTTATAAAAAAATCAAAGCAGGCAATTTTACTCCCTTAATAAGTTAAAAGTTGTGGTTTTTCACAAATCTTTTTTCTGGTTAAATCTTACCAAGATTTTTAGCATTTAAAAAAACCTGATTTAAAAAAAATTAGAATATAGAAAAGTTTTGCTCAATTCTATGAATATTTCAGATCATTAAACAGATTTTGATTTTTTTGTTCAGTTTTTGAGATAATAAATAAAAACCAAAAAGGTGCGTTATCTATTTTTAGCAATAATTTGTTTATTATTTATTCTACACTTTCAAAACTTCCACATTATCAAAGCTATTTTAGAATGCGCTTCTAGTGGGTTTGAAGGATTTTTTTTTATTTTTTTTTTATTGCCAAGATACGACTCTAAACTTTGTTTTTTCTTATGGACGCAAATTTTCTGTTTGGCATTGTTGAGTAGCATTTTTTATTATCTTTTTAAATTTTGATTTTTTCTCTCTATTTGAGAGGCAATATTAGCGCGTTCCTGTTTGCTCTAATGTAAGTTACGATCATATCAAATTTTTCAGCATTAAAGTAATTTCCAGCCATTTTTCAGCCTACAAGTGAATAAAAGGAACTCAATTGAAACGAACCACATAAATCTCTGAAATTATCGACAATGTATGAAAACAATAAAAAAAATTAAGCAAGAACAATATTGTTTTTGTTTTGTTTTTTAAGCAAAAAAATATTGTTTTGCTTAATTTTTTTATCGTTGTCACACATTGCAGATAATTTCAGAGATTTCTGCGGTTCCTTTCAATTGAGTTACTTTTATTCACTTGTGTGCTGCTAAAATGGCTCGAAATTAATCTAATGCTGACAAATTTGATATGATCGTTACTTACATTAGAGCAAACAGGAACGCCAATATTGCATCTCAAAATTATTTAAATGAGTTTCCTGAACGCCAACAACCTCATCAAACTTTGCTAAACTGGTGATCAGTTTGTTGATTTGTGGAAGTTTTCAACAGAAAATGGACCATCATTATGATATGGATAATGAGGAACGCGACAACACTATTTTGGAAAATTTTAATGGTGAACCAAATTGTTCAGTAAGAGATGTTGAACGGGCAACTGGCATACCGAAATCTACAGTTCATCGAGTCTTAAAAAAACGGCATTATCATCCCTATAAACCCACAATTGGACCCCGTTATGCAACAAAGAACCAAACAACATATTTGCAGAAAATAAGGAAACAAGTTTCAGACTTTTGATTAAACAAAAACATTTAAAAAGTTATTCCAAGTATGGAAAAAATACCTGGTTTCCTATTGCTTAATTGAAAATTTAACAAACATCACTTGCGTCCGCAACCAAGTTACAATACAAATAAAAAAAACTTATGTCAAAAAATAAAATTTTTACTCTAAGAAAAACACTTGGTTCTATATTGCGGAACAGGAAAAAATATATTATTGGTCAAGGTCAAAGTCTAACTCGCCATTATAACCGTATATGTCTTCCTCTATTGAAGGGTCTCCTATTAGACTAGTATAAAAATTATGATCAGCCTCAGGAATAAGATGCAAATAACTGCGTATGTCATTTAGTTTTGGCTGAGCCACTGGTTTCCCGTTTGGCCATAGCGATTCCAGTAACTTATAAAACTGTACGTCTGTATTCTTTGATTTTTTTCCCTTCCTTATATTTATTTTTTTATATTCAGATACTGTTTTTTTATCTAATAAGTTTTATTTGTATTCACGTTCTCTACTATTTGCGAATAATTCAAGGGACCATCAGTAAGTTTCTGAAAATAAATTTGCAATAAGGAACCAACTTGTATTCTCAAAAAGTTATTATTTCTAAAAAAATTACATAATATTTAAAATGTTTACCTGACTACTAATATCGTCTAATAACTCGTCAAAGCTAGAATTTTTATTAAAGTTTTCCACTACTGGCGGATTTAAGGAACCATCAGTAGTGGAAACAATTTGTATTATCTTCAAATATTTATTACAATACAAACCGTAAAACAAATCCTTTTTTCAAAAATAGAGTTTGAGGTAAAAACGTACCTGACTTTTATGGGTATTACATACGTCTTCTAATGATGTCTGCGCTACTAACTTTGTATTTTCTAATATCAGTAGTACACGTTGAGACACTATTTGTTTAAACATTTAAAAAAATAATAATATACCAGCTGACCAGCACTACTGCCCAGATAGCACAAAGAAGTACTGGAAACGTCCTGAGTATATCTTGTATCAGACATTAGAAAGTCCCGAGTACGTCCGAGTCAGGTCTTGAACCTTCCCCAGGACGTAGCAGGGACATCCGATGTTACCAAATCGTCGGTCCCCAGAACGTCCTAAGTAAGACATCCTCTGGCCGTCCTGAAATGCTTTATTGTGACAAAAATAAAATTGTGTGTTATCAATGAAAAATAAATATTTTGCACATATAAATTTTGGAATATTTTTTTCGTCATTCTGCAGGACACGAACTATTTTTAAATGATAATATATTATTTAACCAACTTGGCACTTGGACCCTTTGGAAACACCATGCTTCAATTACAAAAAAACAAAACTTTGTGGTTTTGGCTTTTCTATTTATATGAAAAAATAAGTTGGATTGTTAGTTTTTTTAAATAAAAATTATCATTTAATATTTATTATTTTATTGTGGATTTCAACATAACATTTCATAGAAAATAAAGATATATTTATTATCACACAATCAACATTTTATTTATCTTGGAATAGTTGTAAATCAATTCAATCACTGCAGGTTTTCTTTTTTTCATTCCATTTCATCCGCTCCCCGCTCCTCTTCATATAGCTTTGGATGGCCATTTCAATTTATCTTTTGTCACAGTTAAGACACTTCTCTGCGGCTTCTGAAAAAGTTACCGTTAAGTTTTTGTAGTTGTATATAGTAGAATTAAACGAATTAAGGGTGGAAAACAGAATATGCTATTTAACAACAATATTTCTATATAAATTGTTAAAAAATAAAAATCCTCTGTACTTATACCGTCTGTTAACACGCCGATCTGACATACATGAGATAAATACTAGAACTAACTCTTTTAATATTCCAAGTCACAACTGTATTAAATTCGAGGGGTCATTTGTGTTTGTCGCGTCAAAACTATTGAACAGGGTTCTTTTGAACATTGAATTGGGTGAAAAGAGCTTTTTAATTTTTACTAAAACTTTTTATTTAAATCCACAATAGGTCCTTGTTTATTTTAAATGCTAATAGTTTAATAATTTTCCTTTTGTTGGTACAATTTATTCTCGTATATCTTTAATTTCTTTATATTTAGTATTGTATAGGTACTTTCTCTTTATATTTAATTTTCTAAAAAACTCAATTTTGTTCAACTTACGGTGTACATGTTTATTCTATAGCTATAAAAAATACTATTAAAAGTTTTGTAATTGATAACTATTATAATTTCGGAGACGGTGGAAGAAAGGAAATCCTAACCGTCCTCCATTTGTATGTAACATTTATTTATATACAATAAAGAATATTATTATTATTATTATTATTATATTTTCGCTCTGTTTTTTAATTAAAGACCTAAAGTAGACTTTGAAAAGACGTTCTAATTTAACAGCAGATTTATTTACCTATCAAGTGTGAGGTGCTTGGAGAATCTAATTTAAGTGGGGCCTTACATGAGGCATTTTTGGTGGTGGTGGCAATTTGAAACTCTCCCCATCAGATGCATCTGAAGATGAACTGAGCACTTTCCTAATCCTTTTTCTCTTACCAGAACATGCACTTTCCGAGTTCAGATCACTGCAATCCTAACCGTCCTCCATTTGTATGTAACATTTATTTATATACAATAAAGAATATTATTATTATTATTATTATTATATTTTCGCTCTGTTTTTTAATTAAAGACCTAAAGTAGACTTTGAAAAGACGTTCTAATTTAACAGCAGATTTATTTACCTATCAAGTGTGAGGTGCTTGGAGAATCTAATTTAAGTGGGGCCTTACATGAGGCATTTTTGGTGGTGGTGGCAATTTGAAACTCTCCCCATCAGATGCATCTGAAGATGAACTGAGCACTTTCCTAATCCTTTTTCTCTTACCAGAACATGCACTTTCCGAGTTCAGATCACTGCAATCTTCTGCTACCCTGGCTTTTTGTCTTGCTTTTCCATAGTCATCTTTTAAAAAATATATAATAAGACAACTTTTATAAATAAAATAATAATACATATAAATATATAGGGTGTCCGGAAATTAATGCAACAAAATTTGGTCACAGATTCTTGAGAGAAATTTAGGGGACACGTATTTTTTAGTTTTGCCAATGGGCCCCATTTTTCGGAGATACAGCCCCCTAAAAGTATAAGTCCATAAGAATAGTCTTTTTCTTATATCTCAGAACCCTGTTGTACGAGAATCACTAAATTTGGTATACAGGGGTTTTTTGATATGTGGAATCTGATAGTGTTAAGGTTTTTGGCTGGGGACCCCCTTAAGACGCTTTTTAGTAGGCCCCCTTGTCTTTGGAGCCACAAAACTTTGGTTGCGTATTTTTTATTTTTTTTTAATATGAACCCGTAAGGAAGGACATTCAATTTAGAAACTTTGTCTTTTGAATTTTTTTTTGGTAAAACTTAATGTTTTTGAGAAAAATGGCAAAATGTGATTGAATGCATATCGACACTCGTATGAAATTCTTACGTGTTAATCGTAGGTGGCTGCCGTTCGCAAGTGACAAATAAATTAATTTTTTGACAGTTATCATTGATCAGTTGTCAGATTATCATCTTTTCTGTTTCTCTCGAAAAAAAATGGTGAGATTTTCCGTGCGTGAAAAAGTCCAAATGCACCTGATTTACGGAGAGGCCCATGGGAATTCACGTCTCGCGCGTAGACTATACGCTGGCCGATTTCCCCAACTAATACTTCCATATCATTCGATGTTTTCGCGTGTGCACCGGCAACTTATGGAGACCGGTTCTGTAATTGTAAGAAGGCCAAATGCAGGAAGACGTCGTTTGTTAACACCCCAACAAGAAGAAAATATCTTGAATTTATTTGAAGAAACCCCCGAAATAAGCCTAAGACGCGCATCACTACAACTTGAAATTCACAGAACAAGAATTCACAGTTTTATTAAACGACAATTACTAAAGCCTTTTTATTTTCAAAAAGTTCAGGAACTTAAACCAGAAGATTTGCCGCGAAGAAGAAATTTTGGCTTATGGGGTCTTCAACGTTATAACCGAAATCCGGAATTTCTGAAACGATTTTTTTTACCGATTAGGCGTGCTTTACAAAAGATGGAATAATAAATCTACATAACCTTCATTACTGGGCCATGGCAAATCCACACGTTATAAGTAAGGCCCGGATTTTTAGGTCATAAAAAAGTGATAAAAGGTTCCTAAATTAGGTGATATTTTCAATAAAATAGGTTATTATTTTAGGTACCTATATTTTAGGTACTTAATTAAAAAGTTAATATTGGTTGACCCGTATTTTTAGGTAATAAAAAAGTAAAAAAAATGCAAAAAATAGGTCACATAGTTATAAAATTAGGTTATTATTTTAGGTGCCTACATTTTAGGTACAAAAAAAAATAAGCTGATTTATTGAAATAAAATGTTTTCATTATAATGTCGATATCGTTGTAAAACCATACATAGGTCTTATGTAGTTTTAGTTACATTATAATTGCTCTGTTAATGTCCGGCAATAAAGGATTTAAATTAAAAATGGAATAGTTATTAAAATAATATTTATTATTAACAATAACTGAACAAAAATGTTTGGTTGGAAAAATAACAAATAAAATAAAAGATTCTTTAAAAAAGTAAATATATCATATCACAAATAATGTAAAATTGCAAAAAAAACATAATAGGAACTCTAAAATTACAAAAAAAAAACAAAATAGGAACTCTAAAATCAAAAAAAATTTTTTATTAATTTATTTAACGATTATATGCATGACAGACAAAATATTTCTCCAAGTTTTCAGAAGTAAAGCTAGTGCGTTTATCAGTCAAAACATTTTTAAACCAAGAGAATGATCGTTCAACGTCACAGGACGGGTAAAAAAGGTTCATTTTAGGTATTAAAAATACAATTTAGGTGCAAAAAAGGAAAATAGGTGAAAAAAATATAAAAAAGGTATTTTAGGTCAAATAAAACTTAGTCAGATGACTCCATTTTTTATAAAACGGGCAAATACAAAAAAATATCTTTAAAACCTAAAAAACCAACAAAAGGTGTTTTACCTAAAATCCGGGCCTTAGTTATAAGACAGACTTTATCGCAAGATAAATTTTCAATTAATTGCTGGGCTGGAATTGTCGGAGATTTCATAATCGGTCCACATTTCTTGCCCCCTCAATTAAATGCTGAAACCTACCTTCATCTTTTGGAACATGAACTACCAATTCTTATGGAAGATGTTTTTCTCGATATTAGAGAAAATTTATGGTTTATGCACGATGGTGCCCCACCACACCGGGGGCGGTTCGTAACTGAGTGACTAAATGAAAATTTTCCAGGACGTTGGATCGGTAACAATTCCCCCAATGTAGCTTGGCCACCCCGTTCTCCAGATTTAAACGCTATGGACTTTTGTTTCTGGGGAGCCATGAAGGATCGCGTCTATGCTGTGCCAATTAGAACTCGCGAACAATTACAAGAACGAATCCTTGCCGCGGCTAAAGAAATTAGACAGATACCCAACATTTATGAGAAAATACGTCAAAATTTTTCAAAACGTTTGCGGTCCTGTGCTGAACAAAACGGCTCACACTTTGAGCACGTTTTACGGAATTGATTACTTTTAATTAAATTTAATTTTAATAACTGTTAAAAACTTTACAAAACAATTTGAAAATTTAATAAAATGGTTTTTATGTTTATTATTATTAACGTTTTTCTGCATTGGGCCTTCTTACAGAACCCGTCTCCACAAGTCGCCGGTGCACGATCTACGCGGCAAAAAGTCCCAATATCAAAATTACAATAACATTCGTATAAACGAGTTCCATGAAGAGAGTACGAACCCGGGAACTATTCGGTTACTCAATCTACCTGCTACCGCGCACCCGGCACACGTAGCGCCAGTCTAAATTTGATAGTTTTACATAGTGTACGTATCTGTTCTTGGCGCTTTTCTAAACATCAAACTTCCAAAGTGAATTTTTATGTTATTAAGTTCTTCTTACGAATTGAAAGTGCTGCATTCTGATGGACAAGGTAAGAAACTTACAAACAACATTGATTAAGCCATGATCTACTATTAAACAACATTATTTTTTTTATAATGAAAATACTTATTTTCGTACCGTGATTTCCTTCAATATTTTTTCTTTACTAGTGTTTTTGTTTATGTATCGGGGTAGATCGGGCTATGGTTATTATTATAGGTCATTATTTGATCTTTTTCCTTATAACTACTATCAAAAACATCTCCGGAAACATCCGGATAAATACAGTTTTGAGGGATTAAAGATATTTAGCGAAATTTCGTATAAAATTTTAAATATTTGTTAGTGACATGATGTATGTTTGTTTTAGGCTCAGAGGGTGTATCAGAAGTAATGATTGTGACCCGACAATACTTGTTTGACCTCATGAAGAAAGATTTAGATGCCAAATTAAACTATCTATAAGATCAACTTACTCTCTAAAAATGAATTAGTCAAAAATGACTAATTACCACAGTTATTAGCGGCTGCTTTTTCACATATACCATGTTCCCCAACATTTAACAGCCAATTTTTAAGTAAAATTGTCTCTTGATTCCGAAAATACCGTCAAAAATCATAAAAGTAGAGCAGTTTTTAAGATATAGTCAATTGCATATTATATGGAAAATTGACTATTTCTTAAAAAATGTTATACTTTTCTAACTTTTGACGACATTTTCGGATTCAGGGGACAATTTTACATGTAAATTGACTGCTGAATGTGGGATACAAATTGCTATTGACGAGAATTATTAGTGGATGTTTTTTCGCTATGACAATTAGTCATTTTTGACTAATTCATTTTTAGAGAGTATTTCATGTGAAGGTTATAATGAAGACCAAATTTTTAGTTTTTGGCCAATTTCAAATCAGAAATTTAACAAGGTGGACCAAAGCTCATAAAGAAGATAATTTTATAAAATACAATCGGCCTTGGCTGGAAGTTACTTTTAAAATACCTGTTGTTAAGACTTCACAAAAACGGCCAGGTCGACCATCCAAGTCGTTCGAAGGAAAAAAACGGAAGAACTTCATTCTAATTTTTATAATACCGCCAAGATTTTGCGAGAAAATTTTCCAGGGTAAATTGTAATCAGGATATTTTTAACTGCCTTCTACTTAGTTCAGATCCTATACTAAGTAGCATGCAAACTGTAAAAAAGAGAAAGCAAAAACACTTTTGCCTAAAACCTTGGCAATGTTTGTATGTGCAGAATCCAATCTATCAAAAAATTCATCAGAGAGCGACGAAGAAAGTCAAGAAACTTAGTATTATTATGTTTTTCTTCCTTTTTACCGACCTAAAAAATTGTATTTTTTGTAAATATATATATTTTTTTGTAAAAAACATAAATTTGTTGTAAAAATAAGTTTGTTTTATTTAATTACGTTATTTAGATACCAATTAAGCGTAAAAATAATTTTGGCCGCGTAGATCGTGCAAATACCTGTATGTGCGGTGCACGCGCGATAACATCGAATGACATGGAAGTATTAGTTGGGAAAATCGGCCAGCGTATAGTCTACGCGCGAGACGTGAATTTCCATGGGCCTCTCCGTAAATCAGTTGCATTTGGACTTTTTCACGCACGGAAAATCTCACCATTTTTTTTCGAGAGAAACAGAAAAGATGATAATCTGACAACTGATCAATGATAACTGTCAAAAACTTAATTTATTTGTCACTTGCGTGAGGCGCATGCGCATTAATGCAGATGTCTATTATACGTATTTCTTATATGTACCCACACCATTTTTGTTTATGTTCTGTGTTTATTTCATTAGTATTGCATCGTTGTTGAGTTTTATTTGAACTGTTTCTTGCTTAAGTTGTTTTTTGTTCTTTATAATGGACAAAGAGTTTTTGGAGGTACATTAGTTTCTTATTTTACCTTATAGTAGCATATGTTTTTAGAAGTAACTTTACTATTTAAGTACCTACCTATATTTTTATAATAAAACAAATAGAAAATGTTAACCAATTATGGCAAATATCACCTGGGGAGAAAATAATGTCCCTAAAATACCATGGCAAATATCGCCTAGTGAGAAAACAATGTCCCTAAAATGGTTCCGACAATTCGCATCTATATGAACTCGGCTTTAGTGAGTTCAAATCCAGATTTTTGTGAACTTTTTTTATTTTTTTTTATGTTGCTTTAAAAAAAATTATAGCTCATTTCAATATGTCCACTCAAAAAAAGTTATAAAATTAAAAGTATCTGAAGACATCTTCGAAGAACACGCAGATTTCGAAGCTTTCAAAATTAAAATTTTTAGTAGTAAAACAGTAAAAAGCCGAAAATATTTAATTATACCCCTTCCATTTGACCCTAATTCAGTTTCAGAAGTTTTATTCGCATCCCTATACAACTCTCAAAATAATTTAAAAGCCAATAAAATCTATAGCCTAGAAACTAATATTGACCTACCAATATTAGAAATGCTATCCTTTCTTTTTGCAGAAAAAGAAATTAAATTTAAAGTCTTTCAAAACGTCACAAAAACACCTGACCCTGATCAAATTCCAACAATTTTAGATCAACTTCACTGCGGTAAAGCCAGCCTTCACCGTGGAATTAACGAAACCATACGCAGAATAAAACAAAAATATAATTGGACCGGACTCACAAAAGACGTAAAAAAATTTATAAAAAATTGTACTACTTGCCAAAAAACTAAAGCTTATCGAAAAAACCTCAACCGACCTTTTGTCATCACCGAAACACCTAGAACACCCTTTGAACGCATTAACATTGACATCCTAGAAGTAAGAGTTCACTTAGCTGAACACCCAAACGAACACCCTTTTAACATACTGCCCTATGCCGTAATTTGTAACTCGAATAATAAAACGCACGGATTCACTCCATACGAACTAGTCTTTGGACACACCTCTAGTAGACCTCCAGAGAAACTTTATAATGAAAATCAACTCATTACCAAATATATTAGAGACCTTAATAACCGAATAACACATTATTACAAAATAGCTAGAGCCCGAACCGAAGCCCAAAAACAAAAATCCAAAACCCGTTTCGATCAACATGTTCATGATAATCTTCCAAATTATCAAGTAGGTGACAAAGTTTATATAAAGGAATCCCAAATAAAAAATAAATTAGAAAACAAGTTTAATGGTCCTTTTGAGATCTTAGAGATTCTAAATAATTCCGCCATTCTTTTAAATACCCAAACAAATCAACGCACAAAAGTCAATTTTGACCGAATGAAACCCTATTCTGAAAATTAATTATTTTTAGGTACTTAATGCTGATTGGTACAGCACTCTGCCAATACCGAATTGAACGCATTAACAACACTTTGGGAATATACTATCATGACGAAACACAAATCGTTGTTTCCAAAGCCCAATGGACACTACTTGTACACAGAAACATAACAAACTTACGCGTCGCATTTGACAATAACGACAAAATTTTAAAGACAATTCATAATACCATACGCCCTGACTATCATAATATAAATTCTTTCAGAGCTGAAGTCACTACACACGTTAACTTATTAACACAAATATCCCAGACAATAAAAAGAAAATTTGACGAAATATTTACAGACACAAAGCGCTCAAAAAGAGGCCTTGTTAACGGTTTTGGTACAGTATTTAAAGCAATTACTGGTAATTTAGATGCATCAGATGGCGAATTCTTCACTAACAGTATCAATAAATTAAATAAAGATCAAAGTCAAGTTGAAAATCTATTAAAAAATCAAATAACAGTCACAACATCAATTATGCAAAACTTAACAACACAATACAAAAACTTTCGTTTGACGAAAAAACATTTAATAACGACATTTTCAAAATAGAAAGAGCAGTTCACCTATTAGGAGATGAGATCGCGCTAGTAGAAGCCAAATTAAATTTTTTCGAAATTTGTGAAAAACTAATGGAAAGTTACTTGTTTTTGGAGGACAATCTTAATGACATAATAAATGGCATTACCTTTGCCCGCCTAAAGATAATTCATTCTTCAATTATAACCCCCAACAACATAATATTAGAATTACAAAAAATATCTCAAAATCTTGACAAAAATAATTTACCTTTAGCCATTAAACATTCACAAATAGCTCAGTATTTGGAAATCATAGAACTCCAAGCGTATCAAAAAAATCATGATCTTGTTTTTGTTTTAAAAATCCCTTTAATTGAACAACAAATCTACACCCTCTACCATTTATTTCCTATTCCTATACCTGATGAAAGAACTGGTCTTTATCACGTTTTGTCAATAAGTCAAAAATATATCGCGCGAAACGATGATTCTTTAATGTACATCCCCGTCAAGAATCCAGAAGAATGCAAGCAGCTATACCCAGGAAGAAAACTGTGCTCCAATCTGTACGCATACCCAATAGACAATAACGCCGCGTGTGAAGTGCAATTGTTAAAAACCAACATGAACGTTCCGAATAACTGTCATAGTGCCTTAATTTACGGACAAGGTTATAATTTGCAAAACTTAAAGGACAATACATGGTTAATTAGTGCGACCGAACCTGTTCAAGTGTCTATAAACTGCCAAAACATAAACTCTGAAACATCGGTAATAAATAAAAACTCTTTGTTAAAACTTAAACCAGTGTGCCAAGCCTCCATCGGCATTACAAAAATACAAGCAGAAGCTAGCAAGACATCCAACGTAATCGAAAACCCTCAACCCGTTCTCGTTCCATACAACTGTTGTAGATACTCATATTCCAGATAATATAGAACTAAATTAGAACCTTTAAAAATCAATAACTTAAATATGGAGGAATTGGAAATTGCCAACCACAAACTTTAACAATATTCGAGAGATTTGGATAATCTTATTAATCAACCTTTCGTCGAGAAAAACATATCATGGTTCATTTATTTGACTATAGCTCTAATAGTCATTAGCATTGTTGCATACCTAACAATAAAATTGTTTACAAAATTTAAACCAAGAATATGAGGCGCCGTTTGTGTCAAAATTAAAAGTGCTAAATAAACTTATTTTTTTTTCAAGCGGCCATGATATACAACCTTATATGCATGTATAGAGATAGTTGAAGTGCGTCTTTTTCATTATAGTAGAGGATCCCAAGTAAGGTCGACCTTCACCCATCTGCTTACCAGATGAAAATTATATTTTATCAAATAAAATATGTTTCTGAACATAAACCAATAGGGTTGCCATAAAAAATATGATCAAGGCTAGCTATAATAAATAAAAAATTTTTTATTTATTATAGCTAGCCTTGATCATATTTTTTATGGCAACCCTATTGGTTTATGTTCAGAAACATATTTTATTTGATAAAATATAATTTTCATCTGGTAAGCAGATGGGTGAAGGTCGACCTTACTTGGGATCTTAGACTATTAGCGGCAGACAAAAAACTCAAAAAAGCCTAGGGATAGAAGTAAATCCATAGGTGACTCAATAAACGTCAAATAATAAAATTAATTTAGCATTTCATACAAAGCAATCACGATGTATTAATTATATTAATTATAATCGCACGGAATATTTAGTGATTATTTATTAAATTTTAATTGAACGAAATAAAGAAAAACTAGTTTATTAGTATAATATTATGATGATAGACGAGTCGCCAATGTCGAAACTTCAAACAAATGTCAGTACGTCAAAATTAATTCAAGCGCAGCATTTTGACAGAGCAGTGTTTAGTTTTGGTTTCGGATATTTATCGGCATTGTAAGTAAGGTTTATTAGTTTTTTTAGTTTTTATCAATAATTTCTAATGCGTTTAGCCAAAATTTTATCCCACACGAGTTATGAGTAAATAAAATAATTCTATTGCTTATCCTATTTATATTATGCCCTTGAAAAAAAAATTGTATATGTTATTTGGAGTAGAAGCTCTTTTTGTGCTTCGTACAGTTGCCTGCCTCAGCTACGCTTCGGCCGTCAATCTATGTACTCACCACAAAAAGAGTCACTTCTACTCCTTATAACATAATATACTATTGTTTTATAAATAATTAATTATATGCTTTATAAAATTATTATTATTTTTGATTCGCAGAAAATTATTTTATAAAAAAATAATTTATGTTTAAACGTTTTTTATAAGAAAGCACTTTTAGTTAAATGCAAAACAAATAATGATTTACACCTTTAACTAATAATTAAATAATAAATAAATAATAAATCTTTATTTAGCAATTTTGCTATAAAAAAACATTACATAAAAGGAAAAAAAACAAAGATACTTATACAAAAAAATATAAAGTAATGTAAAGTAATATAAAATATAACACAGAATATGATGATAAATAAATAGTACACAATAACAAAAATATAACAACAGATAAAATGTACAAACTATACTCGTATAACAGGTACAATATGTTTATGTTTATGGGGATCACAGTTGTTTTGAGATAATACATTTGGTTAACAATTTTCTAAACGTATCACAATACTTTATTTCAATTGGCAAATTATTAAATTGGATTAAACCATTTCTAAAAACAAAATTTCTTAGTTGTGAAGTTCGGCAAAGTTTCACATTAAAGTCATTTCTGCTTCTTGTGTTGTATACATGCTGATCCGAAATTAGTTCTAAATTGTCATGTAAATATTTCGGTAACATTTTGTTTTTAATTTTATAAATAAATATTAACACATTAAATAAGATTCTACTTTGGACGGACATTAAATTTAAAACATTTAGCATTGTTTTAATTGGTGTATACCTATTACAAAATAATATCGTCCGCATACAACGGTTTTGAATGCACTGAATTTCTTGAATGCGGTAGGATGGCAAACCAAAGAAAATTGTGGAGCAATAGTCAATATGAGGTGCTATCAAACTTTTATACAATAATAATTTTGTTCGCAAACTTAAATTTTTACTAATTCTTTTGAGAAAAAAAGCTTTTTTTGACATTTTGTTCATTGTATATATTGCGTTTTCATGAAATGTAAGATTTTGATCCAATTTAATTCCCAAATATTTTATCACTTTTACAAAATCTATTTTTTATTATCTATATTTATATATAACAGTTCCTCATTAATATTTACAGTTTGACTCTTGCTCCCTAATACAATGGCCTTTGATTTTTTTACATTGATACTTAATCTGTTGTCACGTAGCCAAGAATTAAGATTTTTTAGATCTTCATTTAAACTATCACATAGCTCCCTTATATTTGTTCCAGAAATATAAATCATTGTATCATCTGCAAAGAGGGAAATATCTGATTTTTTTACGCAATTTATAATATCATTTATATATAAATTAAATAATATTGGCCCCAAAACGGTTCCTTGTGGCACACCCCATGTAGTTTGTATTTTGTATGTGATGTAATTCCATTAAATTTTGTTTTTTGAAATCTATTTGTTAAGTAACTTTGAAACCATTTTAAAACTGTTCCATGTAAACCAATTTTTTGCAGTTTTTTTACTAAGAGGTCTCTATCTATAGTTTCGAACGCCCGTTTAAAATCCAAAAATACTGCTAGAACTATTTTACCATTGTCAATACATTTAAACCATTCATTACAAGTTTTTACTAGCACACTTTCACATGAATGACCAACACGGAAACCAGATTGGTTATGACATATCACATTGTTTCTATCGCAATAGGCAACAAGTTGATTTTTCACACACATCTCCAGTAATTTTTCATACACAGGCACAACATTTATAGGTCTGAAATCTTCACAGTTTATTGCATTAGTACTTTTTGGTACAGGAACTATAATCGAAGTTTTCCAATCATCAGGAAAAATACCAGACGTTAATGAAGAGTTTATGACATCCACAAATCTGTTCCCAGTAATATTAAATGCAGACTTTATTATTTTCGTAGATAAACCATCATCACAGCCTCCAGTATTTTTTAATGACTTAACAATTTTTTTAACGTCACAAAGTCCTACTTCATTAAAAAAGTCTAATATCTCATCACATGAAATTATCTTACTAACTATTACATCAGTATCATTTTGTGGAGTTACACATAAAACAATCTCTTGGATACTGTTTACAAAAAATAAGTTAAAAATGTGTGCAATTTGTGTGTCTGAAGTAAATTCTACGCCGTTAAATATAATTTTTTTTGACGTTTTCTCTCGATTTGAAGGGAGTAGTTGCTTTAAGTTTTTCCACATTTCAGCCGAATTTTGCTTATTATTGTCAACAATATTCAAGTAGTATTTATCCTTAGCTAACTTAATGCTCTTTACTACTGAGTTTCGATGTAGCTTATATTCATTCCAGTGTTGTTCTGACTTAGTAACTATTGCGGCTTTGTATTTGTTATCTCTTTCTCTTATTTTGTATAAAACTTCCTGTGTAATCCATTTGTTGTCAAGATACTTTTTTAATATTTGTTTTTCTACTATCGGGCACATTTTATTTAATTCGTCTTCCAAACCGTGCACTAATTTATTCGCTAGTCTGTTGGTGTCCATTATAGAGTTGTCCCAGTCTCTTTGCAAAAGATTTAACTTAAACTGATGCTCGTTAAAATTAAAGGTAGATCTTGTCTTAATTTTTATCTGGTTTTCATCCTTTGTGTTTTCATAGTATAATGGAACTGAAATGATCGAGTGGTCACTTATTTTTGGAGTGGTAAGAACATCAACTTCCTCTTGTGTATTATTAACAATAACGTAATCAATAAGTGTTTGACTAACGGGTTATTCTCGTTGGTTTTGTCACTTTTTGTGTAAAGCCGTTTTTATAAATAATATTTTTCATTCTATTTGAGTAATATGTTGATTTCAAAAGGTCGAAGTTAAAATCACCTACAATGATTACATCCCTGTTAATTTCTGATGTATTTTGTAGATACTCCTCAAAAAATCGTATAAATTTAGCATCATCCTTGTGGGGGGGATGGTATATTATAGCGATCATGCTATGTACCGATTTATGTGCAAACTGAATTGACAATAACCACAAGTATAATCCTTCTTGTATATGTTCAACATTATTGTAACATATCGTATCCCTAATAAATAATAATACTCCTCCTGTTCTTGAGTTCATTGTGGTACACTGTTCCACGTTGTAACCTTGTATTTTAAATTCACAACTTAATACCTCTTTAGTGATGTGTGTTTCTGTTAAACATATAATAAGTGGTCTACGGTGTTGGATTAATAACTTGATTTGTGCCCTGTTGTTAAGAAATCCTTGACAATTTAGGTAAATAATCTCACTTTTATTAACATGTTTAGACTTTTGTTTATCTAATTGCTATTTTAAAAACTTGTTGCTTTGTACTTTCTCAACTCTTTTATAAGTTTCACATTTAATGACATCCCAGTTTGCATGATCTGTATTCAGGTTCATTCCATATTTTTGATTTGACAGAGTACAATTTGAACATTTGAAATTTAAGCTTGTACATTCATTACTATCATGCTCAGCACTACATTTTCCACAAGTTTTATTTCCAGTACAATCCTTTGCTATATGACCGTAACAAGCACAATTAAAGCATCTAATTATTCCGAACTCATTATAGACTATACCTCTACTCCATCCAATATTCATTTTTTGTTTGTCCATAAGGATATTATAACTATTTGAATCCAATTCAAAGATTAAATTGAACCTTTTATTTAACACTTTAGATTTGCGAAGAATTTTCACTTTTAAATTGGAGTCTTCATTTAGGTTATTCTGCTTTATTACTTTCATGATAATGTCTTCATCGCTGTTATTAAATTCGTTTTCAGATATTCCAACCACTTTAATTCTATGTTCCATCAATTTAGGTCTATTTACATCGTAGTTATCACCTAATTTTAATTGTATTTCATTCTGTATATTTTTTCGGAACCAAAATTTAATATAAGGCCTCCACTCTTGGTTGATCTTCCCATAGTTACACCCACACCTATATCGCTAGGTTTCACCTTATCACGTAGAGTTTCTTTTATTTTTTGAATATCCTCTGATGTATTTTTTGGTTTCACCACCAAAATTTTGCTATTATTTTTTATTACGGAAGAGTAAGTCGGTGCAGTGGATGATGTAGCTGTCGGTTGATTTATGTTTTTTAAATTGGCAATCTCTTGTTTCAAGCTTTTATTTTCTTCTAAGATTATGTTTAGTTTCATATTCATTTCCTTGTTAGTCTCCACAATATGTTTCAGTGTTTCCATTATTTCTTCAATTTTAAATTCATTATCATCCCCTCGGCTTCGTTTCCTAGCCCTTACTTCATTGGTAACCTCAACCGGTGCACAATTAATACATTTCCAGGTGTTCTTTCTTAAGTGAAATCCTCTCAGTTCAACCCCCACACACTTTCCGTGATAAAAACATAAACAACCCGTACACTGTATAATCGTTTTAACATCTAAAAACGTTTCTTTACATACGGAGCAGCTATCATTTGATGTCATCTTCGGGAGACCTGGGCTGCAAGTAAGTTGCAGCCCTAACTTTTGACAGCAACAGTTTTAATATCACTAAAGTGACTCTATTCTTACCAAACTTCAAGGTCACACTGTTTATGAACAACACACAATTGACTAAATGCCCGCAAATATATTTAATTTTCTTAAACTCGCTGACTTTTGAAATTATTTGCATGACCACGTGTAGTCGGCTGCAAATCTCTTCAACTCTAAACTGTTAAAAGTGATTACGTTACATTTTAAATATCTGAATTTTTAAAAGTAAATTAACTTAACCTTTAATTCGACACCTGAGTCCCCGCGACTCGCATGTGAATTTTGTTGGCGCCTAAAGCCTAATTTAAAGATTGCCTTCCTCCTTTCTCCCTTCCTCCCGTAAAAGATGAACAATACGAACACGGTAGTGCTGTTTATAGATTTTAACAGTTAATTATTAGTTGAAGGTGTAAATCATTATTTTTTTTGCATTTGACTAAAAGTGCTTTCTTATAAAAAACGTTTAAACATAAAGAATTCTTGTTAAAAACTAAAAATCAAAATAAATGTAGATAAAAAAATTAATTAATTAATTAATAAAAATAATAAATTGTTATTTTCAATCGTTCCACCAAATTGCGTCAAACAAAAGCCCAGTCCGTCATAAAATTGTATCTGGGGAGGGGCGTTCGGGTTCACTCGGGTTTACTCGAGTATCTACAAACAAAGAGAGATGGCTGCTGTAAAAATTAATTCATAAATGCGCCCGTCGCCTTTTATTAAATAATTTTTGATTCGCAGAAAATAATTTTATAAAAAAATAATTTTATAAATAAAAATTATTTCATAAAAAAATTATTTTATAAAGAAATAATTTTATAAAAAAATAATTTTATAAAAAAATTATTTTATAAAGAAGTAATTTTATAAAAAAAAGTTATTTTATAAAAAAATAATTTTATAAAGAAATAATTTTATAAAAAAAAATATTTTATAAAAAAATTATTTTATAAAAAAAAATATTTTATAAATAAAAAATTATTTTATAAAAAAATTATTTTATAAAAAAATTATTTTATAACTTTAGAAATAATTTTATAAAAAAAAAATATTTTACAAAAAAATAATTTAAAAAAAAAAAATTATTTTATAAAGAAATAATTTTATAAAAAAAAATATTTTGTAAAAAAATTATTTTATAAAAAAATAATTTTATAAAAAAAAATTATTTTATAGGTAAAGAAATAATTTTATAAAAAAAAATTATTTTATAAAAAAAAATTATTTTATAAAAAAATAATTTTACAAAAAAAAATTATTTTATAAAAGACTACGGGCGCATTTATAAATTAATTTTTACTGCAGCCATCTCTCGAGTAAACCCGAGTGAACCCGAACGCCCCTCCCCAGATACAATTTTATGACGGAATGGGCTTTTGCAAATTTGTTTGACGCAATTTGGGAAAACGATTGAAAATAATAATTTATTATTTTTATTAATTAATTAATTAATTTTTTTATGTACATTTATTTTGATTTTTAGTTTTTAACAAGAATTCATTTACCTAAAAGTGCTTTCTTATAAAAAACGTTTAAACATAAAGAATTCTAGAATTCTTTATGTTTAAACGTTTTTTAAAAGAAAGCACTTTTAGTTAAATGCAAAACAAATAATTATATACACCTTTAACTAATAATTAACTGTTAAAAGTGATTACGTTACATTTTAAGTATCTGAATTTTTAAAAAAAAAATTAACTTAACCTTTAATTCGACACCTGAGTCCCCGGGACCTTTCTCCCTTCCCCCCGTAAAAGTTTATAGATTTAAACAAATAATTATTAGTTAAAGGTGTAAATCATTATTTGTTTTGCATTTAACTAAAAGTGCTTTCTTATAAAAAACGTTTAAACATAAAGAATTCTTGTTAAAAACAAAAAATGTAGATAAAAAAATTAATTAATTAATTAATAAAAATAATAAATTATTATTTTCAATCGTTTCCCCAAATTGCGTCAAACAAAAGCCCAGTCCGTCATAAAATTGTATCTGGGAGGGGCGTTCACTCGGGTTTACTCGAGTGTCTACAAACAAATAGAGATGGCTGCACTAAAAATTAATTTATAAATGCGCCCGTCGTCTTTTATAAAATAATTTTTTTTTATAAAATTATTTTTTTATAAAATAATTTTTTTTATAAAATTATTTCTGTATAAAATTATTTTTTTATAAAATAATTTTCTGCGAATGAAAAATAATAATAATTTTATAAAGCATATAATTAATTATTTATAAAACAAAATAAGTTTATTTAGCATACAAGAAAAACGATATCCGAAACGATATCAAACACCATCAAAAGACGACCAGACATCGAATCCAACGATAACTTCTGTGAAATCCAACTTGTTGCTGCATAGCATCAACTTTTCAAACATAAGGGAAGCTGTTATATGTGATAAAATGATGACACCATAGACTTTACGAGAGTCATATTTCGTAATCTAATCGGAGAAGATAACAAGGTATGGAATTCTCTGGGAAATGCAACTCTTCATTTATTCAACGATGAGAACCCTGAGACAACACGTACAACATATTTTAAAAACTTATAAATAGGAATTTCTTTGCTTTGTTAGTTTAGTATTATACTCAGTCTTGTAACATTAAGTACTTAATAATTTTATATTGTAATTTTTGTGTTTAAATAAATTTGTGCTTTTTTTTTTAAAGTGAACTTTAATAACAAGAAGATAATATATATATATATATATATATATATATATATATATATATATATATATATATATATATATATATATAAATATATAATAAAATAACTGATAATAATATTAAAGATAATTTATAACTCACCAAAAGTAGCATTTCTGAAAATTTTGATTAAATGGCGAGGCTAGGAAGGATTTAAATCTTGGCATTTCTTTATTGCAGCTGTCAATTTTTCTTGTTTATATGGGGGCCAAAAACAGTATTCTTCCTTGATCCAAGAAGTGGGGATAGCTTCAACTGACAAAACAAGTCTAATCACATTTTACATGTACAAAATTAACAAAATACAGTATGGGTATAAAGGAGGAGGGACGGGAGGTATAGACTTTTGTTGGTTTTTGGGGGACAATTACGCCGACTTAAAACTAAGTTCGACGCGACGACCCCCTAGACCAGTCGATTAGTATTACTCCAAACATTTGGGATTACTATTTGGAGTTGGGGAGTTGATATTTCGCTGCAGGGGTGTAGTTTCCTAGTCGAGGTCTTCGTCTTGTTCGTTATTGTCATTGTCCGTGTCCTGGTCAGAAAGTTCCTGCACTTGGTAAAGTGTGTCAGTTGTTTTTTTTTATTTTATTTTTATTGTTGCTTAGTTGCTCCCAACTGGTCTTTTTAATTTGTGAGAAGTGCATGTTCTCCCGACTTTTTTGTCTGTAAAGTCTAGTTTAAGGGTGGCTTGTAGTATGTTGTTGCGTTGCCTACGAGTGACGTGGGCCCAGTAATTTAATTGGGCTACTCTTACTCTTTTGGTAATGGTTTTGCCCATTAGCAGGTCGCGGGGATGTTGGTGATGGTACTCGAGTAAGTCTGTCGTTAGAAGTGTAATGATCTTTCGTTCAAGTTTGCGTAATTTTTGTCCCAAGCACGTTTTGTGGTAGAGTTTTGTCTTTTTTTCTTAAATTCCAAAATTAAGTATTGCATTTATTTATTAGTTAAACA
The DNA here is from genome assembly GCA_921294245.1 of Brassicogethes aeneus. NCBI lineage: Eukaryota > Metazoa > Arthropoda > Insecta > Coleoptera > Nitidulidae > Brassicogethes > Brassicogethes aeneus. Next base: position 10,679,192 of record OV121137.1, read on the forward strand.
AATGACAAGCGCAATTATTCTGTTATCTAATGTTTACAAATCCAGTAGAGTTTGGTTATTATTCTTTTTTTACTATGTTAGGGTTATAATGATTAATGTGTTTGTTTATTCTGTGTGTCTAGTGTTTATTATTGGTCTCGTTTGGGTTTGCCTTACGCATTTGTTCTTGACAGATTTATTGTCCTACGCAGTGTGCCTTTCTTAGGGTTTTAAAGATACCTGTCGTGTTTAATTTGCGGATTATGTGTTAGGTCATGCATATGCTTAAGGTTACTTATCAATTTTTTGCGGATGGCCACCTCCCCTCTTGTTTGACCTCCTTTGTTTGTCCAGTGAAAAGCGTCCAATGACAAGTGGCACTTAACTCATTCATATCACATAACACTTCACTCCTCATTGACCGTTACACCATTTTAGTTTGCACTCTATGAAAATTGTTTGTTTCACTATAATTGGTTTGCACTTTTAAAAAATTATTGTTGGTTTTAATCTTTATAAAGATTAAATAAATAAATAAAGTTTATAAACTTTTACGTTTTAAGAGCTCTCGCTCTAGCGTGGTGGAACCTGTACAAAATTAACAAAATACATACTAAAAAATACGAATTTATCGATGACACTTAAGTTTATTATTCACAGACTATACAAAATTAAAGCAATAACCCGGAGCCGATGTATTCAAGACAAAGAATCAAGACTAATTGTCCCTTGACAGTCCCAAGGTCTGCCACTAGGACAAAGGCAAAAATCCCCAAAAATTAATAAATATAAAGGGTGTTTCAATAAGACCGCAAGATTTCAAAGTTCAATAAAACAGGTTTTCTTGTATTAAAGTATTGAAATTTTTATTGAATTATAATGTATAAACTTGAAAATTATGTATGAAATAAAACATCTTGTAAATGGCCGCCACGGCTTTGCTGGCATATGCGTACTCTTTTGGCGAAATTTTCAATAACATTATTGCAAACATGTGGCGGTATTTCATTGATACAGCGTCTAATTTTGGCCTTTAATGCTTCGGTGGTCTCGGGCTTGTTGGCATAAACCTGTGACTTTAGATAACCCCACAGCCAGAAGTCTAAAGGCGTTAAATCGCAAGAACGTGGCGGCCAATTCTGGTCACCAAATCGGGAAATGACACGACCAGGAGCAAACTCTTGCAAAAGCGTTAATGTTTCACGGGCGGTATGACATGTGGCACCGTCCTGCTGGAACCACATGTCATCAAAAGCAATATCTTCCCATTGAGGCACAAAAAACTGCGTTATCATAGCCCGATAAAGTTCACCTTTCACCGTTATTGCATTACCTGCGTCATTTTTAAAGAAAAACGGTCCAATGATTCCTCCAGACCACAATGCACACCAAACAGTGACACGTTTTGGATGCATTGCTTTTTGATGAATAATTCGTGAATTTTCTGAGCCCCAAATGCGGCAGTTTTGCCGATTAACGAAGCCATCGAGATGAAAATGGGCCTCATCACTAAAAATGATTTTGTCCGCAAAATCAGCATGTTGCTCAAGGATCCAATTGGTGAACTCTTTCGCTGTTCATGGTCTGTTGGCAGAAGTTGTTGAGTCAATTAGACTTTGTAGGCATGGAGATTCAAATCTTTAGTGAGAATACGCTGAAGAGTGGCTGTTGAAATGTCCAATTCTTGTGCACGATGACGAATTGACGTCTCTGGACTTTCGGCCACACTCTCGCGAACTGCCGTGATGTTTTGTCCTGAACGACCCCTACGAACTCGTGTCGTATGTTTCACATCACTTACCGAACCAGTACTTTCGAATTTTTCAATTATTCTTTTCACAGTTGATGAATTAGGGACATTATTTGGACCGAATATTGGACGCACTTTACGAATGGTGGCAATCAAACTTTCACCATTTTGTTAGGGAGGATCTTCTACAGATAATCACGTTTTATTGTGATTTGATAAGAAACAATTCTTGGTTATTCTGGCGGGTACAGCAGTCCTCAATTCGTCGTGCCCGCGAATGTATCAGAGTTCACGGAAGCCATGTTGAACCCTCTTATAAAGTTTTTAATTAATTGTTTCGAATTATCGTCCTTCAATTTAAGGTTTGCAACAATACGTTATATTAGTTTTTTATGGTCCTTTTTATTAAAAAATAAAACATGAATTTGTTTATTATTCTTTTTCTCGAAAACGGTTCATTTTATTGACAATATACAAGAGTACCTTTATTTTAGTTTAAGGTTCAAGCTATGCAGATTAAGTTTTTTAAGTCTTTGTCATACGGGGTGTTCAAAATTTAAGCATTAAAAAGTAAAACTTAGTCCGTGGTAAACAAAAAAAAGCAAAACATGTTTCAATGACACTATTTTAAGAGGTCCTTACCAGGGTCCATCATATTAAATTTTTATTAAATTATATTTAGTACTTTAAAAGTTATTCAAGGAAAACCAATTTGCAGGGGAGTCGTTTCGGGGCCCATGTCTCCGTAAGGATGGCCAGTAGGAAAAAAATTTATAGGAACGTGTCATCTTATTTTTTCATGTTCTATCTGAATCCGAGAGATTTCCCACATTTTCCCGGACACCCTGTATATTAGCAAAAGATTTGCTTTAAATTTTACAAGTAAGGTTTTCCTTTTCTTTATTTATTTTGTGTTATTATTTTTATTATGTATTTTATATTAAGAGATACATATGTATTTTTTGTTTTATTTTTATTGATAGGACCTAAATTGTAGGGATGAATTGCTGATGGGGTCAGGGAAATCACTTGTCACACTTTAGTTCGTTTTAAACAGTTTATTAATAACAAATATCAAAATTAAGTTCTCTTACAAATCAGTCGCCATTACATTCTCTCTCTGTCATTTTAAGAGTGTTGCCAACTTTATTTATTTCCGCTCTACACTAGTACCAACTTAAATAAGTCGCCTACAAAATAAATGTTATGTTTAATCGTGTAGTTTTTATATCATATTGCCTATTTTAGGCGGTTGAGGCCTATTTTAGGCACTTTAGGCCTAAAACGGCCTAAAATGTAGGTTTTTATTGCCTATTTATGTGTACTAATTTCCAATTTTTAAGGGCCTAAAATCCGGTCTTTGATCATAACCATAAAATTTACATAAAACGTTTTTACTTATACTAGAATGACAGCCTCATTATTTGAGGAATTGCTACAACTAGTTTCTCCAAAATTGATCTAATATAGCTTACGAAAACACTGAGTCCAAGTCAACCGTTGGCCATTAAATTGTTGTTTACCTAATTTTATTATAACAAAAAACTAAAATAATAATTTGGCTTTATTTTAGGTATTTGTCTACCGGTGACTCAAACTTTTCCATAGAAAATGGTTATCATATAGGCACCGCAAGAGTTGCCATTATAAAAACATAACAAACCAAAAGTCACCAAATTTTCCCAAAAAAGTACATAAATATTTCATAAAGTTAAATTATTTGAACTTAATGTGATTTTTACGGTACTCCGTAATTTTTACATAAGATTCACATAAACGTAAAGATTACTTACTATGCACATTGTGAACGCTTCTTAAAAATATAAAGTACCGCACAGGATAATAAAAAATTTAAATAATTGCAAGGTAACAAATACAATAAAGTCAAATAATACTATAATGCCCCCAAGGCAGAGTGTTGTGCGAATCATTTAAAAGGGATCTTTTATCGTCAAAGCAACTTGGGCCAATTTTTTTGTTGCTTGACACTAAAAACATTGTGCGCGATAGACTTTATTTTGATAATTCTATTAGTTTTTAAATTTAGGCACTCAAAATAATCTTGGAAAGTTAGACATTTTAACAATATTGTATTTTACACCCTTCGATTTTTTAACGCATTTTTCGCTCTCAAATTTAAAGGTGTACATTTTAGAGCGCAGACCAATGAAATGCGTCATAATTTCCTCGTTAAGTTCGTCTTTCATTAAACCGGAAACTTTTTTATTTAACCTAGGGATATTTCAACGATTGTTTATTGGATAATCGCTAGTGTCGAACATTTGAATATCTTTAAGTATAACTTCCTCATATGCGTCGTTACAGGTAAATTCATAAAGCAAACTATCGGTGTCAGTATATAATAATTTTGCGTTGTCGTTGTTGAACTTAGATAAAACATAATCGTGATAAAAGTCAAAGAGGCAAACATTCCATATATCGAGTATTGACATACCAATATATAAAGGCTTGTTGAAGCACAAATTAGTTTTATTTAATTCAACAGCAATAAGATTGTTTTTTAAAAATAGTCGGATTCTGAAAATTTGGACTGGCAATTTAATTTTTGGCACCATACCGACCCTCCCATTTATTGACCAATTTCACTATTTCAGGCAGGCAAGCTTGTTATAAGTTTCGATAAGTGTGGATACACAATGGACCTAACCATAAAAAAATACATAATGAAATCATAAATCATAACTATAAAATTTACATAAAACCCAAAGAGCGTTCACAATGACCATAAAAATTGACATGTTGAGCATGTCAAACTAATGTCATTTTTTAGAACATAAACTCATAAAATTTGTGAATTGTGTTTTTAAAATGTGGGAGACTGAAGAATTGTTATTATTGTTACTACTAAGATAACGATGCCAAGAAAGCCAAGATAGGGTGAAACCAAAACGAACAAGACGCTGGTGGGTTCGTCCTATAAATAGAGATAGAGAAAAAAAGGGCGAGTTTCGAAGACTAATTACACTGTGCAACACAAAAAATGAACTGGGATCAAATCTGAACAAATCGAATCTAGGCAACCCCCAAAACAAATCCTTTAAGGGGTTTTACCAGTTTAGCTCGAATAATGGAAATATATAAAAGCCACTAGAACTTAAAAAATATGAATTTTATAGAAAAATGCTCGGACACGTCGATTTTTATTTTATATGACGCAATTTTCAGTTGATTTTGAAATTTTTATTTTTTCACAGATTCACCCCCAGCCACCCCACTTTTTTTTTAAAGAAAACCGATCCTTTGTTATACCTTAAATAACAGGTAATGTACTCTCTAAAAATGAATTAGTCAAAAGTAACTAATTTAATAGTTAATAGTGGCTCCTTTTTCACTTGTGCCATGGTTAACCATGGAATACCATGTTATCCCAAAATTTAACAGCCAATTCTTATGTAAAATTTTCTCCTGAATCCAAAAAAGTCGTCAAAAGTTAAAAAAGTGGAACAGTAAATTTTCGATTTAATATGGAATTGACTATATCTCAAAAACTGTTCTATTTTTTTAAATTTTGACGGTATTTTCTGATTCAGGGGAAAATTTTACATAAGAATTGGCTGTTAAATTTTTGGATACCATGGTATTTCATGGTTAACCATGGCACAAGTGAAAAAGCAGCCACTATTAACTATTAAATTAGTTACTTTTGACTAATTCATTTTTAGAGAGTACATTACCTGTTATTTAAGGTATAACAAAGGATCGGTTTTCTTTAAAAAAAAAAGTGGGGTGGCTGGGGGTGAATCTGTGAAAAAATAAAAATTTCAAAATCAACTGAAAATTGCGTCATATAAAATAAAAATCGACTTGTCCGAGCATTTTTCTATAAAATTCATATTTTTTAAGTTCTAGGGGCTTTTATATATCTCCATTATTCGAGCTAAACTAGCAAAACCCCTTTCAAGATTAGTTTTGGGGGTTGCATAGATTCAATTTTTCCACATTTCATCCCAGTTCAAATTGTAAGGTCAAAATTTGTCGCATAGTGTTATTGAAATGCGACTTCATGACACTGAATGGTTTTTTACTTATACTAGAGTGACAGCCTCATTATTTGAGGAATTGCTACAACTAGTGTCTCCTAAATTGATTAAACATAGCTAGTAATGGGCGTTCCGGGTCAATCTTTTGAACCGGATCACTAGATCTGGATCACATAAGTGAACCGGTTCAATGAACCGGTTCAAAAGAACCGTTTGAATCTCAGACTAATTAAAAATAACACTTAATGAAATCATTCGGAGCACATAAACTTTAAGTTTATGTTAAAAATGTTTATCGCTTTAATACTTAAGAGCCTTTATTAAATTATAAGGCAATACAAATTGTTATTTTAATAATATTATAAAGGCTATTAAATATTACATTGTATTTTATTAAAGTTTTGTTATACCATACTATTTATTTTATTAAAATTTTATAAAACATTAAAAATTCTATTATTTTAATATTTTGAAAAGTTATATTTAAAACATAAATGTTGTAAGTTTACACAATTTAAATTAATAAATATTAAAAATATATTTTAAACGACATTGTCATAAGGGAAATCATTTCATATTTATGTGGGTTTTCAAAAAATTACCAAAAGTTTAAATTTGCCTAACGTAATAACGCGCCACAGAACGCAAGAAGTTCGGTTCCGAACGATGCGACCGGCATAGGCACTAGCGAGCTGCATGATCGAGCCGCGCCTAGAGAATCGAGATGTTTTGGTCAGATCTGGATCACAGAAAACAAAACGTACTGCGAGCGCGAGTCGTTCTTAGCTCCAGGGAGCCGGTTCAGATCTCTCGCGACCCGCCGCTCACGGCTCGAGCGGCTCGCCATGCGCGGCCTGTTCAATGCACTGTAGCAGCATAGCGAGTCACTCGCTGCGAGTGGTGAAGCAGTGAATCGGAGCTTAGAACGGCTTGCGCGCGGCCGCTTTGTAATTTCGAACCCGTGAGCCGGTTCGTTTAATTTTCGTGAACCGGTTCACGTAGATCACTTATAAGACCAGGTTCACTGAGCCGGTTCAGATCTGACCGACACATCTCTAAACATAGCATTCGAAAACCACTGAGTCAAATCAACGGTTGGCCATTATATTGAGGTTGTTTACCTACTTTTATTATAAAAAAAACAAAAATAATAATATGGCTTTATCTTAGGTATTTGTCTACCGTTTCCATAGCAAATGATTATTATGGTTGTGTTCCGTAATTTACTGCCATTACTATCAGTAATTTTACTGTCAGTAGCGAAAAAAGACCGTTCCGTAATTTATTCAGTACTGACGCAATAGTAAAATTGGAACGCGCCTCAGTAGCAGCAGAAAGTGACAATGGTTACGCAAGGTTATGATTTGTGATTTACTGACAATTGACAAACTTTACATTCAGCACAGCAGAGAACATAAATAAAAAATAAATATAACAGTTATAAGAAATATAATGTTTGGTTTATGGCAGAGAAATATGGAAAATTTAATGTTATTGTCGTCCGCGTTGAAAATTGTATAGGTATAGGAATAGGAAATATAAAATTTCACTGACACCACAACAATACGCCAAATACCAAAAATTACTCTTAAATTCTTCCGCTGAATACAAATATATAACATTTTCTAGGTACTACCTAGTAGGTAGTTTCATATTCTTGGTCTTCGTTTGCGTACTCCCCGGCGACCTGCCTTCGTCAATGCTGCTTGTACTTTCGAGTAATATTTTATCAATAAATATTGAAATAATAAGTCCTATAATAGGTATTCACCAAATACCATTATATGATGGTTGTGTTCCGTAATTTACTGTCAGTACTGAAAAGGCATTCCGAAATCCACTTTTAGTTACAGAGCTCAGTGGTAAATACTACCCTTTTATAAATGTACGGCAAATTAATTTTACTGAAACAACTGGTGACAGAGAGGTGCTGTGGCTCCAGTAAAACACATTTATGTGTTATAACCAAGCTTTCATAAAAATAGCAATAGTCAAATAAAGTGAAGGATATAATGGTATTTGGTGAATACCTAGGACTAATTATTTCAATATTTATTTATGAAATATTACTTGAAAGTACAAGCAGCAGTGATGAAGGACACGAATTAATAATTAAAGTAGGATGGCAGGCAGGTCGCCGGGGAGTACGCATACGAAGACCCAGAATATTAAACTACCTACTAGACCTGTAGTATCTAGAAAATGTTATACATTTGTATTCAGCGTACGAATTTAAGAGTAATTTGTGGTATTTGGCGTATTGTTGTGGTGTCAGTGAAATATTATATTTCCTATTCCTATATACATTTTTCGACGCGGACGAGGAAAACATTTTATTTTCCATATTTCTCTGCCATAAACCAAAAATTATATTTCTTAAAACTGTTATATTTATTTTTTATTTATGTTCTCTGCTGTGCCGAAAGTTTCTTATGTTTTTTTATGGTTACGTCCATTGTGAACAAGCACTAATAAATGATGTACTTATATTTGTTAGTAAGGGGGTCATTAATTTTGACAATTTTGAATTGGGTGGTTTGACATGATCGGGGCAAAATGGTAAATCTTTATGTAAATCGTGCAAATTTTGAGGATAATCCAACTCAACTTCCAAAATATACCCGACCAGAGATTCATCCGATACACCAAAAACAAATTTTTCATGATTTTTGAGCCATTGGAACCCATCATGGGGTAAATATTGAAACATGGCCCATCCATAAAGGTTATTGACATCAAAATACATTAAATATTTGGATAATTTTGATGGATCGTACGTATCCCCCATGTATTTATTGTTTGCCTTAGCATAGCGACAACCGGTGAATTTAAGCATGCAATCCCAAGTGTAACCGGGTAAAGTGTAATAATGCGCAGGATCAAGCCCATATGTTTTAAAGCAACTATTGCGAAATTGCTCGAAAACTGACCAATATGAGAATATCGGTTTTTAAATAGAGATCCAAATTTTGACAACCGAATTCACGCCCAACAAGCTGAGCATGCGCATAACCCTATCACAATCATTCAGTTTGTTGTAAAATGCTGATTTTTCGGGAAGGCTAGGAAAATCTAATTTTTCAAAGGAATCTACAAACTCGTACGGAAAAACGCCTTTACGCTGTAAAAGTTCTAATTTGTCTAAACTAGAGGCCATAAAGCGGAAGGAATCGATAAAGCGGAATTTTATAAATGTTTCGTTGTCCTAAACAGTAAAGGATAAATACTTTTCTTTATTTATCGGTAACAGAGATTCTACTAAAATTGGTTAAATCTTTAATTATAAAATGGGAGTCGTAGCCCGTTAAATTATGAAAAACAACCGGAACCGTGAATGTATTTTTATAATTTAGGTTGCAAACCTGATGAGCTTAGCCGCGAAATTGGCCATTTAGATGATTATGATTCCGAACAATTTTATCACCCTGTATAAAATATTTATTACAAATGTGACACGTAGGAGTAGCATCCTTTAAATTAAACTATTATCCATATGAACGTTACCTTTTAATTTATTTCAACAAATTTTGAAACTTCCGACAACTCCTTTGCGAACCACTCTATGCAATCCAAACCGCGATAGCTTTTGTAAAATGACAAAGTATCATCATTATGATACTATGATAGTCACATGTTACTGGTATTGGGAAGTTTTTGTGAGATTTTCATTATCATTGATAGGTTTGAAAAAGGCCTCAAAGTCAGCATACATAACAAAAGGAACTTTTGTTGAAATTTTTCATTAGAAAACTCCACGAAATCTTTTTTTGGAAAAGAAATTTTATATTTGTTTCATTTTTGACAATATTCTTTATAATTATTCAATTTATTTTGAGTCGAAAAATAATTTAGACACCGATAGCAAATAAAAATTGTATGTCCTCTTTTTGCATGCTGACCTTCCACCAGTCTAGATAAATTTTTAATCCAAACATAATGATACTTTATTTCACTGTCGTCGGCTACGTCCAAAAATGGTTCGCAATCGGACTGTTTGGGGAAGTAAATATATTGAATTAAAAGTAAATTAACGTGCCGGGCTAATTTATTTTAAGTAAGCCTCACAGGTAAAATATTAATTATACTTGGAGCCTTTCTCCGAATCAATTAGTTCCAGCCTGTAAACATTTATGGATATAGCATTTATTTTTTAAATTTTGAAATATCATTTAGCTTCATGGGCAGCTTGATATTCTCAAAATTTAAAACAACCCTGTAATTAGGATATAAGGAAATTAGTTCAGCATTAACATTTATAGGGTGAAGGGCCGATACTATCGACTATTCAAAACAGGCGTTATCAAAATTTTTGACATTAACACAAGCGTGCTTTTTCGCGATCTGTTCAGGTACCTGTAGTTTAATGTAAGACGAACCGTTTCCCACCTCGTATTTATTAATGTTTATTTCCATGTTTAAAATTTTATGTAAAGCCCACCCTCAATCCTTCTCGGCAAATTCACTCAATTTATTCAAAATTTTATGAACAACATTTTCGAAAAACCAATTTTTCAAATCTATCCCGCTATCTATTACTCCTTTTTTGTAATAAAATATTTAATTTCGTTAATTATTTGGTCTCTGCTTCTATTAATAAATTCTCCCCCAAAATTTAAATCATCTTAAAAAAAATTCTTGAAAATTTTAATTATTTTGGAAAATTTGAATTATTTTGGAAAATTTGAATTTTGAATAATTTTTAAAATTTGAATTTTTTTCATATCGACAAAAAAGTTTTTAAGCTGACGAAAAAAAAATTTAATCAGTCATTATTACACATTTTTTTTTAAGATGTTCCTTTACTTATTGCAAACTTTTTATTGAGTAATGTATTGCTACACTACTCATTGAATTGTTTAATGAGAATTGAAAATATTTTACATTAATTTTTTTTTTATGGAAAATGGATTAGAATTACATTTCCATAAAAAAATTGACGAATGCATTATTTCTTACATTAGAATTTTTGCAACACTGTTCTGGGGTAATTAAGATCTGTTTGTACATCTTTCGAGGTCGTTTCGAAATCGTATGAGTATTGATAATTAATCGTTTTAAATGGCTGGACTGCAAAGTTGAGTATCGTTGATAGAAATACCAGTGGTTGACTTTGCACTATCGTCAAATACCACTCTTAATTTTGTAGTTAAGGATAAGGATTTAATTACTTCATGAACGGTAGCTGCAACCGACTTAATGGGGTTTCAACCTTGGACATATGCCCTAAGGCCAAATACTCGCGTATGAAATTGGAATATTAAAGATATAATTTAGGGTTTTTATCGGAACGTCGTTCAAGCGATAGGTATATGTTGATAGCGTTAGTTTTGGAATCACCTAGGTTGGATAATTTTTGGTTTAATGGAATACTTACAACGTACCTCCTTCATTGTAAACAGTCTTTGAATAGTATTTTTTTTGCAAACTTTTTCATTAGGTGATAGTTTGGAGTTTTTGTTTTTAGGAGAAATGTCTTCAATTTTGCAATTTTTGTTTAAGGAATCGTTTAATTCGAGATGGGGGTGTTACAGAAGGTGTAAATGTTCATTGAATTGAATATTTAATGTTTTCTGTAACAATCCACCCCAAACTAGTATTTTGTAAGGTTGGGTATTTTTTCACTTAAAAGTATATCATATAAATGGGCTGCACCAATAAGAATATCAACCTTTTGAGGTTTATTGAATTCCGGGTCTACCAGAAAATATATTTTTGAAACAATAAATTATATTAATACCTGTAATTGAGACACTGGTAGGAAACTTTTTTAGTTGCAATTTCTCTGCAAATTCGTTAGTTATAAAATTTGATTGACGGCAGAATCCAATAAACACCTTGCGGTATGCGTGGCGCCGTATGCGTCTTGCAATTTAACCTTCGCGGTTGCTAAAATGACACATGATTTGTTTATTTGGCAGGACATTGCTTGCATTTGTGCCTGCATGCAGGTGACCTGGTTTTAGACGTTGTTGTATCTTTAGCATTAGCAGAAGATTCCTACTGTGTACCTAAATGCAGTAAAGTATGAAGCATTTTGTTGCAAGTTTTACAGTTAAACCTAGAAAAATAACGTTTATCAGCGTAATGCTTCAAGCAATTTAAACCCATTTTGGGTTCTTTAACCTTATCAATACGATTAAAAACCGAAAGAAATAAAAATTTTGCGCATTGATTTATGAAATGGGCTGCAGAACATAATATAATAGGCATTTAATTTTGTATTATGTGGTAAAATAACTACATTGTCTTAATTGTTTCTTCTTTACTTCGGGTTTAACGTTAGAATATTTAGGTTTAGTATTTACTTCATCATTAAGTTACACCGCTTTTTTAGACATTCGTTTAGTTCCTCTAAGGTATACCTTATAAGAACAGAGTCAGGTTTAAACTTTTTAAATGCTTTCTTTGTCTCAAAATTAAATTTCGACATTAGAATATTAGACAAAGAACAACCAATTAGTTGATCTTTGCTTACATTTAGATTCTCAATACATTTCATATTTTGCGATAGGGTGTCATGTAACTGTTGCAGCTGCAAAGCTGACGTAGAATTAGATGTAATAGATTTTAAGTATTTTAAGTTAAAAATATTGTTTATATGGGTTTATAAAATAAGTTTAGGCTGCTAGAATCGCTCTTTTAAAAGATCAAATGCACTTTTATAATTGTTATTTGTAGGAGCCAAATTGCTAATTAACTGTAAGGCACCTTGTTTTTGGCAACTTTTTAGATAATGAAATGTTTATGTATCTGTTGTTATTTTGATTTAATATAGAATTAAGATAATCTTTAATCCACTCAGAATACTCACCCGAGAAGGTGAGGACTGAAAGTTGTGGAAACGTAACTCTAGAGACACAGTTTATCAAAGCTTTTTAAAAGTTTACTTGCTTGATTATAAGAGTAAAATAGTTTTTGTCAAATTCTGATTTTTTGATAATCTCAGGGACTGTCTTTGATAATGCCAGCATATGCATTTATATTTGTTTAGGGAGAGTATAATAGTTTCTAGACGTATATTAATCATATCCTTGTCGTTACATGATAGATTTTCTGTTATAAATTCCTTAAATTTAGATAAACTTTGAATAGGAAGGTTAGCCTTTGTAATAAGAAATTAGGCTTTGTTTCGAGACTCAGCTCTTGAATTGTTTGTCTTAGGAGGAATTTTTTTGTTTTATAACTAGAAACAATTTAAATACAAGGAACAACACCACCAACACAGATTAAAGAAATGGATTGGAATAAGGGAGTTTCCCTGCTGTATGCTTGTTCGCTTGCTAATACTGTATACTTGAAGAAATTGCTTCAGTTGTTTGATGTGCAGGACCAAGAGTTTGTCGTTTTCTTGAATTTTTGTTCTTGACCTTGTAGCAAAGTCTTACTTATTTGCACAAACTTCGGTTTCTGTCCAAACAGCAATCCAGAATCGAAGGACCATGTTGATATGTAGGTTGTTGAAATGATTGGTTTTTCTTTAATACGGTATATTTCTCAACAACATTAAAACAAAATATAAAAATCGTCTTACATTTGTGGCGTCGTTTTTAGTTCTCAATTTACCAACCTTCTCTTGCAAAAGCTGCGTAAGTGCTGCCATAAAAAGTGGCGATAAATTTGATTAATTTAAATTATAAAAAAATCTAAACAGGCTGCAAGTTTACAAGCGTCTTCACAAAATTTTTAAATTTCAATGCTTTTATGCTAGGGCAAAATACAACTTATGAGTAACAAAGATATTTTTTAATATCATAAAAGCAGATCTTCTTACAAGTGTCCGAATATTGGCTATCAAGTTTGATGGCCCAAAATCGACGTTCTATAGAACAGTTGCATCCGTATCATCTTAAAAAAGTCCAGGCGCTTCTTCCAGAAGACTTTCCGCATAGGATGACGTTTAACTGGGTTTTAGATCGGCACAGAAACGATGTAAATTTTATTGGTTTACAACATATGGACCATTTTAATTGCCAGAAAGGTTAACAGGAAAACTTGGAACAATTCAAATAAATGCAGGTGTAAAGTAATGCTCCTAAATAATTGCAATTTATAAATGGTTTTAATGACTTTTTTATTTAAAAATTATACTAGGGTATAGTGAAAAATTGGTAACATTCGTATAACAAACTATCAACAATTTTTTGTGTTAAAATGGGGCCATACGTGAGTTTTATATCATTAAACGTTAAAATTTTAGTATCGACTGAATAAAAACATATGATAAAAAGAAAACTAAATAAACAACAAAAATAAAAAGTAAAGGTCCCAGTAAGATTTTAATCTCACTGGGACCGCGGCGCCTGTGAGTGGGTCGTTGTGTTGTCGGGTATGACCCGCTGAGCTATCAAAGCCTTTATTATATTATGGCGGTAACGGATAATCTTATTATGAAAGGAAACAATAATCTTAAGACTAAAATAAATGATTTAAAAGATGAAATAAAAAGTAAATCAAACATTCTGAAATCCGCAAATCAAAAATTAAAAGAAGAAAATAGCTTACTTAAAATTAAAATAAACTGCGCACCACTCAATGTGTCGCGACCAAAAAGTTCGTCCTTTTTCAAAACGATATAACTTTTTTGTTTCTTTAACGATTTTATTTTGGTCTGTGATGTCTGCTAGCCCTATCCTCTGGCAATTAATGTTATAGATATGAAGCTCACGGTTCTTCAAGTAAATTTCGTATAGGGATATGTAAAATGCTCAAAAATTTCAATAACTTCATCCAAGCCCCGTTTGTAAAAAAATTATTTTTTTCTCGTTTTTACTTTGAAAAATTGAAGTATTATGTCTTACCTTGAAATGGTTTTCAAATTTTTTGTATTGGAATCTTAGAAAAGAAAATTTGATTTTTTAAAGAGTACATTTAAGGCTTTTTGGTAGGCAATACACTCAGTCCTTTTAAGAACAAGGAGATTAGATGGTGAAAGATTGTTCCTTGAATAATTCTGAACAAGCGACAAGCAACAAACTTCCATTATTTTCAGAGGGGCCTAAGCCTAAGACCACTTTTTCAAAATGACATTTTGGTGAAAATTTACGAAAACTAATCCTGAACCGATATTTACGTTCGTGACATGTTTTCTTTATAATTTTGACCTGATTGTGATTCAGTTGTCAAATTTAAGTTTCAGATAAAACCAAAATCACTAAGAATCAAAATTCGAAAACAATTCCCGGCTGTTAAATTGCCTACAAAACAGCCTTAAATGTACTCTTTTGTAAAAAAAAATCATATTTTCGTTGCTAAGATTCCAATTCCAAAAATTTGAAAAATGTTTCAAGGTAAGACATAATACTTCATTATTTCAAAGTAAAAACGAGAAAAAAATTATTTTTTTACAAACGGGGCTTGGATGAAGTTATTGAAATTTTTCACCGTTAAACATATCACCCTTTAGGAAATTTACCTGAAGAACCTTAAGTTTCATATATATATCACAAATTGCCAGAGGATGGGGCTAAGAGACATCACAGACCAAAATAAAATCGTTCAAGAAAAGAAAAAATTATGTCGTTTTGAAAAAGAACGAACTTTTTGGTCGCGATACATTGAGTGGTGCGCAGTTTAGATCAGATCGAAAACAAAACATAATAAATATAATATATGCGGATACGGACTCAAACATAAAGAAACAAAAACACAAGAAAACTTAATCCAGATTCTAGAAGAGGATTTAAAAATAAATTGTAACATCGAGGATTTCAGGGATATATACCTACTAATAAGCCAAGACCTGTACTTATTAAGGTACCTATCCAATTATAATCTAAAAAAATATTCTAACAAACAAAAGCAGCATCTAACTCTTAAACGCTAAAAAATAAACAAATTTAATTCACGCCCGATTATACCACTGAGGAATACACTAAAAGTAAAACTTTGAATTCAGCTATGAAGAACTGTGCAGCAACAGTAATATACTCACTGAATAAGCGCCATTGAAAGATTCTGAAAAATCAAACATAGATAATTCAGAAACTACAAATAAAAGAAAGCTAGAAGAAACACCAACAGGAAACCAAACAACAAACGAAACCAAAATTTACTAATAATAATTAAATTCTGTGTAGGTACTAAAAAAAAATGTTTAATTAAATTTATTGTGATTTCTATCATTTAGTAATTTTTATAATAGCACACCAAAACGTAAGATCCCTTTTATCAAATTTTGACCAGAATGACATTTTAGAAAAATCGTATGATATAAGTATACTTATATATAAGAAACCTGGTTGGATGATCATACGAGCACCAACGCAGTTGACATTGATAATTTTACTTTTGTTTGGCAAGATAGAATGCATAGAGGGGGGAGTTGGAGTTGGAGAAAATGCATTTAATTCTATTTTACACTAAGGACTTTAATATTATTTTATTTCCACCTTCTTAGTAAATGACATTTTATAGGTTAATTTTGTATCCAAGTAAACATTACATTATGGAAACAGACCTGTAATATTTTACGGACTTGTGTAAAAGACCTGTAAAGTTTTACAGACTTGTAAAAAAGCAATTTATGAATGACACATTTGACTCATTAATTAAAATTTTAAATTTGAAAATCGTTATCTAAAGGTGAAAAGTTTGTACGTGTCACGCTTTGCAATTAATCTTTATTAAGCTCACTGGTTATTATAATAACTATTAATAGGTGACAATGTCACCTATTAATAGTTATTGGTGTATAGCCGCGGCTGGTGGATTTTGGGCACACCCATATCTCAGTTATTAGACATGGGACCCACATCAAACTTATATGAGTTTATAATGACATTATATAGACAAGTTCTGCGCAAGCAGAATTTAAATTAAAGTTTGCGAAAAAAAGTTAGTTTTTAAGTGCAACCCCCAGCCTCCTACCCCTCCAAATTAAGTTAATTGGAATTAAAGTGATACAATATTTAATTCACTGAAGTTTATTGAAAAATTTCAAATTTTATTAAAAAAATTCAAGAATTACAGGTTTTATACCATTTATAATTTTTATTATTTCTTTTACTAAATTTAAAAAAATTTGAAATGGTATAAAACCTGTAATTCTTGAATTTTTTTAATAAAATTTGAAATTTGTCGATAAACTTCAGTGAATTAAATATTGTACCACTTTAATTTGAATTATCTTAATTTGGAGGGGCAGGAGGCTGGGGGTTGCACTAAAAAACTAACTTTTTTTCGCATACTTTAATTTAAATTCTGCTTGCGCAGAACTTGTCTATATAATGTCATCATAAACTCATATAAATTTGATGTGGGTCCCATGTCTAATGAGATATGGGTGTGCCAAAATCCACCAGCCGCCACTGGGTGACATACAAATAAATTTACTTCAGGTGACATTAAATAGTGGTTATTTTGATTTTTTATTAACGACTCTTTTGGTCTAAAACAAGCTATTAATGAACCAACACGTATTTCAGCAACCTCATTGTAACTAATTAATGTCATTTGCATGAATACAAATGAACTTAAAATATGCAACTCTGTAGTCATAGACACCAGCACCTCAGACCATTATCTAACCATGTCTACAATCAAATATTAAACAATAAAAGATTGATTTTTAAATTTTAAATAATGATTTAAATTCCATTGACTGGCAGGTACCTACTTTATAGAATGGCCATATTGATGATAAGGTTAACTGTCTTAATAATATAATTTTAAATTTATTTGATAAACATGCACCATTAGTGATTAAGAAGATTGACAGCGTCCCGCAGCCAATTAAATATTTCCCATTTACGAAAAATAATGCCCTCTTAATTGATGCCTGTTCCGGGCAACGATAAGCCAATTGATTATTTTCAAATGATATTTAACGATGAAATTATTGATTACATCGTGAAACAAACGAACATTTATGCCAAGGAAGTCTTAAGCCCGCTGCACAATAGCCCGGTAACGGGAACGGGAATCCTA
The DNA here is from genome assembly GCA_921294245.1 of Brassicogethes aeneus. Classification (NCBI taxonomy): domain Eukaryota; kingdom Metazoa; phylum Arthropoda; class Insecta; order Coleoptera; family Nitidulidae; genus Brassicogethes; species Brassicogethes aeneus. The sequence goes on from OV121137.1 coordinate 10,696,847, forward strand.
ACAATAAAGGTGGGAGAGACTAAAAAACCACTGTTGATAGATAGGGTTCGCTGAGTCTCTCCCACCTTTACCGTTTATTTTCTCGTTCCCGTTACCGGGCTGTTGTGCAGCGGGCTTTATTGTCTTTATCATAAAGACTTTATGGGGTTCAGAACACGCAACTAAGGATAAGCAAGTGGAAAGCTCTTATTCGAGAGGAATTTCTATTATTCTTGGGCCTTACATTGCATACTGATACTATACGATTAAATCGTCTTTCACTTTGCAAATTTTTACGAAAAAAAAAATGAGCAGACAGGTTTCTTGGAATTATTAGATGTTTGCATTCTGCTCAATATCTCGCTAATTGTGAATCCAACAATGACCGCCTATACAAAATACGTCCGATAGTGGAGTTTTTCAATAGAAAAATGAGCGAAATTTAATATCCTGGCAGAAAAGTGTCCTTAGACGAATCGATGGTTTTTTGGCGTGGTCTTCTTGAAATTCGCCAATACATACAAAATAAACGTCATAAATACGATATTAAATTATACAGCTTGTTTATACTAAAACCGAATATATCTATATATATATATATATGGGGCGTGGCCTCGCCTCCCTCCAACGCGCGACACAGTAGCTAAGCAAATAGACTGCATCGCTAATGAGATTTTTTGCATTATTATCATTTAATTTACCTGCTCGACCTTTCGTCATGTCGTTTATCACACAAGCAACTGTGACGCGTCTTGGAGGGAGGCGAGGCCACGCCCCATATATATATAGATATATTCGGTTTTAGTATAAACAAGCTGTATATGTTGACGGAAACAAATGGCATAATTTTAAAGTCGTTTGTGTACACTGGACAGATGGATGATCAAGGGAGAAAAGGACATACAGCCAAGGTGGTATTGGATTTGTTGGATTATTTTTTGGACTGTTGACATTCGGAATTTTTGGACAACTACTACAATTGGTTCGATTTAGAAGAAAAACTCTCAAAACGCTCAACCTACTCCACCGGAACTTTGAATTCAAAAAGGAAGGGCAGTCCGAAGAAAAAATTTAAAAATGGAAAAAGCAATGCTCAATAAGCCAACAATATAGGATGTAGGAAAATGGAAGGACAAGCGAGATGTGCTATTTATATCGAATGAATATAATAATAGAATGATTTAGTAGGCGGACAAGAAAAATAACAATCGGAAAAAAACCTGCTGCCATTTAGTTTATTAACCAATATATGGGTGATGTAGATCGTTAGAAAACTCTGCAATGGCCATTGAAACTGGCCATTCATTTTATGCAAATTATGCTACTAAATGGCTTTAATTTATTCAATAAATATTTTGGAAAAGGGATTAATCTATATAATTTTAGGCTTTCAGTACTGGAAAATCTGTTGCAGACCGATCCTAAGCCCACCCCAATACGATCATAAGTCCATGTAATTTCCAAAATTTTGGAAAAGAATGATTAAGGCGAAACAAAAAGAAACGTTGCCATCAAGTTACTGTTTTGTGTTCGTGTTTTGTGCTTTATTTTACAAAACAATTGTGTCACGTATGTCGGCCAGCACTAAGATATTTTTAGCATAAAGAATGACTTTTTAAAAGAGTTCTTTAGCACCTGGATATGTGTCATCCAGATTAGCAGCGTATCTGTTAAAAAAGTGATATAAAAATGAACTTTTATGATACTTAATAAAATGAATAAATAAGTTATAAATGAAAATTGTCCTTTGGGCAATCGCTCAGGGGGCCCATTCTGCAACTACCAGTGTGCTGACCTGCTAAATTCGCCTGTAAATAAATTTTGTTTATTTTCCATTTATGTACAGTTAAGGAAAATAGTAATGTCTATTTGAATGCTCAATTATAACTGTTCGTAAGCATTCGGAAATAGTCAACATCTCTTGGATGTATTTAAAAATATGCCTATATTTAGAATTTACTACCTGCTCATATTGAATTTATTATTTATTTTTAAAGAAGGAGTATTACACATTTAACCGTATTTTGATTAAATCGTTCATTTTATGAAATATTTTTTTATAGTTTTAGAAAATTTATACATTTATTCTATAAAAAACTTTTAAAAAGAACTTTTTAGGCTAAAAATAATATTATTAAGTTGTAGTTTTTTAAAACTTACTTTACATTTTTTGAACTAGCAATGATTCAATACACTATTCTACATCAGAGGAATAAAATAAAAATTTAATTACTTGTTGCACGTTTATGTGTTAGAATATTTCTGTGGGTAAAAGGCATAAGGAGATAAGTCAAAAAAAGCAATTTTTCAGTAGAGCCTTAAACGTATTCGCATTAATTCAGGAAACATATTTATGGTTAGCGGGTACACCCTTTTGTTAGCACATGTAATATGCTAACAAAAGCGTATACCCGCTAAACATAAATATATTTCCTGAATTAATGCGAACACGTTAAGTCTCTACCGAAAAATTGCTTTTTTTGACTTATCCCCTTATGCCTTTTACCCACAGATTTATATTTAGAATATTTTTAAATTAAATGTACTAGGATTTATCAAAAACCGTTTAATATATGTAATTTAAATAAAAAATTAACATACCTATGAAACTATCTAAAAAAATGCTCCTGTTAAAATGTAAGCTCTTAAATATTAAATTTTTATTTTTTTAATTACTTTGAAATTGTAAACTCGTTAACGGATTATATTAGTGGACCGATAAAACTGAAACAAATTTTTGTAGGGAAGCTAAGTCTTTACAAAAAGGTATCCCATCATTTTATGATAAATTAACTCTTTTAGAAGGTATTCAAGGTAAAAGTTGAATTTATAGAAATTTTCCAGATTTTCCTACTTTTTCAGCGAAACTAAATTTATGGTAAAATTTACATTAATAATTATTTAACATTTAAAAAATTATAATTTAAGCACGATATTACCAAAGGGTTTGGACCCAATTTGGTCAAATATTAAATTATTATTTAAAAATAGTTCAAGTGCCATGCAAAAAGACTTATTCCATCTCCATATTATTTTTGTAAGTAATTAATCTACTATTTTTATTGATTACAATTTTATTTTTGGCACTTAGACCCTTTGGGAAGATCAAGCTTCAATTATTATAAGTTTATGCCGTTTTCATATTTTATTGGATTTTTATAGGTATACATTGAAATAAGTTGGTATTGGGCAGTTATTTCATAAAACAAATAATGAAAACTAAAATGTTGATTAACGTATTAAAAGTGAATTTGAAGAACAAAATTCATTTTATTTTAAAATTTTAATAGCTTTAATTTACATAGTAAGAATAAATATTTTTATTTAAATTGCCCAGGTAACAAAAAATCACATCAAAAGGTAAAGAGGGTTTTAACAGTTTTATTTGCAAAATTATGCAAACGTTTATAATTATTTTAGTATTTAATATCTATATATTTAATTTAAATATATTATTTTATAAATAAAAACTAATTAAATAACATGTAGTTTATTAAATAAATTATAGAACATACATTATATTTAAATTATTTCAAAATCAATTTTATTTCTTAAATATTTAAATGATTAAGAGTATTTCATAAAAGCTTAAAAGTCAAATAAAATGTGCGTAAAAAGAATGATAAATAGCAGGTAGGTAGAATTGTTTAGTTTAAAAATAAATATGTTAATTTTATTACCAAAACTCCAATGTCTCCGAACAATTACAATGGAGCATTTAAATGGACATTACTATTTTCTGTAACTGTACCTTAAAAACTCTAAAACATAAAATCAAAATTAATCGATAAAATTATATTTTTATTTATTTAACAAGTTTCTTTTCATGTGTTGTTTGTTTGGATGGGTTAAATAAAATAAATATTAATGTAGAAGATATTTTTCCATGTAATACATATCACCTAATAACTTTGCAATTGGAATTTCACCAATTGTCTCTTTAAAAAACAATAACTCAACAGTTACTGATCGAATAGCTCGAAGACTTGGGACCAGTAAAAGTAATCTTCCAAACCTTGTAGGCTGTCTTGGATATCTTGTTCGCACATAATCTCCCAAGATACATTGGGCTTGATCTTGTAACATTTCTACTGGATGAACATCACATAAGCCGAATGTTCCTAAAATTAATAAAATTTTATATTTGACGTTACATTTTTTTAATAGAATATGTTTAATACGAAAGCGTAGAAGGGCCAGCAAAAATTTTACAATTTTTAGCCAAAACTAACTTTGATTTTTGCAATTTCTATTCTATAATTGTAACTTGAACTTACAATTGTAACTTGAACTTACAATTGTAGGTTCAAGTTACAATTGTAAGTTCAAGTTACAATTGTAACTTGGGCAGAAGTAGTGATAAGAAACAGAATAAAAGCATAAACATTCTCTAAATGACTAAATTCCCTTCTTACAAGATCGATTCTGCACTAGGGGTGGGCAAAATAATCGATTAATCGATTATTATCGATTATTTTTTTTTTGTAAAAATCGATTAATCGATTATTCGATTATTATAATAGTAATTATTATTATTTAAATAAAGAATGTACTGTCTGTCCACGATAAGTTGGGGGACCGAATGAATTAAGTTATTTAATTATTCAACAATTGTCGTGTTGTGTGCTTTTAAAACGTATTTTTTTTAATATAAATAATAATATTATATAATTTATATATATATATATAAATAATAATAAAAAACATAACTGAGTAGGTATGTTTTTTAATATTATTTATCTAAATTGCATGAACATTTCTTTGCTCCGCCAACTTATAATGGTCAAACGCATTTTTTTTAAACTAATAATATTATCGATTAATCAAATAATCAATTAATTAATAATCGATTAATCAAATAATCGATTAATCAAAAAATCGATTAATCAATAATCGATTAATCGAAAAAATCGATTATTTTAGATAATCAATAATCGATTATGAATTTTGATAATCGCAGCCCTAGTCTGCACAGAAGCCGTTTTAAGGTTATAGGGCTTATACGTTATGCTTTAAATAATATTATAATATTTATTTTTGCTGAAGCCCCATTTTAAAATTTTGTTCCATAGCTACCTATTAAAAACACTAAATTGGTTATACTATAGAGAGAAGAAACAATAAACCGAGCAATAAACTTACCTTTAGGTTTATCCTACAATTGTAACTTAAACTTACAATAATTATTGTAGGTTCAAGTTACAATTGTAACTTGAACTTGCAATTGTAACTTGAACCTACAATTGTAAGTTCAAGTTACAATAATTGTAACTAATTGTAACTACAATTATTGTTAGTTCAAGTTACAATTATAGAATAGAAATTGCAAAAATCAAAGTTAGTTTTGGCTAAAATTTATAAAATTTTTGTTGGCCCTTCTACGCCTTCGTAGTTTAAGAACAAAATGGATTTATTAAAATATGTTTGTGAAAATATACAATTTATAATATTATTTAATAATAATAATTTAGTACCTGGAGTAAATAATATAATGGCCTTCATACACCCACATTCACTTCCGTCAGGAGATATTTGTCTAAACCGACACATAATTTCCTAAAAAAACATATAATTTATAAAAATAACAGTAACAATATTTAAACAAATTAAACACAAACAACCTTTAGTAGCTTTTTTAAATTACCCGTCGTTTAGGCCTTGAAACTAGAGATGGGAATCGGAAAGTTTCCATTTTAAGGAAACTTTCCGTTTTGGAAAGTTTCCAATTGGGAATTTATTTTCATTTTGAAAGTTTCTTTTAAGCTACCGGAAACATTCCTTGGAAACATTCCTTGGAAACATTCCTTGTTTTTTTCATTTAAATGTCAATTGTTTAACCGCTGATTTTCGTTAAAGCCATGATACAAGGCCAAGAAACTTTGAATAAGAATTTATTGTGTGTTAATTTAAGGTAGAAGAAGAAGTATAAATAATGTAAGTTATGTTACATAACCTCAATGAAGCCGGATTATTCAGCATCATCACAAAAAACCCTGGCATAAAAAAAATTTTTTCGCAATAAAAATTTTTTTTTGAAACTTTCGGAAAATTTCGGGAATTTTCGATGGAAAGTTTCCGGAAATTTTCGTCAAATGGGAATTTTTCCATCTCTACTTGAAACTAAACCATTCATGGTAGCTCAAAAAGTTAGAGAGCAATTTTGTAGTAGGTACATTTAATTACATTACTTACAAAATTGTTGCTTGCAACTTTTTCATTAAAATTTAAAAAGTTATATACTCGGTAAATCCTATATTTATGATTTTTTAATTTCCGTAATTAAACTAATCAGTATAAAACCCATAAAAAGGTTATTAAACTTTTTAGTAAATATAATACTTTATTTTAAATGTTTTTATTCTTTAGGGTATTTCCACGAAACCTTACCCCACCTTGATAAAAATCAGATGTGTTATTTAACAAAATAACAACTATGGTTGTGTTCTGTAATTTACTGTCAGTGCTGAAAACGCATTCCGAAATCCACTTTCAGTTACTGAGCTCAGTGGTAAATACTACCCTTTTATAAATGTACGGCAGATTAATTTTACTGAAACAACTGGTGACAGAGAGGTGCTATGGTTCTAGTAAAACACATAACCAAACTTTTAAACAAAAAATAGCTGTCAAATAAAGTGAAGGATATAAATTATACCTATCATATAATGGTATTTGGTGAATACCTATAGGATCAATTATTTCAATATTTATTGATAAAATATTACTTGGAAGTACAAGCAGCATTGACGAAGGCAGGTCGCCGGGGAGTTGCATACGAAGACCCAGAATATGAAACTACCTACTAGGTAGTACCTAGAAAATGTTACTTAGGTATATATTTGTATTCAGCGGACGAATTTAAGAGTAATTTTTGGTATTTGGCGTATTGTTGTGGTGTCAGTGCAATTTTATATTTCCTATTCCTATATACTATATACATTTTTCGACGCGGACGACGATATCATATATATATATATATATATATATAACGGGTGATTCATTTAGACCTTTTTTTTTAAATTCTAAATAAAATGCATAAAATGGAATTGGATGGCGGAATCTTTATTATGGCCTGAAAGAACAATCTTTGACATTTATTTTTTGAAAATAATTTCATTTAAATGCTGTCCGGGACTACGGCGTACGTGGTCCATTCGGAAGATCCAATTTTCGATCACTCTTTCTAGCATTGCGACCGGTATCTGCCCAATGAGGCGAGTAATGTTGGCTTCTTAGTCCTGAATCGTAGCTGAATTATAGACGAAGACTTTTGATTTAACAAGACGGAGCTGCGGCACACACAGCCCGCGAAACAATAGCTTTATTGAGAAATCATTACTCGGGTAATTGGGCAGATACCGGTCGCAATGCTAGAAAGAGTGATGGAAAATTGGACCTTCCGAATGGACCACGCTGTACGCGGCCAGCATTTAAATGAAATTATTTAAAAAAAATAAATGTCAAAGATCGTTCTTTTAGGTCATAATAAAGATTCCGCCATCCAACTCTATTTTATGCGTTTTATCTAGAATTAAAAAAAAAAGATCTAAATGAATCACCCTTTATATATATATATATATATATATTTCTTATAACTGTTATATTTATTTTTTATTTATGTTCTCTGCTGTGCCGAAAGCATAGACAAAATATGGCCGAAAGTAAAGTTTGTCAATTGTCAGTAAATCACAAATCATAACCACCTTGCGTAACCATTGTCACTTTCTGCTGCTACTGAGGCGTTTCAATTTTACTATTGCGTCAGTACTGAATAAATTACGGAACGGTCTTTTTTCGCTACTGAAAATAAAATTACTGATAGTAATGGCAGTAAATTACGGAACACAACCTAAGGTTGTGTTCCGTAATGAAGGATATAAATTATATCGCCTATGTTCCGTAATTTACTGTCAGTACTGTCGGTACTGAAAACGCATTCCGAAATCCACTTTCAGTTAATGAGCTCAGTGGTAAATACTACCCTTTTATAAATGTACGGCAGATTAATTTTACTGAAACAACTGGGGACAGAGAGGTGCTGTGGCTCCAGTAAAACACATAACCAAACTTTTAAACAAAAAATAGCTGTCAAATAAAGTGAAGGATAAATTATATCATATAATGGTATTTGGTGAATACCTATAGGACTAATTATTTTAATATTTATTGATAAAATATTACTTGAAAGTACAAGCAGCAGTGACGAAGGCAGGTCGGCGGGGAGTACGCATACGAAGACCCAGAATATGAAACTACCTACTATAGTACTACCTATAGGTAGTACCTAGAAAATGTTATATATTTGTATTCAGCGGACGAATTTAAGAGTAATTTTTGGTATTTGGCTTATTGTTGTGGTGTCAGTAAAATTTTATATTTCCTATACATTTTTCGACGCGGACGACGATAACATTAAATTTTCCATATTTCTCTGCCATAAACCAAACATTATATTTCTTGTAACTGTCATATTTATTTTTTATTTATGTTCTCTGCTGTGCCGAAAGTAAAGTTTGTCAATTGTCAGTAAATCACAAAACATAACCTTGCGTAACCATTGTCACTTTCTGCTGCTACTGAGGCGCGTTCCAATTTCACTGTGCGTCAGTACTGAATAAATTACGAACGGTCCTTGCCCGCTACTGACAGTAAAATTACTTACATTAATGGCAGTAAATTACGGAACACAGCCATCATATAATGGTATTTGGTGAATACCTATAGGACTAATTATTTCAATATTTATTGATAAAATATTACTTGCAGTGATGAAGGCAGGTCGCATACGAAACTACCTACTAGGTAGTACCTAGTTCTATAGAAAATGTTATATATTTGTATTCATATTGTTGTGGTGTCAGTAAAATTTTATATTTCCTATTCCTATATACATTTTTCGACACGGACGACGATAATATTAAATTTTCCATATTTCTCTGCCATAAACCAAACATTATATTTCTTATAACTGTTATATTTATTTTTTATTTATGTTCTCTGCTGTGTCGAAAGTAAAGTTTGTCAATTGTCAGTAAAGCTTAATTTTCATGTATCCGTTTGTACGTTAGTCCGTTCATCCGGGAGCGCTCCTATTGGTCCAATTATAATTCAAAAATTATGACATTTTTTCCGTCCGTAAAGTTTTAACTTCGTACATCTTACGGAAAAATTTAAAATAATTTTAACTAATCTGTCACTACACATCTGTTTTTGACTCCTAACGTTATTTTAAGATACTTTATTTTCAAATCTTTTAATATTCTTTTAATTAGATTGTAAAACGGAAATATAACGTTCGTTATGTGAATAATAATAATAATAATTGTTGACATTATTGTAACTATGACAATTAAGCATTAGGTAAATTTAGTAAAGTGAATATACTGACCCTTCATTTTTATTTGTCGCCACATCAATCCGTTAAACGTCATTAAAAAACGGATGCATGAAAGTTAAAACATTTCTTATCGGACGATTTTAATGAAAAACGTACAAACGTATAACGGACAAACGGATACATGAAAATTAAGCTTAAATCACAAATCATAACCTTGCGTAACCATTGTCACTTTCTGCTGCTACTGAGGCGCGTTCCAATTTTACGATTGCGTCAGTACTGAATAAATTACGGAACGGTCTTTTTTCGCTACTGACAGTAAAATTACTGATAGTAATGGCAGTAAATTACGGAACACAACCTATATCTGAAGTCAAATAGTTTAATTGCGACGTAATATATAACCTTAAAATATTCGTACATTGAGATGCTAAGAAGCTAACATTAAGAATAAACACGGAAGAGTTTCAGTACTCGATAAAATGTTCAAATGTCGTTACATTTTAAGAAAATTTTAGAAAATAAAGTATGCAATTTTTGTGCATTTAAATACGTGCTTGTTTAAGGTTATTATTCAAGTTTTACAAAAAAATTTATTACTACATGCTTTCATCCAAAGTTTTACAGTATCATCTTTAGAAGCCAACTTGGTCGCACTTTTCTAAGGTCGCGCCCGTTACGCTATTCATGACGTTATAAAAGGTTTTCTTTAAAAGTTTTTATTGACATTTTGTTTGAGTTAATTTTTCATACTATTTTTTTATATTAACTTATCTTATTTATATGAACAAACCCTTTATTATCATAAAAAAACGCAGTTTTAGTGTGGCACCCGTTACAATGGAAATACCCTTTAGTAAATAATAGTAGATTATGTCATAAGGAGTAGAAGTGACTCTTTTTGTGGTGAGTACAGAGATTGACGGCCGAAGCGTAGCTGAGGCAGGCAACTGTATGAAGCACAAAAAGAGCTTCTACTGCAAAATAACATATACCTACTAGGGCGTAATATAAATAGGATAAGCAATAGAATTATTTTATTTACTCATAACTCATGTAGGATAAAATTTTGGCTAAAAGCATTACAACTTATTGATAAAAAAAATGCTGCGCTTGAATTAATTTTGACGTACTGACATAAATGTCAGTGACATTTGTTTGGAGTTCCGATATTGGCGACTCGTCAATCATCATAATATTATACTAATAAACTAGTTGTTCTTTATTTCGTTCAATTAAATATTCCGTGCGATTATAATAATTATAATTATTAATATAATTAATACATCGTGATAAATGCTAAATTAATTTTTTTATTTGACGTCTATTGAGTCACCTATGGATTTACTTCTATCCCTAGGCTTTTTTAAGTTTTTTGTCTGCTGCTAACGAAAAAGACGCACTTTAACTATCTCTATACATGCATATAAGGTTGTATAGAGATAGTTGAAGTGCGCCTTTTTCATTAGCGGCAGACAAAAAACTCAAAAAAGCCTGGGTGACTCAATACACGTCAAATAATAAAATTAATTTGGCATTTCATACAAAGCAATCACGATGTATTAATTATATTAATTATAATTGCACGGAATATTTAGTGATTATTTATTAAATTTTAATCAGTGGCGGCTCGTAGGTTTTGAAAAAGGGTGGGCACAAAAAATTTACCTACTAATTTTTGTACATAAAGTCAATTCTCCTATTTTTCATGCGAGAAGAGACTGTCTAACTGATCACGTATGTCTACTTTGCCTATGACAATAAAATCCATGCATGCATTCATCTGAGAAACTGATTTTCGTGTTTCTTAGCCCTCTCTGCGATGTGTTTTAAATCATCTAACCCATGTTGAGTCCACGCACTAATCTCTTTTAAAAGTTAGAAATCAAACCAACCGACAAAGACAAAAACTCTCTGCAAACTGGCTACAAGAGACGCGGGGCTCGGGCACTGAGCCTCGGTGCCCCAAATTGACGATATATTCGCGTACTGCGAGGATAACCGAATATCACCGAATAATGCTTGCACAGAAAAAAATCTAACATAGTACCAAGAACAGCGCTGTCATTGAATGCATTAAAATTGAAGCAATCTAAATTGTTATTTGCTCAATTATTTACTATTAAACCAAAATAGGGAAATGGTTTGCCTAAATGTCAAGGATTTTATTAAGTTAAATGTATACATAGTATTATACTATTAGTATATACTATTAGTATACATACAATAGTAACGTTATTAAATAAATCAAATAAGTATTTAATGCAATAACATTCTAACATTCTAACAAATAAATATTAATATGAATATCAATAGATTTAGGAGCGATAACTTTTGTTATTAATTTAAAAACAGTAAACGATTATAAACCAAGTGCTAACTACCTATTGGCATTATAGGAACTGTTACTCAGGAATACGGATTACAAGATCCCATTGGTTTAATGGCTCACCCATTAATGCTATGCTAGTGTTTTTTCTGTGTGGAATGGGAACATTTAAAATTGTGCCCCGGCGCAGTGTTGCCAGATTCGCAATCTGGCCGGCACAGCGTTTTGCTCGCTGCAGCGTTGCGTAAAAAAGGTTTAAATCCAACCGTTTGACCGGACGAAAGGAAGGTTTGATTTAGTAATTACAATGGTGTTACGTAAAACTAAATTAATGCACAATGCAACAAATAACTTTTATTACTTTTTATCTGGGCGGTTGGGTGGGCACGTGCCCTTGTGCCCTTTAGAACCAGCCGCCACTGATTTTAATTGAACGATATAAAGAACAACTAGTTTATTAGTATAATATTATGATGATAGACGAGTCGCCAATGTCGGAACTCCAAACAAATGTCAGTACGTCAAAATTAATTCAAGTGCAGCATTTTGACAGAGCAGTTTTTATTTTTAGTTTAGGATATTTATCGGCATTTTAAGTAAGGGTTATAAGTTTTTTTAGTTATTATCAATAATTTCTAATACTTGAAGAGCTGCAGTGCGTGTAATTGTACATTTAGATTAAGTAAATAAAATAATTATATTGCTTATCCTATTTATATTACGCCCTTGAAAAAAAAATAGTATATGTTATTTGGAGTAGAAGCCCTTTTTGTGCTGTACAGTTGCCTGCCTCAGCTACGCTTCGGCCGACAATCTGTTCTCACCTTATGACATATTCTACTATTTTTAATATATTCTTTTATTTTATTACGATATATTGGAAATGCAACATACACTTTTTTTAATATATACCTAGGTATTTAAAAAAAATTAAAATTGCATTTCTTACATAAAGGTTTTAAGGTTTACTCACAATTGTGAGTTTACTTTTCTTAAAAATAACACTTAAGCATATAAGCTTTGACCTATTAAAAAAATTCATTAGGTAGGTATTTGTTTTTTAGGTCTACAAACTATACTATTGATAATGCCCTATTAGTTTAAGTTTTAAAACCAAAAAAAGACCAGCTACATAAATAATTATTTTTTTTAGTATTTTGCGAATGAAAAAAAAACATTATCCTAGAGGATTTTTACTGAAATTTTACATAAAAAAACGATAATGCTTTTTTGAAATACCCTAATGTTTAATATGAATTAAAATTTGTGTAGGTATACCTTCAAATGTATGTATGGACTCGTAATCGAATTTAAAAAAAAGGGTAGGTATGAGTTAAGTAAGAATTAAAATAAAAAGAGGTTATATATCGTTCTGTTGTGAGTGTTGTCACACTGTTGTGTAAAGTGATAATGTAGGACTATAGTCCTAGAACCCGTGGCGTAAAACCGCAGGGTAAGCAATAATTGGTTTTCTGCGGATAAAGCGTCATTTCTACAAGGAACAAAATTAAAATATGACATTTAGAAGGATTCAATAAGCTGAGAGCCGTCTCGCAATACTTTTTGTTAAATAAACTTTTCACCTGTATTGTATTACATCAACAATTTCTTCTAAAATATTTTCTACCGTTCTTGGAGACAATCGAAATCTGGTTAGAAAATTAATATTGTCCCACATTTCAAAATGATTTATTCTTGGACAAATAACTTTTAGTCTTCTAAAGTCCTCTTCATCATTACTATAGGCATTTACATCATATATGAAACCTTCTAAATGTCATATTTTAATTTTGTTCCTTGTAGAAATGACGCTTTATCCGCAGAAAACCAATTATTGCTTACCCTGCGGTTTTACGCCACGGGTTCTTTTGTTTTGAATTAGCTGTTCGTTTAGCCCCGTCAACGGCTGGGTAGTACCCATGGCTTTCTTGCGATTTCATAATTTTTTATGCATTTTACTTTCTTTTTAGCCAAAGAAAAAGTTGTAGATCGAGCCTTTTTTTTGAGCGGTTCAGTATCAAATATAGCAGTTTTATTACACGACATCACTGCCTTCAAATAAATATACTTAATAAATTGCAGCACATTTTCTACTAAAGCAAAAAATAAACTTACCGTAATCTTAAAATTGTAATCAATAAATTTAATAAATTTATAATATTGATCACACTACCTTCGTGACATTCTTAACCCGTTACTGCTACTATGCTATTTTAGTACTGTTCATACTACTATCCGGTCAAATTGACCGGAGCGAATAAATCCTATTTTTTCTACATTTGTACAATAATAATGTTTAGTAATTGTCAATAAGTATTAAAGTAATTAAAAGGTCAAATTGACCGAACAGTAGCAGTTACGGGTTAAAAAAAACGCAAAACAGAGTCTAAAATGACGTTGGCGTGCAGCCGTTACCATTACAACGCATTACCAACTTTACAAATTTTATACAAACCTAGAGTTGATAAATCCTCACTATGATTGTAATTGAAAAACCCAAACGCGACCTAAACTCGGAGTTGATTTAAGTCAGAGATAAGCCAGAGTTACTCAACTCTAGATTTAACTAGCCTTTTGAAAAACTGGCCCTAAGAGTACCTAGTTTCAGACGAAATAATAATAAAAAAAGACTTAATTATAGTTTTTTTACTTTAGCTTATAACTTCCTAAAAGCAGCGATAAGCGAGGGAGCTGTCACACCCACCTAACTTTTCCAGAGACGGCATTTTCCGAGGTTAAGTAATAATTTCAATAAATAGGAACGAAATTTCGATGATTTAAAAAAAATGGGCATTTTCTGAAAATTATTTAGTCAAAGATTACGTAAGATACGTAAGGGTAATTTTATATCAAATCAACCAAAGGTTTCGAATTTGATGAATTTTGGTACAGTTGCTTTTTCCATTGAAAAACTCGAGAAACAAAATTAAATAGTTTTTTTATTATGGATTTTTGAAAATCAAAAAATTTACCAATTTGCCTCTGCAGGCTCTTAAAACAACAGGTATATCTCAGGAATTTTAAGGATAATTGTATTGTATTTTAAGGATAATTGTATTGTCATTAAAAATTTTCTGATAGTATGCTTACAGCACGACAACTACCTTAATTGTAATAATCTTTTTTTAAATATCCTTACATGGCAAAAATAACGGTTTTATTTAAAAATATAACATATTATGAATATATTAACTTAAAGCTACAACGAAAAAATATATAAGGTATAAAACAAATAAAAATAACTTTATTTTTTGTTTTAATTTTTTTTATAATTTTTGAAACCACTTAAGAAATGGGAGTTGATTTTTTGTCTTTTTTAAGAATTTTTGAAGTTTCCAACATTTTTTTTTGGTTAAGGTATAAGTTTAATCTGTAACAGTAGCAAGCTGAACTTTCCTCAATGTTGTATCTTTATGAATTATCAATATATTTGCCTTAGGTTTTGGATAATAAAAATAATTTGCTGGTCCATTCGGATGTAAAAAACGAACTTTAATTTTCTTAGACTCTTTATTCTTTCCAATTGTAAAATCTAACTACTAAGAGCTCTTATAGTTAATGGTAACAAAACCAGATTTAATAAACCTTTATACAGAATTCGTTATTTGAACACATTTATCAAGGTATTAAATATGTTGTTTCAAGATGAGAAAAAGGTTTGTTACAATTCTGGATTCTGAAACTGGAATCAAAGCATGAATTATTTGTGTCCCCGCGACAGTCTGCGCTTCAGCAAATGTTTTCTTAAAATAAGAAATAGTTGTCTATATTTCAGAACTTAAAAGTGATTCCTGGAATGTTCCCTGTTGCAACATGATACAGTTGTTCCGGGGTCATTTATTAATCATAAGACCTTTGCAGGCTGGCTTTGCTGGTCAACCTTTTTACTGTACCCCCCACAAATCGTCGCAGGCATTCCTGTGTCCTGGCAAAAAAATTCCACTCTGCCTAAATTCCAAATTCTGTCTCATGGTAACATAGATTAATAAAGTTTTTTTGTTTTTATATTGTGCTGCGTACCCATCAGATAAATAAAAGATTTTGGAAAGATTCTGGATTTTTTTTTATTCAGGGATTAAATGGCTTAAAAATTAATGAAAAGCGACAGTATTATGAATCAGGCAATCCAAAACAAAAAGGTAGTTTTAATGTGTTATTTTATATCTTTCATTTTTAAAATAAATCAGAAACGGGTGAAGGGTGCAACCCCGTCAGGCCATGGCCTTACTGTTAGTAAAGTGGTATGATTATATTTTTAAATTAAATTTTGTTTCATTATAAAGCTGTTTCCGCAACTTCTCAAAAGTTTTTGAAAATTGAACTATCAAAGTTATAACAATTTTGCCAGAGGTAAAATATTTATGATGTTTTTGAAAATACATGTCACACTGTATACAATAAATTTATATATGGGTTATTCTCAAAATAACTACAATCTTTGCGTGACGTGTGTTTTTTTCTCCCATATTAAAAAAAAATGGTAAAAATAAGTAACATTTTTAAAGTACACAACGTTAACTAACAGTACTTTAAGTAAAAAAAATAAGAAAAAAAAATATAGCCCAAAAAACTGATCTGAATAGAGATATTGTCCTTTCCGTGGAACGTGACTATATCGGGTTGGTAAGTTTCAGTTAATGTAGTGAAAAGCCTGCATATTAAAAAAACCTAAAAAATTGCCATTATTATTAAATACCCCAAAAATACATAGATATGGTTCATATTCCTTTTTATTCTTTTTAATTTAATATTGTAGTTTAGTCATTTATACGTTACCAGTTTCGATCCATTCCGAGGACTTATTTGTAAGTGCAAAATTTCAAAAGTATTTCGCACCACTCACGTCAACCGTTAATTTTATGTCATTAAAAAACCTGTCATTTGTTATTTAAGTCGCCCTTGTCAGTTCTTTTTTGAAAGGTTGTAAAGAAGCGTTCATGTTTATGTCATAGATGACCGAAGGTATAGATAGCCGACTCTCGTTAGAAAATAGAAACAAAGTTAATTTAACAGCGGATATCACCGCCCGTGGCGCTGCAAGCAGATCCATTCTATATAGCGACATCTATTGTCCAAGGGCTTTACTAACAGCCTGGAATCTACAGTGCGACATCTAGTGTGTGATATCTATACTAACTTAAATCTCCTTGAATTTTAAAATTGTAAACCGTAAAAATTTTGTTTTAAATACAAATCTTGCTCGAATGAAACTGACTAACAAATATATTTAAATCGGTTAATTTTTATTAAAGACTTTCAGAAATTAATAATTATATTGTGAGACAATGAGTCCTTATAAAAAAAATTTAATATTAAAACCATTGTCTAGAAATTTTAAACAAACATATTTAAATATGTTGTATTTTCAGATGTCCAATAAGATTTGGTAAGCTTTATTATAAAATTCACCCATTTTAAAAGAAAACAAAATTTAATATAATAGAATAGTGTCTAAATATTATATATATATATATATTTCATTAGACATAGACATTTAATTTATTTCAAGTCCTGCATTTTCGCCATTAAGAAGAAAGGAGGTGTCATAGATGACCGAAGGTATAGATAGCCGACTCTCGTTAGAAAATAGAAACAAAGTTAATTTAACAGCGGATATCACCGCCCGTGGCGCTGCAAGCAGATCCATTCTATATAGCGACATCTATTGCCCAAGGGCTTTACTAACAGCCTGGAATCTACAGTGCGACATCTAGTGTGTGATATCTATACTAACTTAAATCTCCTTGAATTTTAAAATTGTAAACCGTAAAAATTTTGTTTTAAATACAAATCTTGCTCGAATGAAACTGACTAACAAATATATTTAAATCGGTTAATTTTTATTAAAGACTTTCAGAAATTAATAATTATATTGTGAGACAATGAGTCCTTATAAAAAAAATTTAATATTAAAACCATTGTCTAGAAATTTTAAACAAACATATTTAAATATGTTGTATTTTCAGATGTCCAATAAGATTTGGTAAGCTTTATTATAAAATTCACCCATTTTAAAAGAAAACAAAATTTAATATAATTGAAGTTTTCATGCTTATGTTGGTTTTCTCTTAAGATGTTTGCATTTTATAATGAATTCTATCAAATCCAATAGAAATTCTTATTGGTAAGTTTCATACTAATCAGATTTGTATTTTAAAAAAACTTCTCACATTTTACAATTACAAAATTTAAGGCAATTTAAAAGTTCTCATATTAATCACTAAATGTAACATTGTAGATAACAGGAGGCGATATACAATAACTGAGGAGTGACTATTCAAAACGAGACATGTCCATTTTAGTGATTTTCAAAAACAAGTCAAACATAAAAGAATTCGTTTGCTTTTGACTTATTTCTGCAAATCACTAAAATGAACATGTCTCGTTTTGAATAGTCACTCCTCAACTGTATTAATTAATAATGAGTTTGAAAAATCCTTGAATTAGGAAAATGTAATAAAACAAACAAATTATGATTTTAGATATTTTTTTAATGAAGTATATAAAAATAAAGTTTACAAGTATAAAACAAAGCAAATATAATAATATAAAAATAAAGTTTACAATTATAAAACAAAGCAAATAAGCATTAATGTCTAAACCAAAAAAAATTACTAATTTAGTTAACAATATTTTTTAATAGCCTCCTTCTTCTTGGACTCATTTTTACCTATTTATAAGGCATTTTTTATATATTGTATTGGTTATTTCTAAAGTTAACTAACTTACGTCAGGATCCTTAGGAAACGAGTGTAATACTGCCTCGTTACTTGTATTTCTACAATTAACAACAGCACATTTAAACACCATTGTAAAAAAGTCAAACTAACAAAATCGCACAAAAGGAAAACTTGTTTGTCTAGAACAAAGCTGGAACAAAACCTTCGGTCATCTATGAACACAACAATAATGGGGTCTCTAAGGTTTAAACGAAAATTTGACAAATTGTCAAATTGACAAATATGCAACCTAAAAAAGCGTGTTATTTAAATTCTGCTGCTTCAGCGCTATAGTCGATCCTATCCGCAACTAATTTTAAGGTCTGAAAAGGAAGGGGGGAGTGAGCATAGCATGGTTTATGTACGAGGCTCCAGTGTAGAAGCATAGGCTGTCCTTTCTGTTACAATTATATTTCAAACAGTAAGTATTGATTTATTTTCTAATTATTGTCATTATTATTGTCAAAGTTTTTATTTTTGGCACATCGTCACATGAGAATTATAGTGTTCTATCTGCATTTTCTTTTTTTTATTCAGGTTAGTCTTGTTTTAAGTATTAAAGATGCATATTGTTCTATCTATATATAATTGGGGTATAAATTGTACAGTTTAAGCCTTAAACTTAACAATTTCTACCCCAATTATATATAGATAGATCAATATCATCTTTAAGACTTAAAACAAGACTAACCTGAATAAAAAAAAGAAAATGTAGATAGAACACTATAATTCTCAGGTGACGACATGACAAATGCGAAGGCATAACCTAAAATTTACCTTTCTTATAGAGAATAATATACATAGGGCCAGTTTTTCAATGTGATTTAATCCGAGGTTTAATTTTAAACCCCGAGTTAAATTTGGAGTTTAATAAATTCGCGTTTTTCAATTAATTTTGATCCCCGAGTTTATATTAAACTCAGAGTTACTTTAATTCCCAGAAAGGGTATGAGTTAAGTAAGAATTAAAATAAAAACAGGTTATATATCGTTCTGTTGTGAGTGTTGTGTTAAATGATAATGTGGGACTATGATGTAAATGCCTATAGTAATGATGAAGAGAACTTTAGAAGACCAAAAGTTATTTGTCCAAGAGAAATCATTTTGAAATGTGGGACAATATTAATTTTTTAACCAGATTTCGTTTGTCTCCAAGAACGGTAGAAAATATTTTAGAGGAAATTGTTGATGTAATACAATACAGGTGAAAAGTTTATTTAGCAAAAAGTATTGCGAGACGGCTCTCAGCTTATTGAATCCTTCTAAATGTCATATTTTAATTTTGTTCGTTGTAGAAATGACGCTTTATCCGCGGAAAACCAATTATTGCTTACCCTGCGGTTTTACGCCACGGGTTCTTTTGTCTTGAATTAGCTGTTCGTTTAGCCTAGTCAACGGCTGGGTAGTACCCATGGCTTTCTTGCGATTTCCTAATTTTCTATGCATTTTACTTTCTTTTTAGCCAAAGAAAAAGTTGTAGATCGAGCCTTTTTTTGAGCGGTTCAGTATTACATATAGCAGTTTTATTACACGACATCACTGCCTTCAAATAAATATACCTAATAAATTGCATCACATTTTCCACTAAAAAAAAAACCTTACCGTAATCTTAAAATTGTAATCAATAAATTTAATAATTTTATAATAATGATTACACTACCTTCGTGACATTCTTAAAAACGCAAAACAGAGTCAAAAATGACGTTGGCGTGCAGCCGTTACCATGACAACGCATTACCAACTTTACAAATTTTATACAAACCTAGAGTTGATAAATCCTCACTATGATTGTAATTGAAAAACCCAAACGCGACCTAAACTCGGAGTTGACTTAAGTCAGAGATAAGCCAGAGTTATTTAACTCTGGATTTAACTAGCCTATTGAAAAACTGGCCCATAGATGTCCATTCAGTGGACGTCTTTTCTGTGGACATAATTAACCCATAAATAGAAAAATTAAGGTTTGCATGCAATATCAATCTTATTTTAGTTTAGGATTAAAAAAATAATAAACCGAAAGTGTAGTTATTTTGAGAATCACCCATATAAGAAAGCGTATTATTTGAAAACCAAACTAAAAAAGCAGTTTTCGTTATAAAAATTAAATTAATTTTTTCAATTTTAAATTTGACACAACAACATTCTGTTTTCTCAAAAAGCGAGTTTTAAGCATTTACAAATATTTTGTTAAAAATATGCTTAAAATTATAAAATACATGTTAGTGTATGCATACACTAACCCTTATAAGGGTTAGTCCCTATAGGGACACGTGTATCTTTTGATCAATTAACTTCAAATTTTGCAAGAATTTGTTATTTTTTTAATTTGGGACTTATGTGAGGGCCCCACCAGTTTTAATTAAAAAAAAATTATACAGGGTATTTAAATTTATACAGGTTGTTTCCAATATCTTTGAATTTTGACCTGATACAGCTAAACCAAGCACGACCTAATCTACGACCAAAAATTAAGTTTACGTGTCCGAGCGTTTAGCTGTGATATTTTCACCTCCCTACAGTGTTTTTAGTCACAAACTCAAAATATTTTTATGGGAAAATAAATAATAAAAACTTAAAGAAAATTTTAATTTGTTATCGTCATTAGAAGTAAAAAGGTTTTCGGGTTTTAAGCCGCGCCTCCTAGTAATTCGGTTTGACATTTTGACAGCCATGTTGCTGAGACGCGGCTTAAACCCCGAAACCTTTTTACTTCTAAAGAAAATGACCGCGAAAGCCTTAGAGATAATACAGTCATGTTTGATAATTTTGTGAAGTTATTCGTTATTCGTTCGTGAATTTTGTAAATGCCGACTAATGCATTAAAAAGTCTACATTTGACATTTAAATAAATTATTTTTTGATAAGGGTAAAAAAGTTCTAGCTACGCCATTTATCTTCAGTCAAATTTAGTTTATTGCCAATTTATTCCCTTATTTTAATATTATTAACAGTCGAATAAATGATAATGCCTTTGGGATTATTTTGAAAAATTATGGAATTAATCTAACGTATTCCTTCACATTTTTAATTTTTTAAGTTTTAAAAGTTGGAAAAATCTTCGAAAAATTCGGCATTTTAATTAGAATCACCCCTATTATCGGAACCGTCGAGGTATACCAAAATATTAATTATAATTAATTAATTAATATTTTAGTATAACTAAACGTAAAATAGTTTTGTTATGTTTTGCCTACATTGTATTATTTGTATATTTTTAAATTTTTAAAATTGATTATTATTCATATTAAAAAGTATATTATATGAAAGATAATGCAGGCTATTATTCACGAGGATGAGGTTTGCGTCTAGAACCACCAGGCGTAAATCATCCGAGTAAATAATGCGCATTATCTCTACACTGAGAAAAAATGGGACAAATAAACTGCGTAGCTAATACTTTTTATTAATAGTGAATATATTGTTTATTACCTCTAAATAGTCGAAATAATAACAATAAATTTATTTTAGTAAAACTTTATGTGTCAGGAATAAAAATATATTTAGGATAAATAAACAATGCTTCTGTCCCATATTTAATTATTCTTTTTAAATGGGAACCATAAACTTTTTTCTCAGTGTAGGGTCATACTATGGTTTTTCTACTTCTAATTTTATTAAAAGAAATAAAGAAAAATAATTTAAAAGTGAGGTTAGAACCTTTTAACAGATGTTGGATATTTTGAAATAAACAAGATGGCAACTACTCGATTAGTCCACATTCCAGTGGATAATGAGAACGGGAATAATAAATTGATTATTCCTGTTGTCAGGCGGGGCGGCTATAATGGATACCATTATTTACGAAAAATAACAAATAATATCAAAAATTATGCAATACGATTGTACAGGTTGATCCCCTAGAATGTCGACACTTAAAATAAAAAGTTAAAGGGGGGCACATTATAGGGGAACACACTGTACAAAATAATTATTGTTTTAAGAAGGAATACAAAATAATTCCTATACATTTTTTATTTATTACCTATTTTATAAAAATGTCCGTCCCAAATTTTGCATCAAGTTACAAAATTTAAGAATTCTTTTAAATAAACCAATTAAATAAATTTTGAATTTTGAAGTTTAGACCTTTGGTCAGCTTAATGTTCAAAACCAACCATTAAATAATAATTACATCCGCTTAGTAGCATTATTATTGCAGATACCTATTAAAATAGTTAAAATAGGTACCTGAATTGTTTTGATCTCTTCCTTTGTGTAGCTATCGGTTGGCAGATTTTCCAAAGCTTTAGAACAACCAAAAAGAGTAGTTAAATCCCATGGAACAGACCACTGTGCCAAATGAAGTAAAAACAAGTCTTTCCAAGAGTCTTGCAGAAGTAGGAGTTGATCATGCTTGCTTAATGTTTGAAAAGGTGCCAAACATCGGACCCATTTAACAGTCATAAACAAAAGTCTTGCGGTTGTTTCCTAAAATAAATTATTATCTTATATAATATTATTAAAATTACAGTAACTTATGAATAAAATTTACAAAAATTAACTTGCAGTTTTCTAAAAGTAGTTTAATGTATAATTAGAAAGCTGCTTCTACATTTACGCCATCAGATTTAATTCAAATTAGTAAGTATTCAAGATGGCGCCAAGTAATGTTTGTTTTATTTGCAAGGAATTACTTTTGGACTTAAAAAGCGTAATACAGTGTAATGGTTGTAGTAATTATTACCATGGAAAATGTGCGAACGTTGATGGAAGGGACTTCCATAAAAAGAAGTCCTGGAAGTGCAGTATTTGTGATCCAAACATGGAAAGTGAGGTTAGAGAGAATAATGCCGAGGTTGGAAGGGCCCGTAAAAGAAGCCGAAATGAGAATGGAGAGTACACCATAACTGAAATTATTGAAATGCTTAAACGTCTAACCCTACAAAACGAGGTAATGAACAATAAAATTGACCTCCTGATTGAAGAAAATAAATGTTTAAAAAATGAAATCTTAGCACTTAAGGCAAACAAAACCGTGAATGTTCCATCAACTGTAAATAAACAATATGCAGAGGCGTTAAAATCAAATGTTTTAATTTTTAAATCAAAAAATGCAACTGAGGATAGTGTTAAAACGAGAGAGGACGTTGTCAAAAATGTAAAACCGGAGGAAATGCAAACAGGATTGTCGATGGGGAGAAATGTGAAGAATGGAGGTTTACTAATAAACTGTAACAACGATAAAAAGATTGATGAAATTCAAAACATATTGCAAAATAAAATGGGAGAGGAATATGAAGTGGTAAAACCAACATTGCGAAAAAACAGGGTAAAGATTTTTAATATCCATGAGAGCGAACACAATAATAGAGAAGTAGAGATGATAAACAAAATAATTCGACAAAATAAAATTGAGGAAGAGCAAGCAGACATAAAAATCGTTAGAAAAACCGGTATTCAAGGAAAGAGGTTCAATTTTATAATCGAAACGAATAAAGAAGCTTACAACCAAATTATCAATAATGAAAAATTAGCAATAGGATGGAGCATATGCAAATTCACCAATGAATACAACATAATACGCTGTTTTAAATGCTGTAAATATGGCCATTTAAATAAAGAGTGTAAATCGGTGTTGTCCAATTTGTAGCGGAAATCATACAAAGGAAAACTGTGAGTCACAATCTAAGAAATGCATCAACTGTGTTTCTGCAAACGAACAGTACAACCTGAAATTACAAGTAGAACATGCTGTGTGGAGCAAAGAATGTAAAACGCTGTATAGAATTATGGAAAACCAGAAAAAAAAGTTTGAAAATAATATATCAACAACAGTCAAGTGTGAAAAAAAAGAGGTTATGTATTTCAATTGCCAAGGATTTCTTAATAATCGCGACCAAATTACATTATTAATTGAAAACCACAAACCTATGTTAATTTGTCTCACAGAAACACATATAAGAAAGGATATCCTAGATTGTGAACTGTATATCACTGGCTATAATATGGAACAATGCACAACACACAATTCTCGAACTGGGGCACGGCGTTCTCTAGAGGATAGAGAACGCCGTGACTGGGGGCGTCTTAATATTCATCAAAACTGGTATAAACTACAACATACAAAGTATACAGGGGGGCAATTACTTGTGGCAAATATCCATTGATGTAACAAATATAATAACGGACAAAAAATTCGTGTTTAGTGTTATATACCACCCACCCAACAAAGAAGACAGCAAGTTTTTAAGTTTCATAGAAAACTACCTACAGGATCTAAATGAAAGAAGTGAAAACAAAGTCATTGTTGGCGACTTTAACTATGATTTAAGCAAAGATACATATTACAGCAACAGAATAAAAAATATAATATACAAAACAGGATACAAACAAATAGTAAATGACCCAACAAGGATTACAGCAACTAGTTCGACATTAATCGACTACGTTATTACAAATAATAGCAATATACGAGCAGAAGTGCTAAATACACCAAGAATCAGCGACCACCTGATTATCAATATCGATATTTTGAACTGTAAAGTAAACAAAACAAATAAAACGTTGCATATAAAAAAGAGGTGTATGCGCACAATTAACGAAACTAGGTTTCAATTAAACTTGCTGCATTGGAACTGGAACAACTCTATTGCAAACATTGATATTCACGCAGACAATCTCATATGTAGCCTAGAAACGGAACTCAACACTCTTTGTCCAATCAAAGAATTTAAAATTAATCAAAAACAGACAACAAACAAATGGATCACTGAGGAAATAATGCATTTAATGAAGGAAAGGGATAAAAAATATAAAGCGGCAAAAATTACAAGAAATACAGAAGACTGGGAAATATACAAAGTCGCTAGAAACAATGTACAGTTGTATTCAATAAAAAAGCGTACAAGAATTAGAATGAGAGAAAACTGTCAAAATAATATTATTGCTTAAAACCGGCTTATCACTGACATAAGTCATTAAAATAATTACTATAGGTTATAAAGAGCATTGACGTCGTAGGTTAATTAAATAATATTACAAAAATTATTACCTTTTAGAAATGAAAAAAAACAAACATTACATATTTAATATTTAGTCATGCATTCCTGTTTTTCTATTACTTGAGCCAATCTATTTGGGATGAACTGAATTAAATTTAATACAATATTTGGATTAATAGTAGGTATAGTATAGTTGTATAGTTTCCCATAAATCCTCAGATATCCCAAAAAAGCAGCATCCTGTTCGAGGGTGGACATTTTGGGACGACCTGTGAACCAACTTTTTGGTTTAGTAAATCTTCCTGCTCCCAGCGTTGCTTAATTTTTAATATAGATTTTTTATTTCTATTATACCACAGTACGAATTGACCATTCTTCTTCGATTCTTGATACTATTTGAGCCTTTTTAACTGACGAGGCATTTTTATTTTCTACTGTCAGTTATAGTGACTTAAGTCAGTGGAAAGCCGGTTTTACGCAATAATGTTGACAGTTTTTTCTCATTCTAATTCTTGTACGCTTTTTTAATGAATACAACTGTAGTTTCTAAAATCAGAGAAGCAAAAAACGATTATTTTGTAAAATTGATTGATAACAATAAGCAGAACCCTCAAAAAATGTGGAAAAACCTCAAAACGCTTCTACCAAACAAAATTCAGTCTGTCAACGAAAAAGGTGTTATTTTCAATAACACACTAATACAAGATAATAAATCAATTTGTGAAAACTTTAACAAATACTTTGTGGATAGCATTGAAAGTTTGGTAAAAAATTTAAACCCAAGAAATGTGCACGAACACATCTTAGAAAAAATAACTTCGTCTGCGGAAAATTTTACTCGATTTAAAATGGTGACAATGCAAGAATTGAAGAAAATAATGTCGAAATTAAAAAACACCGGGGGCTGCGAAGATGGATTGTCATCTAAAGTAATTAAAAGTGCGTTCGAAGTAATCGCAAACAGATTTTTAGATGTAATAAACTGCTCACTAGCGGAAGGAGAATTTCCAGCGAAATGGAAAACATCTAGTACCTGTGCCAAAAGTTGCGAAAGCAAGTGAATGTATAGATTTTAGACCAATTAATATAGTGCCGGTTTATGAGAAAAGTGTTGTAAAAGTGTTGTAAAAGACCAACTAGTCAGCTTCTGTGATAAAAACAATGTGTTAGTATCAAATCAATCAGGTTTTCGTGTCGGTCATTCATGTGAATCAGTATTAATGCAGATCTGTGATACTTGGATCAAGAGTATAGATAAAAATTTAGTTATACTGGCAGTGTTCCTAGACTTTAAAAGAGCTTTCGAGACAATTGACAGACAGTTGAAAAAAATCGGAATGAATGGATCTGTGATAAATTGGTTTAAGAATTATTTAAGTGATAGGTACCAGATAACTAAATATAATGGAATGCTATCTAGTAAAACTAAAACCGAACATGGAGTTCCCCAGGGAACTGTCCTTGGACCAATATTATTTACTTTATTTATAAATGATATTGTAAAAAGTGTGAGCTATGTTGAAATGAGTCTATTTCTTATTTAAGCTTTTTAATAACCAAATTGATTCGGCCAATATTTTATTTCTATTTAATATTCATGTACCCAGATCTAATTCTCGATCTAGTGATATGTTCTACTCTGACAATGCACGAACAATAACCTTAATTAAATCACCAGTGTTTACCATGTCAAGAAATTATAACTGTATTAGTCATGACTGTGATTTGTTTTTTACTAGTTTAAATATTATTAGGGTGGCAAGGACTTATTTTTAATTTTTTTGTAGTTTAGTATTAGGTAGTTTTATTTTTAGTAAATGAAATGTAAACCTTATTTATATTTTTGTTCTGTTATTGGAGTTTTACTCCGTTGGGCAAATAAATGAATTATTATTATTATTATTATTATTATTATTATTATTATTATTATTATTATTATTATTATTATTATTATTATTATTTGCTGATGATACCATGTTGTACATAATAGAAAATGATATTGAGGACATGGTAAAAAAAATGAACTTAGATTTAAAGCAAATGTATTCATGGCTTTGTGAAAATAAACTATGCTTAAATGTAAACAAAACTAAAGGTATTTTATTTGGGAACAGTAACAAAATTTCAAAAATTAACAGAAACGAATTGAAAGTTGAAATAAATAATACTCCAATTGCCTTTTCAAGGGAAATGAAGTACCTAGGTGTTTTGTTGGACGAAAACTTAAATTTTAAAAGCCACTCATTGTATATAATAAACAAACTGTCAAGGAAATCATACTTTTTAACTAGAATTGCTAAAAATCTGAGCACATTTACAAAACTTCAACTGTACAAATCAATTATAGCACCCCATATTGACTTTTGTTCAACAATATTGTTTAATTTACCGGCATACAGAATACAAGAACATTGCAAATGTTTACAAAATAGATGTATGAGGACTATATTGAAATGCAATAGATATACCCCTACAAAAATAATGTTGAATGTCCTAAATTTAATGAGTGTAAAACAAAGAATTATGTACAATACATATTTATTTATATTTAAAGTTAAGAACAAATTGTTACCTAATTATTTATACAATAAGCTAGAATTTGTGTCAAACCCATATAATACCAGAAACTGTGAAAATTTTAATGTGAAACTATATCGAACAACGCAAATGAGTCAATCTATATTTTCAATTGGTTTAATAAATTTTAATAGACTACCGTATTCAATTAAACAATGTGATAATTTAAAGTCATTTAAAAATCTTTTAAAAAAACATGTCTTTGAATCATAGGATATTATTTATCTATTATGTTTGTATCCGCTGTGTTTTGAATTTATATTTTAAATTTAATATGAGCTCTTGTTAATACTGTTGTTTTTTATCATTGCTGTATTTATGTTCTATTGTTAACTTTTATATATTTTATGATTGTTTGCATATGTGTATAAAAAAAATTATTATAATTTCGTACACTTTTATATATATTGTTATATTTTTGTTCTTGTATATAGCAAACTAGCTAAATAAAGATATTATTATATTATTTTATTTTAGTTTAAAAGCCCTTAAAAATATACAATTACCTGTAACATATCCCAAGTTGGGGATAAGGGTGAAGAATTAAGGCCCGTACCGATTGAAGAAAAAGATAATTCTGAAGTCAAAGGTTTAAGTTCTTGACTAGTTTCATTTGTAAAGGAATCAATTTCATTTATTTTGTTTCCCCATACAATTTCCTAAAATTATAAATATTTATTTATTATTTGGTTCATAAATAATAACATGACTACTAAAATTATTATTATTTTTATATGACTACTAACCTGACATCTTTCGGCTGACATAAGTATATGAAAAAGTCCAGGTGGTGATAAATCTGAAGAATGAAATGTAGAAGATTGTAACGAATCAATTTGTTTGGTTGTGGAAACTGTTTGCGGTAACGTTAAAGATTTTAAAGATTGTAAATGTTGTGGAAAAATGCCTGATCCAAATGAAAATGTTCCTGTATTAGTATGTAATTTATTATCAACACTATGTAGCCGATGAAAATTTTGATGGCCCAAAGGAATATTTTTATGTGTATTTGAAGATTGCGATAACTTTGGTTTACGTGGACCTCTTTCATGCTGAACAGCTAAAACAAAACAAAATACTAAATATGTAGGTATAAATTAGACATTTTAATTTAAATAAAAATTATACAGGGTGTTTCAGAATAAGATGCTAAACCTTAAGGGTGTGAATCATTAGTTAATTTTAAGAAAAAAAAAATTTGAGTTACAGGGTGTTAAAGTTTTAAGAAAAAAATCGTTTTTTTATCATAACTTTAATAAATTCCTAGATATTTTTATAAAATTTGGCACACGCCTTCTAAGCATTAACAGTAAGTTTTTGATGTAGAAGATTTTTTTTACCGTCCGTGCAGGATGTGGTCTAGATATTTTTGGAAAAATATTATGCACGCCACTGCTATTTTTTTAAATAAAAATTATTTTTTAAATCCCCATTCATTTTAGGGCAAATTTTATTTCTTGACCATTTTTCGTACGACTAACGGTTTTCGATAAAAAAAATAAAAAGCATTTAATGCGCATATTGAGAAAACAATGCCATGATTAAATAAACATTAAAATTAAATTTAATTATAAAATAATTTTAAAAGAACTAACATTAAATAACGTAAAAAAAACAAAAATAATTTAGATTAGCTGTTGAAAGTGGCCACCACCTGCAAGTATGCATGCTTCAGCTCTTCTCCTCATTGAGTTTCGTAAATCTCCATTCATTTTAGGGAAAATTTTATTTCTTGACCATTTTTCGTACGACTAACGGTTTTCGATGAAAAAAATAAAAATAATTTAATTTAATTTAATTTAATTTAATTTAATTTAATTTAATTTAATTTAATTTAATTTAATTTAATTTAATTTAATTTAATTTAATTTAATTTAATTTAATTTAATTTAATTTAATTTAATTTAATTTAATTTAATTTAATTTAATTTAATTTAATTTAATTTAATTTAATTTAATTTAATTTAATTTAATTTAATTTAATTTAATTTAATTTAATTTAATTTAATTTAATTTAATTTAATTTAATTTAATTTAATTTAATTTAATTTAATTTAATTTAATTTAATTTAATTTAATTTAATTTAATTTAATTTAATTTAATTTAATTTAATTTAATTTAATTTAATTTAATTTAATTTAATTTAATTTAATTTAATTTAATTTTGATAATGTTAATTAATAATAAAAATATAATACTATTAGTAATGTGATGGCTAAACGTACGACTGACTACAAAAAAGTACCTACCTATTTAATTATTTAAACGATTTTTTTTGTTCAAATAACAAAATGGTATTTCATATTCGGTCACTCTCTACCGCCCGCATATACAGGGTGTTTTAGAATAAGATGCTGAACCTTAAGGGTGTGAATCCTTAGTTGATTTTAAGAATTTCAAATAAACCTATGACCTAAACCTCTTAATTTTTGAGTTACAGGGTGTTAAAGTTTTAAGAAAAAAATCGTTTTTTTTATCATAACTTTAATAAATCCCTAGATATTTTTATAAAATTTGGCACACGCCTTCTAAGCATTAACAGTAAGTTTTTGATGTAGAAGATTTTTTTTTACCAGTGCCGTCCGTACAGGATGTGGTCTAGATATTTTTGGAAAAATATTATGCACGCCACTGCTATTTTTCAAAATAAAAATTATTTTTTAAATCCCCATTCATTTTAGGGCAAATTTTATTTCTTGAACATTTTTCGTACGACTAACGGTTTTCGATGA
The DNA here is from genome assembly GCA_921294245.1 of Brassicogethes aeneus. Taxonomy (NCBI): domain Eukaryota; kingdom Metazoa; phylum Arthropoda; class Insecta; order Coleoptera; family Nitidulidae; genus Brassicogethes; species Brassicogethes aeneus. Next base: position 10,727,461 of record OV121137.1, read on the forward strand.
AAAAAAAAAAAAGTATTTAATGCGCATATTGAGAAAACAATGCCATGATTAAATAAACATTAAAATTAAATTTAATTATTAATTAATTTTAAAAGAACTAACATTAAATAACGTAAAAAAAACAAAAATAATTTAGATTAGCTGTTGAAAGTGGCCACCACCTGCAAGTATGCATGCTTCAGCTCTTCTCCTCATTGAGTTTCGTACCCTTAGAAAAATTCCTGGAGTATTTCTGATAATGTCACAACAAACTATTATGCGGTTTCTCAACTCCTCCTCAGTATTTATTGGGGTGCTGTAAACCAACGCCTTAAGATGTCCCCATAGGAAAAAATCTAGACTGTTTAGGTCTGGCGATCTAGGTGGCCACGATTGTGTTCCTCCGCGCCCGATCCAGCGATTTCTTTAATGTTGATTTAAAAATTCCCGTGCCTGGAGACTGAAATGGGGACTGCAATGAGGAGAAGAGCTGAAGCATGCATACTTGCAGGTGGTGGCCACTTTCAACTGCTAATCTAAATTATTTTTGTTTTTGTTTACGTTATTTAATGTTAGTTCTTTTAAAATTATTTTATAATTAAATTTAATGTTTATTTAATCATTAGTTTTCAAGAAAAAATTTACCGTGTAATAACCATAAAATAATGTAGGCACAAATTCTTTAATCCGCCGACGGTGGACTTAGTGGTCAGTGCTGCTGACTACAAGCCAAGAGGTCGTGGGTTCGAGTCCCATATTGGTATAGTTGTTTATTTGTGTTTGTCCTATTGTGTCATTCAAGCCATTTAACTGGCTCCTGGGATTTCTTGGGAAGTAAGGGTGGAAAAAATATGAAATATTAATAGAGAAAGGATTTTAGTCCAATTTGTGGCGGCTGGTGGATTTTATGTATACCAATATCTTAGTTATTAGACATGGGACCCACACCAAATTTATAATAGTTTATAATGACATTAAATAAACAAGTTCGGCCCAAGGAAGGCACCAATAGTTAAATATTTCCTCCAATAATAGAGTACTAAGAAATGGGCTTTATTGTTTATACCACCATATTTACACCTTTTTATACAGAATCAGTATCTGGATTTTATTTTCTCATCTGCATTTCTTTTGAAGATACGGCTAAAGTCCCTACAATAATAATTCAACGCTTACAGCACGCGCCATATGTTTTTACAATAGTCGTGTTCCCACACTGTCATTCTGATGGCCTATTTATTCGACACCACTGATCTTTTGCACCCTTTAAAACGCTAAATCAATAGATTCAATTACAAACGAATTAAATCTTGGTTAAGCACTGAGCAAAAAGTGATTAAGATTAAAACGATTTTATTTAAAGCCCGTATCACTCTAACTAAAATTAAATAATTTCATTATACCAGTTTATAGATTTTCTTTTTAATTTAATAGCAATCGCATATAATTGGATAAGATTGTCTATAATAATTAATTAATATTTATTTATAAAAATAACGTGTCAAAGATAGGATATTTTAAAACGATATAATTACATTTACCTGCATTTGTTTACAATAATAATTATCAAAAATTTTAAAACATACTTTTAAAATATTGTCATTATATTATTATTTGTATGTAAAAAAACAAAATCTTTTCACTTATTTTAAAAACGATTTTTTATAATTTTATAGGAAAAAAATCTAAAATATCTAGAAAACGGCGCACCATCAGGATGCCACGCAGTAGGGGGGTTATTTTGAATATAAAAAAGTACGAGGGTGGGTCCACACAAAAAAATATAAAAACACAATAATTTGGGTTGATTCATTTTGGTTTTTCAACATATAGGTTAGGGTGGTCCTTATTTTTTAAATTCTGAATTTAAATTTTCTCACCCCCTTAATTTTTTCCTTTTGATCATATATAAAGCCCTGTCAAATTTTACACTGATCAGATGTTGTTAACCCGTGCCTCATGTAGGTCAACAGTTGACAATAGTGAATAATATGCTATAAACAGTTTTTGTGCCACAGCAAAATAATTTGTGAGTGTAAAATAGTACATTATAGACCAGGCGGAGAAAGCACATATTATCGCCAAGCATACATTTCACTCAGTAAATTGTGTGCGAGGCAATTAATAAGCTTTTGACGAGTTTTATACACTGTTTTTTTAAGCATTTAATTAAAGAATTTCTAAATATTCTGTCACATCATTTTAAAGTTAGGTTCAACTAACATGATGACATTTTTGCTTCATTTCTTTACGGAGTTGGTTGGCACTAGTTTTAGTTGTCTATTTTAGGTATAAATCATTTAGTTGACTTGCAAGCGTAAATTAAAAACCAATTCATACTTAATAGGAAGCAAAGGTTATATATTGTTTTAAAATATTCCTTTTCAGAAGCCAGTTTAAACTAACGTTGCATAAAATTGTAATTTAATTTCATATTATAAGTTTAATATTTTTTGTGTGACAGAAACATGGTTAAACGAAAATGTGGACTCAAAAACTGTAAGTATACCTAATTTTGAATTATTCAGAAAAGATCGCTTAGGCCGTGGATGGGGTGTGGGTATCTATGTTGAAAGTAGCTTGAATTGTACACAAGTTTTAAATGATTTTAATCCTATAGAGGGTGTTAAACAATTATTTTTAACTGTAGGACTTGGCAAAATCAAGTTGCTTATTTGTGTATTATACAGAGTACCTAATAGTAATGTAAATTGCTTTGTTAAACATATTTATGATATTTTATCTTTCACTGTTCCTCAATATTTTATTTATGGGCGATATAAATGTGGACCAAACTTTTGAAAATCCAGTGTCGGATTGTTTTGCTTCATTCAATTTTAAACAATACGTATCTGAGCCAACTTGTGTTACTGTTACTACTGAGAAAATCATTGATGTTATATTTTTTAACAATTCAAATATGTTGCTTATTTCTGGTATATTATCTTCTGACTCTATCTCAGATCATAGTATTATTTTTTGTGAACTTAAAACTAAAGTTATACGTGCAGAACCAAAAATTGTAACCTATAGAAGTTATAGGGATTTTTCATATGTACTATTTTGGACCGAATTAAACAATATTAGATGGGATGAATTGTTATACTTTAGGGATATTAATGATAAAATTTACTTCTTGTCTTAGACAGTACTGTACTTATTTGATAAATATACACCACTTAAAACATCCCGTATTCACCATGGCTTACCAATGCCATAAAACAAATGATGAAGGACAGAGATATTGCGCTAAGTATCTATAAAAAGACTAAAAATATTAATCACTGGCAAAACTATACAAGATTACGTAAATTGGTGGTTGCTTCGATAAGGCGAGAAAAGGAGGCTTATATGTCATTGCTTCAGAGAAGTAATGATAAAAAGGCCCTATGGAAAGAAATAAATAATTTGAATATTACAAAGACAACAAATCACAACATACCAAACAACCTAAATAACGCAAATGCTATTTATGATTATTTTAGTTCTGTATTTCTGCCTTCGAACAACTGCCAAAATACTGTAAATTGGTACCAAAATAAAATATTTAAAAACAATTTAAGCTTTAAATTTAATTTAGCAACAGTTGACGAAATTAACAAAATAATACAGAATTTAAAGTCAAACGCCACTGGCTCTGATGGTATTAGTGCAATTATGTTAAAGTATTGTTTGCCTGTATTAAGTAAATACATTACGCACATTATTAACTTCTGTTTAGAAATTGGATATTTTCCGGATCAGTGTAAATTATCTTTGGTAAAACCGCTTCCTAAAAATAGTAAACCTACTGCATACTCAGACTTAAGGCCCATTACTATAATTCCTACTCTAGCAAAAATTTTAGAATCACTTTTAAAAACACAAATATATGAATATATTTTACAAAATAACATCATATCTAACTACCAATCGGGTTTAAGAAAAGGACATAGTACCTCTTCTGTATTGCTCAATGTATCGGACAATATTTTTTCAGCCTTGGATAAGGGTTTAGCCGCAGCATTGGTACTACTTGATTTTTCTAAAGCTTTTGATACTCTAGACCAATCTTTATTAATAGCTAAACTTGAATATTATGGCTTTGACTTAACATCTTGTAATTTTTTTTTAGGTAATATTTAACAGAAATAATACAAAAAGTAGTAGCAAATGAAATTTTATCCAATTCCTGTGCTATAACTTCTGGGGTACCCCAGGGCTCTGTCCTGGGACCTAAATTATTTTTAATATACACTGCTGACATTTTTAATTGTGTTAAATATTCAATAGCTCAAGGATATTCTGATGATACTCAATTATTGTATACTTTTAAGCCACAATCCATAATCCAGGCGTGTAATCAATTAAATAGTGATTTCGGAATATTCTAGGGACAATAACCTAAAACTCAATCCTTCAAAGTCTGTTCTTACTAGTTTTTCATTTCAAAACGTTAAGGCCTTTGTTAAACAAAATTTAAAAATATACGTCGATGGCAAGTTACTTAAAGTAAAAAAATTGGGAGTAATTTTCGATGAAAATTTAAGGTTTGCGGATCATATTTCTGTTTTGGTACAAAAGTCCTATAACTTACTTAAAACATTTTATAGTAACATTAGCATAATTAACTATAAATTGCGAAAAAAGTTATGTGAAACATTACTCTTGCCCATGCTTAATTATTGTAATATTTTATATGTTCCATGTTTGGATAAATGTACTCTGTATCGTATACAATAAATTTAACATGTTACATACTCTAAAAATAGAAGAATTGGGTTGGTTAAAATTAGAAAATTTAATTTATCAGTGTATGTACACCAAATTATTTTGACGAGTACCCCCACCCACTTGCGAGAAAAACTTATTTTCCGTAGAGATCTTTATTCAGTTTCAGTAAGACAAAATAATAATTTATCTTTACCACACTTTCGTTTATCCATGTTTACGCGTTCTTTTAGCTATAATGCTGTTGTACTTTATAATAATGTAATAATTTAAAATTATTTAGTTAAAAAATGTTTTGTTATATATTTTTTTTCGATGTTACCCAAAATTGTCATACTAGGTTAAGTGGAGTAGCCTGAGGCTAGACTTCGCCTAGTTGAAGAAAATGTAAAAAAATAATCTTTACTCAAATAAAGACATTTTATTATTATTAATATTATTATTATTATTATTATTATTATTATTATTATTATTATTATTATTATTATTATTATTATTATTATTATTATTATTATTATTATTATTATTATTATTATTATTATTATTATTATTATTATTATTATTTGTATTTTTAATACATTGTTAATACTAGCATTTACATTAAAGCTTGGTTTTGTTTCCCTATAGCTGCGAAAACACCATTGCAAGACTTTCTTAAAGATTTGTTTTTTTCTATAAAAGCACCCACAATGATTTATCAAGTAAAAAAGTTTTGCGGCCATCTTTGGTATTTGACAGCAAAGTCAATTGCTTAACATTGGTTAACATTGAAACAAAAATTGAGCTTGCAAAAGCAATGCAGGGAGATGAGAGCAATAAGGACGATTCCCAAAATTTAAAACGTGTTATACTTGAAGAAAATAATGTTGTTACTTATATCAACCACCTTTTTTAAACGATTTAAAATAGGGTTTGAGTTTTTGGAGTACCATCCGTCCACTTGGAACTCCCGAGAAGATTTTCAAAATAATAATCAAATCGTCAAAACGCTCAAAGTTGTTAATGACACGGCCAAATGAGATGCCAAACTGGAAGAATTGAACAGTATTTTAACAAAAAGGAAAATCAGAAGCCCTTTATTTTTAAAGTTGTTAAGGACTACCCCAAAATGTTTCCGAGCAGTAGGTAAACAGCACTTTTAAGAACAGTTTAGATTACATTTATTTGTTTATATGCGGTTTTTTATAATTTCTTCTTTTGCCTTACCATATTTTGTGTCTAATAAATTTATAACTATAGTGTTTTTTTTAATAATAAGAAATAAATCTTTCACCATAACAAGGCCCTTGAGGCACGTCTTAGAGTTGATTAATTGGGCTCAAATTTTACACAGCTTATTATATTCCTATTTGAACAATTTTTAATGGGTGAGACGGCCGGAATTTCACAACAAAAAATGTCATATACAAATAAGGACCACCCTAATATAGGTATGTAAGTTATATACCTACTATAGGATGGTACACCTATATTTAAAAAAATAGATTTCGACAGCCCTTAAAATAGGTCAGAAATGACCTCCTCGTTCGATCCACTTCATGTTCTACAGAAAAAGTCACTGAACGACAAATATAGTGAATAGCTATAGGCCTAGACCTAAGGCTATAGGTATACAGTATACTGTAACAGTGGATGCCGCAAAAATTTAAAGCACAAGCGCATATATAGGTACCATAAACTGTCTCTAACTTGATTTATTTAGATGTTTTGGGTATCAAATAATAATGATTAATAACTGTACGAACCTTGTTTATTTTCTATCGTCGGAAAATGACAGTTTTAAAGTTTGTTCTGTGGTTTGCAGGTTATGTAATATATGTATACAATTTATATATTTAATATTATAATATATGCTTATTGTAACATTTAATTTTATAAAAGTTGTACATTTTTAAAACATATTATTATCTATATACATATTATGTAAATATATTTATAATTATTATTATTGACAAAAACTACACGGGAACGTACTGTGCGAAAGTGCCAAGTGTCACATGTGCAAAAAAGTTTAAAAACGCAAGATTAAATTTGCAATTAATACATGTAAATTCTATTGAATTGGAAATAGAACAAAAAATGCAGCGAGGCAGGCGAAAGTATACAATACGCATATATGCGACATAAAATAAACAAGCAGTCCTCTCAAAACATTAACGATCTTCGCACAATGGGGTAAAATAATTTGTGTATAGGTTTCCTAGTTTTCAGCTTAGTATAGTAGCGACTGGCTAAATAGTGCTGATTCTTCTTTAAAGTCAGTACTTGGAAGGAGTAGCTGAATCTTTCTTGAAGTCAGTTGCTTATTTTGAACCCGACATGGACGGCTATACTTCGGTACTGAGGGCAAGTAATAGTTACGCACAGTGGGGTAAATAATTTGTGCATATCTGTTTCCTATCTTCTCAGCTTATACGGCTTAATATTTTTTGAAGTCAGTCGCAGTCGAAATTCAGAATTCAGTGCATTACGTAATATTAATAAAAGAGCAATCTTTATTTAGTCTATAACGATCATAATCCAGAAATCGATCTTTATTAACACATTGAAATGAGAAGTTAGCCTTATCAGTCGTTATTGATCAATAAGAGATTTCTCTTAGCGACGCGTTGCACATGACTACACTTGTGATTGTTTTTCTTATTAATTCGTATGCGATTTTTAATTTTTAAAAATCAGTGGTTTACCCTTTGCACTGAATACAATTTTTTATCAATTATAATTTCCATCTATTTCTAAACTTATTTGCATTTTCAGTTACCGGAGTCATATACAAAGATCTTAGGTTATGCTCAATATCACAGTTTAGTTTCTCATATTGCATTTCCTCAATAAGGTCAGGGGCAGCTTTTACTAAGAAATCATTAAAATTATTACAGAGTTTTTCAGGATTTCTGAAATATTTAGTGTTTATTTGAGTTTATTTGAGCCTATCAGATTATTTACTCTTTTCCAAACTGTTTTACTTTTGTTATCCGAGTTTGATATTTCTTTATCGAAACCTCTTTTTTTTAGAAGATTTAAAAGTCTCGAAATGTTACCTACTGTTTTTTACATTAAACTCGTAAAGTTTGAATATACATTTTTATTACTACAAAGATTTCAATTAATGCAGTTCAGACATTAAATTAATAAATAAAATCTTTAATATAAGCACTCTGATTGTTTGTTTAAGATTTCTTTTTATTTGTTTCAAAAAAAATAATTTTTAATTTAACAAAAATAAGTTAACAGTTCTGTAAGTGTTAAACTAACAACCTCAATTTTCTCAGTGTAGCCAATACATAAATCAAATTAACCAAATAGAAAAAGGCGTAAGAGTAAATAAACCAAATCAAGCAGGAACGACACAAAATATAGATTTTATAAATAAGTGTTGTGTGTGTGTAATATGCATTTAAATATAAGCATTAACTAAGAGACCAGCCATAAATCAAAGCTCAAAATAAACAAAAGCCTAAAAAAATAAAAAAAACAACATAATATCACAGAAGATAAGAAGTGCGACCCTCTCTATATACAGCCAATGCCTGCCATAGGGCCGTATTCCAATTACGTACACTTCAGGGCCGGCTTTATCTATTTTGTATATTAATCTTTATATTAATTTTTAAATTTAATTTGGAAAAAAAGTAAGAATGCAAATATATAAATAAATAAATGTAAACGGTATAAACACTAATTTAACAATAAAATAAATAAAGAATATACAAGGTCGGTAGCTTGTACTCGGTAGGACGAATACCCACGAAGGCAGAGGGCACTTACGGGGGGTCGTGGTCGTCAACACTTCGGTACTGAAGACAGGATTCAGTATCTCACAGGGGGGCAAACAATTCTAAAGAGGTTACCAGGAACCGGAAACCGACTCGGACAGAGACATTCAGAAGTACACCAACAAGGACAGGTTCTAGCAGCGTACTAACACTTCTACCCCCATTCATGAATTCCAATTGAATGGGGTTATTACTAAAGCCCCGGTTGAGGAGGATTCCGCATTGTACTTAGTTTTGGGTCAGTCAGCTCAATGTCACCCAAAAACCAACATTTACCCTCCATGTTCCGCTCTCCACTAGCCTAAACTATGGCCCGACCCGGCGTCAAAAATCTGGGAGTGGCCTTAACCATCGACACTGTCATCCAAGACCTCCTAGGGTAGATCTACCAGTCGGCGTAAAACTTCGGATCCAACAAACACAGGGGGCTGTGCAGTGGCGGAATACGTAGGAGAACGGAAAAGTGGTAAAATAACCCTGGGAGATTAGTGTAAGGTAATGTCGATGGGGCCTGCCATACGTCCCCATTCTCATACTCACTATCTCTTGTAAAAACATTAAATAATGTAAGTGACAAGCAAGATCCTGGGGAGTCCACACTGTTACATAATGAGTTCCAGAGTGTATTTCTATCACTTGCGGACGTCTATTTAGGTATAATTCTACCAATTTTGTCTCCACGCTCCCATGCTTTCTAGCTTCTTTAAAAGAATTGAATGGTCAACCTTGTCGAATGCGCGACTCTTGTCACAAAATAGTCCTATTAGGTACTTGTTTTTTTTGTGTCCAGAGCCGTATGAATATAGTCCATAGTTTGTTCCAGCGCAGTATAAAGTTAAAAGATTAGGTCTTAATCCATTCTGACACGGAGAGAGTATATTATTTGATTATAAAAATCCAGATAGCCTTTTGTTAAGCAGCTTTAAAATATTTTTTCAAATTGTACTTGTAACGACACCGATAATTTATTGGGTTTGATTATATGCCTTTTAAAAAAATGGGATATTTGGATATTTTTAATTTCTTATAAGAGTATAGTTTCTTATAAGAGTATAGAGTATGTCCCTTCTTCAAAACTTTTATTTAATAAAACGATCAAAGGGTGATATATATTTAAGGATTTTCAGAAGTAGGGTACTTCATCCATTTTCTGTTATTTTCTTTCTATTTTTATCCTAAAAACTACATTATATAACAATTTAAATAAAACATTGCATTTGTTCGCGTTTGATGTAAAACCTTATAAATTCAGGACAATTTATAAGGCTGTTTATTAATTTATAAAGAAGTAATAATTGGTTTAAAACCTTCTGCAGGGCCGGCCCGAGGTACGGGCGAACCGGGCAACCGCCCGGAGCGGCACAATGGGGGGGCGGCATCGAGGGGTCAACCACCCAAAGGAAAAACGTCCAGGGATTCCCATGTATACCCATGTATTCCCATTGTATTCCTATGCTATTCCCCCAGGTATTCCTAGTTGTGGTTGACCCCTCGGGCGGCATTTTTACGATGTGTTAATGATAATAAATTTCAATGAACATTATACAAAAATTTCGATTGGCGATTTTTTCCAGTATTAAGCTTTGTTACAAATGATTTAATTAATTAATTAATTAATTTAATTTAATAGAGGCGCTCTCGGAAGACGACGCTGGCGCCCTCTTTTATTTGTTTCTTCAATCATATCCTGTAGTTTTCTTTACTGTGTTTGACAATTGACAATTAATTGAAAAATATCTCACGATCGTGCATTGTAAAATCAGTGAATTACTAAGGTAGTTTGATAATTATCTAATTATAATTAGAAGTTTAAAATGTCTGAAAAACGCAAAAAAGATACAGGAGCTTTTTATATACACCAAAAAAGGGCGCGTGAGGCGGAAAATCGAGTTCTAGCAGCAACATTTTCCAAATTCTTGCAAAAAAAACCATCGTGTGAAGGTATAATAAATATACTATAATTTAATAATATTGCATACCGTAAACACGGGTGGCTTTGAACCCCGCGGGTGACTAACCTTTTTTAAAAAATATTTTCGCGTTCGATAAAATTAACATTAATAATTTGTTGGTCAAAACCTGTCAAATAAGCGATTATATTTAGTTTATATTACAGGAAAATCAGTGTTTTAAAGAAATAAATGGGATTTATTACAAATTTATCGCACATTTCGTTATTTAAATAATATTTAAATTTCTATATTAAAATCATAGTATTTTTTTCTTTTTTGCGACGTAAGCCAGTATATTGCCTTACCTATTGGTGATTCTAAAGCATAAAAAACTAAAAAATAATTACGTTAAACTACTTTTGCCACTATTTCTGCCTAATAACAAGGGGGCGGCAAAAATATCTTCGCCCGGGGCGGCAAAAAACGTCGGGCCGGCCCTGACCTTCTGTTGTGTAAATCTAAAATATTTACCAAATCCACTGTAGCTCCGAATCAAAGGACCAACCAGGGAACCTGCCAAGGTCGCCAATTTAAGGGGGCGTCAAATGCATGTGTTTAAATATTTTAAAAGTTTTTATTTTTAATAATTTTATGAAGGCAATTTGTTAAAAAGGCCTTGAATCAATGGTTTTGTTAAAAAACTTAGATAACTTTTAATTTTAGGTAAATAATTTTCTGAAAATTCCGATTTTTTTTAAAAATTACCTAAATTTATACCTTTTTTATATATTTTTATATTTATCTCAAATATCATTGATAAAAAGAGTAAACAAAAGAGGCGATAGATGATAAGCTGGTACCTACACCAGAAGTGACAATTTTTTTTATGTGTATGGATTTTGTATTACCATGGTTTGAGATTTGTCGCTTAGAAAGCTGTTTAATCAGATACAAAGTTGTTACCTACACCAAGAGCACTTAATTTGGCTGAGAAATTAGTGTAATTCACATCCTTTTGCAGCCCTTTCTCCAAGTCATTTATTATTCCTAACCAGAAATGCAAGGTTTGTTTCCTTGTAAAATCCCTGTTGATTTACATTTACATTTTTAAAATAGGTTTAATTTTATTACAAATTATGTTTTTTTTTTTGCAACTGGGCGGTAATTATTTACTGTTGCACTGTCTATTGCTTTTAACAAAGGGATTGCAAAGATTAAATTTAAAATTCGTGAGTCATAAAACTAGATTTTACTTATCTATTTTATATTTACAACAAAATTTAGGTACAATAATATCCGCAAAATAATCGGCAATTATTTGAGAATCATCAGATTTATTGTTATTAAAAGTCATAGAATTGGGTAAGAAATTATCCGATTGTTTTGTTTTTAAATGATTCCAAAAGTATTTTGAGTTTTTATTTATACTGTTTTAGATATTTTTATTATGTAGGTATACATGATACATTTTTGGCTCACACCCTTAAATGTAACTTTTAAATTACAGAATATATTATAGTATATAATGAAAAAGTCATGTTTATAATTTTTTTATTAAGTATATATACTTTCAATATATATATACATTTATACTATATATACTATAATATATACGGTGGTCTAGTGGTTAGTGCATGCTGACTACAAGCCGGAGGTCGTGGGTTCGAATCCCACCAGGGGTATGGCTGTTTATTTGTGTTTGTCCTATTGTGTATTAGTCCTTCGGAGGGGACTTTAAGCCCACGGTCCGTTCGTACCCCTAACCCGCACAAGCCATTCAGTTGGCTTATGGGACTTCTTAAGAAGTAAGGGTGGAACTAAAAGAGCACTTTTTTGTATATATATATATATATATTGGGGTGTTTCAAAAAAATCGACTTTTTCTTTTTCTTCAAATGGTCAGCAAATTCTTTCAGAGGATGTCAAAACAAAGACCTCGTTAAAATTTGAGCTTTTAATTTGAAGATTTATGGGTCGCGGATCGCAATTTTCTATTTCCCATTTAAATAACATAGGAAATTTTTTTTTTTTAACTTTGAAATTTTATACGTCTATATCGAATCAACTTATGGCAAGGAACATCTTAGATTTTTATAGTAAATTTAACGCTCTATAAAAAATGTCTCTTATAATTTTTCTATAAATTGATTTCTTCCAGAGTTATTCGAGGCCAAAGTTTGATTTCCATCGAATTTTCTCGTTTTTTCAACTTTTAGCATCATGTAGTAAAAAAATCACATATTTATATCTGAAACATAGGAAGTGTTGTAAAAAAAAACAAAAAAACAAAAAAACGTCACTTTTTTCCAAAGCCTACTACAAAGTTTTAATGAAAATATGAGATGTGTATAATATGCAAAGTAATTTATTTATAAATGCATTTTTCTCGAAAATGGTGCGTCTGAGCAATTCAAATCAGTACCTATTTTTCGTAAAAAACTATAAATTCTCATAATTTCATAAAAAAAATTAAATTATTAACCCAGTAAAAAGTTGGGGCTATTTTTGTAACTTGGCCCCCTCCAAATGTTACGAATATACGAATAATACACTGTTTAAGTTTGGCCCCCTGATTTCGGGACACCCGTATAATGATAATTGTACCATAAATGTTAAAAAAACGCGAAAATTCGATGGAAATCAAACTTTGGCCTCGAATAACTCTGGAAGGAATCAATTCATAGAAAAATGATAGGAGACCTTTTTTGTAGAGCGTTAAATTTACTATAAAAATCTAAGATGATCCTTGACATAAGTTGATTTGATTCAGACGTATAAAATTTCAAAGTTAAAAAAAAAAAATTCCCATGTTATTTAAATGGGAAATAGAAAATTGCGATCCGCGACCTCTAAATCTTCAAATTAAAAGCTCAAATTTTGACGAGGTCTTTGTGTTGACATCCTCTGAAAGAATTTGCCGACCATTTGAAGAAAAAGAAAAAGTCGATTTTTTTGAAACACCCTAATATATATATATATATATATATATATAATATATTATATACTATATATACTATATAGTTTAGACGGAAGATATATGTTCCGTCTAAAGTATACAAAAAATGTATGATTATTTATTACATTTTTATACAAACAACTAATAATTCATAAAAATTAATTAACACAATCATCTGTATATTAGGGTGGGCCGGAAAAAATAATTTTTGTTTGAAAGCGATATACCGCGAAAAACTTGCTTCTAGGATAGATAGATGCAATAAAAAAAATTACAAAAATAGGGCCCCAGCTAACACTTTAAATTTTAAATCACAATAATGACACATTTGACGTTATTTAATTATTGCTGATTGTGTTATTTTTGACAGAAAGAGATAACGCTGTCTGTAACTCGGCAGTTTCTGTTGTCCTGTAGGTTTCTATAGTTTATTGTGTTTAGGTTTATAAAAGTTTTCATTGTGTTTATTGGTTTATTGTGTTTAAGTTTATAAAAGTTGTGTTTGCGTAATGGATGTTAATTGCCCATTGTTTGGTCATCCGAAGGAGTTATCTGAGAGTAAACTCCCAACATAATAAGACGTTCTTAGTTGCTGTTTTTACGAACAATATAAATTAGCATTGAAAACTAAAAAGCCTTATAGTTTTTCTCACGTTTCGAATATTTTGGGCTTTAATACCAAAAGTAACGCTTTACAGAATTGTTCAATTAGTTAATGCTTACCATGATAGCGACCTTAATCTAATAAAGTCTTTTAAGCGTGACAAAAACAAAGAAAAGTTTAAAAAGATGATGGAAGAATTCAAGCAAAAGGCTTTGTTATTGTTTGATATATCCGCATGTTAGTGTAAAATAACATTAACCTGCAACTGCAAAAAGTGAATGTCCTGTGTCCATTTTCTGTAAGTGCAAAAAAAAGATACCAACCATTGAACTAAAGTTTTTGTATTTTCAAATAAATTTTGGCCTGGGTAAAATTGGAATTTTGGAAGGAAAGGTAACAAAAAAATTACACAGGGACGTAAAAGAAAGTTAGTCTAACATAAAAGAATTCAATCACAGTCATCATGCACAAAAAGTATAAAAATACTCCCACAACCTAAAGACTGTAGTTCGTCCAAAACAGTTGATAGTGAAAACGATAAGAAGTACGAAGAACCTAAGCCTAAAGTTAATCCATCATGGCAGATGAGAATTAAATTGAAAAATACTGCATTGATAAGTGATCGGTTTGGAGTATCAGATAGGGCAACAGCAGCTATCGCTTCCAGTGTGTTACAAGATGTTGGAATCGTAACTGCTGATGACCATTCTCATGTTATTGGCAAAAATAAACTTAGAAGGAAAAAAATATCTATCGCACAAAACTTCAAAATGAGAGCAAAAAAAAAGCACAGCCTAATCCAAGGACTTTACTTTGATGGAAGAAAGTATAACACTGTTGTTATTGAAAAAGTTAACCAAAAACATTTTCGAAGAATTATAAAAGATAAATAAATAAAAGTAAAATTTAATATGCATTGCAAAATATCGCAAACGTTCATTCTTTTTTTACAATCCAAGTTATTACTTGGATTGTATAGAGAGAATTTAATAATAAATATAATTTTTTCATTTACAAATATATGACTTATGAATAAAATATTACTTTAAAAGAACATTAACCTTAAAACTAAAAAGTATTAACTAGTATAAACTGTATCTAACCGGTTTAAAATTAAAGACATGTCTTATTTTTTGGCCAATGTAAACATTAAATGATTATGTTTACCATACATTTATATCACATACCTATTTTTACTTACCGCGTATTCTATTAAATTCTGTGTTGTTTAGATTATATTACGTACCGTGTGAATAAAAATTTAGCTAGCATGTTGAGCGATTATTTGCCCTAAGCAGAAATCTTTGGGAACCTGCAGCTGTGAGCATCGACCCCACTCATTATAATGAAGATGTGTAATCATTACTCTCAAACCTATTTTACTTTTTGATACCGATATATATATATATATAAATATTATAATATTTAGAATACCATTTATTTAAAACTATTTAAAATTTAATTGAAATGATTTATCATTGTCAATATTAATATCAAATATATTTTTAATTGATTTTTTCCACTCACCTTTAAAACGCCCATTATTGTATATGTTTCCATGACACCAAGTGACATTTTAAATACACCTTGCCAAGGTGTGGCTTTATAGCATTTTAAACACGGGCTGAAGTTAGTTTTAAGTTAGTTGACAGTTGTCAAATGTCATACAATCGTTAAAATAATACTAAATGTAAAAATTATGTTATTATTTAATATAAAAATACAAAAGTATTAAATAGTTTCTCAACGCCAATATTTGAAAAGTTTATATGATCATTGTACTGACCTTTTAATTTTGCCGGCAGTAAAGTAGATATTTCGGGCTCGGACTCCACCGTAAAGTGCTCATAAAACATTTAAAGCTCATTCACATCCACTTAATATGCGTAACTTAACTTAACGTACGTGAGAGACGTAAGTTGAAATACATTGAAACCAATGCAGCTGTTTACATTCGTAGAAAACTTATCACACGTAACTTAACGTATCCAAAAGTTGGGTCCTGCTCAACTTAAGGGAATACGTTTCTTACGTGAGCCAATCACATGCCCAGTAAAAGCTTTTACTTCATTTTCATTGTGAAATACTGTTGTTAATCCATTTTCAAGGGATACATTTCGATTTATAACACATAAAAATTTGACATTTAATGGTAACACAGATTCCCCTATAGTTTTATAGATGTCACTCTAAAGAAATATTTTATTTAAATCATGTTAAGATAATAATAAGTACCTATTTGTCGTAAATCACATCGTTATAAAAATTTGCATATCAAAGTTACATTTTTAAAAATTTTACTATGGAGTGTTATAATATTGATTATTGCTGTGCATTGTTTATTTTTTAAATAGCAATGCGTAATTTATATGAAAAAAAAAATAAGTTGAAAAGAACCATTTGACCCAGTTATCGACATGGGTAAATTTGTCTTGAACCAAATATCGACAACCTTGTGTACGTAATATCGACACTCGAAAAAGTAACTTGTAAATGACTTAAATGGTTATATTAAGTAAGACAAAGTAATAGTACTTAAACTCTTCATTTTATTTACAACCTATGTCAATAATTTCACCTGGTAGTGATTGCTCGTTATAATTCACTATAACATAATCGTTTACAAATAACTTTTCTGAAGTCATACTTACAAATATTTTTTTCTAATTCTTCACTATTTTTAATAATGTTTTTGCTTGAGGAAGACATCTTCTCTGGGTTATTTTTTTCTGTATTTAATTTATTTTCATTTTTTTTATGTTTTTCTTTCTGTTTTTTTATTTAGCATCTCTTCCTTTTCAGCCAGTCTCTGTTTCCGCTTTTGTTTGTTTCTTCTTTTCTTTCTTTTCTTTGTAATTCAATGTTTTTTTCTTTTCGTTTAAAATAGTCCGGCCATTTTTCCGAAAAAATTTCTTTTCGTGGTGTTTGGTTTTGGTGTTGGCCAGAATAGCGCTTTTTTAAATGGTGATGGTACTTTGCCTTCCAAGTTTAAAGACTTATTTGTGGACATATTCTTCTTATTCAATTTTCTTAAAGAAACTCAGAAAATGTTTACCTTAATGTTTAGCCCGGTTGGGCTAATTGGCTAAATTAGCTATACAGATCCTCAGTTTAATAAAACAGTTGACTAAATTCACGATACGTCATTTAACAATACTTTGGATGGTTATTTTGGCAAAATTTTTCTCTCCGTGTTGCCCAATATAGGTCGAAATAGCTGTCGGTTTTAAGTTGGTGGAACACACTCAAATAAAAAACTTTGGCGAGGTTTAGGTTCAATTTTTTCTTATTCTTCTTATTATTTAATTTTAAATTCTCCTGTACAGCCCCGGGTTTTTTGTTTTTGTTTTTACATTCTCAATTAAAACTTGTGTTGCTTTATTAGCTAGTTCAATCATGGGTTTATCGATGTCTTTATTTTCATGTAATGTTTCTTCGCTATTTAAAGGTAAATGAGTATCTTCAATATTTGCACTGTTAGGGGTTTTATCAGATTCTTTAGTCACTTCCACAACACCAAGGGTTAATTAATTACTATCTATATTATTTAATAAAATAGTCTCTTCATTATTATTATTATTTGAAGTCATTACCATTTGCTTCTGGCACATTTATATCTAATGGCAATTTTCACTGCTAAAGGGTTTATTACATGCATTAATGGATGATACATTAATATCTTTGTGTTCTTTATTTTGTAGTAAATCCTCTTTATTATAATTTATATCGTTGGAAAAAATGTAAACCGTTTTATTATTGCTTTCTAACTCATTTACCATTTGAAAGTCATTACCATTTGCTTCTGGTATATCTACAACTAATGGAAATTGCAAATTTTTAATGTCAAGTAGGCCTGTAATATCCAGTTCATCAGATGTAACGTTTTTATCTAATTGCACATCTGATTTATTAATTGTAAAATCGTCTGCATCTGTTGAGTTGAAGCTTGTATCTTCAATCGCACCTTTCCAAGTTTCTTCAGTAGCCTTGAAAATATCTAATTTTTCGGGATATTTTTTCTAGTAAATCTGAAAACAGCTCAAGGTCCTCAGGACTGCCCTACCTTGTGAGTAATAGGTTTTGGTTTCCTTTGGTAGCTATAAACAATCATAGGTGGAGGAAGTTCTCTTGAAGCGCTGCACATAACCAAAGTTGTCAGGCATTCTTTTTCGTCATTATTAATAAATGAATAAACCCCTTTTTCACCTTTCTTAACCAAAACCTTATCATTTTTGGGGCTTAAAAAAGCACTTTCATCTCAGTTATATATACGAGAGGGGTTAGATGTTATATACAATTGTTCAGTATCAGATAAATAATCTTTGACTTCTTGAAACCAACGGCGGATTTTCTCTTCAGTTATGGTGGCTCTAGCATTGGTAAGATTTTGGGAAACTCTTTGTTAAACTTTTGGATGCCGCATCATAAAGGCCTCATACCAATGGCGACCTGGTCTTCCTTTGGTAAAACTATTTTCTCTGTTTAGCTTTTTCAATAGTAATTGTACACTATCTATAAGCTGCAATGTTCCTGGGCCTTTTTCCTGTTCTTAAATGATGTCCTTACATGAGAGTAACCTAGATCGTAAACAAAAGTCCACTAGATTAATAATCTCTTCATCTAGGCTCGCCTCACGTAATTTCCGAAATCCAATCCATAGGGATTTTTATAAAAAGGGAGATCCCATTTAAGCTCAATAGAATGTTAGCGTTCAGTTTACTGTCCTTTATCTTGGTGATAAAGTGCTTCGAATTAACAATGTGGTGGTGATCCATTTTAAAATAAAATATGTTAACAGGAGCTGTTTTAAAATTACTGAGTGAAGAAAACCTATTGTAAAAAATATACAAATTACTTTTGTTTAAGTTATGCTTTAAAAAAATGTATATTTTGACGATTGTCTAAAAAAGAGTTTTAAAATTATAATTTTAAATAAATTTATAAATTTAAGTTATAAACTATAAAACTAATTATAAAAATATTAACCTTTGAGGGGTAACTTTTTTACAATTACCTAGGCTGAAAATTTTAGTTTTTAAGTTGTATGACTTTTCTATTATCGGAGCGATATATTGACCGTGTCGACGTTCATGTTGACGAAAATGTCAAAGTCGTAAAAAAAATCGACATGCACTGCCAACAAAACCAAAATGTCGTTTTTCGATATAAAAACAAAGCTAAATCATTGCGAATTCAAGTTATTAAAGGCATTCGAGTATGTCGAGTTGACAAAAATTTCGACCGTCAAAAAGCTCGACAAGCTGTGCCAAGAAAACTTAAATGTCGTTTTTTTAATTTAAAAATGTATATCAGACTATGATTATATTGTGTGTAGAGGATATCAGGCAAAGCTAAATCTTTGTGAATTAAATTTATTAGAGGCATTCGAGAATGTCGAGTTCGCGACGCGTCGTCAAAAGGCTCAACATACTGTGCCGTCAAAAATATTTTTTAATTTTTAAATAATTGTAAAATAAAATTCTATCCTAAATGGGCTAAGAGAATCATTGCAAATTAACTTCATTATATGCATTTTAGAATGTCGACGTTGACATGGTTTGTAGGGCTGTTAAGCAAAAATGCATTATCTATAATATTAATTTATAAAGGACAAAAGATCATTATTATTGTTAAAAACAATAAAATTTATGTTTTGTCCTTTATTACAGATAAGGCATTTTTGGTTAACAGGGCAGCTGCACTCAATTGCTAAAACCATGCTTATTTTTACTTATTTTAATTATAATTATAATTATAATATAGATATTAGGTAGGTATGTGCAATTTATTGCTTCAAGAAATATATCGGTGGATTAAGAAATGCTGATGGATAAGTTGAAAACAAAGACGCGATTTTAGAAGTTTTCAATAAAATCTATCGACCAATAAAATTTCTATTAAAAGCTTTTGAGTGGTAGCATGCTAATACATTTTAGGGGAAAAGCAATAAACGTATCAATTTCATAATTTATCTCAAATGGTTGGTGATCATGCATAAATTCATTTACTACGAGTTTATAAATTATATTTATTTTTTTATCAATATTTCGAAACAAAAATTATATAATAATTAAATAATTCTAATTCTGTTTTAACTTTTTAATTTAATATTTTATTTAGACCACTAAATTATCAAAAAATCCAGTGTAAAAATTAGTTGTTTCTATTAAAAGATCCTTTAGTAAGGAAATGAATAGTGTAAGTAATGGTAATGGTAATGAATGTAACTTTAAGGTTAAAATATTTAGAGAAATGAAAATAAATAAAAATTATTTTTAAATTTAATAGGGTTTTACAAATTTTATAAATATAATTTTTAATAATATATGTCGGCGCCCTTATTAATTAGTGGTCTACGCTCATGATTATTTCTTACACTTTTGTTTATTTTTGTTAAGATGTTTAGGCTAAACAAAAAGTCTCATGTGGGGCAAAATTTGCCAAGTGTACCAGGTGGAAAAATTTTTGTCACCGATTTTGTTTAAACTTTACTTATTTGTTGTTCTTATAACGAAGAATCATAGCATAAAAAATTTTTGCTCTAGGATTGTTCATTCAAGAGTTATGGATTATTGAAATTTATCGATTTATTACTTTTTGGTGAAATCGCTTTTTATTTAAAAATTCATAACTTTTGTTCATCTCTTTATTAAATATTTTAATTTAACCACCTTAAATGATTTTTTCCGTACTTTTCAATGGGCTATACCGTTTTTGCAAAAAAAAATTGCAATTTTTTTTGAAATTTTGCAATATTTTGCATTTTTTTAAACAATGTGTATTTTTTATTTTTTTTTAAATAGCATAAAATCGAAGTTTATTATGTTACCTTTAAATAAAAAAAAATTTAGAGTGGGCCCGACATGTAGAAGGGAAGTTTTTCATATTTGAATGCGTGCGGGTCTAGCCATCGAATAGCTACTACACTGCCGTATGCGTTTATACCTAGTAGATGCGAGTAAACGAATACAAAATGATAATTTAAAATGTAAAATTAGTATGGTAGGGCGAAAAATTGAAGAAAAACAACACCAACACTTTATTCTTTCTGTATTTTACTTTAGCCACAAAAATAAAAATTAACATTATTCTAGTAATATCCGCCAAAAATCCTCCGAATTACGAAATCTACAAATCATATTTTAATCTGTAATTAATTAAATTATTATTCAAAGGTAACATAATAAACGATTTTATGCTATTTAAAAAAAATTAAAAAATACACATTGCTTAAAAAAATGCAAAATATTGCAAAATTTCAAAAAAAAAATGCAATTTTTTTTTTTGCAAAAACGGTATAGCCCATTGAAAAGTACGGAAAAAATCATTTAAGGTGGTTAAATTAAAATATTTAATAAAAAGATGAACAGAAGTTATGAATTTTTAAATAAAAAGCGATTTCACCAAAAAGTAATAAATCGATAAATTTCAATAATCCATAACTCTTGAATGAACAATCCTAGAGCAAAAAAATTTTATGCTATGATTCTTCGTTATAAGAACAACAAATAAGTAAAGTTTAAACAAAATCGGTGACAAAATTTTTTTCACCTGGTACACTTGGCAAATTTTGCCCCATGTATGGGAAGAATGTTGTTATACTTAGCGAACGGAACGCACCCGTCAGAATCTCTAAATTGATTGGCTATTGTTGGTCTAGAGCGTCGCGGATCGGTAGTTTCCTTTTTTATAGCTAATAATTAGTTTAGGACGATTATAATTATTATTAATTTGTGTTCTGTTCGGTTTTATCTGACTACGTGCTTTATTAAATAACTTTATAATAAAAACCAGGGTCTTGAATTCTTTTAAAATATCCAGACATCCTAACACTGCTTATTTTAGTTTTTAATTGTTTTTATATTACTTATAATTTCAGTAACTGTCCCCGGAGATACACACATTGATTTATATTTAAAGGGAATATTACAGTGTCTATATTTTTTAAGTTAATCATCAGGTACTATTTTAAAGAAAAATATTAAAATTAACACAAATTTAAGCAGGATACCCTGCAATTTCTATATCCTTATTTACTGTTTTAACATTTTTAATATTGGTTATAATTTTCCATCCTATTTTAGATTTTTTGTCAGTGTTTTTTAATGAACAAATCATATTTATACTTTTTGGCATTTATTGAAATGGTGTTATATAATTTTTTCATATTATTGTATTCTATTTATAATAAAACAAATTAAACAAATTGGACGTAAGTCGTAACTACTACGGGGACACTCCCCGCAGGCTGATAGTGCATTTTCGCTTCAAAGAAGAGCAGTAAGGATACTAGCAGGACTACCCTATCGAGCAGACTGTAAAACAGCTTTTTCTTACTACCTCGACTCAAAATACGTTGTTTCGTCCCCGATTTCACGGCAGAAAGTTTACGTTTCTTGCATTGGTCAAGCTATACGCGCACACTCTAATAGCGGGAGTAAAAATTTTTTAGTCGCGTGCTTAACATTTAAATTTCGTACTGCCAACATGAGAAACACAAAAATATGACAGTTTTAAACCATAATTTTGCAATTATAACAACAAATAAACAATTTATGTTTTTACTTTTTTACTTTTTATGTTGTTTTAAGTGTTTAATGGTACTTTTATTTGTTATAAAGTAGTAATTTGTTAATTAAAATACAACCTTTTATTTTTACTGTATTGGCACCGCTGAATTACCATGACAACGCTACAGTTTGATTGATTTTGAATGTAAACGTCAGAATTAAATTAAACGTCAGATTTTAATTTTGACACAAATTTTTTTATATACATTTAATTTTTTCCCGTATTTTCTGCAGGGTAGTAAGAAAAATAGTATACACTACACGGGCAGAAAGTGTGAGAGTCCTGAACTGCGCGCCATGATGCCCTCGGCTTCGCCTCGGGCATCATGGCGCGCA
The DNA here is from genome assembly GCA_921294245.1 of Brassicogethes aeneus. Taxonomy (NCBI): domain Eukaryota; kingdom Metazoa; phylum Arthropoda; class Insecta; order Coleoptera; family Nitidulidae; genus Brassicogethes; species Brassicogethes aeneus. Next base: position 10,750,284 of record OV121137.1, read on the forward strand.
GTGCAGGAATCTCACACTTTCTGCCCTTGTAGTGTAATATACTATTTCTTACTACCTCGACTCAAAATACGTAGTTTCGTCCCCGATTCCACGGCAGAAAGTTTGCGTTTTATGCATTAGTCAAGCTATACGCGCACAATCTAATAGCGGGAGTAAAAAAATTTTAGTCGTTTGCTTAACATTCAAATTTCGTACTGCCAACATGAGAAACACAAAAATATGACAGTTTTAAACCATAATTTTGCAATTATAACAACAAATAAACAATTTATGTTTTTACTTTTTTACTTTTTATGTTGTTTTAAGTGTTTAATGGTACTTTTATTTGATATAAAGTAGTAATTTGTTAATTAAAATACAACCTTTTATTTTTACTGTATTGGCACCGCTGAATTCACGGCCTACTGTTATTTATTTATCAAGCTCTTCAAATGGAGATAGGTACATAAATACACATTTAATTTTTTCCTGTATTTTCGACCGGGTTGTATTTTCGGCCGAGGTAGTAAGAAAAATAGTATACACTACACGGGCAGAAAGTGTGAGAGCCCTGAACTGCGCGCCATGATGCCCTCGGCTTCGCCTCGGGCATCATGGCGCGCAGTCCACGAATCTCACACTTTCTGCCCTTGTAGTGTAATATACTATTAAAAACTTAAAAATATTAACCTTACCATCAGTTTTTAAATTAGAGACCCTGCTATACATAAAAAATAACGAAAAAGATTACATTACGATGTCGGGTATCCATAGCTACCACACAAGAAATAAAAATAATTTAGCACTGCCATATTATAGACTGAAAAAAAGTCAAACAGGAACAAACTTCTTGGGAATTAAGTTTTTTAACAATCTTCCACTTAATATAAGAAATTATCCGGCCAAAAATTTTAAAAGTATTATTAAGGAAATTTTAATTCAAAATTCCTTTTATTCAATTGATGATTTTTTAAATTTTAATTTTAATATCACCTAGTTATAAGTTTTATCGGTTTCTATTCCAGTTCTATACTAATTTTTATTAAGTTTGCCAATCTATTTTGTAAATATCTAATTATATTTCTGACCTGTTTTGACCTGTGTAAATACTACTTTGTATATAACATAAATAAAGCTTATTATTAGTATTATTATTATTATTATTATTATTATTATTATTATTATTATTATCTAAATTTAAAAAGTTATAACACTCAAAATATGCATCGGTAACTTATATTTACTTAAAACTTATTGGTCTTGCTATGAAACGTGTTTTGTTTTAGGAGGGTTGGCGTGAACAAGGGTGAATATTATCAGAGAAGTGATCGCTTTTATACGGATTTGCACTTTTCATCGCAGCCGCTGATCCTTGCTAGATACAAATACCGTAAATGGGGATTGGCGGCTCAGTAAATAGAGCGGAATTAAGCCTTCTTACCGAGCAACTTTTGGATATTAATATTAATATCAGTCTATATATATATATATATATATATTAGGGTGTTTCAAAAAAATCGACTTTTTCTTTTTCTTCAAATGGTCAGCAAATTCTTTCAGAGGATGTCAAAACAAAGACCTCGTTAAAATTTGAGCTTTTAATTTGAAGATTTAGAGGTCGCGGATCGCAATTTTCTATTTCCCATTTAAATAACATAGGAATTTATTTTTTTAACTTTGGAATTTTATACGTCTATATCGAATCAACTTATGGCAAGGAACATCTTAGATTTTTATAGTAAATTTAACGCTCTATAAAAAATGTCTCTTATAATTTTTCTTTAAATTGATTTCTTCCAGAGTTATTCGAGGCCAAAGTTTGATTTCCATCGAATTTTCTCGTTTTTTTCAACTTTTAGCATCATGTAGTAAAAAAATCACATATTTATATCTGAAACATAGGAAGTGTTGTAAAAAAAAACAAAAAAACAAAAAAACGTCACTTTTTTCCAAAGCCTACTACAAAGTTTTAATGAAAATATGAGATGTGTATAATATGCAGAGTAATTTATTTATAAATGCATTTTTCTCGAAAATGGTGCATCTGAGCAATTCAAATCAAGAGTACCTATTTTTCGTAAAAAACTATAAATTCTCATAATTTCATAAAAAAAATTAAATTATTAACCCAGAAAAAAGTTGGGGCTATTTTTGTAACTTTGCCCCCTCCAAATGTTACGCATATGATTAAACAATTTTGATCATAGATCTAGATTCAGCATGTCAAAATTACCAAAATCCCGAAAATTCATTTGTTCATGTTCAACCCTCTAGTTTTAAAAAAATTATCCTCTTAGGCTCCTATTCAGGGGGCCGTAGCTCCTTTAGGGAGCATTTTTTGATACATGTTTATTAAACAAAAAAAGTGTTATTTTTATACGAATAATGCACTGTTTAAGTTTGGCCCCCTGATTTCGGGACACCCGTATAATGAAAATTGTACCATAAATATTAAAAAAACGCTAATATTCGATGGAAATCAAACTTTGGCCTCGAATAACTCTGGAAGGAATCAATTTATAAAAAAATGATAGGAGACCTTTTTTGTAGAGCGTTAAATTTACTATAAAAATCTAAGATGATCCTTGACATAAGTTGATTCGATTCAGACGTATAAAATTTCAAAGTTAAAAAAAAAAAATTCCCATGTTATTTAAATGGGAAATAGAAAATTGCGATCCGCGACCTCTAAATCTTCAAATTAAAAGCTTAAATTTTGACGAGGTCTTTGTGTTGACATCCTCTGAAAGAATTTGCCGACCATTTGAAGAAAAAGAAAAAGTCGATTTTTTTGAAACACCCTAATATATATATATATATATATATATATTTAAATAAATATATATATATATTTATGTTTTAAAATGAAACAAAAATTGATTTTAAAAATTGATAACAAAAAACAAAAACCATTTTTTCACCCACACGGAAAATCACAGTATAATTTTTATGGATCGATATTCAAGTCAAATTAATCCATTATTCACTATTTTCCATTATTCCCTGCTTCATGAAAACTCTTTTTAAGACCCAAAATACCTTTTTAATGAGCGATGTAGAAATGGCAGATTTCTGGAGAAAGCAGACAACTCAATTTTTGCATCTTTACTACTGTTTATTTATGCGTTTACTTGAATATGCTCCACTCAATTATGTATAAAAACGCGTAAAAATTATTATTATTATTATTATTATTATATTGAGTGGCGAAGAGCGGTGATTTTTAAAGATTATGTTCGTCTTGTGGATCCATGGAAATGACACAAAAAGGAAATTTTTATAATAAATCACAAAATGGGATTTCACATAAGCTACAGACCTCATCTTATGAGGGGCAAAAGTATATAACAAATTCATTAAAAAAATCGTCTTTTTTTCTCAAAAAAATCCTCGAACAGGTCGATTTTGTTATTATTGACGCACATTTTGATGTTAAATTTTCATATTTTTCGCCATTTTTGTAGAATCTCTGACGTAATCGGTATTTTTTTAAATTGTACCCTCCTTTTTTTAAGATTCGAATAGATTATGAAATTGCGATTTCAGCAATATGCAACATTTATACTTTTTGGACTGATAGTTTTGGAGATTTAAATATTAAAAGTGAATTTAATTAAATATTAAAAGTGAATTTTGATGTTTTATAGTTTATTAAAATACTTTTTAATGGGGTTTTGATTAAATTCAAATGTCTTTACTGAATAAATGTTCTCAAAATATTTTATTTCAGGGACAAAGTTTTTTGAGAAAAAAAAGGCACATTTTTAATGAATTTGTTCCATCCTTTTGCCGGGCACTGTATAATATATGAAGGTTTCCCAGCGAGATGTAGCTAATTATGTGTAATTATTCAACAAATATATAAAATTTCTATAATAATGTTATATATTTACTTAGATCTCTGTATGACAGAAAAAATATAGTTGTAGCACATAACACTAACGACTAAACTAAAAACAAACAACTAAAAAAAATATTATAAACCAAAAATTGCTCCTGTGTCAGTTAAAGTTCTAATATTCTTTAATAATATTTATAAAATCTTTCAAAATTTAACAAATAAATTATCTAAATCTATTTTATAAATAAAATAAATACCTACATTATTTGAAATGATTTTTTATTTTAATAAGGGGTGGCCGTTTTTGCCTGATGTTGTCTTTAACCTCACCGTAATTTTTTTCGTATGCCGCTTGTATTAATTAATTAATTTATGTTTCTTGATCTTTTACAGAGTTTTTGTTTGTCATGTATTTTTATATTTTGCTTCTTGTTATTTGTTTCTGTGTTGCAAAAAAAGATCGATCAATCTAATTAAAATATACAGATTTTGCGTACTAGGTACATTATATTTCCTCAACAGAATACGCAGACTCGAAATACAGTACAAAACTATATATAGTACTACGGTTGGCAACCCTACCCCAAACTAACCCTAACTAAATAAAAGTTATGATAAAATCCAATCTTAGACTTGTAAAGGTAAACGAAAGATATACACAGAGAAGGGGGCAAGAGGGGCAATTTGCCTCTGACTCGCGCGGGCTTGTTCGAAACGGTTCTTTTCCCAGACAAAAACTATAAAAATGAAAATTGAATGTTCATCCAATGCCTATATGGAAATAAGTAAAAATAATGAAGGTATAACTTGGGCCCCAATGGTGCAACCATTTTTTTGTTTAAAAGATGACGTCATATTAAATTAAATTAAATAGATATTGCGTTTGTTCCAATGAAATAGGGGCCTCCACAGTTTTTTGCCCTGGGCCCCGAAATACCTATACACAGTTTACTGGTAGACCGAACCAGATGAACCAATTGCATTTTTGTTAATTATAATCGATTGGGTGTACAAAAAGTGTATGAGCACTAATTTTATCGTAATAGCCGCTGTCTGTATCGCGACCCTGCTCTAGAAAGAAACCAAACAATACTGTGTGTATTTTGATTGCAGATCAGTAGCTTAAAACATTTCACATTTCTAACATTAGGACAAAGTGAATGCAAATGGTTATTAGCGCTATACTATAATGATAAAATGTGCTTACGCTAAAAGCGCGTTGCTTTTTGTTAAACGTCACCGTTGAACAAAATTTCCATGAAACGCTTTACAAATTGGCTCCCACCTAGGGTTGACAGATGTTCCACCGGACTGTACGGTTTTATTTATGCCTGTCAGGTCAAGAAAATCTTGGTAAACCGGACAAAAGATTCAATTAATCCCGGCGCATTCGCCATTTTTTATGGTATTAAAACATGTCCATTTTGTCTACATATCTGGCAAACCCTGCTTCCACCACGACCGCCGCTGTTGTCTCTTTTTACACTTAGTAGACACCCTGTGAAATATTATTTCGTTATTATAATACTACTATAAATACTTTAGCTATCAAAGTATAATGATTATTATACCTTAGTCAACAAGTTGTTTTTACTTTTCTGCTACTTGTGCATAAATAGTAAATATACTTATATTGTCTGGTAAAAGTTTTCCGATTTTAATAAATAATGTTCATCAGGAGGAAAGTGGTAGACAAGTAGCAAATTTGGCTTACGGATAAATTTAAGTACATGTGACTGCACAACCTGAGCAAAACTTCGTGATGCTTTATAGCAGTGTCTTCAACCTACAACTTCGTGGTCAGACATACTGTACTAAATGGAAAAACTTTAAAATTTAGCCCCCCTGCAAAAGTCAATACGGACCCTTCAGGAATGCAAGTTCAAGTGGCAAAGGGTACAAGACTATACGGACGAACATAGAATAAGAGAAACGGTAAAAGGTATAGAGCATTCAAGTTTTCGTACAATTGTTTCTTGAGATGGTGTGATTTGAAAAAATCCAGTGGCATGTTCAGTAAAAAAGTGATTTTGGCATACTTTAAAGAAAAGTCAAAAATATTGAAAATATTGTATTAGAAGCTTGTTGCTTTTTTAAAGCGAATATCGATATCGACACAGGAACTCGCAGATGATACATATCTTATGTAAAATTTTCGCACCAGTGCTAAAGTAAAGTGCAAACTAAAATAGTGTAACGGTCAATAAAGAGTGAAGTGTTAAGAAAGAGTTAAGTGATAAGTTTCAGCTTTTTTCTAGACAAACAAAAAAAGTCAAACAAGAGGGGAAGAGGCCATCCGCAAACATTGATAAGTATCCTTAAGCATATGCATGGCCTAACACAAAATTTGCAAAATTAAACACGACAGATACCTTTAAAACCCTAAGAAATGCACACTGCTTAAACTGCTTAAAAAAACAATAAACATCAGTAACAATAGAAACATTAGGAAGACAATACTAACCAAACAAAATAAAATAATAAAGAAAAAAGCCAAACAACAAAAAAAAACTTTCCATTCGAACTATCGCGGTGGTACACCAAAGCTGAGTAGGACAATAAAACTGTCAACAACAAATGCGTAAGGCATGAAACCCAGTAACTTAAAGAACGGCTACAAGTTACATATCCATGGATATGTAGTTGCAACTACTGAACTATCTATTGATGGTTTTCGGTCTCGAGACTAAAGACATATGTGCAGGAACAATCCTACTTGGACACGGACATGAACAATAACGACAAAAACGTAGACCAAGGCGTAGGCTTCTGCAGCAAAATAACAACTTCCAAACTCCATACAGTAATCCCAAATGTTTGGAGTAATACTAACTGCCTGGTCTAGGGGGGGTACCGCGTGGTACTTAGATTTGAGTCAGCCTAATTGTTCCCTAAACACCAAAATATCTATCCCTCCCGTCCTACCTCCTTCATGACCCTACTGGGCGTATAGCATTGGCTCGGCGAACCCGGTAATGGCTACTAAAACTATTGGTATTTGGCACTCGAGCCCTAATTAGGGGACAGTGGACGCAATGGACATTCGCAATCAGCAAACACGGGTGAAGCTGTGCCGTTGCTGGTGGCGAAAGAAAATCGGCGCAAGGAAACAGATGCCTATGCGGGGCCCGGGAGCGATGAGGCAATGAGGCCGGTTATACGTCTCTTATACTCATACTCATCAAAAAAGGGCTGTTTTGGTTTTTCTCAATATTTGACTTTGAAATATAGACGTTAAATACATTTAAAGATTAAGCAATGTATATTCACGCACACAATGTTTTATAATAATTGTCAAGTAAAAGATTGTTTTCATGTCTGGTATTTCTCTGGTGTACCTATATCACAGTTTTTAATAAATTTATTTGTATTGTTGTTTACATATGTAAGGCACGTACGTATATAGACTGACGGTAAGTATTTTTTCGTCTTTAAAAGAATTTCAACAACTGTCAGATTTTCTCATATGAAGTAATGCCCTTATTGCTTTTTTTGCAAAATAAATATTTCTTGCAGTTTAGACGTTGCTCCCCAGAATAAAATGACATAGGTAGCAACTGAATGAAAATAAGAAAAATATGCCATTCTTGACATTTGATGAGTGCATACCTGTCTAAGTCTTCTTATGACATAGATGGATCTGGAAAGTCTCTTGCTCATTTCGGTGGTATTATTGTTCCAGGACAAATTAGTTTTCAAATAAACTAAATTTTTCCTCTACACCTACACCAAAGGTGAGCTTTTTTGTTTTTTCCTTGTTTATTTTTAATTTATTTGTTTTAAACCATTCCCTTGATTGTTCGAGTAGTTAATTTAATTTTTTTGTCAGCTTCTAAGTTGGTTTTTGCTTTTATTAAAAAGGATGTGTCGTCTGCACACAAGGTCATTGAGGTAAATGATGAAAAGGACTGGTCCGAGTACTGAACCTTGTGGAACTCCACAATTTATTGAAGTTTTCTGAGAAAATTCTCATTTCCATTCTACCGCATGTTTTCGATTTTCCATATATGATTTTATTAACTTAGCAGGGACTCCTTTTACTCGATAGAAGTTTAATTTTGTGTGATATGGTAAAAGCCTAACTGATGTCACATGGTGCCATTTTTATAACATATTTTTTGTTTACTTCTTCATAAATATTTTCTAAGACCTCCAGTAAAGCAGTAATAGTTCACTTGTTTGTGACAGGTGGTTTTTCTCTATTTTTTATGATGATTTCGAATATTTTTGAAATGGGCGGTAAAATTGAGATTGGTCTATAGTTAGAGCAACAATTTGTATCTCCTTTTTAAGAATGGCCTTTTTTTGCATTCTTCAACTCCTCTGTGAATACTCCTTCCTTAATACATTTATTGAATAATAATGCCAAAAGCTCTTTGATTGAATATTTAATGTTTTTACTGATTTTATAATTATTTTTTATTTTAATAAAGGGTGTTTTTTAGAGATTTGATTTTTAAAATGAAATAAAACATAATAAAATCCTGGTAATGGCCATAAAAATCGTTTAAATTTATTAATTGTTTAAATATGATTTCGGGCATATGTGCGGCTCGAATAAAACGTCCAATGTCCAATTTTGGACCAACCTGGAGCCATTATTGAGACACCATTACATCCACGAAAAGTCACGGTTGCTTTATGAGCTGGTGAAATAATTGGCCCATTTTTTTTAAAAGTCGATACCGGTCAAAACGTTACTGTCAATGAAAGCGCTATAGGTCCATGATTATTGACTTTTTTTCCCCAAGCCAAATGGCGTTAATGTGCAACTGCTTTGGTTTTAAAAGGACGGCGCTACATGCAACACATCTCACGACACAATAAGATTATTACACGAAACTTTCGATGAGGGTATAAGTTCGCGTAATGATCCTGTGGATTGGCCTCCCCGATCCTGTCATCGCACGCCTTGGGATTCTTTTCTATGGGGGTATGTAAAGTCGCTGGTCTACGCCAATAAACCAAACCATATTGGACCACTTGGAAGACAAGATTCGTAGAGTTAATATATGGCCTCAGCTGCTCGAAAAAGTGGTCCAAAATTGGACATCCAGATTGGGTTTTATTCGAGCCATCTGCGGCGCACATATGCCCGAAATCATATGTAAACAATATTAACATATAATTATCTTTGCAATAAAGCGATTTTTATGGCCATTACCATGATTTGGTTGTGTTTTATTTCATTTTAAACAATACACACATTTATATATATATATATAGTGCCTTTTGTAAAGGGTGTTTTTTAGAGGTTTGTTGTTTAAAATGAAATAAAACCCAACCAAATCATGGTAATGGTAATAGGTATATATTGTAACACAAGAACGTGAATTAAAAACCGAAAAAAATAGGATCGTGACAACATTGCGAGTTTTTGATAGTTAGTTTCTATGGTAACGCTTTCCGCTTTTGACAGTGGCAGTGACAGTTCTATATGCAGTGTTATTTAAAATGTAAAATGAGTTGTGAAAAGGAATAAAGTCCACCACAAAGAATAATTATTAAAAAAAGGTATGAGAACAAAAACTAAAGCAACAGAAAAGGTGCAGTATGTTGAAGCAGCGAAAATCTAAGAAGAAAAGAAGAAAACAAAAGGAAGAAAACCATAGGGTTGTCTAATTCTTTACGAACAATAAATAACTTAATACAACTGTGTTTTTCTTAATAATTTACTTAAAAATTGAAATTATGGTAGTCCAAATAAATCAAGATAATCACCTGTTTTTAATCCAGTGTTGCTAGATTTTCTAGACGAGAATGACAGATTGATAATTTTGGTTGGAAACATTATCGTTTATTATTGAAAAACTGTTTGTGAAACTCAACAAAAATGTATTTTGCACTTTAAACAGACAAGTACGTACAATAAAAAATCATTAATTTTGCAATGTCACGTTATAAGATATGCATTAATTAAAGACATGTGCTGTGTAGGAAATGTATTTAAATAACGCTAATTTTTATAACATGGCAATAGAATTCAATGTTTTTTTCTCGTTCTACTACTACCTAAAATTTTTTCAACATCTTCTCTTTGCGAATAATATTGTGCCCGAACCTCCTTAAGTCAAATGTTTTATATATTAATTAATATAATTAAGAACTTACTTTAATATCTCGTACTTCTGTCGCTCAGTTTTAATTTAAAAATATATTTTAATGTTATCGTAATTATCCGTTTTATCAAAAAATAACACCGACACATTTTTCATACCTTCTTTGTTCATACTTGCTAAAAAACATTTCGATAGTCGACATGCTCTACATTGATTTCTGTGCGTTTTATCAACAGGGCATTTTCCTTTTAAGTCTCCAGTAGCTTTGCATGTATACACCCGGTTTCTATGTATGCTTCTTTTAAAAAATCCCGAACAACCTTCATAAAAAAATGTTTTTTTTTTTAAATAAAACTACAGTATAAAATATGCTAAATTACCATCACAACTATAAATTCCATAATGCTTTCCGGAACTTCGGTCACCACATACTTTACAAGGTATATCCAATAGTCGATCACCTAAAACAAAAAATGTTATGTTTTAAAAAGTTTTGATTAGTTAATTTATTTTGTTTTTTTTTTTGCTTTATTAAAATTAACAACTAATTTACAACAACTTCAGGGTAAATATATTTAAATAAATTTACAGCTTAGTGATCAAATGTATTGTTTTTTGTTTATAATATAATAATATTTTTTTAAATGACTATTTTTGTTATTAACTATCAAACACTAGAAGATAATAAAATGAAATTGTAACTAGTGTTTTATGTAATAATGCTTTTTTATTGCATATTTAACCATTTTATTAGAAAATACTTAATCGAGTAGAGGAAGTGGGGGTAATTCGGAATACTGTTGGTAATTTGGAATACTTAAATATTAAGGCTATGCTTAGCGCCATCTCGTTAAATATGAAATAAACTACTAGAATAGCCTGTATTTTGTGGACATGTGATTTTGTAGATATTTTGATTTATGGTAGAGGGCCAACACATGTGAAAAATTATTTGTGGGGTAAGTAAAACTTTTTTAGTGGTAATTAAATCGGCAATCATAGCTTCGATTTGTATCTTTAAATTAACTTAAATTGTATCCTCAGGTAAGTAAAGGGTTATATTTTTAGTTGTTAATTGTACTTTTTCGATATGTTAAAGCATTTACTTTTTTTTACATATTATGGCGTAGGTCTTTATATTGCTAATTTGGAATACTATAAATAATGCAAATTTTAAATATTCCAAATTATATTCATTTTTTGTAATATTTGATAATCAATCCAATTTTCTCTTTTAATTAATATTTGGTTACCTTTTTAAAATGTTTTATTAACCTTTTTAATATAAAACATTTGCTGCTACTTTAAAATATTCCAAATTGGTGGTATTCCAAATTAACTTCATGTTACGTAAACAGAGATTTTTTACACTTTTTTTTTTATTAGTGAAAAAATCCTTTTAAAGTATTTTAAATAGTTTAAAATTTTCGTATGGCATAGTACAAATGTAGATCTTGGACATGTTATTTATTTTAATTGAAATAATTTAAATTTAAATTTTTTGCTATTTTTTTTTAAACTACTATTCCAAAATACCCTCACTTCCTCTACATATGCCATGATCCAGGCACAATTATATCCCTGTTTCCTTTATTTACCTGTGTGAGAAAAACTGATATTTCCAAAAGGTTAATTAACGGAAAACGGAAAGATATGCAAAGAAAAGCAAATTAAAAAAAAATCTCCATTTTCTCTTTATATAACCCTACGCCAATATCCGTATGTACGCCATTGAGTAACCTACAAATGCCTCTTATTTTTGGTGTTCAAAAGTTATTAAACAAAAAACATTTTTTTTAAGTTTTTAATCTAACAAAAAAACATAGTTTTTAGTTGCGAATCCACATTTAATTTTCTTTCAACCTTTATATTACAACTTGTGTATAAAATACTGTGGATCAGTGCAGATTTCGCAAAAACAGTTTTTATTCAACAAAATAATACCAGTGGTGGTAATACGCCATTAGTCCGTTTAGTAAAAGACACATGCAATATGAAACGTACGAACAAGTGAGATAAACAACCATCGTTAAACATATTGGTTAACAAACTTGATTCCTCTCGGCCATGAGTAGAGATGTGTCGGTCAGTTCTGAACCGGCTCAGTGAACCGGGTCTTATAAGTGATCTACGTGAACCGGTTCACGAAAATTAAACGAACCGGCTCACGGGTCCGAAATTACAAAGCGGCCGCGCGCAAGCCGTTCTAAGCTCCGATTCACTGCTTCACCACTCGCAGCGAGTAACTCGCTATGCTGCTGCAGTGCATTGAACAGGCCGCGGATGGCGAGCCGCTCGAGCCGTGAGCGGCGGGTCGCGAGAGATCTGAACCGGCTCCCTGGAGCTAAGAACGACTCGCGCTCCAGATCTGACCAAAACATCTCGATTCTCTAGGCGCGGCTCGATCATGACTGTTGTATCATGCAGCTCGCTAGTGCCTATGCCGGTCGCATCGTTCGGAACCGAACTTCTTGCGTTCTGTGGCGCGTTACTACGTTAGGCAAATTTATACTTTTGGTAATTTTTTACAAACCCACAGAAATATGAGATGATTTCCCTTATGACAATGTCGTTTAAAATATATTTTTAATATTAATTAATTTAAATTGTGTAAACTTACAACATTTATGTTTTAAATATAACTTTTCATGTAAAATATTAAAATAATAGAGTTTTTAGTGTTTTATAAAATTTTAATAAAATAAATAGTATGGTATAAAAAAACTTTAATAAAATACAATGTAATATTTAATAGCCTTTATAATATTATTAAAATAACAATTTGTATTGCCTTATAATTTAATAAAGGCTCTTAAGTATTAAAGTGATAAACATTTTTAACATAAACTTAAAGTTTATGTGCTCCGAATGATTTCATTAAGTGTTATTTTTAATTAGTCTGAGATTCAAACGGTTCTTTTGAACCGGTTCGTTGAACCGGTTCACTTATATGATCCAGATCTAGTGATCCGGTTCAAAAGAGTAACCCGGAACGCCCATCACTAGCCATGAGCGTGCATTAGAAATGTTTAAAACAATTAAATCAAAACGGTCAATTGTCCACCTATATTCCCCCCCTCTAACTTTCTGTATCATTTCACCACTTGACAACCTTGTAGATTTGCTTTGATTTAGAGGTGGGAAGTTCGATTCTATTTAAAGAATCAATTCTTTTAATTTATTCTTTTAAAATGATTCGTTAAAAAAGATTTGTTCGCGACTAATTTACTTTCTACAGTTCGGGAACAGATAAGTCACGAACACAGTGTTGTACCTTTTTGGTACATTTAGTACTTTGGTGGTACATAGGTACTATTTTTGTACATTTTTATAAATTTTTTGAATTTTGAAACATGTTTAATACACGCTTCAAAATTAACGCATAATAAGTAAAAAAATTCTAACTCTAAAACGCCAATCTTTATGAAATTTTGTATAAAAATACTTCTATCTCAGTTTACGTGTCCGATGGTTTTTCGAAAAAATATTTTTAAAGCCCTTTTTTTAATAATAAAAAAACGTACGAAAAATAACTTTAGGGATTTTTTTTTAGGTAAATAAAAAATATGCTGTTAAAGACCGTATTTTTGTTAGTATACCCTAAAAATTTTGTACTGTACGCTTTAAAGTCGGTAAAAATGGCCCCTTTTTGATTATTTTGCTGTATTCTCGTTACTGTTCGTTTGATTTGTACAACATTTTCAGGGTTTACTAAAAAAAATAGGTCTTTCACAGCATATTTTTTATGTACTTAAAACAAAATTTTCCTATAAAAGTTTTTTTTTACCGTTTTTTATCATTAAATAAAAGGGCTTTAAGGATATTTTCTATAAAAACCCTTAAACAAGCAAACTGAGATATAAGTTAAAGTATTTTTATCCAAAATTTCATAAATTGGTAGGTAAAGGAGTTGTATTTTTTTACTTGTTATGCGTTAATTTTGACGCGAAGTGTATTTTGACTATTTTCAATAAAGTTGCTGCTTTTTTTCCCTTACTTTTCGGTAACTTCCTAGGATTTTTTTACTTGTAAGTGTCCAAAGTAATTGACGACTTTAATTCAGGCCAATTCAGAAGACCTCATTAAATAAAGTTCATTTTGTATATTTTATTTAAATATATATTATATTTCAACTTAATGGATATTTTCTGATTAATTTTAGATACATTTCTAATCATAACAATTATTACAATGATTTTTTTTGTAATAAATAAAAATACTGAACCGCGAGCTTTATAATCGGACTATTTATCGCCGAGCATACATTTTACTGCCAAGGCGATAGGCGATGCAGTATATTTCATTTAATAATTTCTTAAGATTCTCTCATTTCATTTTTAGGTTAGGTTCAACTGACATTATGACATTTTAGCTCTATTTTTGTACCGAGTTGAATAATAATTTGACTTCTAGTGTTATATATATATAGAGAGAGAGACTTAAAAACTTATTTTTCAATGATAAAACTGTCGTAGTTTATTTATGATTATTCTTTTTTTTGAAAAGTTTTGGTATGCATTTAAAAAAAACGCAATCCACTCTCGTTAAACATTATTAAAATAATCTGACAAACAATAAACTTGGGATCCAACACATCTGTATACCCTATAATTGTAGAGTTGTAACTTTTTCTACTTAAAATATAGTCTACTAACAATCTCAGGAGGTATACCATGTTTTATTTAAGTAGGAAGATATACACTTATAGGGTAACCAGATCATCTGGTTACCCTATAGGGTTATATATAACTGTATTTCTTCCTACTAAAACATGGTCCAGATGTGTTAAAAAACCGCACATGTTTTAAAAATGGCGAATGCCTGAATTTTGAAGTGTGCCAATTTAACAAGATTTCCTTAACCGGCCAGACCGGTTGAAAACCGGACATCTTGCAAACTTAAATACAACAAACATCATGTTCAAAGGAATCCAAGAGGGTGAACATCTTACGAAGTTTATGCCGCACACAATGGAAAACTTTAAATGTATAAAGCCTTTTCGGACCTTTCCAGTCCCCTTTTTTTCAACCAACATTTTTTAACCCAACAAGAATATAACATCAAGCTCTAAGCTTATAGGATACATAAAAACAACACCGGTTAATATCCTACTAGCTAAAAACTAAGAAACCACTTATATTTAAGAACGAAATGGCTAGCTAACTTACTAAAATGAATAAAAGAAAACTGTTAAGATTATAATTATTATTAGTTCCAAATACAACACCCTTCAAGTCTACACCTGTTATTATATTTTATGCAAAACCTTCATAATTAAAAATTTCTCTATCCCTCCCTGCTTGAATACAAACAAATAAAAAGTTTCACGTATCACCGCTTTATAATATAATAATAATAAGTTATTATACGTCCGGGACGGCTTGCCCATATGTAAAAATCTTTTGAAGATTTTCAGAAGAAAATTCGTTCAAAGACGATTGTCTGCAAAACAATTATCTGTTACCAGACGATTTTGATTATCTGCAGACGATTTCACTTGAATAAAACGAGAAGATAGTCTTGAGATAATTTTGATCATATGATCGTCTCCATACGATGTGGATCCTATGGGATGACTGTTTTTAGGTATTTGAATTTTAGCGGGCGATTAGCCAGCCATATTAGATACCGAGCAGATCAGCTCAACTCTCTACATATAGAAACAAATCCAATCCAAAAACACTTATTTCAATATATACATATCACAGATTATTATACATATAAAAACAATACAAAAATAGCAAATCTTTAAACAAAACAGAATATTGTCGATGACTTGTGAATTGTATATAGCTGGTCCAGGGACACGACGGTGTTACCAGTACCTGACGTTCTTAGTCACGTCCTGTATTGCCTGAATGTTTTAAAATTTCGGAAGTTTCGCCATTTCCTTAACTAAGTTATTAAGAGGGTTTGGGCTGTACGATGTAGAATAGGAATTGTAAGTACATTTTTAGGGGTTTATTTGTTTGTAGGTTTTGCTTGACGATCCAGGAAAAATTTAGACATTTGATTTAATTTGTTTGGTAAATTACCCATTTTGGTTTTTTGTGTTGTTAGTGTGTTTGGCGCACCACGCCGCGGCGGATGCCTGGCCGCCTCGCCCACCACGAGCACAGTGCTCGGAGCACAGTGCTGTACAGCGGCCCCAGTGCATCGCGCTGCGAGTCTGGCTCCCCGTCAGCGGCCATCCAGCCAGCGCACCGAGCCGCCCGCCCGTTGGCGCGCGGTACGTCGCATTGCCCCAGCCACCATGCACTCACTGAAAACAAAGGTGTGGCGACTGGAGTCCTAGCGGCCACAGCTGTGGCACAGCGGCCTAGGGAGGTCGCCTGTCTGCGTGTAATATTCTAGCGTGTTATGTCTTGGGCTAGAAGCCCATTTTTAACCGCGCATATCTCGCCAGACGCCAATCTGTGAGGCATCGCCTCAGTCACCACATCTTTATCTTAAAATAAAGGTATGGCGGCTGGAATCCTAACGTCAGTTAGTGGCGGCCCGCGAGGCCCGCGTGGGTGTTCAGCAAATCTTTGGGCCTAAATTATGGCCCTTATCCCCAAGATAAAGGTATGGCGACTGAAATCCTCACGTCAGGTAGCGACAGCCGAAAAAGTGCGCTTATATAGGAGCAGTATGCTCTTCAAAGTCAAAAAGGTGCGTCGACTGGATTTTGGTTTGGGGTGTAAAAGATGGGTAACTTAACATAAATTAGGCGATGCTTTTATGCTTGTAAGTACTTACAAAATATTGTCTAAATGTCTTATGCTGGTAATGCCACTGGTGAGCGGGCTTTGTTGGTTTTGTGCGTGTAAAAGTTGTTTGCTTTTCGGTAAATGTAGTCCTTGATCATTTCTATATCAGCAATTTGGTGCAGGTTGTCAACGGTCTTGTACCTTCTGCTGCCGGTGAGATGGCGCAGGAATTTATTTTGAATGCGCTCTAATTGGACTAGTTGCGTATTTGATGCTGAGCACCAGACTGGGCAAGCATAGGTTATTACAAGTTTGATGAGCGTCTTATATAAAATCAATTTATTGTGCAGCGATAGCGGGCTATTTTTATTAAATAGCGCGTAAATTGACTTAACGTTGTACGCCTTTTGCTTAATTGATTTAACATGCAGAGCGAAAGACAACCTGCTGTCAAATATGATGCCAAGATATTTGGCTGTGTGGGCAAGATGGCTTGGTTATTTAGCGTTATTGGTGAGAATATTTTGTTGTTAGTGTATTTCACCGATAAATTAACCAGTTCACTTTTACTGTGGTTGATATTTATTTTCCACTTGGCCTAATATTTTAGAAACGTGTTAAAATATATTTTACGTGTATGGATATCGGCTGTATACAGTGTATATAGCTTAGGGGCTAGGACGGTGCCTTGAGGGACACCCGCTCGGATTCTATAAGGTTGGGATTTAGTCTGGTTGACAGACCTAGAAGGTCCTGCCAGGCAAGAATAAGTGGATCAGTTTAACAATTTGGTTTGGGAAATTAAATGAAATTAGCTTAGCAGTGAGTCCGTTCAGCCAGATTGTATCGAATGCCTTTTTGACGTCAAGGAGGGCCATAACAGTGCTCTTTCCACTGTGATAGGCCTGCTTGATGTTATGGGCGATTCGCACGGCTTGATAAACTGGCTTAGGCTAGGACGGAATCCAAATTGCTCGGGAGGCTTTTTCAAGTTTATTGATGATAGGTAGTATATTGCGTTCGGCAACCTTAGACAGGTTGCTTACTAGACTAATTGGAAGGTAGCTGGTTGGGGGGAAGAATCCTTGCCGGGTTTATGGATGGGTACTATGGCAGTATGTTTCCATGCTGCCGGGAAGTAGGATTTGATTATGCACGCATTTATTATATTTTTTTGCTCAACTAGCGCCTTTCTCGGCATGTTTTTGAATAAAATGTTGTCCAGACCATCTTGCGCAGGTGCTTTGTTGTTGGACGTTTACTTATGATGTGTTTAAGTTTGCTGGGGCTTGTTAGTAATCTACTGTCGGGATTTTGGTCTATATTGTCAGCTTTGAAACGAGTCACTGTGCCCCTGATGTCTGGTTGTTCAGAAGTTAGGTTTGCAGTGTCGTTGTTGGTTATGTCATGACACCTGGCAATAGCCTCTGCCTTTTCTTGGTTAGAAGTTTGCTCGGTGTTACCGGTGTTTAAAATACAGCAAACGAGGTGGGTGTTGAATCCAAGGAAAAATAAAGTAAAAAACCTTGTGTCTGGAGATGGGGGTAGTTTAGCCCTAAACTTTTGTTGTTTAGAGGATTAAGTTCGTCAGTTGTCGTCTTTTTTCGGTGATTGAGCATTTTTGGCCATCGCTGCCAAAGGCGGAAACTCAGTCGCCACACCTTTATCAGAAGATAAAGGTATACCGTCCGTACTTTCACTACGTTAGGAAGCGGCAGCCAAAAACACTCAATTGTCAATAAAAATTGTTTTGGTATAGGCATAGGTACTTAGGTGGCCTATATAACATGAAGCGGATATTTTAAAATAATATCCGCGATGATTAATTAATGATGTTAAAAGGCGTCAAAAATTATTTTTTTACGGTTTTTAGGCAAAAATCACGGAGGCATTAAATCCTCGTGAAAAATAGGAAGCTGTTTGTAGATAAGGCCGTGCTTCAGCCCTAGGTTGTCGCTGTGCCTAATTCTTGTAATGTTGGTTAATGGTGATTTTTTGATGTTGTAAGTGTAAAAGTCGTTAGAAATGTCGAGTATGTGTTGTTTGAGCGGACAACACATTGCTGAATTTTGTTTATCCTCGATACGAGTGTATCGAGGCAAACATGTAATTGTTCTTGGTATTTTAGTCTGCAATCGTTCAATCTGAATAAACGTATCTAGTGTCAGAGATGTCACACTACGCTTGGGCGGCGTAGGTGATTATTGGACTTAAAAGCAACTTATAAAGCAGCATTTTTTTGTCAGTGGATCGGGCACGAGCCTATGGTGAGCGGATAAATCGCTTTTAATATTATTCAGCTGGCGAACCCAATTTAGGCGTTAATCTAGATAAACGCCTGAATATTTTGCGACTTTGGCGCGCCTGTCGATCTGTACGTTGCTAAATATACCAATGTTTGTACATTTTCGAGAAAAATTAATCAGCTTCGATTTAGCTGGATTCACCTTAATAAGCCCCCTGTCCCAGTAGGCTTTAAGCATATTAAGGTAAATCTTGACCTGGTCATTAGCTACCGACGACGCAAAGAAGTGGGCATAAAGCGCAGTATCGTCGGCATATAGAGCTAATTTACATTTCTTGAAATGTGGTAAAACACTAGTATACAGCGTGAACAGTTCCGGAGCCTTGTGGGACACCAGCTTTTACAACGAAGGCTTCTGAGCAGGTTCCTTAGACCCTCACCTGGAAACATTTGTTACGCACATAATATGTGCGCCTCACTTTACCAAACTGCTCAATTCATATTATGAATTGAGCAGTTTGGTAAAGTGAGGCGGTAGACCTAAAAGGTGTGACTTGTGGACTAGTCCGTCCGTCCAAACAGTATCAAATATCTTTTCCATGTCAAGCATTAGCATAACAGTGGACTGTTATACCCCTGCATGACGTCGTGGAGGTTTGGTGGACGGAACTATGTCCGGGTCGAAAGCCAAACTGCTCGAGCATGCTTGGGTGGCGTTAGCTTTCGCCTTTTGTCCAGCCTATTAACTCTGTCCAGTAATAAACCTTTGGGCTACCTTAGACAGAGAGTTCAGCAGAATATTAGGCCTATAGCTGTTGGTTAGAGTGGCGTCTTTTCCAGGCTTAGGTATAGGAACTATAAAAGTTTCCTTCCACTGACTTGGATAATGCTGCTTTTTAATGATGGCGTTAAAAATATATGCAAACTGAACGATCGACTTACGTGGTAGGATTTTCAGCAATATGTTGTCCACAGTGTCAGGTCCTAGGGCTTTGTTATTGGGTAGCTTGCGTATAATATTTCGAATCTCTATTGGCGAGGCCAATAGTTTAGAAAGATATCTTGCTGAAATGTCGTATGGCAGGCTTGAATTGAGATTGTCAGCAAATAATATCGTACATCGGCGAAGAAATGCATGTAGTGTGCATAAATTCAAAGTGACGGCCTAGAACATTAGCTTTGTCCATTGTATTATTGTATTGTCTTTTACTGTCAGTGTCAGAATCGGTGCTTGTTGACCACCTTTCAGCCTTTTGGTTGCTTTCCACAGAGACTTATCTTTAGGACTTAAGGACTGTAGGAATTTCCGCCATGCTCTATAATTCTCTATGTATTTGATGGTTGTTCTTAGCAAGTTCTAGTGGTCTCGATCCTCTTGTCTTCTGCGTTTATTGTACAGTTTGCGATGCTTATTCTTGGTTTTTATTAAGTCAACTATATCGGCAGGCAACTGGTCTTTGGGTTGCTTATGCTTATGCGCTTCAAAGTAAGTGTTTTAGCGCGCTTTATTGTGGTCACAAGGGCATCTAATTTTTAATTTGTGAAGGTGTATTGATATTGTTGTCAATTATGGTGAAACGATTTAATTGGGCTCTGTACGCATTCCAGTCAGTATATTTATAGTCGTACACCTTCCTAGTAGGAGGTTTATCCTTATTATACTGAACAGTAGCTGAGACTGGGATGTGGTCAGAGTCCATTTCATCGATCACCTCAACGTCTGTGAGATTGCTGATTCCCCCTGTAAACCATCACATCGATCATTTTGAAAGTGGAACCATTTTCAGGGTAATGTAGGAACCGTGTGGGCCAATATGAACTCTGAATCCATTATATAGCCCCACAGCGTTCCCCCATTCTCTTTTATCCCTGTTGCAGTTTCACATTTTAAAGTCACCTGCCAATATAATTTTATTTTTGTTGTAAAGAAGATTATCGAGATCACTACAACTGAAGTGGTTAAGTATTGGGTGGATAATACAACCCGCATAAGAACAACCCATAATTGAGCCTTATTCTATTAGTGTAAACCTGAGGCTATCTAAAGAACGATATATGGTTCTTTATCAGCATGGCTGTAACCTAAAACTTTAGTTTAGACCAACGTTTCTTAACCTCGGGTCGCGACCCAAATTTGGGTCGCGGGCCATATCGAGATGGGTCGCGGGACTTGTGGGACTTTTTGAAAAAGCGCGCCGTAATCACTGCTTAACTTACTTTAAATAAAGAAAATGTAGAAAATTGATTTTATTTTTTATCGGGTCGCGAGCTTCTAATATTTTTGAATTGTGGGTCGCCAGCCAAAAAGGTTAAGAACCGCTGGTTTAGACTTTAGTCCCGTCTCGTTAAGTATCAAAATGTCTATGTCAAATTTATTAAGGAAAGTTATTAGTATACCAGATAGTGTCTGGCAATTCCATGTCATATAGAACAATTAATGTTTAGCTGTGCCATCATAGACGCATACCTGCAAATGTATATTTGTATTTAAACCTAGCCAGCGTGCGTAAGCAGCGGTGAGAGGTATCGCTGCTAGATTTGTTTTAACTTGGTTAATTATTTAAATGTTTAGAAATTTTCGTAGCAAATATGTATAATATTGGTAATTTTAACTACTAAATAAATAAAATAATATATTTTTTATTTAATTTTTTATTTATTAGTTACTGTAGGTATTAAACAGTTTTATAATTCTAATAATTTTTGTTAACATTCTTAAATATGCTTTGCTCTTTTTAAACTTTAAATTTTAAAAAAATTTTCAGAATATTAATCCAAATTTTTTGGTACAAATAATATGACCTGTCAATGTTTTTGGGATTAGTCAAAATTATAGTACAAAAATTACCAGAAAAATTCGCTCACAGAAAAATTACCGAAAATTGTTCATGAGTTCGCAAAATTCCGGGGAATTTAATATTTCTAGACGATACTTTTTGGTTTTGAATGATATACCTTGTGTGTAGGCGATATATTTCGCCTACGAAAGTTAGATTATGTCAATAGACGAAAGACTTTAGTTGAAATAGTGTGTCTATATGGAAGGTTTATATTGTTTCCCAAAAACACATTTCATCTACAGACAATAAACGTTGAGCGATATATTTTGTCTATAGACGATATATTTCATCAATCTTACGATTGATGATTAAATGCAAAATCGTTTATTCCATGGACGATTACGACTAATAGTCGTTTATTAGGTCGAACGAAATCGTTTCCCTTAGAGATTATCGTCTATTATTTTAAGCGATCTCGCTCGTCACATTCACGATCGCTTGAAAAAATGAGCGATACCGACATAATTCAACGTTTTTTTCAAGACGATTTTTACACATGGGCGTTCATTTAAATAGGATCGATTGAAGTAGTTTTTAGCCCCTACAACCAAATCTAATCAGACAGAAGTAGATAAAACGACTATGGTTTTTTAAATCACACGGCAATAGGGCGGTTTCTTAAAATCATTGACTCACTTTCCGCGCACAAGTTCTTAGTATTGCCAGCAGTGTCGTTTATTAAAAATAAAGGTCGTCCTGACCCTAGACGGTCATGAAAGGGTTCATCGTACAACGGCAAAGCTTATTAAACATAAATTAATCGAATATTTTTTTCTAATTAAAGTTCGGACCTCCCTATTAGTGTTAGCAATAAAGATGCCTAAATAAAGTATTTGCTATTTTTTTCACACTTTATCAAATTAGCACTTTATATAACTTTAAAAGAGCACTTTATTGAATTTGAAGGTTTTAAATTTTAAGAAAAATTTGGTTCCAGAAGAAATAGTAGGCATAAAAAGGATAAAAAGATTACAAAATAAAATTTGCACCAATAAATTAACTAAATAATAAATGCAATTTATTTTCCTTTTAATTTAGGCGGAAGCCGAACACAAATCTATAGGTTAATTTGAGCATATCTAAGTTGGCAGGAACAGTGGAAAATTAGGTTAATTTTGTTCTCAGCGTTTAATCTAAATTTTATTTTTCAATAGTAGATTATTTCTATATAAAACCACAAGTGGTAAAATTTTACCAATAACAATTTTTGAATTTCATACGAAGGTTTTTTGCTTGGGAACTTCGCAAGTGGCATTAATTTAAGAAGACCACAAACCGGCGCGCCGGCAAGTGGTTTTGAATTAATGCCACAAGCGAAATTGCCTAAAAGCAAAAAACTTGAATAAATATAAATTTTTTAGGGAGTGTATTTGGATAGACTATTTTTTAGTATTTTTTGGTACCGTTTCTTATATTTGCGATCAATTTCAAGTTGATTTATAAATATTCCAAATGAAAACACTTCTAATTTAAAATTAAAAACTCCAAAATTCACTAATTGGTCCAAACAGTAATGAGTAAAATAGTCAAGAATAAAGCTTTTTATAAATTTAAATTCCGAAAAGGTGCTGGCAACTTAAATTAAAACAATAAATTGTAAACAAATACCTATTCTCCAGAAAAACTTAATGCGGTCGCTTTAATTAATTTATATCAGAAGTATATTAAATATGTCTGATTATACAATGAAAAACTTAAAAATAAACATTAAAAGTTTATTATTAAATTATAGAAAATTTACGTACGACATTCTTAAACAGTAGTTAGAATTTGATGAATAACTGAGATGATAAAAGTTAAAAAGTAGTAGGTATAATAATGGTATTAATTGTATTTAACTTGATTTATTAACATTGCTATAAACAAATTAAAAATAATACAAAGTTGAGATTTAAGTTTGTCTTTCTAAATAAGTATGTAAATATGAGTATTACGATTTTAAAAATAACATAGGTATAGTAATTTTAAGTAATAAATTCAAAATGCAAGGTAACAAAAAAAATAATGAAAATTTGCTTAACATATACAACATACATAAATTAAATATAATAATAGGTATGGGTATATTTTTAATTCAAATACAGAACTTTTTCCAACAATCCAACTATAGCGAAAGTGTTACCTACACTTAATCTATACATATTCTTAATGGCTAATTAGTTAACGCCTACACTTACGAATAAAGTAAGGCTGGTATCCGTGACCGGTCAACTGGTTAACCGGTTTTATAGGACCTAAAACCGTTAAAGAACGTAACTGGTTTACCCATAACCGGTTTAACCCTAATCGTGACCGATTAAAGCTGTCACCGGTTTAACAGTTACTGGTTTAACCGTAACTGAAACCGGTTTAAGCGCGACCGTTCTTAAAACAAATGATATATTGAAAACACAATATCGATGTCATATCGAAGTGATAAAATCAATATTGATAAACATTAATGCTATTAAAACTTAAACATTTAAAAGTTAGTAAAACAAAAGTATTTTTATTAAAAAAATATAAACAAATATAAACATTCAAAATGAAATAAGGAAATTTAGAGTTTTTTCATGTTTTCCAGTGCAAGCAATATAGTTTCGGCGAAAAGAAACTGCTTGCTATCGGAAAAAGCTGATAAATTGATTTTTTTACATGAAAACTCAATAATAACAAAATAGGGAGTTTTGTTATTATTTTTAATCACTTAATTCATTAATTAACTATAATTTATTTTGAAACTTGAATAATTTTTTATGTTTTTGATTTTTATTTTTTAGTAAAATTGGTGGAATTTATAATAAAGTATCTATTTTAAAAAATTCAAGCATGAACTGCCTGGTTGTCACGGGTAAAGAAAGGTGAAAGGGTTAGTGAAGTGATCCCTTTTTATTAAAAACAAAGAATTTGCTACCATTAAACTGGTGACGGCTCGACCGGCTCGGTTTGATCAGATCGGTTAACCAGATAATCGGACTGGTTAACCGGATATAACAATTTAAAAAAACCGAAACCCGTCAAAACTTGTCGAACCGGTTAACCGTTTATTAATTCAGGAATTGACAGCCTTAGAATAAAGCTACTTATAAAATATTCATAATGGTGTTGTTTTAAAATGTCACTTTTAATGCTGACTACAGTTGAGCCTGCCTTCTAACATCAATAAACTTTAAAAAAATCAATTTTAAAAAATGGCCTTTTTCTATTGACGTTTCTGACCATAAGTTACAGGTACCTCCATTCTTAAGGTAATCTCAATATTAGGAAAACAACCTTTAGATAACGTTTTTTATATGAGTTTAAATATCCACCTTTCCTGACTAATGAATTTTTTATTTTTGTCGTATTTTTTTTTCAAACTAATGGTAAAAAAACTTAAATTAGATCAGTTCATTTCCCAATTGTTATATGAGTCACATTCTCTACTTTTTGTGAAAAATGCACATACTTCCACAAGGTATGTGGAAAAATGAGTAAGAGGTGCCATCTTGTAGTAAAAGTTAAAATCTATATGATGACAAATTTAAAAAAATATTATTATCATATTATAACATATAAAATCAAGTCGACATATTGCTATTCGAATTAAAACTCACATTATCCTGTCAGCTGCGCACGGTTGGCCATAAAATTCGCATTCTCTAAAGGAATTTTCAGAATAAATAATAATAATAAATAGTGCTTTTATAAATAAAAATAATAGGTAATGCTTTCTTGCAATTTAACATTTTCCTTGGCGTATATATGTTTTATTAAGTTAATTTTATCTTTTTATTTATAAGTTAGCATATTTGTGTTTTAAAATTAACATTCTCAATATGAAAATAACAAATATAACGAATACAAATAACCTTTGCAGAATTAATTAGCAAAATATGAATTTTTTCCCTAAAATTTTGACGGTACTATTACTTCTGTAACATTTACATTAATCTAGAGGTTTTTGGCAATTTCCCAATATTAAGGTAAGGACTTTTGTAACTACACCCCACATATGCTCAAGTTTTGAGCTGCTGCAATTATCTTTTCATTAATAGGTGTATTCAACTTGTTAAGAAGCCCAAACGGGTATAAATTAGTTTGTATGCCTCAAACCTCTGCCGCAATGATGATTCTAATTGATATATCAACTTCTGGTCCTTGGACGATTGGACACAGTTAAGAGGTGGCAAACGCACGTTTATTTTGCGTTTTTGTTGTGTTTTTTTCTTATACTCTGTACAATCAGAGCCAGCCAACTCAGTAGCTTTTACCTCATATTTTTCAAAGGCAAATCTATTCTGTCTTATTTTTATGAAGCTTGTAAGGAGATAGATATACATATCTACTGATAAAATGTACGATTTGCACGCTTTGAATAATTTTCCTATAACTAGGATAATTTGTATCTGATCAATTTACAATTTTGACATGTTACAAGCTACCTACTATAACCTTTGTAATTTTCATCAAAATTCAATGAAAATTGTTAATCTCTCAACTACTTTAGTTTCATAAAATAATGAATTTATCAACAAAAAAAAACATGTTTTTTATTGTTTTCTGCGTGATTTACATGACGTTTCAGATTTAAAACCCTCATAAAAAAATTTACTTTGTTTTAGGTCACCCGATAAAATTTGTCGCTGATCAAATTTTTTGCGAACAATATTTTGAACAAAATTTTTGAATTTTTGCATATATTAGCAAAAATAGCTTTTTTGCAATATTTTCAAAACAAGAGTCAAGCGAATAATTTTATTGTAAATAACTGTATTGCAATATTTTCAAAACAAGCGAATAATTTTATTTTATCCATTTGGATGTCATTTTTGGGATCAGAAGGCCCAAAATACTAGAAAACGTACTCAGAACTTGCGCCAAATTTTTTTTTGTGTATAGTGTCACAAGTAAGGAAAATCATTTACATACAACACGATCAGAAGAGAACCCAGTACAGAACTTTGAGGTACGCCAAGATCAATTTGTACTCCTAGTAGGTAGGTGTTATCGATCTGGACGAGGATTTTTCTGTAGTTTAAAATTTACCAAGGCCTATCGACATAGAAGATACCATCTAAATCTATAGTTTTATAATTTGTTAGTAAAATATTATGGTTAAATGCTTTTGCAACTAAATTTTACTTTACTTATTCTAAAATATATAACTTAATAACTATAATAAACCTTAAATAAATCATATTTGAGGCCCCTAGGAGCCAAGGGGTACAAATTCATTTTGTTTAGTTTTAAGATAATCAATGATTACATAACTCGACTAAACATAAAATTTTCGTTGTCCTTGGGTTAATTTCATGATTTTTCACATCTTCTTTTAAGTTTGCTTTTGTAGTGGTGGTACTAATATAGATTTTTGAAATTTCATATAAAAAATAAATAGTTGTTGTATATTCAAACCTTTGAAAATCACTATACCTAATATTCTGTTCCATAAGGTGTCCACAATTTTTAGTTATAAAATTATTATGGATATTTTTATTAATTCATAGGAATGGTTATTTTTATTGTGTTTTTATTATTTATCCAAAACGTTAAATGGCCATGGGTTGCAGAATGTATCTAAAAGTACATATACAACTTGCTCATTTAGATAAATTTAAAAACAACGTTGAAGCGTACTAAGAGGAATATACAGAATGTTTCCATTATGACGTTATTTACTTAAAAGTATATATACTACTATACTATACTATATTATAGTAACTATAATAAAAATATGATGGGAGACTGTATTTGGGGTTTTACAAAAGAAAAAAACATAACAGAAAGAGGTAAATGGGTTCAGTTTTAAACTTTTGTTAAATATTTTGTAAGCTAATATAGGTTATAGTTAAAGTTGGTAAAAACAAAATAAAATTATATTTTTAATGTTTATTAACATGTGAAAATTAACATCATATATTTTTCTTAATATTAACAAAATATTCTCCTGGATACATTGGCAACCTTTTTTAGAAATACTTTTTTTCGGATGAATGTCGATAGACCTATCTTAAAAAGTTATATTCAAAAGTGCTCCTTTAGTTTTACCATTACTTCCCAAAACGTCCCAGAAGACAACTGAATCAGTGGCGGCTGGTGGATTTTATGTATACCAATATCTCAGTTATTAGACATAGGACCCACACCAAATTTATAATAGTTTATAATGACATTAAATAAACAAGTTCGGCGCAAACACAATTTAAATTGAAGTTTGCGAAAAAAAGTTAGTTTTTCTTGTCGCCTCACCCGCCTCCAGGCCCCCCTATTTGAGATAATTTAAATTAAAGTGGTGCAATTTATTATCTACTATAATTTATCGACAAATTTAAAATTTTATTTAAAAAACCCAAATACTACAGGTTTTATACCATTTTAAATAATTTTTTATACCATTTTAAATAATTTTTTATTTCCAATCCACGTGGCCACTACAAAAAAAAATATTTAAAAAAGTATGGGAACTAAAAATAAAGCAACATAAAACATGCAATTTGTTGAATGCAGTCTAAAGAAAAGAGCAGAAAACAAAAAAAAAACATAGAAGATAGAAGGATTTTCTAATTATTATAAAAAAATAACTTAAAGCAATTCTGTTTTTTTAAATAATTTAGGGGCATTCCACGTTACTCGGTAATTTTTGTCCCGCCCGTCACAATTAAAAATTGTGAGTAAAAACCACAAGTTATAAAATTAATATTTTATAATATTATTTTTATTGTGCTTATAACTTATTAAAAGCATAATAAAACAATATTTTTAAATACATTTTATAACGTGTAGTTTTTACTCACAATTTTTAATTGTGACGGGCGGGACAAAAATCCCCAAGTAACGTGGAATGACCCTTTACTTAAAAAACGAAATTATGGCAGTCACCAAATATCCCTATATAATCACGTGTTACTAACACCCTGTGTTGCTGGATGCTCTAAACAAGAATGACAGTTTGATAATTTTTTTTGGGACACACTCAACATTATTGTTTATTATTGCAAAACTGTGCGGTGAAAGTTAACAAAAATTTATATAGCACTTTTACAGGCATAAGTGCATACGAGAAAAAAATCATTTAATTTTTAATGTCACGTTATAAAACATGCATTATTTAAGACATGGACTATATAGGAGATTTAATTAACACATATCTTATAACATGACAATAATACCTACATCGATTTTTTTTTTCTCGTATGCACTTATAGATGTAAGAGTGGCATATAAATATTAGTAATCCACCATCGGCGGGGTAAAATTCAACTTGAATTGTGATAATAATCATGATTAAATATTAATCATGTTCAAAGTTGTAATTTGGATTCAAGCTAAAAATTCGGTTTTATCCTTTTCTTACCAAGTAAAACGTACCTTTTACTATCTATTCTTGTACTTAATTACCTACATTTATTTAAAATTAAGTAGTTTTAAATATTAATATTTCGTTGGCTATTTCTCAGTTTAGTGTTAATTTATCTCTCCAAAACCTAACCTTGTATGGTGTATTGTTTGTAGTTTATATTAACAAGGTCATAATGCCTTTAGAAGCTATTGTTGTGGCAATAATTGTAGCACTAACACAAGATGGTCGGGGACAACGTGAAACTGCAAGAATTTTTGGTAAAAGCCTATGTGCTGTACAAAATGTGTACCAACGCTACCAGGATACTGGTCTGATAACCAGAAGACCAGTATCCGGGCGACAAAAAGTCACCAACGACAGAGATGATTGGTTTTTGGTGTCCGCAAGCTTGCGGAATAGAACAGCTTTTGCTGTTTTGCTGCGAAATCAACTTCAGGAAGTCAGGGCATCGAATTGCAAGATTGGCTTTTGCCTTGACATGGAATGATGATGGCTGGAGTAAGGTACTGTTTTCAGATGAGTCGCGTTTTTGCCTCAATGAGTCAGACGGACGTCGACGTGTATGGAGAAGACCCGGAGAAAGATATACACCAGTTTGTATTGACGAGAGACTTTCATTTGGCGTTGGGTCGGTTATGGTTTGGGCGGCAATAACCTTTCAAGCACGCACAGTTGGTATTTATACAGAATGGGTCCCTGAAAGCTCACAGGTACATTACAGAAATTCCGAAAGATCATATAATACCTTTCTTGATCACTATGGGCGAGCATGGAATTTTCATGCAAAATAATGCTAGACCTCAAGCATTCAGTGTTGTCAGTGAATATCTGGATTAGGTGGTAATAAGGCGGTTTGATTGTCCAGCACTCAGTCCAGACCTAAATCACATAGAACATGTCTGGGATGAGTTGTGACGACGTATCCGAAGGCATAAACCAGCTCCAAGAACTGCCCAGGAGTTGAGAGAGTTGCTAATGCAGGAGTGGAATAACATCGACCAAAATATGATCCTTAATTTAATTCAAAGTATGTCTTGTCCACTACAGGCAGTGATTAACGCAAGAGGAGGGAATGCACGTTATTAATAATCAATTTTAGTCATGAATGTTAAGTTTTACTTGTAGCTTTAGTTCCAAATAACAATCTAACTTCGTATAAATTGTAAATTTAATTTTTTTCGGATTAAATCATAAAAGAAAAATGGGCTTGTTAGATAATTATGTCTTCATTATATTTACTAGATTTAAGTATACATTTAAATAAACACTAGCACCCTTGGTGCCATTCGTAACTTTACTTACGTACGTTACCATGTCAAACGTCACATAAATTGCCTTTGTATATATTTTTTTGAGAGGCCCACACACTAAGGGGTTTGGGCATATTTTCGTGAGAACACTCGTGTATAATAATTAGTAAATTACTTAATCAACTACCCGTGTTTAATTAAAATACATCTCTAGCAGGCTATATTGAATAAATATTCAATTTTAAAGTAAGCTTACAAAATACATTGGGATAATTTACAATTAAAAAATATTATCTTAAAATTGTTTCATTTTTAAGGTGACCTAAATTTTTTGCTCGCCGTAGGTAATTAAAATTTTATTAAAATATTTTTGTATAACGTTATGCTGCATACCAAGGGTAAAATTTAAGTTATTTTATTATTAAAATATATTACATTAATTTATCTTTTAAATTTGTTTATAAAAATATACTGCTCGAATTATCTTATGGACATAAGATATCATTTTCTAAACCATTGCACTGCATTGTACCTAAGATTAAGGTTTTTAAGAAATCCAAATTTAAATGCACAACCCAACTGGGTTTGAAAAATACAATTTTTAAATGAAGCGAAAGATGATCTCATTTTAAATGACAAGAAAAAGTTCAAAGTAAAGTTGCATCTCCCTATCCTTGACACGAGAATCAGTTTCGTCGATAAAAGATTTTCCTAATTGAACAAAGTATTCGGTTTCCTTTACAATATAAAAAAAATAAATGAATAAAAAAATCAAAGTAATGTATAAAATTTATTTCTACAGGGATTTAAAAGACATTAAAATACTGCCGAATATAAGGCTAAGTTGTTGCTCTTCGCCAGGGCCGAGCCAACCCAGGGTGCAAAGGGTGCACTGCCCCCGGGCGGTAACTATCGAGGGGCGGCATTTTATAAAATATTTGTACAGATTTTGACAAAAAATTAAGTAGGTTAAAAAATTAATTAAACAAAATTAATAAATATCAAATGCGTAATGTAATAAGTTATTACTAATAACAGTCAAAATCTCAAACATCAGATGTTTATTTATTCTTTGTAAAATGCCGCTTAAACCGCGGCGCGTGTCGAAGGGCGATGCTGCGGCAGCCAAATTAAAATCAAAGGCGGCCGCGCTAGAATTTTTTTGCATGCATGTACATACAATAAATATATTTATTGTATGTACATGCATGCAAAAAAATTCTAGCGCGGCCGCCTTTGATTTTAATTTGGCTGCCGCAGCATCGCCCTTCGACACGCGCCGCGGTTTAAGCGGCATTTTACAAAGAATAAATAAACATCTGATGTTTGAGATTTTGACTGTTATTAGTAATAACTTATTACATTACGCATTTGATATTTATTAATTGACTATAGTTTTTATGTTAAAATCCAAGACTATAGTCTTGGATTTTAACATAAAAACTATAGTCAATTGATTTTTAACTTATGGGTGCTTTAAATGTTGTGAATGATACTTGGGTTGTTTGTTTATTTTTAATTCGGTAAGTTGCTTTTTAACATTAAATGTTAATAAATTTTATTAAATTTTTAAATTTTTAATTAAAATATTTATTTTTTATAAATGTCTGATAACACTGTGCAGCAGTAAAAAAATTACCTGGATGCGGTCTGGATGGATCGATAGTACTATTTTTGTAGACCAAAACCTCCAAAGGATTTTAAAAAGTTAGCTCGACTTTCAAAGTTATAACCGCTTAAAGTTTGAATGACTCGTTCGCGTAATCTGTGTTTACTTACTTCGCTATTAATATTTATTTAAATGTTTTTAAGGAAAATTGTAATTGATAATGAAATAATAAATTTCTATAAAAAAAAACATTCAGAAAAACTGTGTTTTTAAAATATTTTTGATAAAAAATTACGTTTTATCGCATTTTTATGCTTGTTAATGTGGCTATTTTAAAATTATTTTTTTTGTAGATATATTTTAATTAATATACTCTTTGATAAAATTAAATATTTAAATTGATTTTCGGAATATTTTTGAATTATTTTTAAACTATCTTTATTTTTATTTCCTGTTAATTAAAATATATCTACAAAAAAAATAATTTTAAAATAACCACATTAACAAGCATAAAAATGCGATAAAACGTAATTTGTTATCAAAAATATTTCAAAAACAGTTTTTCTGAATGTTTTTTCTTAATGGAAATTTATCATTTAATCATCAATTACAATTTTCCTTATATTATATACTCTTTGATTTTATTACACATAAAAAGTTTTGCATTCAATAAGGTAAAGAAGCAGTTTTTAAGAAATTTTTTTATTCACGCGAAATATTGTAACTGAAACGGTAAATTGAGTATTTAAACGTTATACCTTGTTTAGTGCGAATATAAATTATATTTTTAACATGGCAAATTGTCAGGGCAATATTAATAACTTCTGTTATGTGTGCGGACATTTCGTACCCATTACCGGTCCATCTAAAGCGAAGCCCTTTACGGAAAGTTTCTTAAAGTGCTATGCATTATATTTTAATTTTAATGTGGTTGTTGATGTACCGTGGGCCCCAAAAAATGTATGTAAAACATGCTACGTTTCCCTTATGCGCTGGAAAGGGAAGAAGTTGGCTGCTTTGCCTTTTGGTGTACCAATGCTTTGGTTCGATCCAGGAACCCACGAAGAAGAAAATTGTTATGTGTGTGTAAATTTTAAAAATGGACTGAACAAACTCAAATCAAAAAACAAAATTTATATTGGGGTTTCAAGTGTTCAGTTACCATTACCACACTCTAATACCATCCCAATCCCAAAGGTTCCACAAAGTGTTGCATTTTCTGAAAATTATACCACCCCTAGTAGCCCTAATGTTTTTTCAGAATATGTTCCTCCTTCATCGTCATCGAATCAGCCAGTGAAAATTACGCAGGATTTATTGGATCATATTGTAGCCAAGTTAGAGTTATCTCAGAGAAAATCTGAAATACTGGCATCAATTTTGAATTCTAACAATTTATTGGCACAAGGGACAAAGGTAACGGCATATAGAAAACGAAGTGCAGATTTAAAAGAAAATTTTTGTGTAAACAATGAAAAGTCATTTGCATATTGCACCGACATTGAAAAACTAATGACTGAAATGGGAATTAGGTACCAAAAGAATGAGTGGCGTTTATTTATTGACAGCTCCAAGTTTAGCCTTAAAGCTGTCCTTCTTCATAAATATAATAATAAGCCGGCCGTACCAATAGCTTATAGCACGGATACCAAAGAAACTTACGACAAATTAAAATTTATATTAGAAGTTGTTCGTTATAGCGAAAACCAGTGGCGAATTTGTTGCGATTTGAAGGTTGTGGCAATGCTTTGCGGCATGCAGGGTGGCTATGTAAAACATATGTGCTTTTTATGTGACTGGAATACACGATACCGTGGCGACCAATATGCTACTCATGACTGGGTTGCTAGAAGTGAGAGTCAGTTTAAAAATACAAATATTGTTCGTGTTCCACTGGTACCTGTCGAGAAAATTTTGATGCCACTTCTTCATGTAAAGCTGGGTATCGTTAAAAACTTTTTAAAATGTGTTGCCAAAAAGGAAAAT
Source organism: Brassicogethes aeneus (assembly GCA_921294245.1). Taxonomy (NCBI): domain Eukaryota; kingdom Metazoa; phylum Arthropoda; class Insecta; order Coleoptera; family Nitidulidae; genus Brassicogethes; species Brassicogethes aeneus. Next base: position 10,784,106 of record OV121137.1, read on the forward strand.
GTCTTTCACTGCTTAAGAACAATTTTTCCTGGACTTAGCGCACAATTGTTGAATGGTAAGGATTTAGTTTTATAAATCATCATAATATATTATGTTTATGTAAACTTTTTAGGAGTTGTTAACGGGCCTGATATACGAAAGTTGATGAAAAGCAATGATTTTGAACAAGTATTAATAGATGAAGAATTGCTTGCATGGCAAGCAATAAAAGACGTAATAAACGGATTTTTGGGCAAACATCGCTTGGAGAACTACGAAGCCTCAGTTGCTCGTATGTTGGAGTCATTTTCGAAAATAGGGGTCAACATGTCCTTAAAAATCCACTACTTACATCATCATCCCCGTTACTTTAGTCAACAGTTGCCAACCGAATCGGATGAACAAGGAGAACGATATCATCAGATCGCAATCCCTTTCGAAATTAGGTAATTTTTTTAAATCACTGCTAATTTTTTATTAAAAAAAAACTGTAATTTCATTTACTTAGATTTAGAGGAAAAAAGTCCCCAGACGCGATACTAGCTGAAATTTGTTAGTGGAGCAAACACATGTATGAACATCGCGATGAAGAAGAAACTGATGTAGAAAAACAAGAAGATGAGTTGTTAGATGATTTTATTATTTCAGATAATGATGATGACCAGGAGGATGATCATTATACCACTCAAATTACCAGGGAATGTAAGAGAGCTAAAATATAATAGGTTTTCTTATATTTTTTCGAATATGTTTTTTTCTACCTTAATTTTAAAGCATTTAAAAATTTAGATATTTGTAAATAAATATTTGGTGTAAAATGTATAAGAATATTTTTGTAAATGATTTTTAGTGGTAGTTTTTTCATAGAATTTCATTATTACATTATTAATAACCATTTTGCATTTAAAATATATGTATTTATAATAATAATTATATGACCCATTGTTAAAATGCGAATAAAGTTAATATAGATTACGCGAACGAGTCATTCAAACTTTAAACGGTCATAACTTTTAAAGTCGAGCTAACTTTTTAAAATCCTTTGGGGGTTTTGGTCTACAAAAATAGTGCTATCAACCTATCCAGACCGCATCCAGGTAATTTTTGATGCACCTAAAATTGTTGCACTGTGTAAGCGTAAACGTTTATCCAGTTTACAATACCGAAAATTAAAAAAAAAAACGAGAAAGTAAAACAAAATACATCTGATATTACTCAGTTCTTAAAGAAAAATGTTCAAGATATACCATCCACTTCCACTTGTAGCGATCAGGATAGTGTTTGTGATGACCAACATTTCGAATTGGCAAACCGAACAGAAAATTCACCAACCGAAATGGGGTAGAGGTTATTACATCCACGGATTCCATGAAAAGTGACGGTAAACTTTTTAATATTGTAATTGATTCTGATCCAAGTGCATGATCTCACAAAATAAGGTTAATGCTAGTAGAAAAGGGTAACCTACTAAATAAGAAAACAACTTATCCCAAAGACGCTAGCACTAGAAGTTTTTAAAATAAATATTTTTTAAAAACTTTAACAAATGGTGAATCCGTTCAAAGCACTTGGTAAACATATTCTAAAAAATATACTCTGTGTTTTGTTTCCCATGTAAGTTATTTGGGAATGCATCTAGTTCTTTGGGGCTAGATTGATTTTGAGATTGGCAACATTTATCGCGAACCTTAAGCCTACATGAAAGTTCTAATGATCATATTAAATGTTGCAACAAAATGATTCAATTACAAACTTCATTAAAGTGTGGCTCAACAATAGATTATTTACAGGAAAAACTAATTAACAGTGAACAGAAAAGATGGTGTAGAAAGAATTATATCGGTTGTTCAATTTTTAGGTAAGCAAAACGTAGGGGTACACTCTTAGAAAAGACCTGGTATTTGCAATGAAAATTTAGTTCCCAGAACCAATTTTATTAGTGAAAATAGGCACAACAAAAAAATATGTTGTGGGAACCAATACAAATTTGTTTTTACAGTTTGTTGTCGGAACAGCCAATATTGGTAGCTCCAACCAACAAGTTTAAGTGCATCGAAATTAGTTTTTTTTTTCATACAAATAATTGATATTTAATGCAACCATATTAGTCTGTCATTTTAGCAGCGTCTAAGTTGTAACAACTGCACTTGCTATTTATCGCAACAAACATTGTATCATGCAGGAATTTATTTTTTAATTGAAATTACATGAAAAAAGGTACATTTAAAGAATTTAATAGTTGATATAATATAAATTTGTTTTGTACTGTAACTAAGTTATATTTAATATTAAATGCTTGCATTAGTAGCAACAACAAATTGGTATTATTCCACAGTACATACCTGCTTAGTAAATATAACACTTTTTGTGTAAATATTATAAAAAATAGAGAAAGGAAATTCATGCCCGTTCGTTTTATAAATATTTATTATAAATTAAAAAATAACAATATAACTTAAAACACCAAATTTTGGTTTAAACAATTAATAATTACTTTAAGAAAACATTTATAAATATTTTAACAATAAAACAAAAACGATTCTTTGGAAATATACACAGGTCCATTAAGATGAAAGTTGACTATACTTCTTCAGAAAACCGTTATGTTTACGTGAAGTGCAAGCATTTGTTTAACAACTTAACAATGATTCTTAGGTACAACGTAACATACTTGCATGATAACAGGGGTAAGCATTCGATAAATTTTGAGTGTGAGTGCCTATAGTATAGGCCCTATACCAAAAATGCGACTTGAGCTGTAATAAAATAAAAAAATTCTCGAAATTCCGACCTGATGGAGACTTTTGGTGGGCACCATTGGATTCAGGAGGCCATTTTCAGTCGGATGGCATTTTCACATTTTTGGATTTTTTTTCGGACCCCAAAACTACAATAGTGTAATTAAAGGAGTGCAATAATAATACCTAACCTTTAAAAACTGGAACCAATTCAGGTAAACCCCATGTTCCTAATAAATCCCCTACTTCAGTCCGCTCATCCATATTATTTGTTCGAGATATCTATAAGTAACCAACACATAAGAATATATTTTTATATATATGAATAGTTAAAAAGTATGTCGCCACTGAATTTACAGGGGCAAATGACTAATTGTAATAAACTAGTTTCTTACCTAAAATATACACTACACACGAGCTGATACACAAATACAAAAGAACAAACACCACCGAAGTCTGGACGCCGCGGCGTGCAACACCGTTTGTTTACAGGTTAAAAGTAAAGCACGCGCCGGGCTGGACAAATCGCGCGCGAAATGCACAAAGTTTGCAGTTGCATTAACCTACAGAGACAACATCCCCAACTGACACTTTGTTTCACACCGCTGGTGTCTTAGCTGTGTGAAAAGTGACGCATAGTTTATACAACCGAACCTTTAGTTCCACGGACTAATTTCAGTCAGTTGAGAATGTTACTTAAATATTTGGTCCAACAAAAACATTTTACCGCCGAAATGATTTTTTTGAGATAATGTTGTCAATACTTCCAGCCAACACAAAGTTTCAGTTAAAATAACTTAATCGCCTTTTTGCAGTAAATAATACTCAACAACAAAACTAAATCTTTTCAGGTAATGATGCAAGCAGTTACACATATAAAGGTACTGATTACAAAAAACAAAAAATTTTATTTTCTGCAACAGTTTTACCCCAACGATAATAAGTTAGTTACAAATACCAGGTCTTTTCTAAGAGTGTAGTTCTAGTAAATTATATTGTAATGATTATGGTAACTTTTTGCAAACTTATGGAAGCAGTTTCTAAATTTAATTCAATTATAGCCGAACATATTCAAAGAATTCAAACAAGCGAAAATTATAGGTATGCCTCATTATTTGGAAGAAAAAATTTAAAATCCAATAATCACAATATTAGGAAGTAATATAAAAAGAAAAATTAAAGAAGCGGTAAATAATGCAAAATATTATTCAATTATTCTCGAATGTACCCCGGATTTAAGTCATCATGAACAAATAACATTAAATATTAGGTTTGTTGATTTTGATAAAAACAAAATGAGTGTCGATATTAGAGAGTATTTTCTTAGTTTCAGCATCATAGACGATACAACAGAAAGGGGTCCTTATTCAGTTTTTATTGGAGTTTAAAAAAAATTAAAATATTAATATATATGATATTCGAGGTCAGGTATATGATAATGGTGCTAACATGAAAGGAAAACATAATGGTCTTCAATAACATATTTTAAATATCAACCCTAGAGCTTTTTTTGTACCGTGTGCTGCTCATAGCCTTGTTAACGATTCAGCTAAAGTTTCAAATAAAGTAGTAAATTGTTGTTCAATTGTTCAAGCACTATACGTCTTTTTTCCGCTTCTACGCACAGGTGGCACATTTTTAAAAGTCATGTCACCAATATTACTTTAAAACCCCTTTTTGCAGTTTGATGGGTCGTGTCGGGATATTTATGATGCCCTGTACAAATTATCTTCTGATGCCAACAGCGACCTGGTTTCACGAAATGAAGCAGAATCACTTTAAAATCATTCAAATTTGTAATCTCAGTTTTAATATGGTATGATGTATTATAATATTAAGTAAAGTTAATATCGTTAGTAAATTACTGCAAAAAAACTAATATATAAATGACAGATTGTTTAGGTGAAATTGAAAATGTACTTTCATATCTTAAAGAAAGAAGATCTGATACTGAATTTGACAGCGCTCATAATATTGCTAATGATTTAGACTTAAAAAAAGATTTAAAAAAAACTTTTTGACTATGAAGCTGAAGATAAACCTATCATAGATTCAAAAACCAATTTTAAAGTTAATTTTTACTTTGGTATTCTTGACACAACAAAATCATAAATCGATGAACGATTTACGCTATTAAAAGACCATTCAACAACATTTTTTTATATGACTTTTCAAAAATTTGTACTCTTATAAAATATTGCGCAGACTTAAAATTTAAATTAAGTAAAGAATCTCTAGGTGAAAATGATATTATTGCTCTTGAATTATATGATGAAATTTTAACAATTTCACCATTTTTTTTAAATGAAAAAAACCTTTGGCGGTATTAGAGTACATTTTTAAACATAATTTATTTGACACCTTTCCCAATATTTCAATTGTGCTTAGAATCCTTTTAACTCTTCCAATATCAGTTGCAAGCGGTGAAAGATCGTTTTCCGAATTAAAACTCATTAAAAATTATTTAAGATCTGTTATTAGCCAGGATAGACTAAATAATTTATCAATAATTTCCATTGCTATAAAAATATATTAGTTTATTAAAAGTTGTATGTATTATTATTTAAAATTAAATGTATTATTTAGTTTGTTATTAAATACTTTTTTCTACGACCACTATGTAAAAGTCACTTTTCATGGTGGCATCGTTGCTTAGAAAATGATTCTTTTCATTGGCAAGGTAAAACACGAATGTAAAGTGACATTTCTGTGTGAAAAGTGACAGGTCTGTGTGAAAAGAACCGGAAACCATCGTTTGACATTCAGCTGGCAAAAAAGTTTTTAGGTTATTTTGTTTTGTATTTAAAAATAATAAAAAATAAAAGGGTCACAGAAAAAACATTGTGTTATACTTGTGAGAAAAGCTTTCTTCAAGCTCGTGTTAATGCACACTCGGCCTAACGGCCTCGTGGGCAACTTAAAAACTCGCATGAAGTCGCTTTTCAACACTTGTAAAATAAATAACTATTTTCTACGACCAATATGTAAAAGTCACATTTCGTATTGGCATCGTTGCTTAGAAAATGAATCTTTTCATTGGCAAGGCAAAACACGAATGTAAAGTTACATTTCTGTGTGAAAAGTGACAGGTCTGTATGAAAAAAAATTGACAGCATCGTGACATTCGTTTCAAAATTTGTATTGTATTTGTATATGTATGTCTAAATATCATTAAGAACACAATTAATTGTGTTTGTATAATAAATTCTAATTTTTAGAAGGTAAGTTTATTGATTTTAAGTACCTTAAAAAGATGAAAGTATTTTTAAAAGCTGTTAAACACGGTTTTAGGTTATTTTGTTTTGTATTTGAATATAATAAAAAATAAAAGGGTCGTAGGAAAAATATTGTGTTTCACTTGTAGAAAAAGCTTTCTTCAAGCTCGTGTTAATGAACACTCGGCCTGACGGCCTCGTGAGCAACTTAAACACTCGCATAAAAAAGTCGCTTTTCAACACTTGTAAAACAAATAACTATTCCGTACGCGAATGCCGTTGAACTAACGACGCGTAGCGGAGTTTGGTCCTCAGTCGCTCGACTCGAGTGCGGAAAATACCTTTTCCGCGCGTGTTATGAACAATATTTTTTCTACAAGCAAGAGAATCTCGCAATTTTTTTCATCAGTTTTCATTTATAGAAAAAATATTTTTTTAAAAGTGCGAAAAGTAGCAACTTTCCGCACGCTTGTAGAAAAAATCTTTTACGCCGATAGCAACGGATTTAAGTCTTTTTTACAAGCGTGCAGAAAGTTGCTACATTGCGCAAGAATAATCGCGCGGAAAGTTGTACTTTTCCACACGCTTACTTTTCGCACGCTTGTAAAAATATATTTTTTCTACAAATGGAACTTGCTAGATTCCCTTAAAATATATTTTCTCTAAAAGCAAGGGAATCTAGCAAGTTCCATTTGGATATTTCCACGAAACCTTACGCCCCCGGGTACAAAAAATCAGATGTGTTATTTAACAAAATAACAACTATATCTGAAGTCAAATAGTTTAATTGCGACGTAATTTATAACCTTAAAATATTCGGACATTGTGATGGTAAGAAGCTAACATTAAGAATAAACACGGAAGAGTTTCAATTCTCGATAAAATTTTCAAATGTCGCACCCGTTACATTTTGAGAAAATTTTAGAAAATAAAGTATACAATATTTGTGCATTTAAAATACGCTTGTTTAAGGTTATTATTCAAGTTTTACACAAAAAATTATTACTATATTTTTATTGCTATATGCTTTCGTCCAAAATTTTGTAACCGTCATTTTGACAGCTACACATTTATTTTATTTTATTAGTTTTTTTTACATCTAGAACGGTATGGATGTACACGGTATTTTATTTTTAGTTTTACTAATTGTTAAGTATAATTTTAACAAGGATAATTGTTTAGTTCTTTAAATGCCTCTTTCCAAGAAAATCTATTAGTTTTATTGGAAATCCTTTTACTGACACATGAATGGCATTGCCGGTATTTAAAACTCTTTTTAAGCCAGTTCTTTTAATTTTATTTAAAAACGGTAATTTGATAGTATGCAACACAAACACTTCCGTGTGAGGTTGGTTGTATGTAGTTATAATGATAATTATATATATTCATATGAATATTATGAAATATTTTGGTAGCTGGTTTGCCGTTATTGACAATTTAGTGTCAGTGGAGGGAATTTTCCAAATGATTGCGTTTAGGAGGGTATGTATTTGGGTTTTTGGGTATGTTACTAGGGTTTAATAAGGGAATATTTGTGTTTGAGGCTTAGGTTCTGGTGGACTTTGTGGGAAATCTTTTTAAAAATGTTTGTTAACATAGGCAACATTGTGTTTTTTTTGTTTAAATAATCTTCTACGCACTTAATAAGGTTTACAATTTCCTTTTCGATTTGGTCGTTGAAGCGATTAGATGAAAGTTAAGTTTGTGCTTAAATTATGGAAAATTTCCAAAAATACGTGGTAAATCTCTCAATCTAATTGTATAATTCCGACCAAGACAATTTTCGTTTGGTACGATGAGCTCTGGGTGAGTTTTTGACCTGTTGCTGAAATTAAATGTTTTATCCACGAGGTTCTCCATTTTAGGGTTGTGTTATTCCCTCATTTTTGGTCTTTATGCAGTCCTGACGTTGTATAGTTGTAAAAACTCCTTTAAACAAGGGTAAGTTAGGCGGTTAATAGTTTTTTTAGATGCTTGGGCATCATACCACATTTTTTTTAGGGTTTTTATGTTGGAGTTTTTTGTAAGACTTTTTATGTCAGATTTGTTATAAAGGAATGGTTTTTTACCCTGAACTTGTTTTGGATAATGGCAAGTTCTTACGTTATTTAAAAGCCATCCTGTATAATCTGACATGGTAGGAGACTTCAACATCGGAAGCCAACCCATTCGGAGACACAGTCTACCAGGGCCCCAACTACGAACAGGTCGTACCAATTTTAAATATTAATGTCCACGTACACTACACTCCTTATAGTTTGTGTACTTTTGAGTTGCGTTCATCATAGTTATTTTAAGTGTATTTTTTTTGTATCGTCAACAATACTTTATCAGTTAATTTAGTCCATCAGACTTTGGTTTTTGTAAACCATATATGGCCATATAAGGGTGCCCCAAAATTACAGATCAAACATTTATTATTACAAACATTTATTAATACATGCAAAGTGATCATTTCAACATCGGTGAACAAATATAACTGATTTATTTTTTTTATAAACTTGACTTTTAATAACCACCCTTAATCTCTAGTAAGATTGTGTCTGGCTTACTTAGATTTCAACCACTGGCCATAATAAGACACTGGCGCCCAATTTTGGATTTATGTTAGTAAAAACACGTAAGTATTAAGAAACAACATTTGCCCATCGACCCATCTCACCACTGTAAAGCTGCCGTTAGCCATAGCCCTCGAGTTGAGGTTGCAATTTTACAGTATCAACTTTAGCCCTTTCAATACGACTTTTCGGAAATTAATTTAAAACTTTTTTATTAGTGTTAAAACTATATTTAGGTTAAAAATAGTTAATTGACTGAATAACAGATTTTTAACTTTGGTGGTATTTGAAAAAAAGGCCTGGGACAGATTTATCCCTGCAGTAATATGCCCTGGGATATATTTATCCCCACACTAAAGAAATTCTACTATTTTTGAAAATGTTTATTATCAAAAAACACTGATGGGATAAAACTATCCCCTGTCATATTACTGCAGGGATATTTTTGTCCCAACGTATATTTTGAGGAATGAGTTGTGACGTACAATGCACATAAAGTATCACAAAAATTCAAGCAAAATTTACACAAAAACTGCACAAAATAGGTTATGTGACTGGTCTTTTTCAATTTAGAGCTTGCAATGGCCGAAAAACAGCTGGTTATTGTTCACGTGACGTTAAATAAATTAAGTTTTTATTACTGATATCCCAAGTCAAGACATAGAAATACTAAATTGTCCCGACCCTGTTTTATTTAAACTCACTTAATTAAGTAGAGACATTTTTTAATTTTCTTTGGGACGTATATATCCCCGCAGTATTGAAAGGGTTAGAAGCCAACTTGGTCGCATTTTTTGATTTTCTAAGGTCGCGCCTGTTACGCTATTCATGACGTTATAAAAGGTTTTCTATACAAGTTTTTATTGACATTTTGTTTGAGTTAAATAACTAATTTTTTATATTAACGTATCTTGATATACATATATGAACAAACACTTTATTATCATGAAAAAACCCAGTTTTAGTGTCGCACCCGTTACAATGGAAATACCCATTTGTAGAGCGGAGTTCAGTCAGCAGCCCAGGGGGGAAAAGACACTTTACATGCGGGTCTTTTCCACCCTGGAATGCTGACTGAACTCCGTTACGCGTCGTTCGTTCAACGGCAGTCGCGTGCTTAAAAGTAGCATTTTCTCCACTAGTTAGGTATATAACCATTACAAGCATGCGGTAAGTTGCACTTTACCGCACGATTATTTATTATTTGAAAAAATATTTTTTCTTTAAATGGAAAATTCCTGGATTTTTTAAAGAAAAAATATTGTACTTAAAAGTAGCCCTTTTCACACTAGTTAGGTAAATAATTATTACGTCCATAGCAACGGATGTAATAGTAGTTTATCTACGACCACTATGTAACACGCCAAATTGTGTAAAAACTCTTTTACGCACATGCGCACGTAACATTAAAAAAGTTTTAATTTGACATAGACAGTTCTTATTTATTTAATTTTGTCACCATAATGTTAGTAATAAACCAAACAAGAGAAAATTCCCTCGCCACGCGATAAGTAAGGATATTTTACGTATTAAAATTTGACAACGCTTTGTATTTCCTAAACCGATATTAGGTACCCACCTATTAACAGTTGTTAACGGAAACAAAATAAACTAGGCATCTCCAGCGAGCTTGAGTTCACATGGTTAACCAGATGTAGTTTTTGTCAATTTGTCAAAACAAAAACATATATGTTAATATTGATAAATTTAATCTTTTTTAATAGGTACGTCCTGGAAAATTGTTTTGTAAAAAGTCGTAATACATAAAAACATTAAACTTAATTTTAAAAACCTATATATGAATCAAAAACTACTTAATCATTTAGTCTATATGTTATTTTTAAAATAATCTCCCTATTGCATTAGTGTGAAATACCCTGTATAATTTAATTATATTTGTTTAAATATTAATAACATAAATTTAAATTTAAAAAATGATTAATTTACAATAAATTGTAATGTTTTTAAATTTATTTCAGAAAAATTCATTAAAGGTCAAAAATATTCTAATTCTATACAATTTATATTATCTACTTATTTAAGGATTTAACTTATTGATAATGATGTAAAAATTTAGTTTGTAGCTTTTTAAGGACGAACTTATTAGATCTCGGTTGGGTTAACTGAGTGAAGAATTTATCGGTCCTTAGTGCCCGCCTGAGCCTTTTTTCTTAAATTTGCCACTGAAGTCAGTATACCTACAAAAAGGACTGCAGTTCTTATGTTTGGAAACGATTACCGAAAAATTAAGTAAATTGGAAACAGCATGGGCATTTGGAGAGTAAACGCTTGTGTGTTTAGTAATGATTTCCAAACACTTAGGTTAAACCCAAAAGTTTTAAAATGTCCAAGCTGTCCCAATTTACTTAATTTTTCGGTAATGAGTTCTCTCAGTGTAGGTATCTATAGATTAGGGCGGAGCGAAATACCTATAGGTTTACATGATGGTAACCATTTGATGCCTACATTAATTAACCAAAAAAAAAAATAATAATTTTGATCGGACAATGTTTAGCGGGTCACCCCAAAGATAATACACCCCATAGATTGGAAACCGCACTTGCGCTAACGGCAAAAGGCAAAAATTGAAGTAGATTTCTGTAACATATATTGGCGCCATATTTGAATGTTGATGCTTGGTAGGGTGCCTTTATATATTGTATACTGCTGTATTTTAAACAAAACAAGTATGAATATAAGATTTATTTATTGTAGTAATAATAAAATATAAAATAAAATAGATACATCTATATGTACTAGGGGTGTCAATCCCGGGATCCCGAAATCCCGGGGTCCCGGGATCCCGTAAAAAATCCGATCCCGAAAATCCCGGTATTAAAAGTCCCAATCCCGGGATCTTAGTAATAAGTTACAAAGAATAAAATAGACTTTTTTTAAGGGTATGACATTTTTCATATTATAACACTCATGAGCATAAAAACATATATAAGCATATATAAAAACTTCATTTTTTTACTCATTTCAAGTCAAATTATTATACACCGCCGTACAATAATGAAAATACATTGAAATTACATAGCAAGAGTGGTTACATCTATAGCATAAAATCAGCAAAGAAAATGTAAAATTACAGGTCACTGTAGTAGAATAAATTTATGCACAACCTATAATATAAAATGTCACAAACTTGATCATTTCAATGTAAGTTATAGCCCCAATTGGAACTCACCAAGGCCCGATTAATAAAAGAAATGGAATTATTTGTTAATGGGGGTAAACGTGGGTACAATGTGCCTACGAATTCTTAAAAACCATTCTTCCGACTAGTGTGAAGTCCGAAAGATATCGTTCGTTAGTTTGTTTGTTGTTTTATTTTAAATTGGTTTAAAAATTAATGATATATATTTTTTCGGGACTGATCCCGGGGGTCCCGAAAGGCCCGGGATTGGAAACCCCTAATATGTACATATTAAATACATAATCGGTATACATGAATATGTTTTTGTTTGTGGAGTGCAAACCTAAAAAATATTAGTCTTAATTCTTCAATAATAAGAGAATATTGCAAAATTTGGTAATTTAGTCGAGGCTACTTATACATATACATATAGAAATTTGTACAAGGCTTTTGAGTGTGGACTTTTGGCAAGTTCTAACAACCGTGAAAAATCTTGCCAACTCTTGATTTTGAAACAACCTTAAGTAGCCTGGGCTTGACCTGGACTAAATTACCATTAAACAAGCAATCCTATTGATTGAGATTGACATTTGCAAATAGCGTTTGTACAGATGTCTGCAATTTACAAATAGATATAGTTCAGGTATTGTAGCTCTAGAGGGCAGTTGTGGGAGAGTTTCCAATCTATGGGGTGTATTATCTTAGGGTCACCCACATATATATATATATAATATATATATTATATATATATATATATACATCCCACTATCTATAGAGCGTCCTTACACAAAACATTAATAGAGCGTCCGAAAAATTATTACTTTCACTTTGATCTCAACTGAGCGTCCGTTCATTTCGCCGCGTATATGGCGTCCAATAATATACAAGTACTTTTACTGAACAGTCTTTGGAGCGTCCGTATTTAAAATGCATTTGTTAAAATCTATTAATAGAGCGTCCGATAGCGTTGCCAGGTGAAGCAGTTGGAAGAAGGCGTATATAAATTAAAGTTACTGTTATTATAACTACATTCAAGCGTCCTTTTATTAAAAGAACCGTGTTTCTTTAGACTAATGCGGGGAAATCTCAACGACCACAAAATAAATTAACAAAAATGACAGTTACCAGATCACAATAAATATGTACATATTTTTTAACAAACCGGCAATTTATTGTTTTAATTATTACGATTTATAATACTTTATATATAATGCCTATAGGCATGATAATAATTATTTTAGGTGGATCTTTGTAATAAAATTTAAAAAAAAATAGATTTTATCATGCATGCATTTATTCATTGATAGGATCAAAATTTCGGGGGACGCTAAGATTTATTTAACTTAAAATAATGGCACAGTAATTTTATTATTCAACAGCTCAAATCCATTTAAATATGTGCTCTATGCATTTAATCACGAAATTATGGACACAAAAATATACCATTTGTATAAAAAACTCTTAAACTGTTAAAATGTTTATACACCCAGATAGCACAAGAGGTACCTAGGACGTCCATTTCGGGTCCCACATTGGTCCGAACGTCCCAGACCTATATCGGAAGTTTTGGGTACGTCCAGTCTCTTACTTATTTGGGAAAATTAAAGCGGATATACTCGGACGGTCCAAGGACGTAATTTTTGTTTTTTTAGTAGATAATAGAAGCATGGTATTTCCAAAGGGTCTAAGTGCCAAGTTGGTTAAATAATATATTATCATTTAAAAATAGTTTGTCATGCAGAATGACTTAAATATATTCCAACATTTATATGTGCAAAATATTTGTTTTTCATTGATAACTCCTAATTTTATTTTTGTCACTTAGACTCTTCAATTCTGTAAAGCTTGTCCAATAGTCCCCAATAAAGCATTTCAGGACGGCCAGAGGATGTCTTACTTAGGACCTTCTGGGGACCGACGATTTGGTAACATCAGATGTCCCTGGTACGTCCTGCGGAAGGTTCAGGACCTGATTCGGACGTACTCGGGACTTACTATTGTCTAATACAAGATATACTCAGGACGTTTCCAGTACTTCTTTGTGCTATCTGGGTAACAACAAATAAAAATTGCTTGTATAAACTAACGACATCTACGTTTTTAAATATATTGACGAACATAAAAATGTATCGTTTGTTTTACTAAATTTACTTGTGAAATACATAGATGATACATTATAATTTAGGTAAAAATCTAGGATAAAACACAATTTTCGTTATTGAGGCCCAAACACTGATCTATACTATAAACTGGATAGCGGTGGTGGGGGTATTCTGATTTTTTCATAAGGTATTACCAATATAAGTACTATACCAACTAATTCAAATGTCACTAAATGTCGCTGACACGGTCTTATAAGACCGTGTTACGTACCGTTATTGACATTTGGTAAAACTTGTCGGTATAGTATAGTAGTAGTTACTTAATTTGGCAATCACTTATAAAAAATCGAAACACCCTCACCACAAGTAAATTTACACTAACCGCTATCAGTGGGCCAAAATGCGTAAAACTGGGTTTTCTATAGATTGTATACAATATTATAACAATATTAGGGCCGCTGCACTTACATCTCTTTGAATTTAGCCGCAATAATTAAAATTTGCCTAAATCATAGTTTAGATATTTTTTGGAATGGTATTGTTTTGTTTTACCAATTTCTCAAGTCTGCAAAACACTTGTTATCAGAAAAAAGTAGAAAGTTTTTTTACATTTTGTTACTTAAGGTAATAATACCTATAGTGTTTCTAAACACGAAAAACACGAAAAACATATCTTCAAAAAGGTCATTAAATTACTCTTCTAACGGTATCCACTTTGTTTTAATATGATAAAGAATGGCCGAGTTACAGTTTAAATTTCATGAAATATAGCTAAAAATCCACCCTTGCAAAATAGCTAAAAATCTTAAATAATAACATGGATTACAAATTTAATACCTTTGGACGATTTACCTTTTTAACCATACCTTGATCGGGCGTATCCTTCACTCCGGATACTGGTGTGAGTTTTTAAATCATAAATCTAAACAAAAATAAACCGTTACCTAGGTGAATGGCCAAATTCAGAATAAAATACGTTCGTTTCTTGTGTTCAGCACGCCAAAATTACCTTAAAAAATGCAGAAAAAAATCTATCTTCCTAAAATTAAAATTTGTAAACTAGTGTAATTTATTAACAACATACTATTGATAAAAAACAAATAAATAAAAACAGAGGGATATCTAGGAGATGGTAGTTAAGTAATAAAATGAAGGTTCTTGCAAACAAAAAAAATTATATTTAGTAGATTTTATAATTATTTTATTATATATATATATGCAAACAAATTGTATCAGAATCAGGATGTGGATGCCCTATAGATGGTAAAGTATTTTTAACATGTTCCGCTTTGCATAAAATACTTGAAAGCTGATTCTATAATATAATAAATATAATACAAGTACCTACACAGTTGCCAAATTATGAGGACGCTCCTTTGTAACAGAAGTAAATGAAAAATGTATACCGCTATACGGCGCGGCGCCCCCTAGTGTCAAATTGCTTGAACTCATAATATACGTATACCGGTCTTTCTACTTTTATTTCATCAACAATAGAGCGTCCGGTCAAATTTTGCCCGAGGGTCAAGAAAATTACCTAGAACCACCCTGTAAAATTGTACACGTGATGTGCATGGAGCGCTCTATGCACCCGGACGCTCTATTGAATGTAATTTTGCAATGTATGGACGCTCTATTGGTAGGTGGATGTACATATATATATATATATATATATATATATATATATATATATATATATATATTAGGGTCGTCAAAAAAAAAAGAATATTTTTGTTCTCGTCTCTTGTAAAAATATGTTAGTTTATCATGCTGTAAGAGCCCTGTCAAAATATCAGCTCGATTCAAAAAATTTTAGGGGTCGCTCAAGATTTTTTAAAATTTTCAAAATCGTCAAAAATTAAATCTTTGTTTTATTTTAATTTTTTTTCTCGTCTCGATATTATTTTTATGGTTGAAACTAATAAAAATTCTGTAAATTTCAAATCAATATTTTGATTTATAAAGGTCGCTAAAAGTTCGTTGATATTTATATTCAGAGGTCGCTCGAAAACATTCAAAATACTCTACTTTGAAAGTTAAAAAATTATGTTCGACCTTTAGAAATCAAATCGATTTGAAATTTTCAGAATTAATATTATATTTAAATTAAAAAATAATATCGGAAGGAGAAAAAAAATCCAATTTTTGACGATTTTGGAATGTTTTAAAAATCTTGAGCGACCCCTAAAACATTTTTAATGGAGCTGATCTTTTATATTCATATTTTCACAAGAGACGAGAGAATAAAATATCCTTTTTTTTTGGCCACCCTAATATATATATATATATACGTGCAAAGCTATCCAACTGGCCTCCGTACATGACATAGGCACCCAAGCCTCCACCTTAACGAATAAGTTTAAATTTGTATATTCTTTATAAAATTAAAGTATTTGTGACTGTGTGCCATGGTAACATAAGAGGGGTAAAAAAAAATCACGTTTAATATACACAGAATTTTAAAATACTTTTAAATGTAACAGACCTCCGAATATTAAGTGCTTAACACGCATCCTTTTTGTGTATCTGTTTTGACGCTACGGTCGTATACACCTCCAACAGTGTTGCCTATAATTTTCATTCCATAATTGTCTAGAAGGGGTTAGTTGTTAGCAACAGCTTAATTTTAAAACGTATTTATTTGATTTCGGTAGTGTTGATGGCACGCGTCGCACGCTTTTGCCTCCAATCTTAAGTGAACAGGTGTTTTATGTGTTGGAGACAAAATGAATAGGTAAGAGAGTTTGTAAATTGATTGTTATTGTTTATTTTAAAAATAAATATTCTGTAGAAACTTGTTTAGTCGTTTAATTTTATATTATTTCTTTAGATCAAGGAGGATCGTTGCAATGGCCCAAGGAAACAAGACTTTAGGTAAGCTGTGATGATTGTAAGATGACATTAAAAATATATAATTAATAAATGCTTATTGCATTATTGGTTATTCCAATATATTTTAGGTTAACTTTT
The DNA here is from genome assembly GCA_921294245.1 of Brassicogethes aeneus. Taxonomy (NCBI): domain Eukaryota; kingdom Metazoa; phylum Arthropoda; class Insecta; order Coleoptera; family Nitidulidae; genus Brassicogethes; species Brassicogethes aeneus. The sequence goes on from OV121137.1 coordinate 10,800,807, forward strand.
AAATAATCGTGAATTTACCTTTTATACATTAACATTATTTACATGCAAGTAGTTTTTGTAGTTTTAACATGGGCTTTCGTTATAGTTTAATGGATTTTTTAAATACCTATTTCCCATTTTTTTTAAAGTAACTAAATAATTTATTGATTCATTTATTCATTACACTGTCTACAAAATTTGATAACAAATAAATATCTAGGTTGGTACCAGAGCAAATGCATACAGTAATTCAAAAAAATTAATATGTTTCGGATTTTTTTCATATTCTTCAGTTTATTTTATATTTTTAATTTTGGTTATTTTTTTTTTTTAATAAAAAAATTGTAATTTTAAAAAAATAACCTTGGAAATGGATTTTTTAAATATATTTTTTTAATAAAATCTACGTAAAATTCATTTAATTTTGAAAAACCGATAATTTATGACCAAGAAAGAAATATATTAATATACTTATTATAATTATTTTTTTCAACTTTTTCCAATCGGAAACCTATTAAATCCGAAAAAACGTGTTTGTCATGCGGGAAGAGTATATTTACGCAGCGGCAGAGGCACCAAGTAGAGTCGGAAGACGGTTTGATCATTTATTGCAGGTGTTAGCGGAGGCGGAAGATGGCAAAAAAACTTAGTTGTGAGAGTCTGCGGGGACATATGCTGCATCAAAGGGCGACATGATACACACAATAAGGCGGGCTACTTTTTAATTATTTTACCACTTATTTTATGAACTATTGAAGGTTAATAAAAAATAGTGAAAATACTTCCAATTCAAAATTAAAACTTAAAGCAGGGAGATTTACAGTGATTGATCACTGTTCCTGTACTTGAACTTGTACTTGTACATTAATGTAGGGTTAATTAACCCTTTCGTAACAGGAAAGTTTTAAAGAAATGCCTGCACATTGTACAGGCATTTTTTTAAAACTTTCCTGTTACGAAAGTGTTAATGTGACGTTCCTTTGTTGATTACTTAGTTAGTTGGTTAAAAATTATCGGATTTTTAAAATTTTAAAAACTTAAACATGTTTTGAAGTATAAAGTTTTGGGTTATTTTAATTAAATTTTTGTATTTTTCAAAAATTAAAATTAAATTGTAATATCTCGAAAACTAAAGCCAATATGAAAAAATTCCAACACACGAATTAGTTTTTTTGCAACACTGTATATTTTTCCCGGTCCGAAGCCAGCTATTTAATTTGTTGCATAGTGATATTAAAACATTTTTAAATATTAATTTAATTACGGCAGTTGCCATATGGCTTAAATGTGTAATGTTTTATAAGTATAAATAATACTGTAAACTTTTTTATTAAATTAAAAATATGAAAAAAGGGATATCAGAGAACAATAAAAAAATAGTTCCTAAATAAATTACTTATAATTTATTATTATTATTTTTCATAAAATACGTAATTTAAAAATATTTAATTATTTGTCCTACTTTTTAGACAATGAATGCCAAAGTGATCAAAGCAGTTCTGCTCCATCTCTTGAAGGATCTTTGTTAGATTGTTTAGAACCTGGCTGGGTGTCTGATGATAACGTAGATGATCCAAATTTCGTCCTTTCACCCGATAATAATTCGAGTAGTACTGATAGCGAGGAGGAACAATGTTTTAATGTGGAGAGGGTAAATATTATTTTACTAATTAAGGTTTATGTATTTTTTTGCTTATAGGTCCTAACTTCTATGCTTCACATCAGAAAGTTCAATTTTAACATTTAAACAGTTTAACGCTAATTTTGTCTTATTTTCTGAAAATAATCCAATGCATTTATTTATCTACTCCTATTAAATAATATTGGGATTTTTTCTTTTATAATGGTAACCATTATAACCGCCCAGCATAACAACGAGAATAATGAACTCATTATTCACGTTGTTGGGCATTGGCCTGTGATTTAAACCAATCGAAAAAATTGGGAAAAGGCGCCTCTAATATATTTAAATTTGGTGGAAAGTAAGGTTAACCAACTGACAAATGTAAAATTTTATTTATTAATTTTTGAATAACTATTAATTGGAGTAGATAAGGTATAGTATTACATTCGAGATTATGCGCATTATTGACTCGGATCATTTGCGTCTCTCGTCTGGCCCTCATCTTCCTCATAAATTAAGACCTTTATATACACAAAATACATTCTTTAAATTGACTTTAACCTCAATTATTTTAAAACTTAATTAATTTAATTTAATAAAAAATGTATTGTGTTCTCTGTACATTTTGTTAATATTTAAACATTCCGTCTGCAGGAGGTAGAAACATTAAATCAAGAGTTTATAATAAGGAAGGACAATTTTACAAGCCAGTATCAAGATGATTTTTCTGAAGCTAATGTAAGTTATTATTATCATTATGAGGATACGTTATGTAAAGTATATTTATGATATGCCTTTTTATACCATGGTTGTATCCATGTTTTATATAGTTTAAGGTAAAATAATTCATTGATAAAACCTTAAGAAATTTAATATTGGATACATAATATGATACAATACGTGTCGATTTTTGGTGACACATTTTCATGACAAAATTTGAGGGTTTCGAGACAAAAGATATTTTTAACGTAAAAATCAAATAATAAAAAATATTCACTGATTAAAAAAGTAGGTACACGATGAATTAAATTTAAAATAATTTTCAGGTGGTGGGGACGTTAGATCAAAACCAAATAAAAAGCAAAGAAAATTTAACAGGCCATTGCCAAGCTGCTTTTTCTGATTTTAATGTAAGTTACATCTTATGATTTGCATTAAATCTAAAATATTTTATTAACAACATGTATTCAGTTCACTTTTTTCCCGATCAGACTAAAAAAGTTATTTATACAGAGTGGTTCAAAAGAAACCTTTATAATTAATATAAAAATCAATCAAGAAAAATCGTATATTAAAAATTAGTAAGTAGTGTTATTTGATATAGTTAGGCATTAAATTCCTTTTCATACTATAAGCAGTGGCGTCACTACGGGGGTGATATTATTTATTTTTAGAGAAAAAAAAGGGACGTCAATGATCTATAGAAAATTGTCTACATGTCTACACTTTTTATATATATTAGACTGGGCCAAAAAAATCAACTATTTTTTTTTTTGAAAAGTATATCGAAAATATGGTTTGGGATGACAAAAAAATTATTGTGAAAGTTTGAGTCCATAATATTAATATTAAGAGGTCTATCATCGCAATTTTAATTTTTTTTTCCTCAGCAAGTTTTAGGCTCAGAACTCCCAAACCATTGAGTTTAACAAAATTGACTTAAAATATTTTTTTAAGAAAATTAAATGCTCTACAAAAAAGGTTAAATGAAATTTTCCGTCAGATGAACCGTTTCCTTAAAATCATGCCTTAAAAATTGGTATAGTTTTACATTTTGATCTTTTAAATTGGAATTTTGTAATTCATGTAAAAATCAGTACCCATAAAAAACCGATAAATATTCTTATGGGAAATCAAATGCTTTACAAAAAAAGCCTCCTAACATTTTTGGCTAAATTGACTTAATCAAAAGTTATTCAAGGTTAAAATTTCGTTTTGACTTCAAATTTAACCTTGAATAACTTTTGATGGAGTGAATTTAGCCAAAAATGATAAAAGACTTTTTTGTAGAGCATTTGATTTCCCATAAGAATATTATTTTTTTTTCAGGGTACTGATTTTTACTTGAATTACAAAATTTAAAAGATCAAATTGTAAAACTATACCAATTTTTAAGGCATGATTGTAAGAAAACGGTTCATCTGACGGGAAATTCCAATCAAACCTTTTTTGTAGAGCATTCAATTTAAAATATATTCCTAAGTCAATTTTGTTAAACTCAATGATTTGGGAGTTCTGAGACAAAAACTCGCTCAGGAAAAAAAAATCTAAAATTGCGATGATAGACCTCTTAATATTATGGACTCAAACTTTCACCATAATTTTTTTTGTCACCCCAAACAATATTTTCGATATACTTTCCAAAAAAAATAGTCGATTTTTTTGGCCCAGTCTAATATATATATTGTAGTATGAAAACAAATTTTATGCTCAACTAATAAAAAACAATACACACCTAATTCCAATAAAATATTTGCTTTAGTTTTGGAGAAATTAATTTTCTTCAGATAAATATATGCAACTTCAACACCTTGTATTTTTAAGTTTTCGATAGGTACCTAATTAATAAAATTCATATTTTTTTAACGTTTTTTATTGATTCTCAAAATATTAAAGGTTCCTTTTGGACCACCCCGTATATAATAATTTTATAATTTTAAATCTATACTTAGTCTGATCAGAAAAATAAAACTTGTAAAATGGAACAAAAATTTAGAATATATTTTTTTTTAATTTAATTTAATGAACTGTTACCATGACATGTTTTACAAAAACGGTAAATGAATTTAAAGTTTAATTTTTTATTTTAACAAATTTAAAAACTCTGATTAAAAAAGTATGTGAACGGTATATTTTAGTTATATATGCATCTAAAATTTATTTTTTTCTCAAATTTCATTAGTACCTAATTTTAATTTTTAGACTTCATATAGCATTACAAAAAGGAAGAAAACCCATTGTAAATATTGTCTAAGTGACGTAACCAATTTTGAAAGACATCTCGAAAGAAACCACACTGATGTTAAAGAAGTTATAGAAATGTTGTCATATCCTAAAAAGCATCAAGAAAGAAAAAATATTATAAGTCTTATTAGAAATTCTGGTCATTTTAATGAATTTCTCAAAGGCAATATTTATCCAAAATACGGAAGGGAATCAAAGTCAAAAGAATATTACCCTTGTCATAGATGCAAGGCTTTACTTTCAAAAAAATATTTATCACGTCATAAAAAAACATGTGTAGTGCAAAAATCTACAGGACATCCACAAAATAAAGTGAATGAACGAGCTGAATCGCAAACAATGATAGCGTGCTCACTTGATGAAAACAGTACAGTATGCAAACTAAGGGTTAAACAAGAAGTTTTTTCCAGAATGAAAGCTGATAACATATCTTTAATAGCAAAAACAGACTATTTAATAACTATATTTGGAGAAAACTACTTAAAAAAACACAAACGAGAACAAATAGTTTCCGTTTGTTCAAACAAAATGAGGGAACTGGCTAGGTTTCTTCTGGAATTCCGAAAAAATACAAATAATCCTAATTGCACCCTACAAAATATTTTGTCACCTAAGTTATTTGATGCTACAGTTGAATGCGCGAAAAGGTTAGGGGGTTATGATATAGAAAAAAAAATATACAAATCGCCTAGTTTGTCAGCTCACTTAGGAACATCATTAAAACAAGTTTGCGACATTTTTATTCGATTATTACTTAAAGAAGATCCTGTGATTAAGGTGACCAATAGAGAAGGGGTGATTAAAGAAACCAAGCGATTCAAAAACTTAATAGAAACACAATGGACCACCGAAATCAGCAGTCTTGCTTTCAAAAATATTCAAGAAATGCGTTGGAAGAAACCAGTCATATTGCCTCTTACATCTGATGTCAAAAAATTTAAAGAGTATGTTACCGAAGTTGCGGATAAAGCATTTACAATATTAAAGCAAGAACCGAATAATAAAAAAGAATTCAAAAACCTGGTTGAAGCTTCCCTTACATTAACTATTCTTTTTAATAGAAGAAGAATAGGCGACGTACAGTACACAAGTTTAGAAACATACACTGAATATAATAAAAATACATGTAACCAAGAGGAATTCGAAAACGCCTTATCAGAAACTGAAAAAATTCTTACAAAACATTACAAAAGGCTTGTAACTGGTGGGAAAGGTAGCAGGGCAATCGCAATTTTATTTCCTATTAAATTGCAAGATTATATTGAATTATTCGTTAATATTCGAATAAATTCTGAAATAGTCCCCAAGGATAACAAATACTTATTTGGATGCCCAGGTACGACTAAATGGACACGGGGAGACGTTGTTATTCGCAGATTTGCTGAGAAAGCTGGTATTTCAAATCCCACCCAAATTTCTTCAAATAAATTAAGAAAACAAATAGCAACTGTTATGCAAATTCTTAATCTAAGCAATGATGAATTGGACCAATTTGCTCAATTCATGGGGCATACTCAAAAGACACATAACGAATTTTATAAGTAAGTTTAAACAATTTTAAATTTAACAGTGGGATTTAAAAAAAATTTAAATTGGAAAACATAATTAAATCTATTTGTTTACCTAATGTTTGTTGTTGTTTAAATTTAAAAAAAAATAAAAAACCAAATTGTTTACTTCATGAATTCCTTTTACCATTATTAGGTTACCTCAAGATATATATCAGACAGCAAAAGTGTCAAAACTCTTACTACTTATGGAGAGAGGAGCTGAAGATTATAAGGGAAAGTCCTTAAATGAAATAAATATAAATCCGGAAAAAGAATTAGCAGAAGAGTCTGATGAGGAAGTAGAAAGTGGGACTATTTTAGCTGGAAAATGTGGTTTTCAGGAAAAAGTTACAGCAGAAGGTAATTTAAACAAATAAATAATCTTGTGGCAGTAAATAATCCTCAGGAAAAGCATAATATGCTATACTATATTGGTTTGCATTTTAAATTTATATATTATATAAATTTAAAATGCAAACCTATATAGTATTATACTATAATAGTATTTTAATTTATTTTTCAGAAAAAACAAATGTTCGCTGTCAAAAAATCAAAATAAATGGTAGAACCCCTTGGAATAATGAACAAACAATGTTATTAAAGAAATACTTTAAAGAGCATATTAGCTCCAAAAAACCTCCTAAAAAACAAGAGTGTGTGCAATTGATTGAAAAATTTCCTGATATTCTTCATAACAAAGACTGGGTTAAAATAAAAACTTTTATTTATAATTGTTATCGACAAAAGTAACCCCTAAGCGTTTGATTCTTTTTTTAATAAAAAATAAAAAAAAAATTTATTTGTTCAATTATTTATATTTTTAATTTCTTAATAAAACTTAAAATATAATAATTTGTTTTTATTCCTCGCCATATTCCGTAATTTAATTAATTTATTAAAAATAATTGAGAACCTGAAATATTGAATGTGCAAGTTTACTAAAACCTATACCTACAAGTAAAGGTTTTAGTAAATTTGCTATTTATAGTTAACAAATACAACCATAAAGAATAATTAAACATTTATTTAAAAAGACATATAAATACAAAATCTGTAGTATATTAGTAGTTTCCTATAGCTGCTTTTGATGACTTTTGTGTGTTCTGAATTATGAGCTATAAAAAAGAAAAAATATTAATTATTAAATCAATAATAATAGTTAAAATAATTTTAATATGCTTTCTAAAACGAATAATAATTTGCCATTGTTACTGTGAATGGATTATTCTTGTCTTAAAATCTGATTGTAATTTATCGCTAAAAAGTAACATATTAATAATTATTTTTATTTATTTCGTTAGTACTTACCCTTAAAAATAATATTCATGGCGAGCTAGCATGCTTTACCAACTGTTAAGTTTTTAGTCGGCTTACTGAAAGGAAATATTGTTTTAGTGCTGTAAAATAATTAAATTAAAACCTACCTATTAACTTACCAGTCCTTTAATATCCGATAAAGAAATAAAAGAACCCTGGTTACGTGAGGTAACTTACTTGCCGTACAGTGTATACACCCAATTAAAAAGTAACAAAACCTTTGGAAACTAGTTAAAATGCATTATAATGATATAAAAACAAATTACTTGCACTAATTTGCCTCCAACAGCGTTGCCGATTCTCAGGAAGTAAGTAAGAGCGAAGAATGTATGGAGTCCAGAAGATACTGCAGACTTTTCGGGAAATATATGTGTATATGTAGTAGCGCCAACTGGTGAAATTTTGATGAACTACGTTGTGTAACTATGCATGTGTATTTGCCAAATGAACTCCAGACAAAAATTTGCGTACAGGCGTATTATGACTTCGCTAAACGTTTTGGACTCTTATACACGGGGATACGAACTGACCTCCGGATTTTCCAATTTACCTCCGATTTTTGAGGCGTGTGCGTTCAGATTTTATATATTTTGGAGGTGTATAAGACAAAATGCATGTATATATATATATATATATATATTCTGTATATATTTTTTAAATGGAGTGCCATTTATAATATTTATAATAATATATATTATTATATTAAATTATTTATAATAATTTATTGTATTGTATTATATGTGTTGTATAATATATAATGAATCAATCAATCTGTTTTAAGTCGCCCTGTTTTTTTGAGATAAAGAAAATTTGATCTAATTTAAGATTATTTAAAAAAAAATTTTTACCGACAAAAATATTTTGAGAATAAAGAATATAAAGGGAGGCCAACTTAAAGCGGCCTGTATATTTATATATATATATGCTATTATTATTTTTATTAATATTACATATATATATACATTCCATTAAGCTTATAGCTTGTCTAGGCATTAATATATAAATGTTTTAATTACATAATCAAAACTCGCTACACTTAACCCTTCTTATATTTTTATCATAATGTAACTTTATTTCCATTATCTCTTCTCATCTATTACCTTGCAAATATTTACATCCATATATCCTTTCAACAAAACTTTCTCTTTAAATTACCAAATCCCATATTTTAACACAACCAATTTTGACTTATGTTTTTGACAATTAGAATTAATATTATATTATATTATATTATATTATTATTATATTATACACATTAGGGTGTCCCTTATTTTTATTTTTTTTACGCATACCCTCAAATTATATTTATTACTTGTTTATATACTCCCAGTTAAAATTTCAGCTCATTCTATAAACGGGAACCCGTGCCGACTTGCATTTAAACCCTCCGTTAGCCAACGTTAGGACCGCGGTATTTTGTAACATGAAACACTTTAAAAAGAAGATATACTTCATGACTGTATTTTTCTAATGATTTTATTAAATATGATTACTAATTAATGTTATTGCTTTTGTTTCTATCATTTCTTTCACTAATTTAGTTGATTTTATCCCTTAAATATATTAATATACTAATTAGTATTGCTAAAATATACTGTTATATGAAATTTCAGCTTTTTATAAGCATTTCTTTTCTTGATGTCCTCCCAAAAATATTTTAGACAGTTCAATAAGTTTTCGGTAGTCATCTCTTACAATAGACTCTTTTAGTTATTTAGAGTAAAACCTATTAAGTTTATCAATTTCAGAGTTTACGGCCTATTCACCAGACCCTTCCGGGTAACCAGCCACTCCCTGTGAAAATATACATTTTTATCAAAGTATACACATAAATAAAATTATATTTTAACATTTCGTCACCTGAGAATTATAGTGTTCTATCTACATTTTCTTTTTTTTATTCAGGTTAGTCTTGTTTTAAGTCTTAAAGATGATATTGATCTATCTATATATAATTGGGGTAGAAATTGTAAAGTTTAAGGCTTAAACTGTACAATTTCTACCCCAATTATATATAGATAGAACAATATGCATCTTTAATACTTAAAACAAGACTAACCTGAATAAAAAAAAGAAAATGCAGATAGAACACTATAATTCTCAGGTGACGATTTGTCAATAATTTATAATATAAGGGTCACATAATAACAAACACAAAATGACGCGACCAACCGTGTTACAAAATACCGCGCGCCTAACGTTGGCTAACGGAGGGTTCAGATGCAAGTCGGCACGGGTTCCCGTTTATAGAATGAGCTGAAATTTTTACTAGGAGTATATAAACACGTAATAAATATAATTAGAGGGTATGCGTAAAAAAAATAAAAATAAGGGACACCCTAATACACATATACCTATTTTGCATAATATTATTATGTATATGTATAAGTATAAAACTTTGAGTTGAACAAAATAGAACTAACTAAGAACTTGAAAAAGTAAATCCAAGAATCAGCTACCTATCCTAGTCCCTAAAGAACCTAAACTAAAGTAATTAACCAGATTCCTACAAATCAGTAGGTATACAGTGATCGTTATATTATTTGCGCGTCGCAACGGTGCATAATATTATGGAAATCTTTTAGTTTATATTAATTTGATGAAATGATAAAGTTCTTACACAAAAAATTATATAATTATATTGTATTTTATATTAAGTTAATAGGTAACCCTTTGACATACTAAATAATTTAAATAGAATCTCACTAGTAGGTAAGTATGTTTTTTCTTACAAGAATTAATTTAATAAATAAAACACAATATTTAATTTTTGCTATAAAAAGTTTATCATTTTAATAAACATCTAATTTAAAATGTTAAATTAAACATACCTGTGCCCATCTCTTTGCTTTGATATCCAAATAAAAAATAAAAACAAAAAACACAAGAACTTTTAATTAGTTTTTATATTTTAAAACATTTTCAAAAAATTCGCAATTTATGGTTTTGAATTTTAATAGAAGTGTAGAAATATTATTAACTAAATTAATACTGCAGTGTATTCACGACTATCCAACTGATCATGAGCCACGGATCTTTGGTTCGCAGGCCATTTTGTCACACCCCTACTTGCTGCTTTATTGCAATCCCCTCTACGGATCCACCCCTCGAAAGATTTTTTTAAGATTTGTTTTAATACTTTTTACGTAGGTAAAAATATTTATTCAGCTATAGTTAAATGTTATTTTAGGTTTCTATAAAATTTATTATAATATCATACATAGCAAAGTGAATTCGAGTATCATTAAATTCAAAAATATGCTATTTACCTAAGTAGGTAATTTCTTGAAAAAAAGAGACTTTACTATATTATACTGTACTAGATCTATGGGCATTAACATAAGGTATAATATGGTTACTCAATCATTTAAACTAAACTAGTATTTTTTATAAAAATTTTAATAAATGTGATCGAAATTGCTAATAAAAAATATTACCCACCCCTCGAAAGATTTTTTTAAGATTTGTTTTAATACTTTTATCTATTTTGGTTTCATAATGACTTCATTATAACACCGCTTTTGGTTCTTTAATGAGGTACTTTATTCCACCCAAAATTTTGATTTTATAGGTTGGCTACTGGTAAAATACAATTTTGAATACCTATAGGTTATAATATTTTTATGATTTGTTTTCTAGTACTTACGAGACTTTTCGTGCAATAAATTTTGTTTAACACCAAAGAAAATCCTTTTTTCTTCTTTAACAGCCGCTTATTGTAAATTAACGACGCCATAGCAAAAGAATGTGATAATGTTTGAAAGGTTAATGACCTTTCAAACTTCAAACTGAGATACCAACTATGTAAAGTAAAATTTGACCAAATTAAATATAATTAAATAGTTATAAAATTAATTTGTTTTATGAAATGTTTGCAAAATAGATAAAATAGCATAAAGAACTCATGTCATAAGACCTTTTGTCGCACTTGTCCATTATAAAACATATACACATAAAATATTTATACAACTATAGTTAAATGTTAAATATCATACCTAGCAAAGTCAATTCGAGTATCATTAAATTAAAAAATATGCTATTTAAGTAGGTAGGTACCTATTTTCTTGAAAAAAAGAGACTTAACTACTGTAGGTACTAGATATATGGGCATTAATGTAAAATAATGTAAAATATTTCATAAAATATGTTGGAAAAACGTGATTTTCTAACATAATATCATAAAAAAAAATATTTCTTAAAATATGTTGGGAAAACGTGATTTTCTAACATACCTATTTAAGAAAACCTGCAGGTAAACTTTTGCTAGTAAAATGTAAAAATATAAATGATAATATAAAAATCGTGTAGGTATAGAAATGAACATGTTTTTTTACTTGGACAATTGGGTTGGTAACTTTTGTTATAGCTAACCCAACTTTTGTTATAGCTGACCCAATTTTTGACGTTGTCAAAGTCCAAAAAAAAAACATAAAAATGTACCTATATACATTGAAAAAATATACCGTATAGATACTGTATATTTTTTCAATGTTTTACATCGCGTCATAAATGAACCAAGCACATACATTTCCTGTTTTCTTTGAATACGTATGTGGGATGTAGGACGTATGTCGAAAAACAATTTTTTGTCATTTGAAATTTATGACGCAATCAGAGAATAGACTGGCTACATTCAATAAAAAGGCCATTGAGATTGTATTCGTGGTTATGATATATTTTTTATAAAACTTTTGGTATAAAAATTTTATGCAGAGGCGGACTAAAATGGGGAAAGGGGAGCGGCTCCGGTCCAGGGGTCCCTTAATTTTGAAAAGGGGATGCAATGCACCAGGTCCCTTGGTTGGAAGGGGTTTCCAGGACCAAAAAGCTTTATCATAAAATGTATAATAATATAGGTAGGTACTAAATAAAAAAAATATGGGCGCTCGTCTGCAAAGGAGCCCAGGGGCAAAAAGATACACCAAAAATGTATGTACTGGTTTAAGAAAAAAATACTTATCCCCAAATGGGGACCCTTTATCTACTAACAAATTCAATATTAGATATTAAAACATTTTTTTTTATAATTTATAAAAAAAAATGTTTAGAGATATTTTAAACTGAGTCTAAGCCGAGTGGTGGCCCCATTTTATTTTGCTGCCCAGGGACTCCGACTAATCAGTCGGAAGCCCTGGGAAGCAAAATAAAATATGGCGCCCATTCTGAAGTGGACTCCCTCACTATTATTTAATACGTACCTACATGTTTAAAATTATTTTCATATTTTATTTGCTTGTGTTCTGTCATAATTTTAACATTTTAATTCAAAATTGTTAATCCAACTTTTTAAAATAAAAATACCAATGATTACCAACATAATAATTAATTAATTAAATACTTTATTGTTTAAAAAGTATGCAATTGTTCAGTTTATTATTTTAATTATGGAAGAAAGTTTTTTTTTATATTTTGGCTTAAAAAATTATATTTAAATGTTCTAAAAAAGTTTGTAGGTGCCCATGTAAGTAATGCCATCGTCTTAATCGACTAATAAGGTTCTATTCTTTAGCGATTTGTTTTAATATAACATTAATTTATATTTTATTTTGAAACATTAAATTTGTGATAAAATTTACTGACCCGTAGCTGTAAAGTGTGGGAAGAAGCAGGTGGGCGTAACAACTTGGCGGGGTTGCTAGGTAGGCGTGTCTCTACCCTTATATTAACCAATCGCGTAAAAGGCAAGGTAACGTCAGTTCCAGTCGTATAAATTCTCACTTTAATAAAAGAGCGATTGTACCTTTTTGTAATGATTATAAAATGTTGGTCCATACAGTCTTTTTAATACACTATCAAACATTAAGTAGGTTTCCATAGTTTCTATATATTCTACATCGCTATATAGCCTGCATCTTACGTAGGAATGAAGGGGAGACATTGGACAATTTTTAGATTTTTTTGCCTGGGTTTCTTAAAAATGTAATTATTTCTAATTTCAAAGTTTCAGGTAATAGTGTTGACTTCTGAAAACACAAAGAGATAAATATTTAAACCGTAAGATATCTCCATATGGGTTTGATACGAATTTTTGAAAATTTTCGGTGATCTATCAAAAGTCACCCCACATACGGGGAGATTCTGGACAGCGTATTTGGACACTATAAAAATATTATAAATTTAGGAATTTTATTGAAAAAATCAGAGCAAAACTTATACAATACTAAATTGCGACAAATTAAAATTAAAGTAAATCATGTTATGGAATCGGACTCCGTCAGTGGGAGGGAAGAACCAATACCACGTCCTTAAAATCAACCAAGGCTTCATCTTCATCTGTTTCTTTAAATCTGTATGATGGAAACTGCCTTTTAGGGAATTTGAATGTATATCTTCGGTTTAATTTTTGCAATATTCTGCTAACGAAGTGCCGGGACGATGATTAGACAATAGAGGAAGACCCTAGACAGTGTGTCCAAACTCTCCCTACATGATGCGAAACAAAAAAAAATGTTTATAATTTCAAAATTCAACGGAATAAAGTAAGGATATAACAAAAGTATACATGCTTTAATATGTAGTAACTTTAAATTATTTATCTACAACGGTCTGGGCAGAAAAGCTTACAAGGGGAAAGTAAAATATTTAATAAAAAACTCGAAAATAAACTTTTCCACTTACCTCTTCTACAGCTTAACTCAAACTTATTTCACTACCACTATTTGTTGCCTTACAAACTTGACGATCAGTAATAGTAGTACCAACCTGAAATTTTTACTGGAACCGCGAAATTTGAAAGTGTCCATTGTCTTCCAGTGTCCAGCGTTCGTTATTGTCATTGTCCGTGTCCTGGTCAGATAGATCCTGCACTTGGTAAAGTTTGCTCCCAACTGGTCTTGTTAATTTGTGAGAAGTGCATGTTTTCTGCTAACGTGTCATGATATGTGAAGCATGGTCTCCCGACTTTTTTGACTGTAAGTCTAGTTTAAGGGTGGTTTGTAGTATGTTGTTGCGTTGCCTACGAGTGACATGGGCCCAGTATTTTAATTGGGCTACTCTTACTCTTTTGGTAATGGTTTTGCCCATTAGCAGGTCGCGGGGATATTGGTGATGGTAGTCGGGTAAGTCTGTCGTTAGTAGTGTAATGATCTTCTGTTCAAGTTTACGTAAATTTTGTCCCAAGCACGTTTTGTGGTAGAGTTTTGTCTTTTTTTCTTAAATTCCAAAATTAAGTATTGCATTTATTTATTAGTTAAACAAATGACAAGCGCAATTATTCTGTTATCTAATGTTTACAAATCTAGTAGAGTTTGGTTATTATGATTTTTTTACTATATTAGGTTTATAAGGATTAATGTGTTAGTTTATTCTGTGAGTCTAGTGTTTATTTTCGGTCTCGTTTGGGTTTGCATTACGCATTTGTTGTTGACAGATTTATTGCCCTACGCCGTGTGCCTTTCTTAGGTTTTAAAGATATCTGCCGTTGCAGATTTTCTATTAGGTCATGCATATTCTTAAGGTAACTTATCAATTTTTTTTTGCGGATGGCCACCTCCCCTCTTGTTTGACCTCCTTTGTTTGTCCATTGAAAAGCGTCCAATGACAGGTGGCACTTAACTCATTCATATCACTTAACACTTCACTCCTCAATGACCGTTACACAATTTTAGTTTGCACTCTATGAAAATTGTTTGTTTCACTATAATTGGTTTGCACTTTTTAAAAATTATTGTTGGTTTTAATCTTTAAGCTTTTACGTTTTAAGAACTTTCACTCTCGCGTCGTGCCTTCTCAAACGCTGGAACCTAACTGGAAAGAACCACATTCTTTTTATTGTCCTTATTATTGAAGAAAAAGTAAAGAACTTCTGAGTACCACCTGAAATTCAAACAAAATTTCACTAAATGGTATGCATAAATTATTGAAATAATAAATAAAATACATTCTTATTTTTCAATATCGAGGCATTTTCATTAATCACAATCTACTGATCCGATCGACCTTTTTCTGTAAAGTTTAAATTAACAAATTAAAAATTTCGTACGTAGTTAAATTCATTTTATTTTAAAAATATTGTTAATATTTCGAATAAAAATTATAATTATTAGAGTTATGCTGCGTACCGTTAAATTTAACATGTTTTGCGAAAAATTGCTCCAGAGTCGTTGATAATATTGATGATGATTGATATTAAGTATTAAGTATTTTATCAAATATATGGCTCAAATATTAATATCTTATTAAGTTTTCTTGGAAAAAAAAGCGCATTTGTTATAACAAATGCGCTATAGGTTGTTACAGTGATGTTACCCCTTAAGCGATAAGTGTTAGAAAAGTCGACTGAATTAGGGATTTGGATTACATTTTAGGAGGGGTTTAAGTTAAACTGAAATCTAATTAATATTTATGACTTCGAGTTTTTGGTCTAGTAGGTATATTTTATTAAGTTTATTAAGATTAACGATATGAAAATGTGTGTGGCTCTACGTTCATTTAATAATAACTTTATAATTTTGTTCAATAAAAGCAGATTTTAATTTATTCGTACATTCATATCTTAATTTAGAGTAATCTCATTTTTCACGGATAAGCGCCTATGCAGCATGTATTTATTTAAGAAACCCGTAACATTGCCTATGTCTGATTTCTTCTTAATTAACCCATTTGCTTAGGTGTTTTAAAATTATTTGCCCCAAAAATACAGCATTTTATACATTACTAAAATAATACACATGATTTTTAAATTTATATTATATTTTCTTTTTATCTATCTACCAACGCATGATCATGTGAAACTGCAGCTGTATCGTAATAGCATGCTTTCAGGGAACTAACGTGTTTAGGTGAGCAGACACAACAGCTAGCATTAATCTATTATAAATTACGTCATTACAAACTGTGATCAGAGAGTTGTATACAGGTCCCCAGTTGCGGGCATCTGTAAATTCTCATTGAGTCACTGGGTTTATTCGAGATTAGTGTAAGTGGCAGATTAAGTTGGCTCAGCTTCCCCTTTCGGTAATATTTTTTGGTTTCACAAAATATTCATTTCAAATAATTTAAATTGTATTCGACACAGTGCACAGTGGGATGACCAGGAAATTTATCTTGCTAATGTTTGTTAGTTTTTAACCGTTATATCTTGTTTCATTTATATATACCTAAATATATAGATAGCTAAAGAAAAGCAGCCCTTAATCCAACACTATTTCTTTGAACTGTGTCATGAATATTATTGTGGTAATGAATAAAATAAAATGATATAGGTATCCAGGCGCGTGCTGGGATGATTTTAGGGGCCGGGAAATATTTCCCTCACAGGGCCCTCCCATGCCTTAAATTTTATGTCATTTAGAGAAAGGGTTGGGGAACTGGGGGGGTCTTGTAATTTAAATTCAAATGTTATTGAAACATGTTACATCGCGTTCTGGGGCCGTTACTACTCACTAATAACCAGGGACTTGTAACACATTTCTGTTACGGTATTCGATACCGGGTATCGTTCTTCATGAAAGGATCTAAACTAAATTGAATCGAAACATCTACCCCAGAAAATGATAACTAAACTTTGAGAAATTATACTTAATAGTACCAAAACGTGTAATTAAATCTTGATAACAACTAACAAAATTGTTATCGAAACTGTTTATAACAAAAATTGCAGGTGCGCAATAACTACCGAAATACGGGATATTGAAACAAAACTGGTAACACTAACTGAGTAACGAAACTGTAACCAAACGCTGAATTTTAAAAAACTTTTACAAAATGCACATCAACACAAAGTCTTGGTTAAAATTCTTGATCCGTCTACTAGCTGTCATGCTGTCAAGTATTGAAATTGTCAAGAAAATTCCTATTATAAAAAATTTTAATAAACAAAATTTTACAATATGTATTATATTAATAGTATATCGTGCGACTTCAGGGAGAAAAAGGAGATTCCTCCTGACATATAAAACTCATTTTTAACCTCACTATTTTTTAATTTTTACATAAAGCTAACTTTATGCTATTCCTTTAAACAATTGTAAGTCACGAGCGGTAAAACTCTCGAGTAAAACGCGCAGGTAGGTTACGCGGGTAAGTCGCGCGAGTAGGGCGCGCATGTAAATCAGGTTAGAAAGCCGCGAACTTCTGCACATCTGAGATTTTTTTAAATTCTGTATCTGCATGACCAAGAATTATTTTAACAATAAAAATTAAAATCTTCGGCGGAGCCGTTTTTAAGAAATTCACTTTTGATTTTTTTTTCTGCAAAATGTAGAAAAATAAATACAAATATTTTAATAAACGTTTCAAAAAATTAATTTGAGGTGATCTTACATATTTATCAACTAAAAGTCTTCATAATATGTAAAAACTTTTAGTCACTAACTACGATAAACTTTTACCGCAAAAATGTCTAAAGATCATGCATTAACGCATAGTGTAAATAGATTTAAAGTTGGTTTGTTTTGTTTTAAAAAGAAAAAACTATGTTTCCAATTAAAGACAAATTATAACTTGTTGTTTTAAGCCTATTTGCGGATAATGATGTTGAGGAAGAAAGTTTGCCTGCAGCCTTATGTAGTTGCAAGATAAAAATATATAAAGCATAACATGGTTCTGGGAGAATGGAACTGAAGCCAGCCATTTTGTCTGATTATGAGAAACAAAAGAGGGCAAAACGATCCCAAGATGTTACAAAATGTAGTTGTAAACTGTGTCAAATCGCTCTAGCCGTACCGGCAAATATTGCTCAAGCAACATATGTTATTTTATACCAGAACAACACAAAAAAGAAATTGTTGTTTCTTCGTCGGTGGAAAAATGGTGTAGTGTCTGTTGTACTATTCTGCCCTGGTAAGCCAAACCCCCGTATGTACAATATTGAGTTATAAGGGACAAAAGTTCATTTTCATTGTTAAAAACAATAAAAATTATCTGTTGGTCTTTATTACTGAATATTGAGAATACGGGGGTTTGGCTTAGCACGGCAGTATTCTAGCAAGAAGAAAACAACATGTTGTTTGCAACAAAGTTTCTCAAGTGCAGAATATGTCTGGATACTTGTCAACCCTGGATGATAAATCTCAAAGCCAGGTAATTTAAAGTGCCCTTAAACGTAAAGTAAGCGACGTCGCTTACCTGGTTTGAAAATTTTCATCCAGGGTTGACAAGTATCCAGAAATATTCTGCACTCGAAAAACTTTGTTGCAAACATGTTGTTTTCCTCTTGCTAGAATAAAACAACAGACACTAAACCGTTTTTCCCCCGACGCAGAAACAACCATTTCTTTTTTGTGTTGTTCTGGTATAAATTCATGTGTGGCTTGAGCATTATTTGCCGGTACGGCTCGAGCGATTTAACACAGTTTACAACTACATTTTGTAACATCTTGGGATCGTTTTGCTCTCTTTTGTTTGTCATCATCAGACAAAATGGGTAGCTTCATTTCCATTTTCCCAGAACCATGTTATGCTTTATATATTTTAATCTTGCAGGAACTACATACGGCTGCAGGCAAACTTTCTTCCTCAACATCATAATCCGCAAATAGACTTAAAACAACAAGTTTTAATTTGTCTTTAATTGGAAACATTGCTTTTTCTTTTTAAAACAAAACAAACCAACTTTAAATCTATTTACACTATGCGTTAACGTATGATCTTTAGATATTTTTGCGGTAAAAGTTTATCGTAGTTAGTGACTAAAAGTTTTTACATATTATGAAGACTTTTAGTTGATAAATATGTAAGATCACCTCAAATTAATTTTTTGAAACGTTTATTAAAATATTTGTATTTATTTTTCTACATTTTGCAGAAAATAAAATCAAAAGTGAATTTCTCAAAAACGGCTCCGTCGAAGATTTTAATTTTTATTGTTAAAATAATTCTAGGTCATGCAGATACAGAATTTGAAAAAATCTCAGATGTGCAGAAGTTCATGGGTTGAATCAGTGCTAAGCACACCGTGCGCGGGAATGTCGCGCGGATAAAACTTTCGAGTAAGTCGCACAGTTAAATCGCGCAATATGGACGCGCGGGTAACTCACGCAATTAGGTATACCTACCTGATGACCATGTGGCGCAGGAAAGAATATATATTTCTTGCAGTAACTGAATAAAACATTGTTTGCGATTTTTGGCGTGTTACTAACTTCACGTTCAAGGAGTCTCCTCTTTCTCCCACGAGTCGCACAATACTCGCACAATATTTATAAAATTATAAAGGTATTTTATTAGTACGCTGCTTCATTTATTCATCAACAGAAAACGTTACTAGGTACTTAATAGTTTTCTTCGATACACGAGAAACGTAACTAGTTTAGTTTCTGTAACAAGAGGTTTGTTACGATTTCGTTACCATACCCGGTGTTTCGGTTCTACTTAGAGTTACTCTGTAATGCATGACGTTATTGGTTAACTAGTTTTGTTTAAAAGAATAACACAAGAGCTAAGTTTTTCATATTTAACATATATTTAAACTATGTGAACTGTACAACGTCAATACAAGCCTTGATTTATACATGTATAAAGTTCTTGTAGCAAAATGTCTTTTTTATTTTCTGTTTTACTTTCTATATTATAATATATTATACTAGGTAATTACTCATACATGTATACATGTATGTAATCATTACATTGTAATGTAGGTAATTACTCATACATGTATACATGTATATCTATAGTAACTATAACTATAGTATAGTTTTTATGTCAGAATTTTTAATTGCAACACTTTCAAAAGTCGTATTTAATATTTTAACAAAAGGGTTTGTATTTGAGACGATACTTCCGGCGACAAAGACTATATACAAAGGTTATATTTCACTGCTTAAGACAACTGCAGCTTCGTTTAAATTTTTTAATTTGTTTATTTTTCGTATTACTTCACAACGCGGGTGAATTGTTATAATGTTTTCTTCAATTGTTATAATGTTTTCTTCAAGTATTTGTATATTGGTAATAATATTTCTACGTTAATGTAGGTTTTTAGAGTCATGGTCCAATTAGAATAGTCTAACAAACATTGGAATTTTGAAATAAAGTCTCTTCCCAATATGCCGTCTGCCGAAATAGGAAAATGATTTTCAACTACGTGAAAAATATGGTCTACAGTATATTTATCGATGTATATTTCGGTGGAAGTTGTTCCTAGGGAGCTTGTCAAGCCTTCTGTGACGCCTTTTATTTTACTGGCATCTGATCTGTTAATCAGTGGCGGACTAAACCCGTCGGGGGCCCGGGGCGGTAAAATAAAATGGGGGCCCCTAGTCTGCTTATGAAATATTGTGATTGTTTTGTAAATATTAATGTTTTTTTATTTTAAATTTGTTAGTAGATCCTCTTAACAAGTCCTTTGCAACACTCTTAATGGAATCAGGGATATGAAAATTGATTACAAGCCTTTTCCAGCGAATTTATAAGTATACTTATATTTGAACTTGTTAATAATTTAAATTTTAAAAATCAAGGGGCCTACTCATGGCAGTCTAAGATTAACCATTATGTAATGTAATTATAACCTTTTTTGGATTGCAGCTAGGGGCTCCCGATACCAAAATATTGAAAATCTTTTTTAGTTTTGACTTTATATTTTGTTTTTTTTTCATAGCATGTTATTCTTTACAAACTTGAAATCTCCTAGGTATTTTTTTTAATCAGTTTATATTTTATGGTAAAGCTGGGTCCTGAAATATTTATATCTATAACAAAATAAAATAGGGTTTTAAAGTGTCAAAAAAAAATTGGGGAAAAACAGGCCTAAAAAATGTCTTTTTTTGAGAAAAAAATAATTTTTTTTTGAAAAATCTATACATTTGAAAAAGTAGCAATTAACAACTTAACAATAATTTAATTAAAAAAAAAATAAAACTAAACATTGAATTAAATTAAATTGATTAAAGAAAATGATATTATGATTATATTCAGCGTCGCAAATTTACTTTTTTCTCGATATAACTGTACGAATAGTATCTACATATCTGTAAAAATTTGTAAATTTTTAGAAAAATTGACTTTTGCATTTTTTCGTATTACTCTTTGAATAAAATGAGAAAAATGCAAATTAATTTTTCTGAAAATTTCACAATTTTTATTCCGGCTCAATTTTTCCGAAAATTTTAAAACCCTAAATTTTAGTTTTTTGTTAAACTGAGAAAGACTACTTAAGATTTGGGGGCGCTTCTGGACCGGGGGCCTGGGGCGGACCGCTCCCCCTTGGTCCACCACTGCTGTTCACCATTTGGTTTGTGCTTATTTTAGTTCTTTTGTCATATTTGTAGTTACAACCACGAAATTTGAAATTGATAGTTCCATATTGAATATTTTTATAAGTCCCCCAAAGGACCTACTTGGGGTTCCTGTTGTTTTTCCTGGTCCTGATTTGCACTGTAGGCACCTACAAACTGACCTCTACCTCTTTAGTGGAAACCTTTATTTCCATTTTCGTGCCCTCTATCACTATAATTGTCTTTGTGGTTTGACTGATGTTAATTATTGTGGCGATAATTGCGCTCTCTATAAAAATTATAGTGAAAATTATAGTTTGGATTTCTTCCACGAAAGCTGTTTTTATTTCCACGCCTTCCGTAAGTTCCACAATTATTTGTATACAGGACTGTAGCAGTACTAGACTTTGGTGCAACGTTGACAAACTTCGTAATTGCGTCTTGACTATTATTAAATGTATACAAGACTAGTTATGGAGGCTGGTATACCAGCCTCCATAACTAGTCTTACCCTTTTTGAATTTTTACTCAATGTATGTGCAGTGGTAATTGTCGCATAAGATTCAGTTGTACCTACAGGGACACCCTCGCTGATAAATGCTCTTTTTAAGCTGGATGATAAAGCCTCTACTTCCGCCGCATAGCTTGCTGCATTTTTATTCTTTTGTTTAAGGGAGAGTAATTTGGCTGTTACTAATTGCGAGATGTCCGTTTTTATTCCCGTTTAAAGTTTTGTGGTTATTACGCCCAATGTATCGTTGTCGGTTATTAAATCGCGTGCTTTTCCTGTAAGTCTTGTTTTTACGTAAGTCTCTTCATGACCTGCGGCATTGCTTTTTAGCAAGGTCAACGCATCTATAACAGACTGTAACTTATCAGAGGAGCCGTCAAATCCGTTTGGAACTACTTTACTTGGAAAGTTCAAAAATTCAATTTTAGTCATCGCCATGATTTTTACTTTCGTTTCTTCTAAATCCTTGGTATCTTCTAGATTGGTTTGATGATCGTCTTTAATTTCCTCACCTTTTATTTCGGGATGTGTAGCTTTAACTCATAAACTTAAATTAATTATTTAATAATTTTAAAATCTACTCTTAACACCCGGTACTGTCTCTTAAAGTCGTAAAAAGTTTTTTAACATCTACCCTTTGTTGTTCGTTTAATGAAAAATAATAAAATGCTACAATTTTTGTAAATTGATTGATTTCATTCGCGAACATCTGCAATCACCCGCGAACAACTGCTTTTATCCGCGGACATCTGCAATCACCCGCGAACATCTGCTTTTACCCGCGAACGTCTGCTTTCATACGGTTTCACCCGCAAACATGCTTTTATCTGCAAACGCTTTATATCATCCGGTTAGTGCACCCCCGCATTCACCCGCAAACATCTGCAATCATCCGCGAACATCTGCTTTCATCCGCGAACATCTGATTTTATCCGCCAACATCTGCTTTTATCCGCGAAAATCTGATTTTATCCGCGAACATCTGCAGTCACCCGCGAACAACTGCTTTTATCCGCGAACATCTGCAATCACCCGCGAACATCTGCTTTCATCCGCAAACGTCTGGTTTTATCCGCAAACATCTGCTTTCATACGGTTTTACCCGCAAACATGCTTTTATCTGCGAACGCCTGATTTTATCCAGTTAGTGCACCCCCGCAAACATCTGCTTTTATCCGCCAACATCTCATTTTATCCGCGAACATCTGCAATCATCCGCGAACATCTGCTAATATCCGTAAACATCTTATTTTATCCGCGAACATCTGCTTTCATACGGTTTCACCCGCAAACATGCTTTTATCTGCAAACACTGATTTTATCCGCAAACATCTGCTTTTCAATTTGTATGGAATTTATTTGAAAAACACTTATTTCGGCGTATAATTTTTCATCTTACTTAGGGCCGGTTTATCAATGTCCAGATAAGTGTCTTAACTGGTAAATAAAATTAAAGTGGTAGCTAAACTGTTTATCAACATGCAACTAACGTTTACTAAGAACTTAAATTAAGATAACTGGAAGTAAGTTTAACTGGAAGCTGCAAGTATCAGATAGTGCGGTTTATAGCTTATAATATATATATATATATATATATATATATATATATATTAGGGTGATTCAAAAAAAGCCTTTTTTTAAAAATGAACCCGCACTGGCCTAAATTATAAAGATTACATTAAAACTAAAAGATTAATACCAAAAAATCCAAATTCGATGAATATTTAGAGGTCGCTCAAATCGATTTTCGTATTTTTGCACATTCGAGCCGCGAAATTATTACTGCGCAAAATAGTAAATAACTCCGTTAGTTTTTATTCGATATTATTAAAAATTTAAGGGTTACCTAGTTTTTTAATACCCTCTGAAACAGTAAATTAAACTTTACGGAAAAAAAAATTTTTTCATGAAAAAAAAATAATTTGTTAATAAAAACGTATCATCTTATAAAATAAGCAACAATTGGAATCGCACTATGATGGTACCGTAAAAAAACTAAAAAAATAACACTTAAATTATTTAGCATACATAAAACCTGCCGAAAGAAATATTTTATTTGATTTATATAAAACATAACCTAATAATAATTAAGTTATTCAAATTTTTCCCATTTTCATACGATTTTATAAATAATTTATATCCGTTTTATTAATTATGACGTATTTTTATAAAATTTCTTTATTTTTGATACCATATTTAATTAATTACACTAAGTAGTTATTAATTTATGTCCTTTTTATAATAAAAAAAAATCCACTGCTCTACATCTTTTTCTTTGCAATGATTGTTTCTAATGTTAATTTTTTCAACCATTTTTTCTTTTGTTTCAGTAGGTACTCTTTTATCAAAAAATGCCAAACAAATTAGCTCTTCTATTTGCAAATCTATATTTTTGTAAACATGAAGTTCATGAAGTGTTTTCAAATCATTTTTGGGCGCGCAAGTTGCATTTGGAGCTTGGAACCAGGCAAATATGTAAACGAAATAATAAAAATACAAATTCTACGCAATGACTTATTTTCATTGTTAGTGAGTTTAAATTGATCCCGAAATAAGAAAATCTTTAGAGAGTATATAGCTTTGTTCATCCATCTGGTACTTAGACGCTTTTGAATTATATAAATTAATTTATGTTTGGAATTTTATACCTCTGTATCAAAGTAACTTATGGCAATGATCATTGCAGTTTCTTATATAAAATTTAACGCTCTACAAAAAAGGTCTCTTATTATTTTTCGATAAATTGATTTTTTCTAGAGTTATTCGAGGTCAAAGTTTGATTAACATTAAATTTTCTGTTTTTTTTTTTTTTTAATTTTATGGTATAATTAGCAGACGGGAGGTGAAAGGTGGCAAAACAAGGCAGCGTTGTCCCCCCCCGCTGGGGCACCCAAAAAGTTTCGTAAATTTTTTGTTTTATTGTTTTTTTCGGTTTCTAAATCATTTGAAAATATATTTACTCACCAAGAAAAAGGATGGTACAATTTTGGAAAACTTTTCATATGCTCATTTTTTGGGGACCCCATTTTGCCCCCCCCCCCGCTGTCTTGTTTTGCCACCTTCCACCTCAAGTCTGCTAATTGTACCATAAAATTAAAAAAAAACAGAAAATTTGATATTAATCAAACTTTGACCTCGAATAACTCTAGAAGATATCAATTTATCGAAAAATAATAAGAGACCTTTTTTGTAGAGCGTTAAATTTTATATAAGAAACTGCAATAATCATTGCCATAAGTTACTTTGATACAGAGGTATAAAATTCCAAATATAAAATTATTTTTCCCATGTTAATTCAATGGGAAACTAAAATAAAAACAGCGACCTCTTAGAGTTGAGCTGGAACGCCCATATTTGGTGAGGATTTTCTTTATATTAAAAAAAAAACATTTGAGAGGGTAAGAGCGAAAAAAAATTTTTTTTGAAGCACCCTAATGTATATATATATTTATATTTATATAATTTATCAACTACCTGGTAGTAGGTCCTACTATCAAAATTTAAGAATAATAATTATTATTGTGGTATGTCAATTTAGCAACATCTAGACAGAATCAAATAATTTTGGTATCAAAATTTGAGAATTGTTGTATGTCAATAATTTTAATAAAATTTAAATTTCTGCTTAAGCCATATCAATGCAGTGAATAATTTTGTAGTTAACGTTATTTTATTTTTGTTGTAAAAAGGGCCTAATTTAATAACTACCTAGTGTAATTAATTAAATATGGTATCAAAAATAAAGAAATATTATAAAAATACGTCATAATTAATAAAACGGATATAAATTATTTATAAAATCGTTTGAAAATGGGAAAAATCTAAATTACTTAATTATTTTTAGGTTATATTTTATAT
Organism: Brassicogethes aeneus; assembly: GCA_921294245.1. Lineage (NCBI taxonomy): Eukaryota > Metazoa > Arthropoda > Insecta > Coleoptera > Nitidulidae > Brassicogethes > Brassicogethes aeneus. The sequence goes on from OV121137.1 coordinate 10,826,766, forward strand.
AAATCAAATAAAATATTTCTTTCGGCAGGTTTTCTGTATACTAAATAATTTAAGTGTTATTTTCTTAGTTTTTTTACGGTACCATCATAGTGCGATTCCAATTGTTGCTTATTTTATAAGATGATACGTTTTTATTAACAAATTATTTTTTTTCATGAAAAAAAAATTTTTTTCTGTAAAGTTCAATACATTGTCTCAGAGGGTATTAAAAAACTAGGTAACCCTTAAATATTTAATAATATCGATTAAAAACTAACGGAGTTATTTACTATTTTGTGCAGTAATAATTTCGCGGCTCGAATGTGCAAAAATACGAAAATTGATTTGAGCGACCTCTAAATATTCATCGAATTTGGATTTTTTGGTATCAATATTTTAGTTTTAATGTAATCTTTATAATTTAGGCCAGTGCGGGTTCATTTTTAAAAAAAGGCTTTTTTTGAATCACCCTAATATACAGGGTGTTTCTTTTAACTTGAGACAGCTCAATATCTCGAGAAATACGCATTTCACGGAAAAATGTCTTAAATAAAAGGTTAATGTGACTAAAGGGGACATTATTTGGTGCTACCGCTAGCCACCCCCTACCCCTCCTTAAGGCTGAAACGGGGGGTAACTTTGGAAAGTCAAATGGAATGACCCGATTTTTTTCACAGAGTTTGGTAGTACATAAAAAAATAAATAACTTTTATTTAAAACTTTTTTCAATTTATCAACAGATGGCGCTGTAATTCAAAATTTAAGAAAAATGAGTTTCCTTGTAAAATGTATTATTTGAAACGTTTGAAAAACAAAAATTAACATTAACAACAATAGTCGGCTATGAAAACAATTTATAACAAATGTTCGAAATGTCGTCATTCCATTTCAACACATTTTTGAATTCGGGTAATGAATTCTGGCACACAACGCGCCAACATATCGGGCGGTATCGCCTCACAGGCGTTCCTGATCCGCTCCACCATGTCCTCCCAAGTTGTAGGAATTGCAGCGTAAACTTTTTCTTTCAAGTAACCCCACTGGAAGAAGTCTGGTGGCGTAAGATCAGGTGATCGAGCAGGCCAAATTACTGGACCACGTCTACCGATCCACCGCGGTGCACCGGCCATTGAACTCCCGATCCAACACCTCTCGAGCAATTGTCGAATAATGTGCAGGACAACCATCTTGCTGGTACCACATGTTTTGGAGCCGTGCTAGTGGTACATCCTCCAAAAGGTCCGTCAGATCGTTTTCTAGAAAATTCCGGTACATTTCGCCATTTAATGCACCGTCAATAAAGAAGGGTCCGATTAATCGTTCGCTTAAGGTACCGCACCAAACGTTTACCGACCAGGGACGCTGGTGCTCCACTTGGTGTCGAAATGGAAGGACGACATTTCGAACATTTGTTATAAATTGTTTTATTTTTTGTTGATTTAATGTTAATTTTTGTTTTTCAAACTTTTCAAATAATACATTTTACAAGGAAACCCCTTTTTCTTAAATTTTGAATTACAGCGCCATCTGTTGATAAATTGAAAAAACTTTCAAATAAAAGTTATTCATTTTTTTATGTACTACCAAACTCTGTGAAAAAAATCGGGTCATTCCATTTGACTTTCCAAAGTTACCCCCCGTTTCACCCTTAAGGAGGGGTAGGGGGTGGCTAGCGGTAGCACCAAATAATGTCCCCTTTGGTCACATTAACCTTTTATTTAAGACATTTTTCAGTGAAATGCGTATTTCTCGAGATATTGAGCTGTCTCAAGTTAAAAGAAACACCCTGTATATATATATATATATATATATATATATATTAGACTGGTTCAAAAATATCGAATATATTTTTTTCTTCAAAGCCCGCATTGAAATATCTTCCTAGTAGTGAAAAAAGAAGCCTGTAAAAATTGTAGCTCTTAATATTAATATTTAGAGGTCGCTATCGTGAATTTCTATTTTACGTTTAAATAACACAGGAATTCTTTTTTCTTAACTTTGAAATTTTATAACTCGTTTTTGAGTGAACATATTGGAATAAGCGACACATATTTTTAAAGAAAATTGAACGCTCTACAAAAAATGTCTCTTATAATTTTTTCATAAATTTACTTCATTTATAGTTATTCAAGGTTGAAGTTAGACATATAATAAATTTAACGTTTTTTTTTCAATTGGTGGCATAATAATAAACCTTATTACTCATTATTGTACAGGATGGTCCAGTTTGTAATACATTAATTTTAATAGGTGATAAAGCATCAAAAATAAGGTAGACTTTCATAAAAAAACATTTCTTAAAAAAAATAGTTTTCTCTTCATAACTTTTAAACCACAAAATTAATTTGGCACACAATGTAATATAGTCAGTGCCTTAATAATGATGTAGATAATCAGTGCCGCAGTTACTTGGGGGGCTGCTCCTCTTTTTACCTCAGTCTTTGACGCCACTGGAAATTTTAAAATAATAAATGTTTAGGTCAAGTTTTTAATTAATGGAAAAAATTTTCTCTTGTAAAATTTTGATTTGGGGCCTGGTTTCTAAAATATTTGCTCAAAAATGTTTCCACGCAAAATTACATTTTTAGATTGTCTGTTCAATTTAGAGAAGAAAAAAACTACTGTGCTAAAATTTTAATTTAGGGCTTCGTTTTTGAAATATTTGGGAACACACTCCAAAAAAACTGCGGCCAAAGTATTCTTGGATAAATAAATTAATTATTTAAAAAATTAAGCACTAAATCAAAATTTTACATGAGTTGTTTTTTTCTTTAAATTAAACAGATAATCTAAAAATGTGTTTATTATTAAAAAAAATTCCAGTGGCGCCTAAGGTGAAAAGAGGAGCAGCCCCACAAGTAACTGCGCAACTGATGTTTTTTTAAATAATTATCCACATCATTACTAAGACATTGACTATATTGTGTACAAAATTTGATAAAAATTGATAAAGTGGTTTAGAAGTTATGATGGGGAAACGAGTTTTTTTTGACGGAAAGCGTCTCTGCGAGGAAACATTTTTGAGCAAATATTTCAGAAACAAAGACCCAAATCAAAATTTTACAGGAGTAAATTATTTCTCTTAATTAAAAACTTGACCTACAAATTTATTTAATATTTTAAAATTTTTAGTGGCGTCAAAGACTGAGGTGAAAAGGGGAGAAGTCCCCCTACATTATTATTAAGGCACTGACTATATTACATTTTGTGCCAAATCTGATGAAAATTAATGTTGTGGTTTAAAAGTTATAAAGAGAAAACTAGTTTTTTTGTAATCTTTGATGACCTGTATTTTCCTTAGGAAACATTTTTGAGAAATGTTAATTAATGAAAGTCTACCTTAAAATTAATGTATCACAAACTGAACCGCCCTGTATAATCTTTTTTGAAAATTTTATATAAATTATGTTTCTTTAAAAAATTATCGCTCGTTCCAATATGTCCACTCAAAAAAAAGTTATAAAATTAAAAGTTAAAAAATTCCTGTTATTTAAACGTTACATTTATTATATGTCTAATTTCAACCTTGAATAACTATTAAAGGAGTGAATTTACGAAAAAATTATAAGAGACATTTTTTGTAGAACGTTCAATTTCAAAATATATAAAGTTCATTCCAATATGTTCACTCAAAAACGAGTTATAAAATTTCAAAGTTAAGAAAAAAGAATTCCTGAGTTATTTAAACGTAAAATAGAAATTCACGATGAGCGACCTCTAAATATTAATACTAAGAGCTACAATTTTTACAGGCTTCTTTTTTTACTACTAGGAAGATATTTTAATGCGGGCTTTGAAGAAAAAAATATATTCGATTTTTTTGCACCAGTCTAATATATATATTTGTGTTTGTTTATAGCTTTTAATATATATATTTGTGTTTGTGTGGTGTTGTTTTTGAAATGAATATTTTAGATTTTTTTTTGAAAGTAACGACTATGAACAAATTGTTGACACGAAAGAAGACTTGCGATATTTTTAAATTAATGTGTGTAACAAAGAATAAAAGATAATAAATTGTATAAAAGATATTTATGTACGTATTTTTACTTAAAAACATACCCATATCTACACCTATAAAATAATAAAGAAACATAACAATTTACACAAAATAAGAGTCGTTTGAGGTTGTGTTTTATGCGCGTACCATGAATTTAAATTTAACCAATTAAAATGTATCTTGACAGTGTTGCCCAATTGCCGTATTGCTAAACTGGCAGATAAGAAACTGGAACCGTACGATGTGAAGAAAAACACTTCTATTCGGATAACTGTCAGATAAAGGTAACTGTTAGATACTTAACCGCCACTTTTAGTTGGACATTGATAAACCGGCCCTTAATAAAATTTTTAATTTTGGCATAACTAATATTTTTAATATAATATATTATATTATTATATGTAAGAATTATAGACTTATTATTTCTGTGGTACTCTTCACTATAGTATACCTGATTTTTAAATTTAAATCTGGTGAATATAATTAAATTATTTTCCCATTGGGAAAATGTCGTGTTGAATAAACTTATTTCCTTTACAGGTTGTTTTTATTCAAATAATTCCTTTTAGAGTTATAAAGTTGTGTGCCGTGAACGGCTAACAACCAGTTAGTTAAAGCTTAGTAAAATTTGACAAAGCAGGTAAACTAAACTAGTATACACGAAGAAAAAGGAAAACAAAAAGCGCGAATGAAACCAGACGTACGAAACAGGACCGAAATGGACAAAGGAAATGCAGGCAAACCGAACGCGGATAAAAGCAGAGGTTTGAAATTAAAGCAGATGTTTGCAGATGTTCGCGGATAAAAGCAGATATTTGAGGATAAATGCAGATGTTTGCGGATAAAATTAGATGTTTGCGATTAAAATCAGATGTTTGCGGATAAAATCAAATGTTTGCGGATAAAAGCAGATGTTTGCGGATAAAATCAGATGTTTGCGTATAAAATCAGATGTTTGCGTATAAAATCAGATATTTGCGGATTAAAACAGATGTTTGCGGATTCAAGGTCGCGTTCGCGGATAAATGCAGATGTTTGCGGATAAAAACAGATCTTTGCGGATATAAGCAGATGTTTGCAGTTGAAATCGGATGAAGTAGACTTTTACGGATGAAATCAGATGTTTGTGGATTAAAATAGATGTTCGCGGATGAAAGTAGATCTTTACGTATAAAAGAAGATGTTTGCAGGTGAAATCGGATAAAGCAGACGTTTGCGGATAAAATCAGATAAAACCGGGTGAATGCAGATATAAACCCAAATACAGGTATTTGCGGATGAAACCAGATAAAAGCAGACATAGAACTAAATAAATAAAACCCGACGTTCGCGGATAATAATTATACCCGCAATTGCAGATAAAAACCGACATGCCGGGTAAAATTAGATATGTCGGATGAAAACAGATATAAATGGACATAAACCCAGCTTGGTTTTTTATCCGCAATCATCCGATATTACCCGTCTTTTTCAGCAGGGATATAACTTTATTTTATTTTATACAAAATAAAGTTTAATAATTGTTAAATTTTTTATCTCTAACTTAAAATAATTATTTGTAAAATGATCATATATCTACTTCGTAAACTTTTTTTTTCGATTTCTTATGGCACGCCGTTTTACTTTTTAATGTCATGTTTATTAAAGCTAAATATTAATTCAAGTTGCGTTTAAAAATTGACTGAACATTTTAAAGTAAAAATTTTATGATGTCTTGGTATATTAAGTACACAATTTTGAGCACAGAATAAGAATTAAAGTAATTTTAATTCTGGAACTGAATGGCGTATTTTCTGACTAAAAAATTCGATGAATTAAAATTTGGGTTGAGATTATTTTAATAAGGCGCTACTTGAGAAACGCGCAGTCAAATTGAACCAAAATTTTAATTTATCGAATTTCTTAGCCAGTTAATTCAAGGTGCGCGACATTTAAGAAAAAGTAATACTGAAATTATCATTATGTCGCATTTATTTTCTATTATTACTCGTCGACATAAAAATCAATTTACCTGTTAGAAATTAAAGTGATAAAGTTTTTTATTCGACACACAAATATTTTGCATGAAATATTTGTTTTAATATTTAAATGTTTTTAATATTACTGAAAATTTTATTTCACTAATAAGAATTGAATACAATTTTATTTTTATTGTTATTTTTAAAAATTTTAATATTTACTTTTAATACGAATTATTTTGTTGTTTAAAACACTTTGAAACAATTTTTATACGGGAATAAAGTTGTGGTATAGTTGTTATTAATTATTATGTTATTTAAATCTAGCAATACGAATTTTCATTTAAGAATATTTCTGCCATATTTATTTTAATCCGATTATTTTTTTAGATAATAAATTCCATGCTACTTGTATGTGACAAAATAATAATTCCTTATTTTTATTGTTTGGAATAAATATTATGTACCTCGAATTTTCTGACTGAAAAATTAACATGAATGTAATTAATGGTGGATTGAAAATATTGTATTGTTTTTTATCTTTTAGTCAATAAAAACCAATATTTTGGTAAAAAGGATTTTCTTTATTTTTATTTCAATAAATTAGGTAAGAAATTAAAGAAAGCAAAACAGGTAAACAGTTTGGTGGCAGTAGTACGTAACACAACCGCACTATGCACTAGCGCCAAATTAAAGTTCTGTTTACGAGTGTTAACCAACATTTTAATTCATCGAATTTTTCATCGAGAAAATTCGCCTTGCGCTTACAGAATTAAATCTTGTCTAATTTTTATTCCAAAATAAATATTCTACTTTAACTTAATTTTAAATTAATAAATGAAATAGTATTATTTACATATAGGAACCTTTTTTAAATAGAAAAAAAATATTCATACAATAAAAACTAAGGCTTAAAAATTTAGATCACACTAGAATGATGTAAATATATATATATTTTCTAGGCAATTTTTAATTTTGATAATTTTTGTTTTGAGTTAATTTTTTGATGTCATTAAAAAGTAAAACGGCGTGCCATAATTTCTTATTTTATTATAAACTTAATGTTATTTCAATTTTATATATTTATGCTAATCATGCAAAAATTTTCAAAGTATAAGAAACTACCTATTTACAAATTAATTTTTAGATTGTGAAATTGCTTAATCACAAATTTTAACATTTATGGTTTATAGTAACAACTTAATTTTTTTTTTGTGTTAAACTTAAATTGTCGATAAAAAGTCAGCAATTTCTGTTGACTCGGGGGGTTGTGGTCCAGATGGGCGGTTAAACATCTTGACAGAAGAACGGAGAAAACATCCATTAAATGTTGAGCTCTTGTCACTCACTATGATATGTACACTTTCATTTTGATTTAAAATTCATTATCAATAAAAGCCACTCATTACTGGTCTCTTTAAAAATAATTGTCAATCTACTTATATCAATAAAATCGTACATATTGCTAACACAAATTTTCAAAAGGATTATAACCTATTTAATATCACAAACATCGCCATTAAAAGTCTACCTGACAACGTCCTTCACACTCTGCTAATAATCATTAACTCCTCCTTCAGATTTCAACATTTTCCTTCAGTCTGGAAGACTGCAAAGGTAATAATGCTGCCAAAAAAGGCACAAGACCCCGTCTTTCCGTCGAGCTATCGACCTATATCCTTACTCTCTTCTCTGGGCAAACTCATGGAACGCCTCACAAAAACAAGACTTGAAGACGAAATCATTGATAAAAGCCTTCTTCCCGATGAACAGTTCGGATTCCGTCGCGGTCTGTCCACTGAACTCCAAGCACTGCGCATAACGGAATTCGCAATGGAGGGCTTCGATCAAAAATAATAAAAGCTTTAAAAAATAAAGACACGATTTATCAAGCTTTACTGCAAACCGATATCACAACATATCAAAAAATGCTGAAACATGGTTTTGTTCTTATTGGGCTAGACAGCTGTAAAGTTTATGATGCCATAACAGTACTTCGTTGTTTTTCTTGTAATGGCTTTAACCACGACCCCAGTGTTTGTTCCAAAAAAGATAATCCTATATGTACCCGATGTGCCGAAAACCATTCTGTTAAAGATTGTCAATCAGTAACGCTAAAATGCATAAACTGTCTTAATTTAAAAAATAAAACTGGAGTGGACATTTGTCATGCCGCCTGGGATCATGACAAGTGCCAGGCTTTAAAAATGTACTCGGGAAATTAAAACACGATGTCTTTGGGTTGCAATAGCATTTAAATTCTCTCCTCCCTCGTACACATGAAAATAAAAAAGAACCTAACAGATTGTTAAAAATATACTACCAAAATGTACGCGGCTGTCGATCTAAAGTAGAAACATTGCATGCATCTTGTTGCGTAAAAGATTAAAAAAAAATAAACGAGACAACCCCTAGTGACTTACCTTGCTTATTTTCTGACGGAGTGGACTGTAGTTCTGGTTCTTCATAAATTGCCTTTGAAATAAGGAGCACCACCACACAATTTTCTTGCCGGTCGAGAAGCGTCGAATTAATAGTATGCGCGTTATTCGGAGACTCTTGCACGTGTGTGTGTACGCAATTGTCTGTATGAGGCGTTATTGCCACCAGGGGCGTAATTATCGCGAAAAATCATAATTAAACAAATTAACCATTGAATTAAGGCAACCCACATTGCACATAAATCTAAATATACATTTAATAAAATTAAAATAAAAAAAATTAATATTAAATTAATATAGTGTTGAAGAAAACCCAACATTTTCCGCCGACCTTAAAAAATATTTTTTTTTTAAACGAAACAAAAATAAAGTGAAATTAAATTAAATTAATAGAGGGGTAGAGGACAGAGTTTGACAACTGCCCTTTTAAAGACTCCATGCGCCGTTCTCACCGAGGCTACCCGTGTCACCCCATCTGCACCAGGGAAAACTTCTACAATACGGCCGAGTTGCCAGTTAGCAGGGGGAGTTAAATTAGACTTAATCACAACCAAGGTAACTGGTATTATGGGAGTACTTGGATCGGTCCATTTCCCCTTCTGTTGTAAATTGTGTAGGTATTCTATATTCCACCTCGACCAAAAGTCTTGGTGTAATCTTTGCAAAAGTTGCCAACGCGAGAGTCTATTAATTTTAAGGGAAGTTAAATCGGGATCAGGAAGTGCAGAAATAGGTTCAAGGGTTAGAAAGTGACCGGGGGTAAGCGCATTTAGATCATTTGGATCAGAACTCAAAGGGGTTAATGGACGCGAATTTAAAAGAGATTCAATTTGAACCAACGCAGTATATAATTCTTCGAATGTTAAGATTTGTTCACCGATCACCCTGGCTAAATGGGTTTTAACAGACTTTATGCCAGCTTCAAAAATTCCTCCGAAATGAGGAGCCGCGGGTGGATTAAAACACCACTCAATAGCCTCTTCCACGCAAGCTTCGCGCATAATTTGTTGCAAATATTTACTGGCACCTACGAAATTGGTACCGTTGTCTGTGCAAATTTTGGAACATCGACCACGGTGGGCAATAAATCGTCGAAATGCAGCGAGGAAAGCTTCAGTAGAGAGGTCAGATGCAAGCTCCAAATGTAAGGCCTTCGTGGCCAAACAAACAAAAAGACACAGATAGGCCTTAGTAGTCTTTGCACCTCGATGCTTTGACATGAGAATAAAAAAAGGTCCACCAAAATCAATCCCAACATGGGAAAATGGTTTTAATTGAGAAATTCTACTAGCAGGCAAATTCCCCATGGGAGGTTGATAAGGCTTTGGATTGAGTTTCCAACATTTTTTACAGCGACCCACAATAGATTTGATAGCTCGCTTGGGGGATAAAATCCAGAATCTTTGGGTTAGTAAATGTTGGAGTGTTTGAGCACCAGGGTGAAAGTGTTTATTATGATATTCTTCAATTATAAGAGCGGTTAGTCTACTTTTCTGAGGTAACAACGCGGGAAATTTTTGATCATAGGAGAGTTGCGAGTTTTTAAGACGACCGCCGACCCTGAGAATACCTGATTCATCAATAAATGGGGATAGTTTTCGAAGGGGTTTTGATACGCGTTTATTTTTTACATATCTATCTAGATCGTCTGCGAAAGATATTTGCTGAACATGCTTAACAAGAACCATGAGAGAGTTGTCTAGATCAGAAGTTTCGAAGGACGACTTTCGAGAATGAGGATGTTTCAAATTATAAACAAAACGAAGGGCGTATCCAATAATTCTTTTAATTTTACCTAATGAGGAAAACTTGGTTAGGAGAATATCCAAACAATGAGGGTCATCAAAAGCTGCTAAGACAATTCTCCTTTCTTCGAGATGCGTTTCGTTAAAAGTTACACTGCAGGTAGGCCAGGAAGAAGCTGAAAGTTTTAGAAATTGAGGTCCTGTCCACCAGAGAGGGTGATTTATTAATTCCGAAGGTAGCAATCCGCGCGATGCGCAATCTGCGGGATTTTCCTGTGTGGGCACATGGCGCCACATAGAAGGAGAAGTTTTGTCCTGAATAGCAGAAACCCGATTTCTAACAAAAGTTTTCCATTTATGCGGAGACGATTTTATCCAGGCAAGAGTGATAGTTGAATTTGACCAAGCATAAATGTTGTTACAGTTTATTTTACCTTTATACGTCTCTACTACAAATGAAATTAAATCAGCCAATAAAACTGCAGCGCACAACTCCAATCGAGGTATAGAAATTCTTTTGAGAGGGGACACTTTGGACTTAGCACATACAAGAAAGGGGTTTTTATTTTCATTAACAAAATAAACAATGGCTGCGTAACCTTTCTCAGATGCGTCACAGAAACCATGAACGTCACATGAATTAGATGAGAAAAGAAAAATATGTCGAGGTACGGATAATTTTGAAAGCTCAGGAAGTTCTAACTTAAACCTATTCCAGCGTAATAATACATCTTTAGGTGGTGAGTCATCCCAATCTAATCCCAAAGACCAAAGTTGTTGAATCAAAACTTTAGCAGAGAATGTCAATGGAGCTAGGAAGCCTAACGGGTCAAATATACGTGCCAACTCAGAGTGGATGAAACGCTTCGTGCAACTTTCAGAAAAAACTTTTACATTATAAGAGAATGAGTCCGAAGAAGGATGCCATTGCAAACCCAATATTTTTATGCACGAGCCTGGTTCCAAATCAAAAGAAAAAACCTGACTATTTAAATAATCTGTAGGTAAATGAGACAGCAACCTTTCATGGTTACTAGCCCACTTTCGTAATTCAAATCCAGCAGAGTTTAAAAGAGTAATAAGTTGGTGTTGCAATGTCAACGCTTCCTCCAATGAGTTACAACCAGTTACAATGTCATCAACATAGACATCAGAGAGTAGAGTTTGAGAAGCTAAAGGAAATTCAGATTTACTATCTATGGCCAATTGTTTTATAGTTCTAAGTGCTAAAAATGGAGCTGATGAAACTCCATACGTCACCGTATTAAGTCGATAATCCTTTACAGGATCATCGGGAGAAAATCGCCATAAAATTCTTTGAAACGAAGTGTGTTCTGGGTTAACAAGTATCTGACGATACATTTGCTTAATATCAGCAGAAAAAACAAATAAAAAAAAACGAAAATTTAAAAGAATAGTGACAATATCCTTTTGTAATTTCTCTCCTATTAAAAGAGAATCATTGAGTGAGGGCTTACCAGGGAGTTTAGCGGACGCATCAAATACAACTCTTAACTTTGTAGTTGTACTCTCTGGTTTAATTACACAGTGATGGGGAATGTAGTAGCTATTTTCAAGAGTAGGATTATCTAAAATATTCATATGACCACTTTTTAGGTATTCCATCATAAAATCAGAGTAATTTTGATGTAACACTGGGTCGCGAAGGAGTTTACGTTCTAAAAGGAAAAATCTACGAAGTGCCAAACTACGTGTATCTCCAAAATCTGGAATGTTATTTTGGAAAGGGAGTGAAACGACAAATCTTCCTTGGGAGTTACGAGTAGTTGTTTGCATAAAAATTCTCTCACACTGCTCTTCTTTAGGGGAGATTTTAGGTGAAGCTGGAAGTTCTTCAATTTCCCAAAATCTTTTAATTGTTGTATCTAATGCCGAATCAAGCTGACAAAAAAAACGACTTAATATTAAGAGATGAATTGGTGGGATATGCCATTTTGCCCATTAAAATCCACCCAAACACAGTGCTAAGTGCTATAGGCTCATCTGGGCCACCCATTACCTTACCATTCTCTAAAATTAAAGGGAATATATCTGCTGCCAATAGCATATCTATCTTACCTGGCTTATTAAAGTCAGGATCGGACAACTTTAAATTGGAAATATGAGACCACGGTTTGATGGGAAACGTTGTGGTGGGTATATCAGAGCAGATTGCGGGTAGAATCATGGCATCAATATTATAGGTGACTAGAGGATTATCTATGGGTCTTAAGGAGCAGGATATAGCTGCAGAGGTTGAGGTGGTTTTCGTAGAACCAATTCCATGAATAGACATGGGCAAATTAAATTGAGGGAGTCCCAAGCGGCGAGCACATTTTTCTGAGATAAAGTTAGCTTGGGAACCACAATCAATGAGTACGCGAAGGGTTTGGTAATTTTGGCGGGAATCTAAAACTTGAACAAGAGCAGTTGAGAGAAGAACACTAGATTGTGTAGAGGCCATACCAACAAGAGAATCAGTCTGGGCAATTTCCAAATTATGAGGACGGGGTTGAATTGAGTTATTATCCCCAAAGTGTAAAAGAGAGTGATGTTTTTGTTTACAAACGCGACAAACAGAGGAAGACTGGCAATATTTGGAGGTATGTTTACTACCAAGGCAGTTAATGCACCAGTTGTGAGACTTGACAATGTCATAACGTTCGTGAGGAGTCTTATTATTAAAAAGTTCACATTGGTAAATAGAATGTTCTGACTTGCACAGAACACAGAACAACTTACCAGTATTTGCGACAAATGCAGATGCGTTACCACGATTAATGGGTTTGGGGGGAATGAATTTGTTTTTATTAAATGAGTTAGGTTTAGTTTTAATTTGTGAATCAATATTATCTAAAGCGTTGCACTGCTTAGCAATAAAAGTTTTTAACTCTTCAAAATTTGGGACAGTTTCATTATTACAATTTAAGTTTAGTTTAAATTGGGTTATAGTGTTTTTATCTAACCTTTTTTTAAGCATGTAAAAAAGTAAGAAATCCCATTCAGCAACTGGGAAATCGAGATTATCTAATGCAGCTAGATTTTCCTCAAAAGTATCAACTAAATTTCTTAAAGATTGAGTATTAGCTGTCGTTTCGTTCAATGAAACTGTATCATCAATTTTTCGAAGATAAGCTGTAGCCATTAAACGTTTGTTGTGGTATCTTTTCATTAAAGAATTATATGCAACTGCGTAATTGTCTGCGGTTAGGGGAACACATTGTACAACGGTTAAAGGAGGACCAGTTAGGGAATCATATAAGTGATGAAACTTTTCAATATCTGAAAGAGCCGAGTTGTTGTGAACGAGAGAATTGAAAGTGTCAATAAACGTTTTAAATTTAGTAAAATCACCAGTAAATTTAGGTAAAGTTATTTTATTCAAGCGAATATTGCGTTGTGAATTATCTTGGGATTTTACCAAAGTTAAAGGTTTAGTTTGTGAGTCTGTTTCACAGAGTTTAAAATGAATTGTTCTAATCACAAGATAATCTTGTTCAAACTGAGCACGAACTAATTCTTCAGCATCCAAATTAGAATCTTCTATTGTCGCCAAAAGAGTAATCAAAGCAGCATGATTTTTCTTAAATTCATTATAAATTTCTGCGAGACGTTGATAAGAAATGCGGAAGTTAACAAAATTATCTTCATCTGTCTCGGCGCTTTCAGCGATCGTTTTTAATTCAGCGAGTTCACATATATTAATTGCTCTAAGAGCATTGTATTGTTTTACCTTGTTTGCGTTGGTAGTCATTTTTATATATACCTACCTATGCACTTATATTTAGAATAACAAATTCAAAAAATATTTCAATTATTTAAAGCGACGAAAAGTAAACACCCTGTGCCTATAGATGTATTTAGAATAGCAAATTTAAAAAATATTTAAATTATTTAAAGCGACGAAAATAAACACCCTGTATAGATGTATGATAGAATAATAAAATTTAACAATTTAAAAACGGTAGATTTCCAAATATAAGTGAACAGTATTAATTTTAAGAAAGTTGTTATTAAATTGACAACAAAGTGAGACAAGGTGAGAAATAGCGCAAAAGTGAGAAATTAAACAATTGTAGTAAACAAAGAGAGAGCGCGTGCACGAAAAAGAGCGAAATACCGGCAAAAACTATGGGTAACAAAAACGAAGCGTAAAAACGTTTTAAAACTTTCGTTTTAAATTAAATTTTATACTTTAATTATGAATGCAAAATTAGTATAATATATCAATAATCAATAATCAATTATGGGTTTATCTGCCTTAATTCAACAGCAATTTACAAAACAATCCGGTTCGAAGGACCAAAAAATGTTGCGTAAAAGATTAAAAAAAAATAAACGAGACAACCCCTAGTGACTTACCTTGCTTATTTTCTGACGGAGTGGACTGTAGTTCTGGTTCTTCATAAATTGCCTTTGAAATAAGGAGCACCACCACACAATTTTCTTGCCGGTCGAGAAGCGTCGAATTAATAGTATGCGCGTTATTCGGAGACTCTTGCACGTGTGTGTGTACGCAATTGTCTGTATGAGGCGTTATTGCCACCAGGGGCGTAATTATCGCGAAAAATCATAATTAAACAAATTAACAATTGAATTAAGGCAACCCACATTGCACATAAATCTAAATATACATTTAATAAAATTAAAATAAAAAAAATTAATATTAAATTAATATAGTGTTGAAGAAAACCCAACACATCTGCCTGTGAAAAAGAGTTTGACTTAATCTGTTTAACTGAAACTTGGCTATCAGAAGACATAACTAGCTCAGAACTATTTCCGGATGACTATGGTGTTCTTAGAAGTAATCGCAACTTTGAAGCAGTTGGTGTATCTCGAGGTGGTGGAGTTTTGTTGGCCTACAATTCAAACTTTACTGTTGAGCGTATTAATTTAGATGTATTACAATCTCAACATCCTTGTATTGATATAGTTGGAAGTAGTATTACTTTTAATTTTAAGAAAACTTATGTTTTTGTCTTGTATATTCATCCTAGAATTTCATATATTGAGCTCATTTTAAAATCTTTTACATGAAACCATTATCCTCAAAGACAATTCAATTATACTAGGTGACTTTAACATTCTCCATTTTATTATTTATTAATCGAAGATTAATCGAAGATATGTACCATCCAGCATTAGTTGTGATCGTTATGTTAATTAAAGAAAAAGTTTTCCAAAGGTTTCTGATAACATAAAATATAACTTTAAAAAAGCTAATTTTCACGGACTTTATATGGCTCTGCTTAATGTTGACTGGACTTTTTTGCACAATTTTAAAGATATTAATTTGGCCTGCGATGAATTTTATAAAGTTATTTATGATATTTTTAATTTGTTTGTTCCCAAATTTAATTTCAGAGTTAATTTATCGGTTAAATACCCAAATTGGTATACACCCAAAATTATTAATAGCATTAAACAAAAAAATAAATACCATAAAAAATTTAAAAAGTCTCAAAATGAAAATGATCTTTTAATGTTTTAGAACCTTCGAAGATCTATAAAATCTAGTATTAGAGATGCGTACAAAAACTATATAAACAAAATCGAAACAAACATCTTAAATGACCCCAAAAACTTCTTGTCTTTTATTAACTCCAAAAAAGGTCATACAAGAATTCCAGGCAAATTATATGATGAAACTGGTCAATGTTTTGATTCTCCAAATACTATCGTCAATGCTTTTCAAAAGTATTTTCAAATTGTTTACTTGACGACAAATAACACTAATAAGATTAATAATAAAAATGCTTATACTTCTTCTAATATTTTAATAAATGAACTAAACGAAAATGATATAACTCAGGCAATAAAAAACTTAAAAACAAAGAAACATCGGGTGATGATCAGATTCCTTCTTATTTAATCAAAGACTGCTTACAAATATTTTGCAAGCCACTATTATATTTGTTTAATCTATCCTTAAATACATCAACCTTTCCAGATATGTGGAAGGTAGCCCGATTGTGTCCAATATTTAAGAAGGGTGGTAATAGTTTAATTAATAATTACCGACCTATAGCTATTTTCTCAAATTTTTCAAAGGTTTTTGAAATGTCTTTATATATGCGTATCTACCCATCAGTCAAAAACTCTATTTCTTTTCATCAACATGGTTTTATGGAAAACCGTTCAACGGTATCGAATTTGACTTATTTTACCCAATTTACCTCTGAAGTACTGGATAATCGTGGGCAGGTAGATGCCATATATATAGATTTTAGAAGTTAAGGAGAGCCACGTTAAGTGTAAAATTTTTGTACAATTTGGTACATAACAAAATTGACGCTTCCCTACTATTAAACCAAATAAATTATTTAATACCAAGAAATACTCGTACCAAACTTACATTTTACTGCCCCAACGCTAGGTCGAATATTATTCTTAAGTCACCAATTTATTTTATGTGCAAAAATTTTAATATATACTGCAATAAATGTGACATTAACTTCAATAGTATTGGTTTTATAATTGATAGCTTATGTAAAAAATGTTTAGTCTAATCTTGTTATACCTCTTTTTGTATTTATATTTTTTTAATAATATTAGGACTTATTTCAATTTCTTGTATGTAATTGTTCTGTAAATGGATTTTATATCTGTTGGACACACGGAAAAAAATCCCTTACTAGGTTTAAGAATAGTTCTATACTTCATGTTAGGAACTTGATTTAAGTATATTTATTATTTCTATAAGATTAGCGTACATTTAAACTAAGTAATGGGATATACTTAATTTTTAAGAAAAACTGTTACTTGATTTGAGATGAGTATTCTTGGATTGAGTTTAAATGTATTTTATTTTAAAGAAAATTGGTATACTTAAATCAAGTATACAATAATGCTTATACTTCAATTTAAGTATAAGACCTCTAGAACAAAGAATACACTATACTGTATTTAAGTATAGCTATTATTAAAACAAATACCTAATTCTTCGCTTAAGTAAATACCGTCCACCCTCTAAGACCGCTTCGCTAAAAGAAAAGACGCAGTTTCTGTGTTCAGTGTTAGAATAGAATTCTATGGTGGTAGCGTGTGTACGTGTCGGCGCCGGCAGTTCGTTTTTTCCTTTTTCGGTCTGGATGTTATTTTTAATAAAAAATAATGGAGAAGAAACTTAAAAATTGGGGCTCACAATGTTTACTAGACACATTTTTGGGTAAGTAAATAATATTTCATTAATTTAAAGTAATTAACTAGGCATGATCGTAAAAATGTAGTGTAAAATGGATAGGTATACTGTAGTGTAAAATGGATAGCATACGACAGGTAATAGACAATAGCACATAAACCGCAGAAAGGCTATAGCCTCCAATTCAGCTATATTAGTTTTGTTTTAGAAAACGAGATAGATATCGATATTATGGTAAACCTAAGCGAGGAAAATTTAAAGGAATTAATTCCAAAAATAGGTGTGATATACTTGCCTTGCCAGGGATACTTATTAGGAATGATAAACGTGATTATATTTATTATCGATTTATTAACCGTGCGACAGATCGATCTAGACTGGCTTGCAGTGCTTGCGTATTAACCTTCTTCGTCATGCATTGTTGCCAGATCTCACACCCCCGTTCTTACAATCTCCTAATATCACATTTTAATTAGTCTTTACAACATTTACATTATCTTACATTTACAACATATACATATCTTACATTTGCAATATATACATTATCTTACATTTACAATATATATACATAATCCTATATTTACAACCTATACATTAACTTGAATTATTTACTACAAAATCTCTAAACCTTTGTGGTTTTCGAATCTCACGCTTTGAACGTGAAGCTTCGGCTGTTACTAACTCAGTTCGTGTTGGACGTGCATTATCATTATTGTTTGTCTGATTGGTGTTTAGGCTAAGGTCTTGGTTTTGTGTAATGTTACACTCAGGATCTGGAAAGCTTCTTGTGGTTACTGATCTTCTTATCTTGTGGTTGTTATCTGTACATTGTTCGTTATCTTCGAGCGTGCTTGAAGCTCGTATTAGTTGTGAAATATGTCGTTTCCAAATTCTACCATCGCTTAACTTACATATGTAAATTGATCTTCCTTTCCTCTCTATTATTTTGGCTTTTGTGAATGTTCTTTTATTTTGATTTCTGTAATCCATTGCCATTACTACTTCTCCCTCTGTAAATTCTCGTATCCTTCCTCTATGGTTCTTGATCTGTCTCGCCTGCGCCTTTAAATGATTGTCTATGGGCTGTTCTTCAATAAAATCTTCTTTTACCTTCATTGTATCTAGTCTTATTCTTAGTTCTCTATTCATCATCAATTTTGCTGGTGTTTCTTTGGTCGTGCAGTGTTTAGTTGTTCTGTAGGCGAATAAATATTCGTAAATTACTGTATTAATAGATTTACCTTTATTTTTGGGATCTTTTAGTCTAATTGCAAAATTCCTTTTGAATGACTTAACTGCGTTTTCCGCTAGTCCATTCCCTGATTGATTTCCTGGGCACGATGTTAAATGTTTGATGGAGCATCTCTTAAAAAGCGTCTGTACGTTTTCTGCCATTAAACTTGTACCATTATCGCTGACTATCACTTTCGGTAAACCAAATCTACTAAATACTTCTTTTAGCCTTTCTTCTGTTTCTATCGCTGACAAATTTTTTACTGGTATAACCTCCACCCATTTAGAGAAAGAATCCACCACCACTAAGAATCTAAAGTTGTTGATTTCTCCATGGTCTACATGGATGCGTATCCACGGCCTATTTTCCACTTTCCATGGTGTTAATATATTTCTGGGTGGTGCTGCCTGGTTTTGCAAGCAGTAAATACAACTTTTACAGATTTCTTCTATGTTCATGTCAATTCCTGGCCAATATAGGTATGATCTAGCCAAACTTTTGGTCTTAACTATACCAAAATGATTTTCATGTAACTCCTTTAATAATTTATTTCTTAGTTTCTGCGGAATTACAATTTTATGTCCCCAGAGTAATATGTCGTTTTCCAGTGCTAATTCCTCTTTTCTATTTTTGTAAGGTTTAATGTTGCTTAATACTTTCTCTGGCCATTTTTCTGTCCTTATATATCGAATTACTTCTTGTAATTCCTTGTCTTGTTTTGTCTCCTCTCTTATTCTTTCATTATCAATTGGCCATTCATCTAAAACTTCAGTAAAATTAATTATATTACCATTGTCCTCTGCTGTTGTTTGTGCTAAAGGAACTCTTGATAGAAAATCGCATAAATTGTTGTCTGATCCTTTAACATGCTCAATAGTGTACTCGAAATTTGCTAAAAATGCTGCCCAACGTTGTATTCGGCTATTATACATTACTGGCAGTCTTTTATTCTCATTGAATAAACCTACTAAGGTTTTCGCGTCAGTGCGTATGGTAAACTTTCTTCCAGCCAAATATTGGTAAAATTTTTGGAGTCCAAAGTATATTGCTGCCCCTTCTTTATGCACAATTGGATAATTAAGCTCACTTTTTCCTAAGGTCCGAGATGCCATCGCAATTGGTCTCTCCATTCCGTTGATTTTATGCGATATTGTTGCTGAAATACCATAATCGGAACTGTCTGTTGTTAGGTAGATAGGTAACTTTGGATCAAAGTGTGTCAATACAATTTTTGAAGCAATAATCTTCTTCATTTCTTTGAAAGCTTCTTGATGTTTTGACTCCCACATAAATTTTTCCTTGGTTTTGATTAGTAGATCATAAATAGGTTTCATTACCATTGCAGCATTAGGGATAAAACTATGGTAATAGTTGACTAACCCCAAAATGCTTCTTACTTGGGTAATATTTTTAGGTTCAGGAGCCTTTAAGATAGCTTCTACCTTTTTATCCGATTTTTGAATACCATTTTTATCTATCTTATGCCCCAGATACTCTATCTCTTCCATGAAAAATTTGCATTTGTTTTTATTTACCGTTAATCCGGCCATTTTTAACTTTTCAATCACTTTGATCAGCGTTTTAAGATGTGTCTCATCGTCTGGGCCCGTAATTATGATGTCATCCAGAAAGTTTGCAGCATACTCAATGCCCATCAATAATTCTTCTAAATGTTTCTGAAATATGAAACTTGCCGTTTTTACTCCGAAGGCTAATCTATTTACCTGGTATAAACCCCAAGGTGTTGACCATGTTAATAACCTTTTGCTGTCATCATCCATCTCAAATTGGTTATAAGCCTTTGACATATCAAGTTTGCTAAACTTTTGTCCTCCTGAAATTTTGGCAAATAATTGCTCTTTTGTTGGCAATTCATGGTTCATATTACATAGATATTTGTTTATTGTCACCTTGTAATCTGCACATAACCTTAATGTTTTGTCTTCTTTGAGTATCGGCACCAATGGCGAAGCCCATTCACTAGTTTCTATTGCTGATATTATTCCTTGCTGTTCTAAACTTCTTAATTCATCCTCCATTTTTTTTCTGAATGCTAATGGCACTGGCCTTGGTCTCATGAAAATTGGTACAGCCTCTGATTGCATGTGTAATTTTATTTTTGACAATTTATATCTACCTATTCCTTCAAAAACCTCATTGTACTTGTTGATTACAGAGTCCACTTCTGCCTTAGTCACCATATTCATTTCCAAACCAATTCCCAATTTTAATAATGCATCTCGTCCAAGAATGCACGAACTGGCTTCTCCTATTACATACAATTTTACATTAATAACCTTATTTTTATATTTTACATTAGCATAAAAATAGCCTTTTGGTTTAAATTTAGAATTATTGAATGATTTTAAAACTATATTATCCGTACATAATTCGGTTATTTTGAAATGCTTTTTAAATAAATCTAAGTTAATAGCAGAAACTGCTGCTCCCGTGTCAGCTTGCATTATTACGTCTACATTGTTTATTTTCACATTTAAATTAAAGTCGTCAAAAGTACTTACAGCGTTTATCACGTTTTTATCACTTTCTTTTTTTTTATTATTGTCCTTTCCTACAGTTTCTCTTACGTTTCTGTCCATTTCACAATCACCATCTTCGCAGTAGAACAGTTCTTGGTGTTCGCTCTCCTCTTCAGCGTCTGATGTGTAATCCACGTAGTTGAATTTCCTCTTGTTTTGATACTTAAATCTGCATTCACCTCTGTGTCTTCTTTTACAAATCTTGCAAAATCTGACTTCGTACCTTGATTCTCCGCTGTCATCTGTCATACTAGGGTTATGTTTCATTTGACCTCCAGCTAACTTCACCGCCTTACTGCCGGCGTTGCCAAATTTTCTTTTATCGTAAGTGCTGCCACCTTGGTTATTTCTCCAACTATACTCGGTTTTTCGATAACCTAGAAATTTCCCATGTGGTTTTTTATTTACCCAATTTATTTCCGGTTCACTTCTTACTTTTTCTTTTTTCTTTGCTATTTCTACATACTTTTCGAGTGTTTCATTTGATTTTTCCTCGCACAACCTTTCGTAAATTTTCTTTTCTTTGATCCCGGTCACAAATTTGAGTTTTAACAATAATTCCAACTCTGTTCCAAAATCGCATTCGCTGGCAAGAGTACATAGTTTTGCATAGTAATCCGCTATGCTTTCACCTGGTGTTTGTTGAGCCTCTAAAAACTTTTTTCTTTCATGCCACGTGATCGCTTTACTGGCGAAATGTTCCGTGAGTAATTTGTTTAATTGTTCGAACGTTTTTGTGTTAGGATTATTGGGATAACACAAATTCCTTATTAGTTTATATGTACCAGCTCCTACTAACGATAATAGCATCGCTACTTTAACGTCGTCTTCCACACCATAGGCTTTGAAATAGTTTTTCATTCTTTCTGAATACAGGATATAATCATCCGTTTCTGCATTGAACACGTCAAACTTGTGTGTCGCCATTTTGCGTTGACCACCCGCTTGCTTTTTTGAATTTTGCCTCCTTGAGGGTTGTTTAAATAACTTATTTCTTTCGAATTCTTCTTTTCCAACTCCTATTTTTCTCTCGTCGCCATGTGATATACTTGCCTTGCCAGGGATACTTATTAGGAATGATAAACGTGATTATATTTATTATCGATTTATTAACCGTGCGACAGATCGATCTAGACTGGCTTGCAGTGCTTGCGTATTAACCTTCTTCGTCATGCATTGTTGCCAGATCTCACAATAGGATTGAGGATCAAGTGTAGAGAAAAAATTAAAGAATTAACACCAAACCATCTACGATTATAATGGTAGCCTTCTTAGAGACTCATTTTACAAATTATTTAGCTGGATATAAATTTTACTGACAATAAAAATACCTACTTAAAAAAATAATAACTATTGTGATTAAAAACCTTACCTTTACATATAGCACCAAAAATGTGATACCTAGGTACTTAAAAAAATAAAATGTAAAATATAGTATCTAGGTTAATTAACCGTGAAAGAATGAATTTATATAAATTGACAGTACTTTTTCTAATACCTCTAAGAGTGTTAGGTAATAAACCTATTGTGACATCAGTGCCTATTATATATAATAAGTATAAGTATACTTAGTACTTTAGTACATTAAAATAATTAAAATAATATGCCAAAAATACTGTTAAATTACTGTCATAACGATTATACGATTATTGTATTTTCACTTTCACTTGTATTTTCCGTAGTGGTAGGATAATTAATACAAATATTTTTCAGGGTCACGAATGTTTTTTTTGTTAAAATTATTCCGAGTCGCTAGACGAGGGAATTTTTTTTTCTAATCAACCACTTTCTTTAAGAATAGTGTAAAGTTATTTTAAATATATACTATACTTTTATCAAATATAAAAAAAGGAAAAGTAAGAATACAAGCATTTTATGCAAGTAAAGCGTGTACTTACAATAAGTATAAATAAATAAATTTTAAAGAAAGTATATTCTTAAAACAAGAATACTGTAAAGATTTTACAAAGAAACTATACTTTGATGAAGTACATACTAACGTTACAACAAGAATACCGTAGTCTTCATTGAAGACAAATTTGTATACTTAACTCAAAATTAGTGTGTTTCTTATTTTTAGTATAGCAGTAATCTTAGGTTAAACCGAAGCTATCTTTATTTTATAAGAATATGAGGATACTTGAAACAAGTATAAATTTACTTGCGGAATAGGGAAACTAAGCTATACTTGGATAGAGTTGAATTTTCTTGGAATCAGTATAGATTTTTTTCCGTGCAATAAACGTTATTATTATTATTATTATTAAAAGGAGCGCACTGGTCTGGTACTTTTAGACATTGCCAAGGCCTTCGATCGTGTTTGGCACACTGGACTCCTTGCAAAAATGGGCGTATCACCTTCACTAGTAAAAATCATCCACTCATATATTCGTAACAGGTCTTTCTTCGTCTCTGACCATCTACAACTTTCAGATCACAAACCCCTTAAAGCTGGTGTACCTCAGGGCTCAGTTCTCGGTCCCACTCTTTTTATACTTTTTATGATCGACCTCCCAAGAGTTCCTGAGGTGCACATTGCGCTCTACGCGGATAACACCGCCCTTTTTAATCGATCTCGTAGAAATCCGGACATAAAGTTAAGACTACAAATTGCTCTTGACGAGCTGGAAGATTGGGCTGAACGCTGGCGAACTGTCATAAATCCAGACAAAACGCAAGCCATTCATCTGGCAAAGGGCGGAGGCGCGCTTCCTCAACCCCTCCAATACGCGGGCCATTATCTCCAATGGCTCCCGCAGGTTACCTATCTCGGCCTAATTATAGATAGAAGTCTGACGTGGAAACACCACATAACACGCTCCATTGTAAAAGCCTCTCAACAACTCTCCAGGCTCCGTCTTCTAACAGCCAGCAGCAGCGGTTTAAACCTCAAGAACAAAAAATTGATCTGGACCTCCTGCGTTCGCCCAATTCTAACGTATGCCGCGGCAGCATGGTGCACTGCTGCCTCAGGTCACAAAAAGAAACTTGAAGTGGTCCAAAATAAATACATCAGACACATCACCGGGGCCCCATGGTTCCTCCGCAATGACAACCTACGCAGAGATCTCCAGATCTCCTCTATGTCGGCTCACATCAAAAAACTGACTACCGGCACGGCATATCGTGCTGAATCTGGTGACAACCAATTAGCCAGAAACAGTATCGACTAAGATTCTTGGCAAAGAAGATTATATTAAGGCATTCAAGGGTTCCTACTCGAACCAGACCCGGATTGACTACAAATGACACTGCACCAGCATATTAGCTTTTTCAACTTTATTATTGTAAGTACCCAGACCGTCAGTCTTACTGTAAGTGCAGCGTCTCTCTCTAGTTGTTAGAAAAGAGGCATAGCCCACCAAAACAAAACAAAATAATACAAAAACAAAACTACAAGACAATCCTCAAAAATAAAGAAACAATAATTAAAAAAAATAAATAAAAAATATTAGTTAGGACTTAACTCTCAAAATTTTAAATTTTATCTTTTATGTTTGTAATTGCAAGAGCCATGTTGGCAACTACCTAGTTTATTCATCCTTAACTTTATTATATCAATGCAAACTACTTTTTTTTAAATTAGACCTAGTTACATCTATCATGTTACCCAAATTTATGTCTTTCTTTCAGACTTGCTGCTTATGCACAGTGTAAGGAGGTCAGACTTCATGTCTTTTCTCTATAGATATATGATGGATGGGGCAGGTGTGCTGCCCAACCCATATTTGATAAATTTAAAAAAACATATAATCGTAAAAATTCGCGAGCACACCTGCCCCATCTATTAATGCAGTGCATTGAGCCGGTTGGGACAGAGAATTTTTTCATTATCTTGTTTGCTTAACTATCAAAACCATTCTATGTTTTACAATTATATGCAGGAGTAAAAAGTCAAATAGACCGTACTCCTAAATGGGTGTTTTGTTTATTCATAAACAACAACCATTTTTGAACATAAAGAGGCGACAATTATTTTAATTTGCATTAATGTTACCTCTTTAAAACATACCTTAACTTTATAAGAAATTCTTGTTTACCCTAAACACATATAATTCTATTCTAATTGTATAAATAAATCGAAAATTTACTATTTTTTACTCCTTAATAACTTTCATAATGTTGATATTTAAACCTTTATTAGTCCTCTGTGCGGTGAAGATCGGCCGTATCATGCATCTCTTTTCTTCCGAATACATTATCTCTTTAAAGTTTTTCGCACACTGCAAGTTTTTAAAGTCTCTAGCTAGATTTGTCGAGTTGTAGGTGAATAATCTTAGCAATATAATAATTGATTATATTCATATTGATTACTTTGATTTTATTGTATTATTTTGGATTGTTTGGATTATATATATGGGGTCTTAAGGTTTTGCCTTATTAACTTAAATCAATAAAACTTTTAAAATTTAACTGTGTTTTCTATATTATTAATGTACAGTTGTAATAATTTTAAATCTTGTATTAATTGCCTTTATTAATACAATTTTTTCTCTGCTTTTTAAATATTTTCTGAATTGCTCAAGTACTTACGTATCCAGAACTGTATTCAAAACAAAAAGGGGTCCTAATTTAATTTCTTTAAACTAGACGATTACGTGTTTTGGCCAAAGGTAGTTTTTTTGTGGTGTTAATATTCATTTTTAATTATTAACGTGACCCCTAGCCCCGTTCATTACAGTATATAAATTCTGTACTTTATATTGCGACCAGTCAGTCAATACGGACACCCAAATCTGGCCCTTGGCTAACAAAATGTTGAAGATCCCTTATTCTGACGTTGTTGACCTGTTTAAAATACCCCATAGAAACCCATACAAATAACACTGTGCGACAATTTTCGGGTCATCGAAATCAAACCGCACCGGACCATTTTTTTCTAAAAATATACCTATCCAATAGCAAAACCCTCGCTGGGTTTGTAAAAGTTAGCTCGATTTATTTTTTTATGGCCGTTTGTATTTTCGAGCTTCATATAACCCAATTTAGACCTATAAATCGATTTTTTTCGCATATATTCGATTTATATCGTCAAGATTTTTTGTAGAAATGTAGTTACTGAACAAATAAACTTATTTTGTGAACAACCTTTATCCCAAAAACCCAATTTTTGGGACCAAATATTCGAAACATATTTTTTTTAATTTTTTGATAATATTTAAAATTTCTTGCTACTTCTTCTGGCAAAAATGTTGTAAAGTATACTAAAAGAAGTAATTTATAAAATATGCACACAAAACGTTTTGTGTGCGTATTTTATAAATTACTTCTTTTAGTATACTTTACAACATTTTTGGAAAATCTTGTTCAGTACTGAACAAGATTTTCCAAAATATTCATCTTTTCACACTCAACACCAAATATTTTGCCGAAAAATCTGTAGGAAAAAATTGAATAGATAAAATAGAATTGTAGAAAAGTACAGAGAGTTTGATTTTTTATTTTGTATTAATTTTATTATTAAAAAACTTTTTTATATCAAAACATTGAGTAATCTGATTCATTGCTGAAGAATTCCATCCCTTCCAATTCTTCTCCTTTATTTCCTCGCTCTTCATTTTCATTTTTTGATTCATTACTGGAGAATTTCATCCCTTCCACTTCTTCTCCTTTATTTTCTTGTTCTTCATTTTCATTTTCTTTCTGATCGTAGTCAAAAATATGTTTACTTCACCAAAATGTTTCGGCTAGTATGGAATCTGGAGCTCGTTTTCCTCTTTATCTGGACTCAAATGGCATCGCAGTTTGATGATTGTGTCGATAACTGTCGACTGAAGTAGTCCAAATGGCGATGAGGGAAATGAATTTTTAGCCACATATTGACTCCAATTTTGGAAAAAAACATCCAACATTCGTCGCACAGATCCTTCATAATTGGGAGAACGATGTTTGCCTAAAAATCCAACGATGATTTCTCTTATCGACGCCCACGCAACTATCTCATTGTCAACCTGTCAAAGTCTTCTGAAATGAAATGAATATAAAAAATATATGAAATGAAGGGATGGAATTCTCCATTGATGAATCAAAACATGAAAATGAAGAACAAGAAAATAAAGGAGAAGAAGTGAAAGGTATGGAATTCTCCAGCAATGAATCAGATTACTCAATGTTTTGATATAAAAAAAATAAAAAATCTTACTCTCTGTACTTTTCTACAATTCTATTTTATCTATTCAATTTTTTCCTACAGATTTTCCAAAGATTTCGCAAAAAGATTGGTGTTGGGTATGAAAAGATGAATATTTTGGAAAATCTTGTTTAAAAATTGTTTTTCAGCAAATAAGTAAACTTAAAGTTCAGTTTTGTGTCCGTATTTTATAAATTACTTCTTTTAGTATACTTTACAACATTTTTGCCAGAAGAAGTAGCAAGAAATTTTAAATAATATCGAAAAATATGAAAAAAAAAAATTATTTTTCGAATTTTTGGTCCCAAAAATTGGGTTTTGGGATATAGGTTGTTCACAAAATGGGTTTATTTGTTCAGTAACTACATTTCTACAAAAAATCTTGACGATATAAATCGAATATATGCGAAAAAAATCGATTAATAAGTCTAAATTGGGGTATATAAAGCTATAAAATACAAACGGCCATAAAAAAATAAATCGAGCTAACATTTACAAACCCAGCGAGGGTTTTGCTATTGGATAGGTATATTTTCAGAAAAAAATAGTCCGGTGCGGTTTGATTTTTGGTGTTGCACAGTAGGGTGGAGTGAATTTTATTAAATTTATTAATTGATTTTTCCTATATTATTAATTGTTGACTAAAGGCGTAAAATGAATAAATATCGAAAAAATATTCCAATTTTTTAATATCTTGAGGTGGCGCATCAGTCTCGAAGTTTTGAAAATTCTAAAAAAATATTACTTCAATCAAAGTAATAAAAATAGCATTATTTATAAATAAAAAGTTTATTTTAGTAAAATTAACGTGAAACGTAAACATATTTAATAGTAAATCATATGCTTTAAGTGTTTATTGGTAGAAATGAGATCTTCTTTTTCGCGAAAATATATGTCAGTATACTGACATTTGGTATCAAAATTTGGTAATTATTTTCTGACTTTAATTCTTGTTCTGATAAAACCATCTCTTGCTTCCGATCCACAAACCGAGACTGAAGATTTAGTATATTGGTTATAACCAGTTTTACACAGCGTTCCACTGCTTGGGTGTGACACGGAAATTTTTGGAAGTATAGGAAATGGTCACCTGAAGAAATCATATCGGTAATTTCTGCCATCGTATTTCATATATACTATAGTCGTGACTGAACCACCTATGCATAGGTGGTTCAGTCACCTTTTCTGTCGCCCAGTGAATTAACTCGTACAAACGTAATGCTTCAGTATTTAGTTGTGGAAGCTTTAATTCCCGTAATCTCGAACATTTTGATTCTTTTCTCGCCTTTAATATTTTCGGCAATGCTAGTTCTCTGATCGATAGATATATTGTAGGTAACATAGCTAGTAATAGGTTTTCGGGATAAATTTTAGCTATAGCTTACAAAGATCCAGGCAAGCTAGCACATTCCCTATGGCTGACGTGGGCTAATAGGATTATTCGTTTATATGGAGGGACAGCAAATCCATCGGAAAACCTAAAAGAATTGGCTACTTTTATCATGAAAGTGTATGCCCCAACGTGGTTTTACATCAACACCAAGCCTACGTGCAAACATGGTCCTATTCACATATTTAATATGACTAAAAGAGCATTACATCTCCAGAAAAACTTGAAGGTCTTATAACTATAGTTATAAAGAATATTCAGCGAAATATTTATACTTGCTATGTTACCTACAATATATCTATCGATCAGAGAACTAGCATTGCCGAAAATATTAAAGGCGAGAAAAGAATCAAAATGTTCGAGATTACGGGAATTAAAGCTTCCACAACTAAATACTGAAGCATTACGTTTGTACCAGTTAATTCACTGGGCGACAGAAAAGGTGACTGAACCACCTATGACTATGAAATACGATGACAGAAATTACCGATATGATTTCTTCGGGTGACCATTTCCTATACTTCCAAAAATTTCAGTGTCACACCCAAGCAGTGGAACGCTGTGTAAAACTGGTTATAACCAGTATACTGAATCTTCAGTCTCGGTTTGTGGATCGGAAGCAAGAAATGGTTTCATCAGAACAAGAATTAAAGTCAGAAAATAATTACCAAATTTTGATAGCAAATGTCAGTATTTTCGCGAAAAAGAAGATCTCATTTCTACCAATAAACACTCCTGAAGTTACTTAAAGCATATGATTTACTATTAAATATGTTTACGTTTCACGTTAATTTTACTAAAATAAACTTTTTATTTATAAATAAGGCTATTTTTATTACTTTGATTAAAGTAATATTTTTTTAGAATTTTAAAAACTTCGAGACAGATGCGCTACCTCAAGATATTAAAAAATTGGAATATTTTTTCGATATTTATTCATTTTACGCCTTTAGTCAACAATTAATAATATAGGAAAAATCAATTAATAAATTTAAAAAAATTCACTCCACCCTATTGCACAGTGTAATCTATCGGGCGCTAACGGACTCAATATGTGCATTTGTCCATGCTTTTTCCGGATACAGCCCAATAGAAAATGTATAGGAAATTACCTATAGGTCCATATCCCATACACCATAACTTTTAAAATTCCCCTATTGAGACCGAAAGCAAATAAATCAAGGAAGGATGGGATGTCACTATAGAGCAACCATAAAACATTTTACAAAATTTTGAAAAAACCTAAGGGGTCCTATGGGAGAAAAACTAATTACTACATTTATGTGTATTTTCCGTATATAGACCGATAGCAAATAAATAAAAGAAGGATATCCCTATAGAACAACCATAAATCCCAATCCTATTCATACCGATACACCTATATATAGAAATACTATACAATCCGATACAAAAATCTATCGGTTTGAACAGGGTTTCTATGTGACATCTTAACCAGGGATCCCGACGTCAGACCAACATTTCTACACTTTACAGTTATAAAAAGGAGTCAAGTATATTATATAAATATTTATTTATGTAAAAAAGTCAAAATACAGTCAAATAACAATCTCCCTACAAAATATTTTGTCGTATAGTCTAATTTTGTTGTATATTACGTTAAGAATGTTCCAATAAAAAAGTTTTACATTTGCTCGCTAATTTTACTCATTACCATTTAGTTTGTTTTCATATTTAAATTAAAATCTTGCTAAAATCCAAATTTTATTTAAAAAAATCATGCTTTTGTTTTTTTTATTAATTTGTTTCACTCAAGTACATTATTTTATTTCAGCACATGTTTTGAAGACCTAGTAAAATTATTGAAGCAGAATAATAATAGGACTTAAAAATTTTGTGCACTTTGTACAAACTTAAGTATTTAACAGCTCTGGTATTAATGTATTTTGGGATTTGGTCTAATCAAATCAATAATAATATAATCGATGTGGCTCCCGTCCCGAGCCGGGACTCAACTTCGATCCCGACTGACGTCACACACTGTAAATTCCTTTTTATTCCCCGAGCGATAAAAATTTGCGTTAGGCTGAATGGCTCAGATGGTAGGGCGGTCACCTGGCATGCGAGAGATTCGATACTAGTAGAAGTTGTCAAATTTTTTTTATTTTTTTATTTTATAAATTTGTTAAAAAGTTTTGGGTTGGGTTGGGTTGGTTGGTTTGGTTGTTTTGTTTGAGTTTTATTGTAACATAACAAATCTTAAAATTATGACGTTACTCGGGACTGAACTTAAGTCCCGCCTCGGGATATTCATTTAATTATATAGGTAGTAAAATGATGATGAGTAAATAATATAAAATATTAATGCTTTTTAATGCCACATTGAATTATTTCTTTATGTAAATTCATCAAATTATAATAAAAAATGTTGAGGAGGCGCCAAGTACCAAACCCGAAACCTCTCGCATGCTAAGCACATTACCATCTGAGCTACACAGTCTAAAATTTTAATTTTATAATGCTCGAGGAATAATACCGATTTACATCCCATGTCAAATTATGACGTCAGTCGAGATCGAACTTAAGTCCTGCCTCGGGAATCTAGACACAACGTATAAAATATCGGCAAGGCACAATTTTTTTTTATATAGGAACATTGTAATTCTCTTATTGGAACTTCCTTTGTTATGATTAATAAAATAAAAACATCAAAAAATATTTTTAAATATCAGAATCGGTCTTAGTATTAATTAGTAAAAATTACTTTATTTCTGTAATATTGTGTAATAATTAGGCATTTTAGTCTAAATAAGCAACTATTTTAACAACCATATAAAAGTATGAATAAAAACATTCATGATTAACTATTTTTAGATACTATATTAATAGTCTGAATTTTGTTTGTCTATCTTACATTCCCCTAAGCACAGCACATTTTATGGATTTACTCAAATTGTTAAGTCTTCCCACTCTTCTTTTTCTCTTGGTGTAAGCAATATATTTATATGGGAAATGTTGGAAAGTTCTTCATGACTATTTTGCGATATAGGATTCTTGCGAAGATTTATTTCTCGTAAAGATGGAGCCTCTTTAAGAAGGTTTATTTCTATATCTAAAATAAATAATACTTTATTAGTTAAAATATAATAAAAATACGATAATAATAATGTGTTGTTAATAAACTGGCGAATCAGGAAGCCAAAAATATTAGACTGGAAATAACTGAAACCAATATATAAATTGTATATTATCTTTGGTCAAAAATATGAAAAAAACCCATTAAGAATAATAAAGTTATGTATGAACAAAACATATACATATGATACGACGTACATTTTCAGTTAAGTTAATTTTAGATAATTATAATTGTGAAGCAAACATGCAAAAACCAATAAATCCAATTTTACATTTTATTTTTTGCTTATGTGTGCTTCATAATTATTCAATAAAGCGAACAAAGAAGACCCAAAATGATAGTTGAATATTTATTTGGTTAAGGAAAGAAAGGATTATTGGTATTTTGTGGTTTTGGAAACAACAAGCAAAAATTGGACATTATCATGTAAAACGGAGTAGTTAAAACTCGATCCACCAATAATAATGAAAATTTTTACATATAAAATACCTTTAGTTACGAAAGTTCAGTTAATAAACGGCGTTTCGATATATCTATATATAGGGTAAACTGCAACTAAAGCCAAAACCAATTTTTAAGTACCCCACTTTGTAGAAAATATGTGTTCTAGCCTAAATACACAAGAAAACATAAGGCTTAAAATAATTGTATCTAAATCATATTATACTTATAAATGGATAAACTCTTAACATATATTATTTACGTAATATCATTTTACCTACTATAGTATATAGTATACATGTCCTTTAAAAATATTATAACATTGTAACATTTTAACATCAGTTTTATTAAAAAATAAAGATAAATTTATTAATAGATTACTAGATTTAAAAGTAGATTTCGGAGTTAAACAAATCAGGGATCTAATATCAAATCCAGCAAACTCCATTTGAGTAACATTTTCGGAATATATAAAATCTATCGGAGGGTCGAGCAGTCAGTCAAGCTTTGGAACTCGCTATAAAAAATATACGTGAAAAATAAATACGGAAAAATAAATAGACTTTTGTACAATAGTGATAAATATATAAATAATATGTAGTTAAGTAATGAGGTAGTTTTGTAGATTATTAGTGTTTTATTGTAAATAAGTTATAAAAATAAATCGTTTATAAACAATTGCGTATTTTATTCACACTTTCAAACCTACAAAATCGTTACACCTTAAAAAAAAGATGCACCTACCTATTTATACGATATGTTTGCTCAGTTATTTGAACTGGACTTATATTTTTATGAAAATTTTGATAAAATTTAATTTAATTTTTTATTTTAACATTTAATGTGATTTGCTAGTTAAAAATATTGGTGTTTGCTGTGTTTGATATTAGGCTCCTAATATGAAATATGATTTTTTTACTGGGTTATCACCAGCAAAATTAGTCGATTTTTGAAATTATTATCAAAGCCATGGCTTAATGCATTAAATTGATTATATCTACTGCAATATAATAATATTATATTATTATAATATTGGGGTTTTCAGTAAATATATTATCATTATAATGATAAACATTATAACCGCTCGGCCTAACAAATCTTTTTGTTGTTAGGCATCAGTGATTGGCCGTTCTCATTACAAACTGTGATTTGGACCAATAAGGTTTTTAATTGTTAAAAGGCGACTATAATGATATTTAAAATTGGTAGAAAGTGGTTAAACATCTGACAGATCTCAGATTTTTTAATTTATTTTAAAAATCAACTAATTATCTACTTATTACCCGAGGGTATAAGGGTTTTAAAGAGCACTTCTCTGCACTATTGCATAATCAGAGAAGTGTTCTTTTACCCTTATTCATCCGAACGGAAATGGTCATTTTTCAAAAGTTAAACACTAAACTTTTTTGATTTTATTAAAGAATTTAGTAAAATTTTGTGTAATAACCATAACCACAGATTCTATGATAAATGGAAATGTCAATCGTCATGGCAATAATAAATACTACCCTGACAGACATCAATTTTCTTCACAGTTTAAGTCTGAGTCACTTTTTCAATTGAAAACATCATTGATATGTACAAATTCTTTATTATGATTGGAAAAATATGTTTAAAATTATATTTATGTAAATAGGTACCTGTTTTGGACACTTAAAGAGAAATTTTGAGTTTACTGCGAAGCCAATATTCGTTTATAGAGTTTTGGATGAACTATTATAATTATTTCCATCTCTATCGTTAATTTAGTATATTCATATACATAGAATAAAAGATGAAAGCACGTAATTATGTATCCCAAAAATAAATGTATGCAAGGAAAACACTGTTTTTGGCCATAGGAAGGCCCAGTTTTGGCCAATAATTAAATAAATTGATTTTTATTCAGTTTATATTATTTTTTTACAACAATTTTTTTAATAAAAAAGTTAAATAAATATAAAAGTAATAACAAAAATACATTTTAAAAAACAAATACATTCTAAAAAATGCATTTAAAAACAAATAGAGCTCTATTTCAGTGCGCCCGTTTAGTTCGGCCGCGGCTGAAGAAATTGGACAGATACCCAACATTTATGAGAAAATACGTCAGGAATCTCACACTTTCTGCCCTTGTAGTGTAATATACTATTTATGTTTATTATTATTAACGTTTTCCTGCATTGGGCCTTCATCGAATGATATGGAAGTATTAGTTAGGGAAATCGGCCAGCGTACAGTCTATGCGCGAGACGTGAATTTCCATGGGCCTCTCCGTAAATCAGGTGCATTTGGACTTTTTCACGCACGGAAAATCTCACCATTTTTTTCGAGAGAAACAGAAAAGATGATAATCTGACAACTGATCAATGATAACTGTCAAAAAATTAATTTATTTGTCACTTGCGTACGGCAGCCACCTTACATTTACATTTTGCCATTTTTCTCAAAAACATTATGTTTTACAAAAAAAAAAATCAAAAAACAAAAGTTTCTAAATTGAATGTCCTTCATTACGGGTTCATATTAAAAAAAAAAAAAATACGCAACCAAAGTTTTGTGGCTCCAAAGACAAGGGGGCCTACTAAAAAGCGTCTTAAGGGGGTCCCCAGCCAAAAACCTTAACACTATCAGATTTCACATATCAAAAAACCCCTGTATACCAAATTTAGTGATTCTCGTACAACAGGGTTCTGAGATATAAGAAAAAGACTATTCTTATGGGCTGTATCTCCGAAAAAGGGGGCCAATTGGCAAAACTAAAAAATACGTGTCCTCTAAATTTGTCTTGATAATCTGTGACCAAATTTTGTTGCATTAATTTCCGGACACCCTGTATATCACGTGTATGTAAAAAATAGCTGCTTAATTTTGTTATTTATTGTTTACAGTAATTATACCATATATTGAAAAAATTATATTGTATTTAGAATGTGTCCAAAAAATGTATACATGTTTTTTTTCCTGTAAAATAACGCATACTTCAGAAAGTTTTTAAGGATGGAAACTTTTAATTTCAATAAATTGTACACCACCCTATCATCATCATGAAGTAAAGGATAATAAATAAGACTCTACCGAACAGATGGATTGGATGAAGAGGTTGGGTTGCACGTTTACCCGACCTTAAAGACAAAGTTTACAAGCCGAAACAGCAACGGCAACATTCGACGAATTAAGAAGAGCTATCGAAAGAGAATGCGGACGTTTGCGATTCCATTGCTTCTCGTTGTCAACAATGCCTAGACCGTCACGATTTTAATAATTGGGGTTTATTGGTTATGCTGACAATTAACCAGCTTAGTGGATAAACATTAGGGTGATGCAAAAAAATTTTTTTTTGAATTCTATGCGAGACCACTCGGGTTTTCAAAGAGTATCAAGAAAATAAAAATCTGTAAAAATTTGAGAGAAATCAATTAAAATTTAGAGGTCGCTCAACGCAATTGTTTAATTTAGAAAAATCACGCATCTCAAATGCATTGCTATAAACAAGTAGGCATATTTCATACAAATTTAAATGAAAATGGTTGAATTTTTTTTGGTGGACTCTTAATGATTATTCTAATAAATAATGTTGTCCCCATTTCAAAAAATTTTTCATAATATTTAAAAAATATATATTAATTAGCAAATATAGCTTAGTTAACAAATAATTCATTCAATTTTTTTTTTGTTTCAAAATCTGTAAAAACATTGTTAATAGGTCTACAAGCAATTCTTCATTCACAAAAACACTCGCCCCCATCGTTAAATATGAGAAAAAAAATAATTTGTTAATTAACTACACTTCGCGTCAAATTTAACGCACCACTAAAAGTTTGTCACATTTTCAAAGTTGATTTTCTCGCGAACCGTCAAACCGAATTTAGTGATTTTTATAATAAATTGTAGGTTTATTCTTCGGTAATAATGCGTTTAAATTTTTTTTTTAAATTAACATTTTGAGTATATACAGGGTGCAAGAGTGATAATAAGTTTTTTCCCGGAAATTTAAAACGCCCTGTGGATTGTACCAGCTATAACAGCATATGTATCTTATAATCAAACTATAGCCACATCTTCTCTTAACATTTTGTTTTTTGATTCACCGCGTTATCTTGATTTTTAAATGAAATATACAGTTAAAGATTAAAGAACTCCAGTTTAATACAAAAATGTAAAAAGAACGATTGTAACAATAACAACAAAAATATTAACAAAATCAATAAAACCAACATTAAAGAATATCAATATCGCGTATTTCTGCCTCTACTTCTAATTATGGCTTCACATCGACGGCTCAC
Source organism: Brassicogethes aeneus (assembly GCA_921294245.1). Taxonomy (NCBI): domain Eukaryota; kingdom Metazoa; phylum Arthropoda; class Insecta; order Coleoptera; family Nitidulidae; genus Brassicogethes; species Brassicogethes aeneus. The sequence continues at coordinate 10,863,127 of OV121137.1, forward strand.
ACTCGAAACCAGATGTCTAATCTCGTCTTGATCAATGACATTTCATATTTCTCGTAGCATATTTGCTACGTCATCAAGGGAGGCAGGCAAGGGATCATGATTTCTTAGTCGTTTACCCATATTATCCCACAAATGCTCGATGGGGTTGAGATCCGGACTATTTGCAGGCCAGTCTAAAGTTTTAACACCCACCTCATGTAAGTAGGTAGCATTATCCTGCATCAGTAAAAAATTATTACCGGGCGAAAGGGACAACATGCTCAAATAAAATGTCCTCGATATTCATGGTACCTTAATCTTTAATCTTTAAATGTATATTTCATTTAAAAATAAAGATAACCCGGTGAATAAAAATACAAAATGTTAAGAGAACATGGGGCTATAGTTTGATTATGAGACATATGCTGTTATAGCTGGTACAACCAACAGGGCGTTTCAAATTTCCGAAAAAAAACTAATTATTACACTTGCACCCTATATATACTCAAAATGTTAATTTAAAAAAATATTTTAATAAACGCATTATTACCGAAGAATAAACCTACAATTTATTATAAAAATCACTAAATTCGGTTTGACGGTTATATATGTATATACTCAAAACTTAAATTTAAAAGAATTTTTTAATAAAAGCATCATAACCAAAGAATAAACCTCAATTTGTTTTTGTGAATGAATAATTGCTTGTAGACCTATTAACAATGTTATTACAGATTTTGAAACAAAAAAAAATTTAATGAATTATTTGTTAACTAAGCTATATTTGCTAATTAATATATATTTTTTAAATATTATGAAAATTTTTTTGAAATCGGGACATCATTATTTATTAGAATAATTATTAAAATTCCACCAAAAAAAAATTCAACCATTTTCATTCAAATTTGTATGAAATATGCCTACTTGTTTATAGCATTTGAGATGCGTGATTTTTCTAAATTAAACAATTGCGTTGAGCGACCTCTAAATTTTAATTGATTTCTCTCAAATTTTTACAGATTTTTATTTTCTTGATACTCTTTGAAAACCCGAGTGGTCTCGCATAAAATTAAAAAAAAAAATGTTTTTGCATCACCCTAATAAACATGTTAATTGATGTTAACTACTATTAGGTAGGTACTTAATATGTATTTAATAAAATAAATATTAAACGTTTTTGTACCATACATATTATTAGTTTTCCCTTGCCACTCGGCCGGCCGCCTGAATTAATCCTGGCTACGCCCTTGATTTAAGCACAGGGTGTTTTACATTCGTAAGTTTCTGGGGAACTAAAAAAGATCTATTTGAAATTTTAGAAGCGTTTAAATTTAATTTTAAATCTATTTTTCTATAATACTTATTTTTAATAAAATGCAGTCAGGTTCCAGCACTTGACAAGGCATGACGCAATGTACAGCGAGAGGTCTTAAAACGTAACAGTTTAAAGTTTAAAACCAACAAATAATTTTTTTAAAGTGCAAACCAATTATAGAGAAACAAACAATTTTTATAAAGTGCAAACTAAAATAGTGTAACGGTCAATAAAGAGTGAAGTGTTAGTTGATAAGAGAGAGTTAAGTGACAAGTTTCAGCTTCTGGTCCTATAGGTATACCACCTGTCATTGGACGCTTTTCACTAGACTAACAAAAGAGGTCAAACAAGAGGGAAAGTGGCCATCCGCAAAAAATTGATAAGTATCCTTAAGCATATGCATGACCTAACACTTAATTTGCAAATTAAACACGAGATATCTTTAAAACCCTAAGAAAGGCACACTGTTAAAAAAAACAATAAACATCAGTAACAATAGAAACATTAGAAAGACAATACTAACCAAACACCATAAAATAAAGAAAAAAGACAAACAAAAAAAAACAAAACTTCCCAATTGAACTATCGCGGTGATACACCAAAGCTGTGTAGGACAATAAATCTGTCAACAACAAATGAAACCCAAATGAGACCAATAATAAACATTTGACACACGGAATATAAATATAAATCATTAAAACACTAACATAGTAAAAACAGCATACTAATCAAACTCTATTGGATTTGTAAACACATTAGATTATAACAGAATAATTTGTTTAACTAATAAGTAAATGCAATACTTAATTTGGGAATTTCAAAAAAAAGACAAAACTCTACCACAAAATAAATAAAAAAAATTGTTAGAAATTTCGCACTACTGCGGCAATAAACAATTAAAAAAACCTCAAAAGCTACAAGTTACATATCCAGCTACTGAACTATCTATTGATGGTTTCCGGCCTCAAGACTGAAGACACATGTGCAGAAACAATCCTACTTGGACACGAACAATAACGACAAAAACTTAGACCAAGACGTAGGCTCCTGCAGCAAAATAACAACTCCCGAACCCCATACAGTAATCCCAAAGGTTTGGAGTAATACTAAATGCTTGGTCTAGGGGGGTACCGCGTCGTACTTAGATTTAAGTCAGCGTAATTGTCCCCCAAACACCAAACTGTCTATCCCTCCCGTCCTACCTCCTTCATTACACTACTGGACGTATAGCATCGGCTCGGCGAACCCGGGAATGGCTACTAAAACTATTGGAATTTCGCTCTCGAGCCCTAATTAGGGGACAGCACGGGACGCAATGGACATTCGCAACCAGCAAACACGGTTGAGGTCGGGCCGTTGCTGGTGGCGAAAGAAAATCGGCGGTTATACGTCTCTTATACTTATTTTGAACAAAATACCACTACCGGTTTAACATTTTTTGTTATTAAAATGTTTCATCAAATAAATTTTATATTTTATTTGTCATTAGAAATAAGTGTTTTTGTACTAAACTTAAATTTTACAATTGAGCGTAGCACAAAAAGGCCTCTGGGCCCATACAACATTTAAATGGTGTTATATAACCCTCAAAATAAAAATAAAAATTAGAAAAATTTATTAAGGTGGGACCACATTTTAAAAATATTTTATTGCACAAAAAAATGGGAAAATATACTAAATTAACTTATTTAAATAATATACACTGAAAGAAATATATACTAAAGTTAAATAAAAAAATAATTAGGGCAAATATATTTTATGTTTCATATATGGACTACCCCATACATTGCTAAAACAAATATATTCGTTTGGTTAGCAGCATATTGCTGCCCTAGCAATATAAATGTGTTTCTAGCAATATTTTTTTGCTGTAATTCACTTATAGTTTACATTTTATAGTAAGGGTAAGTTTATTTTTATTTAGATCTAACATATCTTCTTTACAATAAATGTATTACAAAATTTAACATACATTCATAATAAACAGTAGTATAAATGTGTAAAGCACTAGTATAAAATTTTTAGTATAAATTTGTATTTACTTTTAGCAACAGATTTCTTTCAGTGTAGGACTCTGCAAACACACTTTCTAAATCTCAACAAAGCTCCAAGCTGCATGGTTGTTACTATCTATGGGCAATAATCACCAGTTTCATTTAGTCAACAAGGAACCAACCAAAATTAGCAATTATTATTATATATTAAAATTAAAACGTTTAATCTAAAATTAATAAATAAATTAAGGTATCAAAGACATTTTTGGACGCTGTTATCCAAGTTTGCCCTACCGGTTGGTTCCTTGTTACATAACACCATTCATTTTTATCTTCAAGTTGTTATATTTTTTAGAATTTAAGGCAAATTTTATTTATTAAACGATACACGTAAGAAGTTTAATCACATTGGAAAATGCAATCGGTCAATCACTGACGTCTAACAACTAATTAGGTCATAATCAATAACTTCAGTGTCGAGTGTTAACAACAATAAAGTTTAATTTATAGACCGCTTAAAGATAAAAGACATACTTAATATTTTACATATTATGTTACTTACCCACTATGTGATTATTACTGGAGTTTAGGTGAACCAATTGAGGTATCTTAAAAATACAATCAGGAATTGAGATAAATGTATTATGAGATATATCCAGCCTTTCGAGGCACTTAAGATCTGCACATTCATTTGGTAATTTTGACATCTGATTGTGTGATAGGTTTAAATCTGTTATAAGACTAAATTTTATGGCAAACTTTGGTGGTATTTTTGTAATTACATTATTACTTAGATCACAGATTTTTAATTCAGTATGTCTCATTAGATGGTAAACTGCGTCAGGAACTTGCATTAATTGGCAATCTGAGAGATCTGTAACAAAAAATATGTTTGTGGGCTCAATTTTAAGATTAGGAATAATTTTGTATTTTGTTGTATAAACAGTATAAACTGATTTACCTAACCAAAAATAAGAAAAGATGGTACCGACTGACTAATCGAAAGTTTTTTTTTTAATTTTTCGTTTAAAGACATGCTTTTTTAGATAAAAATATTTTAAGCTCTATTTTATGAAATGTTGCAGTTTTTGATAAAAAAACGCCATTTTTTTATGAATTTTTATTAACTTTAATTTATCCTGCTTTAATGACGCAAATCTTATAGTGGGCCAACTTTTATTTCTGTTTTTTATTGAAAATCTTTAAAAAAAGTGTAAATAAATATAAAAAATGGCCACCACGTTATTTGGAAAATTAAACCCAAAATAAATAAAAAAAATTCTTGAAACAAAAACAATTAAAAATTGGGGTTTTTTCTGAAAAACTAAAAAAAATCTCAAATTATTCGAAAAAAAAAACGTTTCGATTAGTCAGTTTAAAAAAAATTATATGCGTTTGAGAAAAAGCAGAAAATTTCGGGCGGGTAGAAGATTTAAAATTTTTTTTATAGAAGTAGAAAATTTTATTTAAAGGGGTCAAGTTTAAAAGTGGTCGATTCGGTTTATTACTATATAAAAAAGTATATTAAATTTTAAATTAGTTTGAGATTCTCTGCTAGGGCGAAAGCTTTGTCAGGGTGGCGCCCAGATTTGCCCCCCTGGCTACGGCCCTGATATAAGGACTACCATAAAAGTATATATACATTATTATAAAAAAATCATCAAAATACATAAATAAAATATTTAATGGGGGCGCTAAAAATAATCTTGCCTATGCTAATACCGGCACTGGATAAACACAAATAGAAAATTGAGTTTACTTAAGGTTATTTTAAGCATAAGGTAGCGCTTGTATTATTTAAAAATATGTGTAATAAATGAAATGATATACTTAGGTTATTTGTTTTTTCGGCATCTTCGCATCTGTGAATTACTCTTGTCACAGCATTTGCCATTTAAGTAGCAAATGAGAAAATGTTAAATTCTTAAATTTACTATAGTATTTATCACAGGCAAGTTTTCTACTGTTTCTATATTTTTTTATTTTTAATTTCCTGTACATTCGTGTTCCATGCCGATTGTATCCAAAGTTAATTTTAACATTATGTTTAGTAAATGAATGCATTTAACTGGTACAAGAGAAAATTATTAAAAAAGGTGAATACAATATTTTCAAATACATATGTCCACCTATCGAACTACAAAAAAGAAAAAAATATATTTTACATTTTTTAGAAAATTTCATTCATAATAAAAGTTTTTGCTTGATTTTAAACAACCAGAATATGCGCGCACATCATTTTTATTGTTTATGGTTAATGGTTGATTTGAAATTTTATTTTTTTTTAATTTTGACTAAAAATTTGTTGATAAAAATTATTTTTAAATTTTCCGTTCTTTTGTGATTTCTCCAAAGTAATCGTTTTAATTGACATGTCCAATTTTTTTCAAGCGTACAATAATTTTCATATTAAAACTAGTTCAAAAGTCAAATTATTATTAAACTTCGTACATATGTAAATCGAGCTAAAATATCATCATGTCAATTGAACCTAACCTAAAAATGATGTGACAAAATCTTAACAAATTATTTAATTAAATACTTGAAAAATAGTATATATAAGACTTGGCGGCGAAAGCTTATAAGCTTAATAGGTATTAATTGCCTCGCACACAATCTGCTGCCTCGGCTATCCGATAGCCGCTATCGTCTCGGCAGTAAATAATATGTGCTTTCTCCACCTCATCTATAATGTACCTACCGTGATAAAAACATTTATTCGTTCGAAAGAAAATGACAAATGAACGAAAACTGACAAAAAATTATTTTTATCAAACATTTTTAGTCCAAAATTGTATAGAAAAATTTGCATATTCTGGGGGTTTGAAAGCAAGCAAAAACAATTATCAAAAATGACATACTATACCGCACCTTCATCTACCGGGAATTCACATAGGGAAAATACATTGTCATTGACAATTTGTCAAGTGGACCAGATAAGACGTGGTTACAAAGTCGTTTAAATTAGCAAATTAGTGGATTTTTTTCTTTTTAACCCTTCTGATTTAAATGGTGAAAACAGAAAACAATTGTACGTCGGGTATTCGAATTATTCACAAAAGTAACATTTATTAAAATTTGGAACAAAAATTGTTGTACCTAACTACCCTACAATTAAAAATAAACAATTAATATTAACTTGAACTTACTGATGGTAGTTGAAATAATCAAATTATTACTTACTTTATTTTAACAACAATCAGAAAGTTTAAGTGGTTACTAAATGTTTATGGTTAATTTTAAGGTAGTTATGCAAAATAATTTTTTGTTTTAAATTTTTGTGAATATTTCGGAAACCCAACGTTGAATGGTTTTTCTGTTTTCACCTTTTAATTTAACCGAATTTGTAGCTCCAATAATAAAGAAGTTAGCAATGTTGAGCAGATAACTTTGAACACCCTGTATGTATGTAATACGTTTTGCACAAGTAAATATCGAAATAAAGTTTTAAAAACAATATATTTTGTCGATACCAATATGTTTATTAAAATTTACTATCTACTTATATTATTATATTTTTAATATTACATACAGGGTATACTCTGGGAGCACTGGTCATCGATGTGGATTATTTAATTTTTAAAAGGTTAGTTTGGTTTGCATGCAAACCAAACTAACCTTTTAAAAATTAAGTGACTTCAAATTAAAACAATATTTTCTTTTGACGGATTTTATTCAGTTTTTTCATGTACCCATACATAAATTGCTATAGCAATTTATTATCCATTTTCTGTACTTTTTGCGCCAATTTCCTTTATTTTAATTTAATCCATATTTAATTTGGTATCCCCCTTTTCTTTTGCCAATCTTACCAGCTTTTACCACTTTCTTTACTGTTTTCACGCATCCTAACTATATTTTTATATGTACCATCCCAAATGTCGCTTCTTAATAAATAATAATAATAATTAATAATAACAATTATTATTTTAATTGTACTAATAATTTTATTATATTTACGTTTACAGGTTAATGTCCCATTTTGTCTTACCCGCTATTTTGCCTAAATGTTTTTATCGAGTGCTCTAAGTTTATTTTAAGATTTTTGTTTAATGCCCCTGAATCGCATTCATTCGTCGGAAAAATCTTCTTTTTTATGAATCGGCAATATTATGTTTTCTTCCTATTCTTTCGGTGTTGTTTCATTTGCCCGACATTTTCTTATAATCGTTTGTAACTATTTTACTTTTGCCAGTCTTTACAAGATCTTTTTAAAATTATTTCTGGGTATATTTTGATATATTACTTTACCTACTTTTGCCGATTGCTTCCTCCAATTCCCTCATTGTTATGTGTATCTCCTTCATATATATATTTTTAATTATCACTGCCTCTATCTGTGTTTTTATTTTCCTCAGTTTCTTCATTATCTTTGTATTGTTTCGAGTATTTTTTAAGTTATTTTTTAATCTAAACTAATTTGCATAAAAAATGTAATATAATTTGCGTTTTTTAATAAATTCATTATCTTAATAAATTATTTCTAATCTTTTATAATAATTATCAATTATTGATTTATAACAAAGAGTTTTAAAGATTCCCTAAAATTATGGTGAGTTCTGTAAAAATTTTGACAGTTTACAAGAAAGGAAATCTTACTTGTGATGAGTATTTTAACTTAATAGGTAAATCAATACGCAAGGGCAAAGTGACTTATAGGTACATATTTTCAAGGTTCAAAATTCCGGAAATACTAAAAACTATCTCTGGTTTATTGTGACTAGAACATTTTAATTTATTAATTCTAGTTTGGTTTATAAGTTTTCTCTAGAAACATGGGCCACGTGCCAATATCTAAAAGATTTGTTAAAAAATAGCAAACAAAAATAAACATGCGAACAAAATAAACAATTAACATACTTTTTATATAAATAAGTTTTCGTCTAATTATTATGCTAATATGTCAGCCACTCATTGTTTTAACGTACGTATCCATGTTTTACCAAGGGCAGCAATAAACTTATGACTGATCTACTACTAACAATGATTGTAAAACTACTTTAACTTATAAGAACACGACCTTTCAAACACAGTTGTGAGTGTTTAACTTATTCGATTAAAAATATATTTAAATTTATAATATTACTTTTATAGGTATTTAAATTTTTAAATTATTTATGATTGTAATTTTAAGCTGGTGTATTGCAAATATTTTTTTATTATTTTTATTTGAAAATCCACTATTACATCAATATTTTTAAATCGTTTTACTTACTGAGTTCACTATTTTCTTTAGCATCATTACACCGTTCTATAACCCTAGTAACAGCTCTTCCTGCAAGCCTAGTACAAATCAACATTGCACTAAGTCTTGGGTCTGGTTCACTTTCGGCTTCTGGGCCTATTTCTTCATTGTATTGTGATGGAGGACGCATTGTTCCCGCACTTAGCAACAAACAATTTTAACTCACTTCTATAACGCTTTTAACATAAACAATCAAAAAGGTTTCAGGATCATCTGATTTTATACGCTGCCACCTCCATTCATATTAAATATATAATGCGTCGCGAAGCGTCACGACGCGTCGGCCAAATACAACGCATATCCTTTATTTTTAACAACGGCTGGCAAAAGCATACACAAGGTAATCAAACGGTCACAGGTTTACTTAAAAAGCAGGAAATACGTTAACTTTAGCTATAAATTTAGGTATTGCAATTTATTAAAATAAAATTTACTTTATTATACTAGGCCAGATTTTATATGGGAAACCTAATACTTTTATACCGGTTTTTTAATCGAAAGAGCAAAAATTGAATAGTTTGTTATAAAGAACCAATCAGCCTCTTAAAATATTGGTAATTTACAGCTACCCCAGTAAACACACATACGTTAATTAAACGTTTTTTTAAACCTTAACACCATTTTGTTTTTACGTATATTTATAACGTACAATCAACTTTAAAATGTCGCAGATTATAACGTTTAACTATACTAATAAATAAACGTTTAATTTTGGCGTTAAGAAAACGATCATTACACGTTTCGAAATGTTACATTTAACACGTTTAATATACGTCTATTAATAACGTAAATTAATGATTGTTTTTGCCTCATTTATAACGTTTATCTATACGTTATATTTAAATTCATATTATATATATATATATGTCCTTTCTAACGTTACACTGAAAAAAATAAGCTGTTGAAACAACAAAAAAAATATTAATTCAACTCTTTATGCACTTTAAATACAAGCAATGGTTTTTGCACGTTTACTTAACCATCTAAAAATGTCAAATTGTATTGTTTAATTGAACAACAAATAACAGTCAAATGAACAAAATAAGAATATTTGTTCTAATCTGCTAATTTGGTTAATTTAACATTCTTAGGGTGTTAAGGTAAATTTCTTGAAATGTCCAGTTAACCTTTTTAGCATATTCACTTAACACCAATAAAATGTTAAATTAACATTCTGAAAATGTAAAATTCTTTAAAGGTTGGTATCCAAAACAAAATTATGGAAATAATATATTATTATATATAAATAGAAAGAATTGAACCTTCACCTCGCCCAGAGTTTTTGTTTTGAGCGTGTTCCACCCATGATACATCTTTGTATCTTTGTATCTTTGTATCATGTGTTCCACCTACTTCAAATACCGACAGACTGCCCTGTATTGAGGGTCTTAACAGTGTCGGGCAATATGGTGTAGTGAAAGTTCTACTGTGGAACACACCTTAAACAAACAGATATCTCATCTTATATACACCTAATCATAAGCTAACTAAGGCGAGATGTAAGAAAACGTCATTGTCTAATGACGTGGCGTGAGTGTTCGAAGCGCCATTCTCGGCAATTTTATGAATGCAAATTTTACATTTTAAATTTTAAAGTAACATTTTAAATTTGTTAAATGAACAAATTTAAAGTTTTGGATTAAAGAGCAACTAAACGTTAATTTAATAGTTTTTTTAGGTAATCCTAAAAATTTCAGTAGTTGATTCAACAAATTCCAGCTATTAAATCAAAGTCCGATAAACATTTTAATTCAAAATATTAGTTTATGTTAAATTAATATTTAAACTGTCAAATGAACAAATAAACTTTGACAAACTCTGACTTTTGCTTTAACACCAAAATATAGATTAATCCAATAGGTTTTTTGTTGAAACAACATTTTTAAAAATGACATTTAGGCAAATGTTAACTCAACTACATTATTTTTTTCGGTGTAGTTCTATAATAAATAAAACTTCACAAATACTTGTTTTTACAACGTATTTATTAAACGTTCGTTTAACGTTAACTTCAACATGAATACATGGTGTTTAAAGGTTGTAGACAATGATTTTTTTCTCCAGCCGTCTTCAGGTGAATCATTTTTATCGTTTGCTGGAAAATTTAGGTGCTTCTAAAACACAAAAAAAAATTGTTAAACGATGAAAAATTGACTAATTTTTCGAAAAACCCTATAAGATTTAAAAAAAAAATGGCTTAAAAAGCTTGTTTTCAGCTGGCTTTGTTGTTAAACAGATTAAATTAAAAATTTGTATTGTAGAATATCGCTGGGCTGAAATTTGATAAAAAAAATCCGGTATTTTTAGCGCACCCGGTATAATAAGAGTGTTCTCGAAATACTAATTTACAATACGTACACCATCTTAAGGTCTTGTTGAATAGATCTATAAGTTATAGACTATAACCATATATATATATATATATATGTAAGAACAATATGTAAATATTTTTACAAACAACAATAGAATTGTTTAGCTCAACCTCCCGACCTCCCACCGAGCTAATTACATTAACCATATATCGATAAGCACTCTATCTATAAACCATATATCTCAACGCAAGTTTTTATACTGCCCTCGTTTTACAGTTTATTCCGTACTACTCGACTTTTTGATGAATCAGGGATATTAACTAAACATAACATCTCAGCTATATCCATTACCAATAAATAACGTACCATGGCCGTACGTGAACCAATTTATTTATCTAACACGGCCATTCTGCAATTAGCATGCCCTCATGCTAGGGTGATATAACTTACCCACCTTATATTTTCTTATTATCATAATTACTCATTGTAACTTTAGCAATATACTAAGCATGAGGCAGAGACTCCTTACCCAACCTAGTGGGACTTCAAATTCCTTACATTACTTACTTTGAACACTATAGAATTGGAAGGTAAAAATTGCAATCCTAAAATTAAATTATTATTAATAATAAGCACTTTTACATAAAGTAACTTTCAAAGCAAAAACTTAGATGACACTCCTTTCTATACAACTTATGAGGTACTCTTACACAAGTACTATTTACTACAATTTTAACATATTGGGACTCCCAACTAATTAATTATGTGAGACTCTCACATAATTACTGATTTAAGACTCTTAAATCACAAATGACTACCGGGACTCCCGGAACAAACATCATTTAGGGACTGTCTAATTATTTTACATGGAGACTCTCCATTGTACGCTGTTGATACTCCCAACCAATCAGAAATTTATTTTATGGGACTCCCATGTATAATTGATTTAAACTCTTAAATGGCTACCGGGACTCCCGGGCCAGGAAACATCACATTAGGGACTCCCTAATGTATTTCACATCTAATCATTTAGTGGACTCCAGTTCACCAAAAATTCAACTGGTACTCCCAGTTACATAAAATATTAATTTTGGTAACACCAACAATTTATTTTCTTTCGGTTGATACTCTCAACCAAGGCAGCGCACCTTATCAAACAATGAATCTGAGACTCTCAGTTTCAACACGACAAAATTTTGTAAATCTCTCACAAAATATTTCTTTTGGATTGATACTCTCAGTCCGGGCAGCGCACCCTCAACTCTCGCTATTTACAAAGATTTCAAAATCTTTCAAATGGATTCTCTCCACATAATAATAAATAAATAAAATAAAAATAAAAACAAAAATACTTACTTACAATTTTTGTAGTTTCGATCACAAATTTCCAGTGTTTACTGAAGGCCAACGTCTTAGCTGGTCCCGTGAGGCTACCGTTGTTCGCTTTTCGACTCACACTCAGTTGTTCTGCGACTAAAATAGGCCACAGGGTGCATTTTGCCCTCATGTTTCTGTAACAGCATTCCTCCAATTCCCAATGCAGAAGCATCAGTGTGAAGTTCTATATCAAGGTCGGGATTATAAATTTTTAATATGGGTTGTGCTGTTAGCAATTCAATGATTTCTTGTCGAATTTGTTCGTGTGACTCTTCCCATTTAAAAGTTGTATTATTTTTTCGTAAAAGTAATGTAATAGATGCTGTTCTTACCCCAAAGTTTTTGATAAATCGTCGAAAATAGCTTGCTAATCCCAGAAATTGACGAACACCTCGTTGGTCAGTTGGCGGTGCTGATTTGGCTAGTGCCTCAACTTTATTTGGACTAGGTTTAACACATCCATTACCTACTTGAAGACCCAAATAATCAATTTCCTGCCGAAGAAAACGGCACTTCTCATAATTCAGGGAAAATCCTCCAACAGCCAGTGCATCTAGAACCAACGAAAGATTTTCGAACGCTTTTTCTTTAGTTTCTGCTGGACATATAACATCATCCATGTATACCAGAGCTACATTGTTCTTTAAGGTGCCCAATGCCTTGTCAATGGCTCGTTGATAGGCTGATGGGGCATTAACAAAACCAAATGGCATTACATTGTATTCAAAATGACCATCTGGTGTAATAAAAGCAAACAGATGCTTCGAATTTTCTTCTATTTTCATTTGGTGAAATCCTGCCTTCATGTCAAGTAGTGAGAAATAGCGGTATTTATACAAAGCGTCTATTTGATCCTGTATTCTTGGTAGGGGATAGTGCTCTTTAGCTACCCGCTTATTGAGATCACGGTAATCCACGCATAATCGCAAAGAACCATCCTTCTTGGTAAGAAGGACAATTGGGCTAGCATATTCGGAATGGCTTTCACGGACAAGTCCCTTTTGCATCATTTCATCGATAAGAGCTTTGACTCTAATTCTTTCGGCGTAGGCCAGATGACGTGGACGATGTACTACAGGTGTGGAATCCTTTAATTTAACAGTTAACTCAGCCGTTGTTATAAAAGGTATTGTTTTATCAAGATTTTGCGTTAACAGCCACAACAAACGTTGTTTTTCCTCTTCGGCCAATCCTGTCTCATCAATAGAAATATCGCTGCTCCGCTTCACAGCAGCCACCGTAGAAATGTATGCATTTTTATACCCAAGGTCTATACATCCTGCTGACTTCACTAATTCTAAACCTGGAAGCTGAATAATATCCAGGCCTATCAAAGCGTCTGCGGTACCAGGCATGGCTTCATCAGCAATGATCAAAAATGAAATTTCCAGTAAAACATTGGGTAAAGCAACAAAAAGTATGCATCGTCCTTCGCAGGTTACGGAGGTTCCCACCGTATTAAGCTTTGTGTAATCGGGTAATATTGTAACGCACAAACGATTGACAAAACTTTTCCGAATTATTGAAACTTCAGATCACTGGATCAATTAAATAAGATAAATTAGCAGCTCTTCCTTCTAACAAAATCGTTGCAATTGGAGTTTGATAAATTGATCGAACAGGTCGTATGCATTGAACTACTTTAGGTTTACCATTCTTCTTGGTATAACAGTCCTCTTCCAGATGCCCTAGCTTCTTACAATAAGTACACTCTTTTCCTTTATATTGCTCTTTTTCAGATCCGCTCCGTTGTGTACCGCTTGGCCGATCGCGTTTGTAACAGTTTTTTTTCGCGATGACCCGTTTTACCACACCCGAAACATTTTCCAAAGAAATTACTGTCTTTATTACGAACGCGATTTCCAGACGTACTGGTTTCTCCTTTATGCGTATTTCGATCCCATCGTCCAAACTTTGATTCGCGTGACACCGTACTAGTATTTAAGCCCTTATTTGAACGATACATTTCGTCTTTTTGTCGAGACACAAGTGATTTCTCAGCCTCGTATTGTCCGAGTAATTTTAATAAACTTTGTTGATCTTTAGGCTGCCTAGCCTGAATTAAATCTCGTGCACTTTGGTTTTCTAATCCCGTCACGACACAACTTAAAATATAGTCCCACGAAAGCGTGTTTAAAAATCTCTTTAAATAACGAATTTTTGTTAACACGTAATCATTTAAAGTTTTAAAGTTTTCACTTTTTAAATTTGCGGCCCGCACCATTCGTGTCCCATGTGTTTCGCCATCAGGAAATGCGTTGGTAAAATCATTAACAAAATTCGTCCAATTCCGTTCAACGGGACGCCAATGGTTATAAAAATTTAACGCCTTACCTTTCAGTGCATCTGCGCAACGCACAATCATCCAACTTTCGTCTATCAAGAGCCGATCCTTTATTTTTGTCACGTCTTCCAACCATTCAACTACCGTATGGGCGTCATCATCTGGGTCGAAGGCCGTCAAACGAAAACGAGTATCGGGCTTGATTAATGAGGTGTTGACTGATTCTGGCACTTGTACACTGTCGGCGGCTAACCTTGTTTGGTCACGTTCTTTTAAATGTTTTAAAAATATTTGCATGGTCTTTTCAAATGCTTGTACGTAAGGCACTGCCACTTGAGGAACCGATTGTTGTATCGCGGGAACACTTTCAACAATATTACTATCTTTATTTATATTTTGATCAGCGATAACACTAAATTCATCGTCTGTAGCATCTGCATCACTTTCGTAATCACAAATCGACTGCATTTTTAATGTTTTTATTTACACGGGCACTATTGGATAATATCTCACTTCTGATGTAAGAACAATATGTAAATATTTTTACAAACAACAATAGAATTGTTTAGCTCAACCTCCCAACCTCCCACCGAGCTAATTACATTAACCATATATCGATACCCTGCTTAAAATACCCCATAGAGACCTATACAAAATAATCTATCGGGCGCTACCGGATTCTATATGTGCATTTGTCCATGGGTTTTTCCGGATACAGCCCGATAGAAAATGTATAGGAAATTACCTATAGGCACACCATAACTTTTACATTTTCCCTATTGAGACCGATAGAAAATAACTCAATGAAGGATATATAGGGATATCCCCATAAAACATTTGACAAAATTTTATTAAAACCTATAGGGTCCTATAGGGAAAAAACTAATTTCTACATTTATGTGTATTTTCCCCATTGAAACCGATAGCAAATAAATCAATGGTGGATATCCCTATAGAACAACCATAAATCTCAACTACGGGTCCTATACAAACCGATACACCCTATAGAAACACCATACATCCCGATACAAATATCTATCGGTTTGAACAGGGTCTCTATGGGGTATTTTAAGCAGGGTAAGCACTCTATCTATAAACCATATATCTCAACGCAAGTTTTTATACTGCCCTCGTTTTACAGTTTATTCCGTACTACTCGACTTTTTGATGAATCAGGGATATTAACTAAACATAACATCTCAGCTATATCCATTACCAATAAATAACGTACGGCCGTACGTGAACCAATTTATTTATCTAACATATATATATATATATATATATATATATATATATATATATATATATAGCAAATGAGAATTCTCTAGTAAAATCACGCCTAATTCCAGTTTACGGTAAAAATACACTACCGCCCCTAAATTAAGTACGTTTGTTTAAACGTATTAAGTACGTTTAAGTACCTTTGTTTAAACGTATTAAATACGTTTGTTTAAACGTATTAAGTACGTTTGTTTAAACGTATTAAGTCCGTTATTTTTATCTATTACAGTAACTGTCTAGTTTAAAGAATGTTAATAAAATAATGCACATTTTAAAGCAACATTTGTGGATGAGTATAGTGTTCTGCCATAAAGCTTACTGTATGACCATTACTTATGCTTTTCTTTAGAATGTAATTAGAAAATTTCTAAATTTCATTTAATGTTGTTTATATATATGTATACCTATGTATATTGTTTATGTATGTATACATGTTGCATCAGTTTATTAAATATTAAACGTTTTAAATTATTTTAAAACAAGTTATCCCATTTTAGAGAAAAGCGATGTGGATAAAAGTATATTTGTATTTGACAAAAACCGTATTATTAACGTTATAAAAATATACTTTTGAAAAAGTGAGAAAGTTAAATTATTCATTTAACATTCATTCATAATTCATTTTTTTAAAGAACAAAATTCTTAAATTTTATACCTTCAGATTTAAAATAAGTCATATTGTCTATATGTGTAAACTAAGCAAACATTTCACAAAATAAATATATAAAAAGTAATTTTACAAGTGTTCGATGGAGCGTGTTGAATATAACATAGTATAAATGTTAAAAGAAAGAAGAAATAATTACTTCAAACGTTATTTTCTCATTAAAACTCTTAATATTTGTGAAAAAAAATTGTGGGTTAAAACGTAATTTAAACATTTAAATGTATGGTTGACTGAACACCTTATTACGTTATTGTAACGTAAAAGTTAGTCACTATTAAAAAGCACATTTAAATTAACGTTCTTTTAACGTTTAAATTAAACATTTAAATATATGGTTGACTGAACACCTAAATACAACGTTATTGTAACGTAAAAGTTAGTCAATTTTAAAAGCATATTTAAATTAACGTTGTTTTAACGTTTAAATTAAACATTTAAATATATGGTTGATTAAACACCTTAACACAACGTTATTGTAACGTAAAAGTGAGGCACTACACTGAAAAAAATAAGCTGTTGAAACAACAAAAAAAATATTAATTCAACTCTTTATGCACTTTAAATACAAGCAATGGTTTTTGCACGTTTACTTAACCATCTAAAAATGTCAAATTGTATTGTTTAATTGAACAACAAATAACAGTCAAATGAACAAAATAAGAATATTTGTTCTAATCTGCTAATTTGGTTAATTTAACATTCTTAGGGTGTTAAGGTAAATTTCTTGAAATGTCCAGGTAACCTTTTTAGCATATTCACTTAACACCAATAAAATGTTAAATTAACATTCTGAAAATGTAAAATTCTTTAAAGGTTGGTATCCAAAACAAAATTATGGAAATAATATATTATTATATATAAATAGAAAGAATTGAACCTTCACCTCGCCCAGAGTTTTTGTTTTGAGCGTGTTCCACCCATGATACATCTTTGTATCATGTGTTCCACCTACTTCAAATACCGACAGACTGTTTCGCCCTGTATTGAGGGTCTTAACAGTGTCGGGCAATATGGTGTAGTGAAAGTTCTACTGTGGAACACACCTTAAACAAACAGATATCTCATCTTATATACACCTAATCGTAAGCTAACTAAGGCGAGATGTAAGAAAACGTCATTGTCTAATGACGTGGCGTGAGTGTTCGAAGCGCCATTCTCGGCAATTTTATGAATGCAAATTTTACATTTTAAATTTTAAAGTAACATTTTAAATTTGTTAAATGAACAAATTTAAAGTTTTGGATTAAAGAGCAACTAAACGTTAATTTAATAGTTTTTTTAGGTAATCCTAAAAATTTCAGTAGTTGATTCAACAAATTCCAGCTATTAAATCAAAGTACGATAAACATTTTAATTCAAAATATTAGTTTATGTTAAATTAATATTTAAACTGTCAAATGAACAAATAAACTTTGACAAACTCTGACTTTTGCTTTAACACCAAAATATAGATTAATCCAATAGGTTTTTTGTTGAAACAACATTTTTAAAAATGACATTTAGGCAAATGTTAACTCAACTACATTATTTTTTTCGGTGTATTAAAAAGCATATTTAAATTAACGTTGTTTTAACGTTTAAATTTATTCGTGTAAATTTATACCAATATCAAACCTTTGCTTTTCTTATAAAACCTATTTTGTTCTAGGATGCACTCTTGCTTAAATATATTTAAAAAACTTTTAAAAAATTTTTGGAAAATGGGTGGACAGTCTACAACATTTCGACGTTTCTTTAACCCTTCGTCGGGCTCAACCAATCTAATGGGCACAACAAATAGTTATTAGTTTTACAAGTGTTGAAAAGCGACTTTTTCATGCGAGTGTTTTAGTTGCTCACAAGGCCGTTAAGCCGAGTTTGCATTAACACGAACTTGAAGAAAGCTTTTCTCACAAGTGAAACACAATATTTTTTCTACGACCCTTTTATTTTTTATAATTTTCACATACAAAAAAATAACCTAAAACGTGTTTGACAGACCTGTAACTTTTCACACAGAAATGTCACTTTACATTCGTGTTTTGCCTTGCCAATGAAAAGATTCATTTTCCAAGCAACGATGCGATTACGAATGGTGACGTAGAAAATAGTTATTTGTTTTAGAAGTGTTGAAAAGCGACTTTTTCATGCGAGTGTTTAAGTTGCTCACAAGGCCGTCAGGCTTGAAGAAAGCTTTTCTTACAAGTAAAACACAATGTTTTTTCTACGACCCTTTTATTTTTTATTATATTCAAATACAAAACAAAATAACCTAAAAACGTGTTTGACAGCTGTTAAAATTACTTTCATCTTATTCTTTTAATTTTTAAGGTAGGTATAAGTTACTTAAATTCAATAAACTTACCTTCTCAATTTAAATAAAGGCACTAAAAATTAGAATTTATTATACAAACACAATTAATTGTGTTCTAAATGAAATTTAAACATACATATACAAATACAATACAAATTTTAAAACGAATGTCAAACATGCTGTCAATTTCGTTTCACACACACCAGTCACTTTTCACACAGAAATGTCACTTTACATTCGTGTTTTGCCTTGCCAATGAAAAGATTCATTTTCTAAGCAACGATGCCAATACGAAATGTGACTTTTACATAGTGGTCGTAGAAAAAATATTTTGTTTAACCATTTCTTGTAAACTGCGCGCATCAACTCACATCTTACAGTAGCTTCCTAACATCAAATAGGTAGTTAAAATAGTTAAATAGGTATGCATAAACATTTTTTTGTGGGTACTAAATGTTATTATGTTTTTTTTTATATTATTACGAATATAAAAATATATCTTCCAAAATAAAGTATATATCTTCTTCACTTAATTACGTATTTTTTATTTTATTTTTTTTAAGTGTGCCCCAGGCACATTGCTCCCGAACAGCACGGTCAGCCTAGTGCGCCCGACGGAGGGTTAAAAATAACATTTTAACCTTTTTCGGCCTTATAATAAGTTATTTATAAATATGTCTATTAAAAGCGCAACTTAATATGCATTCAAACTTTGTAACTTAATTTTTGTTTTGTTGATGGATTGTTGGGTAGGTAATTAAAGAAAAAACACGCGTGTCGGCTTCGTGATATTCCGCTAGACTAGGGTTGATATAAGCGGATCATCGGTCACCGGGAAATTATTATCAAAATGCCCAAAACAATCAACAAACAAGTTCGAATTAGTAAAAATTAAAAATTAAAAATATTAAATAGGCCCACCCCTATTTTAGTAAAAAATGTTTAACTAATAATTTTTGATATAAGCGGATCATCGGTCACCGGGAAATTATTATCAAAATGCCCAAAACAATCAACAAACAAGTTCGAATTAGTAAAAATTAAAAATTAAAAATATTAAATAGGCCCACCCCTATTTTAGTAAAAAATGTTTAACTAATAATTTTTAATATATATAGTATATATATATATTATATATATATTAATATATATATTAATATATATAGTATATAAAATTATGCAAACACAAGAAAAACGAACATTAATATTGATGGCTTGTCGGCTTCGTGATATTCCGCTAGACTAGGGTTGATATAAGCGGATCATCGGTCACCGGGACATTATTATCAAAATGCCCAAAACAATCAACAAACAAGTTCGAATTAGTAAAAATTAAAAATTAAAAATATTAAATAGGCCCACCCCTATTTTAGTAAAAAATGTTTAACTAATAATTTTTAATATATAGTATATAAAATTATGCAAACACAAGAAAAACGAACATTAATATTGAAAAAAATTAAAATATATAAAAAAAATTTAATATAAAGACATGACTAAATAAGAGACTTAAAAAATATACAAAACTCTTCGGATTATAAAACAACGTATTGATTAATTTCCTTTTGTTTGTCAATTATATTTTTCAGATTTGTTAATTTCTCTTAATACTTTATCTTGACTGATAGTGAATGAAATATATATTTTTAGAGTTACAAAATTTCAAGAGAGATTTTCTAAAAAAACATCGCAAAAAGGGTAAAACGGGAGAAAACCAATTTCCAAAAAAGTTGTTTTTTGTGCATATATTCAAAATAATTCAATTATAGAGTTTGCTAGGTTTTCCAATTTTAATCGACTTGTAAGATTAGTAGCTTATTGTCTTCGATTTATAAGTCAAAGACTGGGTTATCAGGCAATTTACCGGTGTGGAAGTATATCAAGCTAAAATAAAAATACTTTAAATTTCACAATAATTGTAATTTCAAATTTCAAATTTCACAATAATTATAATTATTAGAATCCTTTTCAAAAGAAATTAAGGATTTAAACAAAAATTCATTAGGTTCAAAAAGTAAACTTTTCACACAGAAATGTCACTTTACATTCGTGTTTTGCCTTGCCAATGAAAAGATTCATTTTCCAAGCAACGATGCGATTACGAATGGTGACGTAGAAAATAGTTATTTGTTTTAGAAGTGTTGAAAAGCGACTTTTTCATGCGAGTGTTTAAGTTGCTCACAAGGCCGTCAGGCTTGAAGAAAGCTTTTCTTACAAGTAAAACACAATGTTTTTTCTACGACCCTTTTATTTTTTATTATATTCAAATACAAAACAAAATAACCTAAAAACGTGTTTGACAGCTGTTAAAATTACTTTCATCTTATTCTTTTAATTTTTAAGGTAGGTATAAGTTACTTAAATTCAATAAACTTACCTTCTCAATTTAAATAAAGGCACTAAAAATTAGAATTTATTATACAAACACAATTAATTGTGTTCTAAATGAAATTTAAACATACATATACAAATACAATACAAATTTTAAAACGAATGTCAAACATGCTGTCAATTTCGTTTCACACACACCAGTCACTTTTCACACAGAAATGTCACTTTACATTCGTGTTTTGCCTTGCCAATGAAAAGATTCATTTTCTAAGCAACGATGCCAATACGAAATGTGACTTTTACATAGTGGTCGTAGAAAAAATATTTTGTTTAACCATTTCTTGTAAACTGCGCGCATCAACTCACATCTTACAGTAGCTTCCTAACATCAAATAGGTAGTTAAAATAGTTAAATAGGTATGCATAAACATTTTTTTGTGGGTACTAAATGTTATTATGTTTTTTTTTATATTATTACGAATATAAAAATATATCTTCCAAAATAAAGTATATATCTTCTTCACTTAATTACGTATTTTTTATTTTATTTTTTTTAAGTGTGCCCCAGGCACATTGCTCCCGAACAGCACGGTCAGCCTAGTGCGCCCGACGGAGGGTTAAAAATAACATTTTAACCTTTTTCGGCCTTATAATAAGTTATTTATAAATATGTCTATTAAAAGCGCAACTTAATATGCATTCAAACTTTGTAACTTAATTTTTGTTTTGTTGATGGATTGTTGGGTAGGTAATTAAAGAAAAAACACGCGTGTCGGCTTCGTGATATTCCGCTAGACTAGGGTTGATATAAGCGGATCATCGGTCACCGGGAAATTATTATCAAAATGCCCAAAACAATCAACAAACAAGTTCGAATTAGTAAAAATTAAAAATTAAAAATATTAAATAGGCCCACCCCTATTTTAGTAAAAAATGTTTAACTAATAATTTTTAATATATATAGTATATATATATATTATATATATATTAATATATATATTAATATATATAGTATATAAAATTATGCAAACACAAGAAAAACGAACATTAATATTGATGGCTTGTCGGCTTCGTGATATTCCGCTAGACTAGGGTTGATATAAGCGGATCATCGGTCACCGGGACATTATTATCAAAATGCCCAAAACAATCAACAAACAAGTTCGAATTAGTAAAAATTAAAAATTAAAAATATTAAATAGGCCCACCCCTATTTTAGTAAAAAATGTTTAACTAATAATTTTTAATATATAGTATATAAAATTATGCAAACACAAGAAAAACGAACATTAATATTGAAAAAAATTAAAATATATAAAAAAAATTTAATATAAAGACATGACTAAATAAGAGACTTAAAAAATATACAAAACTCTTCGGATTATAAAACAACGTATTGATTAATTTCCTTTTGTTTGTCAATTATATTTTTCAGATTTGTTAATTTCTCTTAATACTTTATCTTGACTGATAGTGAATGAAATATATATTTTTAGAGTTACAAAATTTCAAGAGAGATTTTCTAAAAAAACATCGCAAAAAGGGTAAAACGGGAGAAAACCAATTTCCAAAAAAGTTGTTTTTTGTGCATATATTCAAAATAATTCAATTATAGAGTTTGCTAGGTTTTCCAATTTTAATCGACTTGTAAGATTAGTAGCTTATTGTCTTCGATTTATAAGTCAAAGACTGGGTTATCAGGCAATTTACCGGTGTGGAAGTATATCAAGCTAAAATAAAAATACTTTAAATTTCACAATAATTGTAATTTCAAATTTCAAATTTCACAATAATTATAATTATTAGAATCCTTTTCAAAAGAAATTAAGGATTTAAACAAAAATTCATTAGGTTCAAAAAGTAAACTATGCCAATTAAATCCATTTATTGACAAACAAGGTTTACTTCGCGCAGGCGGAAGATTGTGAAATTCTGATTATGCTTAGGTACAATAAAAAGTCTAATTATTTTATGTTCAAAACATAGAGTTACAAAATTACTATTTGACACCAACACCAACATTTATTACATGCTGGTCCACAATTATTACTAGCTTCAATAAGAAATGACTATTAGCCAATCTCGGGTCATAATTTTGCAAAAAAAATGTTCGTTCTTATGTAAAATGTTGTAGATTTAATTCTACTCAAATATACCAAATTATAGGATATCCCCAATCAGTACAAACTTAATGAACTAAGCAGATCGCATCAACGATTGACAGTTAAAAGTTTTTACATAGTTTGTATTCACAATTTTTACGGAATACAGTCCACTAAAGTGCAAGCAAGTTTTATTAACATCCTAAACCAGAGGGTATACATATCGTGTACAAAATTTAAAACTTTTGAAAAGACACATTAAAACACGTAAACCTAATTTTTTGGGTGTAGAAATCAGTAGGTATTGTAATCAGTTTTCTTAAGATATTTAATATTTAAGTTGGTAACTTTTTTGGTTTATTATTTATTTATAATTTTAAAAAGGCACCAAAAACGCTGGGACATATAAACTTTTGTGTGTGTAGAATTCAGTGGTCCAATCCGTTTTTTAAAGTTAGCTCGTGTTCTCAAGATACTAAATATTTAAGTTTTTTGTTTCACCATTTTGCTATATTTTTAAAGAAAAAGATACCATATCCCGTTTTTATAAAAATTTATAAATATCTGTATTTATTTTTAATTCATAATCTTTCGTTTCTTAAATTAATAACTTTCTTGTTCAAGCCGATATTATTCATAATTTTTTAATTTTATTAGATTTTCCGCATATTTCTTTTTTTGTAATTATAATTTATAAATTTGTTTTAGTAAATTTTATTGTCTGGTATTAATAGTATTCGAATTTAATAAAATTTAAGAATTTCATTTACTACGATATTATTTATAATAAAATTTTTACTTTAGTGAATAAGCTAAGAAGTACAGACTGTATTAATGTTTTTTTTAGTTTTTACAATTCGAATTGAAAGAATTCTTTGTTACAAAGTTTTTGTGTTTAAGTAAGTATACATATGTAGCTAAAAATAACATTTTAAACATTTTAAATCAACCATTGCTCTAAATGAATTTCGAAGAACGTGCTGCTCATCGTGAAAAATTAAATTGTTTTTGTTTTGTGTGCAGTAAATTTACACCAAAAGCACATAGTTGGTTCCAGATCCTCTAAAGTGGTACAATTAATATTTTGCAATAGGACAGGCTGAGTATAATTTGAATTTCTGTGTATTACTTGCTTTGCTACTTTTATTAAGTTCTGGAAGAATAAACAACGATCTTCGTTCCCATTTGCAATTCCTGTGTCAGATCCAGGAGACGTTAACAATTGTTATGCCTGTCACAGTGGCGGCCCGTGACATTTCATTTTGGTGAGGCAGAGGCAGGGTTTCGCCCTCATTTAAAGGCGAAGAAATTTTTTTAAACCCAACTTAAAAAAACTGACGTCGCAGTTCACAACCTATACTTAAAACTAAGTAAAAAACTTAGACTGTGGTGGGGAAGGAATCCTCTACTTTGTCAATGAAATACATATATTTTATTATAAAAATGACGTTTATTTTAAATAAACCTCATTTTTGTCTAATTAATATTTCATTGTTCAGCAAGAACCACGTAAAGGTGTAGAGGTAAAGTGCAGCATTATTAATATAACCATTAGGTTTAAGCCCTAATCATTAAATTAATAATAGTACACCATCTTGTCAGGAAAAAGGGAAACTGGGAAGCGGAACTGAAGGGAAGTAAGGGGAACTGGAGAGAAAAAAGGGATAAATGAGTTGCGTAAAACTAAAAACTAAAACTAAATTCTCCTTATAAAAATGGGAACAGTCAACAAAATCAACAAAATAAATATAACTCAACAATATCGGTACAATTTCTCACCGTAATATCCATAATGACTAAATTCACATAAATCACCAATCAATTAACTAAACCCACATAATAAACCACTTACAAAAGAATCATAAAATAGACAAACTCATAGAAAAATAATAAACAAAATATTGCGTAAATAACCACAGATTTGTTGTTTAAACAGTTCAGAATTTTATAACCAAAACAAACCTAAAGAAGGAATCTGTTTTTATTTTATTGGTTACTGTGATGGCTACAAGATGGCGTTAAAATATGTTTATTTTAGAATAGAAATATAATTTCGATAAAATCGATTTATTATAAGAAAAACAATACAATTTATTATTGAATTTTGAAAAACGTGTGAAGTATAATTTATCTAAAATTCCGCAACAGTGTTGCCACAACACCTGCTTATTTCCTTGGATGTAGGCGTGCCTGCCTCGCGTATGCTAATACGAGAGAAGGAGACAACTATGATATCGCATTGTAATAGAACGAAATTAGTTCAGGCATGCTTCTGAGCCAATCATCTAGCTATAAATATTAGTTTAAATTGCGGTCGTTTCAAATTCAAATAATTTAAATGTTGCTGGGTATTCCACGTATAAAATCAATCAATTTTATTGACTATTTCACAATTCATGTAATCCAAATATTAAAAATTTATAGTATATTATAGAAAGTAAAATATTTAAATTATACTTAAATTTTTAATTCTCTATGATGAGGCACTGCCTGTGCCAATGAAAAACTAGGTCTTAATAGGACAAGTAAGATTTTTTGTTAAAAATTTAAATACAAAATACTAAAAATCCTTAATTTTATTTAAACAGAACGAGCAAGTTTTGGGTGCAGAGGCATACCTAGCGCTTACCGATAGGTAAAGATGAAGCTTCCACATAGTCATTATTCATATCTAAAGGATAAGGCAATATATTACTGTGAAAAACTGATATTATTCAATTTAAAAAATAACAAATAAAAAATATAACACAAAATTTAAAATATCTTGAGAAAACGACCTAATTTTAAAAAACGGATTAAACCACTGAATTCTACACCCAAAAATTAGGTTTACATGTCCCGGCGTTTTTTTGTGTCTTCTTGGTATTTCTAAAAATAAAATTTTATAATATTATACACAAATAATAAACCAAAAAGTTAATACTTGAATATGAAATATCTTAAGAAAACGAGCTAACTTTAAAAAACTGATTACACCACTGGATTTACGCCCAAAAATTAAGTTTACGTGTACCGGCGATTTTTGTGTCTTTTTGATGTGTCATAAGTAAAAGACCAAATTTATTACCGAAATAACTATAAATTGGAGGTACCTATGTTTATTTTTTAGCGATAAAAGGTCTAAATTTGCATTACAAATGCATTGATATAAATTGAAATTAAACATTTTTACTGAAAAAAAGAACAAGTAACAATCGGCAGATAACGACAATTCTCGTAAGCAGAGTCGCTCAGAGCAAGATTTGAATTTTTTAAATACACCTAAATCAGCACAAAATGTGTTTTGGAATTTACCGTTTAGCAGGTTTTCTTTTAAAAAAATCATATTTCAAATAAAATACTATCTTTAAAGAAAGTAAGGATCCTTTTTAAATAATTATAAACAATTTTTTTATTCACCACAAGGGCCGAATCGATTTTTTTTTCAAAAATGATTTTTCTACAAATTTAATGATTTTTTAAAAATTATGTGCGTTTAAAAATAAATAATATAAATATAATAATATATATGACCTGGACTATAGTCCTATAGACCTATGGTCGAAAGAATCAATTTTTTGATCGAAATTTAAAAAAAAAACTTAACGTATTTTTTAATGGAATAAACCGCAGACTCCGTAAGTTTGAAACTTTTGCTGGAAATCATTCAAGTTCAACATGAATTATAAAAATCTCGAAAAAAGTTGTAAATAGATCAAGAATTGATTTTTTTGACCTTTTATTTTCGTCAATATCCTGAAGAGACATATCGAAAGACGAATCTGGTACAACGTCATCTTCTATGACACTAACACCTGCACCTCCACCTTGATCTTCGTAACCTTCATCACAATCCGCAAAATATTGTTTCTCCACTGCTTTAAATTCTTCTTCTAAATCCATTCTGCACTTTCACAAACTAAAACAATTTAAATTAGCTGCATAACAACGAAAAACCACGATCTCGAAAATACAATGATAAAAAAATCAGCACGTACCTATTATTCCAACTTTTTCAACGTTCACAACAGGGCCATATTACCCATTAGGCAGGCAAGGCAAGTGCCTTAGGCGCCACGTAGAAATAGGCGCCTTGTCCCCAAACAACTTTTAAAAAAATAAAAATTGTTACCAAAATGTTTATTTTTTCCAAGAATAAAACAAATAAACAATATAAAAATAAACAATATACAATTATTGTAATAACAGAATAATATTTACTGTTTTTATGATTTTATACAAATTTTTGTAATAACGAGGTGTAAAGCCGACAAAAAAGCGTGCTGCAAATTCACTTCTGTTTTTATGCCAAATACATAAATGTATTTCAGATAAAATTAATCAGGTGTTATATCACCATGCTTGATTACGAGGGCACTACGTTTTGAAGTAGAATAAGATATTTTATTATTAACTGTATAATTAACAAATAATAATAAATCTTAACGTTAAACTGCAAACAAAAACTTAAAAGATAATTTAATTTGTAAACTTTACCCTGTATAAACATATCTTTAGCACTCTTTAAACTATTTCAAAACCCCCGTATGCTCCAAGCACACGGATTCCTTTTGCATCGGGTACCCGCTGTGATGTGCTGCTCACCCCAGCGGGTACGCGATACTAGAGGAAACTGCTGCCGGAAGGACTTGGGTGTTTTCGCGTTTATTCAAGAGTGGCACTTCTATGTGTTGTGTGTTTGGTGATAGCAGTCTGTGTTCGATAGTTGAGGTTGATTTAGCCTGGCTTTTAAATTAAATTACGTTACGTTAGATTACGTTACACAAAATGCCTATTTTTGACTTAGTGGGGCCCCAAGGCCCAAGCAAAACTTCGCCCCCCATATCAATATCCTATATAACTTTTCAATAAGAATGTTTCTACTTACCTTTGACACCTTCAGGTTTATGATAAAAAAAATTTAATTTTTAATTAATCAATTAAAAAATTGTTCTAATAATAAATCTAAAAAAATAAATAAATATTTATTTGAAAAAAAAACATACATTATTAATTATTTAGTAGGTACAAACAACTAAAAATATATTTAAACGATACTTAAACAAAATTTCTAACTGAAATTAATAACACAACAAAAAAATAAAAAGCTTCTAAGGAACAGCGAACAAAATAAATATTAATTAATAAAAATAAACAACTAATTAATTTTTTTTTACGTATCTTCATTTCCGAAAACTTATCTATGATACCATTTATTTCTAATTTATCTAGAATATCGCTTTCTACGTTTAGAATAGCCAACGATGAAACATTTTTTTCGTTTAATGAGTTTCTTAGATAGGTTTTTACCCGTTTTAACGTAGAAAATGATCTATCTCCAGATGCGTTACTAATAGGAATAGTTAAATATATACGAAACAATACCTCAACGTTAGAGAAGGTTGACAAAATATTGTTATCAATTAAAAATTTTAACATTTCCTGGGGGTCTTTAGAGGAAATATCATTTGATTTACAAAGTGCTTTAAATTGTATAATTTCATCCACTAAATCTTCAGTAGCATCCACATCCATATTGTAATATTTTTTTTATATTTTTTATACTTACATTAAATCTTTCATTTGAGGGTTCAACAAAAAATACACCAAAAATTTCATTTACACAATCATACGCTTGCATTCTCATTTTTAATTCAAAAATCAATTTGTCACATATAGGAAAAAAACTATTTATTTTAAAGTTTTCAGCACCGCTTAAAGTAATGTCTTGTGCAGGGCCTTCATCAAAGAACGTGTTCCTCTTACGAACTCTTGAAATTTTATCCTTATAAACATTATTATTTGGCTGAATTTTTTTGGATTCCTCTTCAATTTCATCAAACTGTTCTCTAAAACTCTCGACAAATTCGATCAATCCGCTATAAAGTGTACAAGCCGCAGTTAGATTGGCTTGATTATTTTGTAGAGATTTACTTGTGGAGTTTATTCTGTCTAGGATTCTTTTCCAAATTGAGGTCATCAAAGCAAATTCAAATGTATTCTGTATTTTGTTAAGTAAATCTCCAGCTTCTGTTCTGGTAGAGTTTTTTTGGTTTGCATCTTCATTTAGCTCTACTAACGCTGTTTTTATTTCACTAAAACCAAGCGCAATAGATTTAATAGCATCAGCTCGTGCTGACCATCTTGTATCACATATTTTCTTAACCAATGGTAATTTAGTTTTTAAAACAGAGAGACATTTTTGAAGTACATCCCATCTGTGCGTCGAAGCCGAAAAAAAGTTATACAAGCATTGTACATTTTCAAAATATTCAGAAGCTTGTAAACAACTTTCGGCAGCACTATTACCGACCAAGTTTAAAGAATGACTGGAACATGGTACAAAATGTGCATTATTTGTCTTTTCTTTTATTTTTGCCTGCAATCCGTTATATTTCCCGGACATATTGGATGCGTTGTCATAACTTTGGCCTCTGCAGTAATTGATATTGATATTAAGGTCACTTAATTTGGTTTGTAAAACATTTGATAGACTTTCTGCAGTATGAGAAAATATTTCCACAAAACCTTAAAACCTTTCTACTGGTTGACCATTAGGTAAAACATATCTTATAATGACAGTTAATTGATCGATATGAGAAATATCAGGCGTTGAATCGACGATAATGGAAAAGTATTTTGCCACTTGCAATTCTGTGATAATAGTATTTTTTACCTCATTTGCAAGAAGGTGAATAAACTCATTGCAAATGGTTGAAGAAAGATAATTAATATGCCCACTTCCAATGTTACCATATTTCTGGAGGTGTCCGGCCAAAAACGGGTCAAACTCACTAAGAAATTCCAATGAGCCTAAATAGTTACCATTCCCTTTTGCAAAAAGTTTAGTCGTGGAACCATAAAATGCTAAACCATTTTTTGATAAAAACTTAATGGGAGCAAGCATGTTGAACTTTGTAAGCATCTAGATTTTTTACCATCCAATTGTTTTAGACACCCACTTATTTTGTCAATATTTTGTTCAGGTCTGTTTTTAAGAAAATATTCATGAAATTTCGAGCATATATTTTGAGGCCAGTCTGCTAGATCACAAGGAAATGGTGGAGCTTTACTTTGTTGAGAAGTTTCTTTGTCAATTTTCAATAAATCACTTACGACAACGTTACCATCATGGTCTGCGTGTTGGTGTTCTTGTAACTCGATGGTATCACTAATATTGCTCGTTGAAGCATTTACTTCCTTATCTTTTGATGGTGGTTCTGGAAGATCTTGTTGATTTTCTGGTTCCTTTCTAAGGAATGCCAACATTGCGTTTTTTTGTTTTTGTGTTACTAGAAATTTTGGTTTTTATAGTAGCCAAATTGAATTGGATAGTATACAAACTATCCAGCTATTTTAGTTTCCCTAATAATTTCAAGTAAATTAGCCAAGATCCTTGGTTATTTTGTAAACTAGCCGCTAATTTAGTTGAAAATACATTTTCAATTAAAATAGCTGACAGTTTGGCTAGTTTATAAACTATCCAGCTAGTTTATAAACTATCCAAGTTTGCACATTAGCCGTAACATATACAAAAATAATATATTAATTAATAATTATAACTTACCTTAAGTTAAATTTCGGAGTTCGGACAGCTTTTTCATTCGTAATTCGTAATTCGTCAGCAAAAGATTTGTCGGTACTTATAGCGGCATAAACAAAAACGACGTAAAAGAGACCGCCGATAATTTATGTTTTTGAATCTAACTAAAATTATATAGGTATAATATCAATATCGTTATTATACCAATCTAAGCCACTTTTATTTAATATTTAATTTTCTTTATAAAATAGGTACCTATGGCTTTATTTTAAATTTAAATTGAAATGGTTTATAATTTTTTTTTCAAGGGCTTTTTTCGGGCCCCATTTTCCTCCGGGCCCAAGGCCCGGGCCTTATGGGCCTTTAGGTAAAATAGGCCCTGGCTAAATCCACATTTAGATAGTGTTAATTTTTCTGTTTGTTTTAAGGTATTTCTGAAATTTTAATATTAAACTAATTACAATAAACCAGCAGTACATCTAACATACAAATACAGAAAATTAAAGTTGATTTTTTTTTTAAATACTTACTAATGACATCTTGCAGAAAAACGCACTTATAAGTCCTAACACTTTTTATTTACATTATATTTGTTATGTTTGTATGTTATTTATGTTTTTATGTATTTTTTAATGATAAAAAGTATTTTAATTCATAGGGAATAATTAGGTTATAATGCTCGGGCGCCCTTAAGCTAACAGTTTGGGGTGGCTCTAATAAGCTTTTTTAAAATTTGCCCCGGGCCCCGTAAGTATAGTATCTAGTTAGAGGAGCCAAATTTTTAAGTGCCTAAGGCGCTCAGTTGCCTTAAGCCGGCTCTGGTTCACAAAATTAGCTATTTAGGGGAAATCACTTAAATAAGGTACAAAAATATTTATTGTAAAAGCACCACTGTATACTGCCGTACTAAGCGCAGAAGCGGTAACTGCACATTTAAAGGAAATTAACATTTTCGCGTAATATGAAACTAGGGTTAAAAATCTCTACTTTAATAAGGTATTAAATCGGTATTTTGTCAGTAAATGATTGAAATATCAAGTTATTTTTAGCGGTATCTGTTACCAAACTGAGTTGGCAGAGCTATTAACATAAAAGTACCAATATCTCATGACAGCCATTATGTTAATTACCGCTTCTGCGCTTAGTACGGCAATAATGGAAGTCTAAAGAGAGGTGAAGAGCCAAGGGTAAGACGAAAAAAGAAGTAGAAGCGCAAATACAAACGCGACCCACGGACACGACTGTTTTCTCAAAAACTGGATTTCTAACCATAGGTACCTTTCCCTAGTCCAGGTCACATATAGTTATAATATACCCTATAGGGTATCAATTTAAAAATTATTTTTTTCTATTAATACTGTAACGTTTTTACTGTTCGTGCACTAAAACCTATTGTTTTAGTGTAACTATGTAAAAAACAATTTGAAGTTAGTTTTTGACATGAAACAAAAACTTGTGTTAAAAGGATTATAATCTTCGGCCTAGACCAAACCAATAGATAAATATCTTATGTCGGATGTCGGAACAGTATTATAATATTTAGCCAAGCTAAGAGAGGGCGCGGATTTTATAATTTTTTGACGTTTTTGACCTTTTTGACGTTCAATTATATCCGTAGTTATCGAATTTTTGTAAGATTTTGTGTATTTGTGTTTTTATTGTGTATTGTTTCTAAGGTTTGTATTATAATAATAATTTATAAACGACACTTTGACCGAATCATAATCTTTCAGATGGTAGGCATGTACCTAACTCGTTAAGGGATTAATGGACTAAAATGATTTTATCTTTTATTAATTAATAATAAAGTAAAATCGCGATTAGCAACCAATAATATTAATGGGTGATATTTTAACAGGCTCATAAAGCTATTAAATTTTATAGAATTTTTTTTTTGAGATTTAAAATAAAGTAAAATTGCGATTAGCAACCAATAATATTAATGGGTAATATTTTAACAAGCTTATAAGGCTATTAAAAAAAATTATAGAGAATTAAAATAAAGTTTACTTATTATTTTATGATAAATTTACTCTTTAAAAAGATATTAAAGACTATTTTAATTTTAAGTATTTCTTACTTTCCCGGTAAAACCATCAGAATTGTTACAAAATGTTGACAATGATCATACATTTTTTGTAGATCATTTTATTTTCTATAAAAATGTCATTATTTTTTTGTTTTAATTAAGATTTACTGGTTTAACCTGTATAAATATATTTTTATACAAATATTTTTTGCAATAAAATTGATATTTTCTTGAAATTGATTAGTATTTCAAAATTATTAATTTTTAAAATCAGTTACTGTAGAACTATAATTTTTAAAATTATAAAATTACAATTACAATGTGTGTATAACTTTTTGTTATAAGTCTGATAGTTTTAGGGGAAAAGTGATAAAAACTTGAAATTTACTTTAAATGTAATGTTAAGCTTGAATAACTTTGTACAAGTAGATTTATTATAAAATAATAAGAGACCTATTTGTAGAGCGTTAAATAATTTAATAAAATTATATTTTTTAAAAATGTTGTTTTAGTCCATTAATCCGTTACAAAGATATATAAATATAATATAAGTTATTTAAATGAGAAATAGAAAATCGCGATGAGGGGCCAAAATTATAACAGGCTCAATATTTTACCGTTATGCAACTATTAAATAGTTAATTTTTTTAATCATTCTGATTTATATTTTTTTTAAAATATTTGCATCGCGCAGGGGGCCCCTTATCGAACGGGGCCCTGGGCCCATAATGTCCATGCCTAAATCCGCCCATGTTTCTAAGGAAATAGTATTACATTTTAAGCCCCTAGAAACCAAGGAAAACAATTGACAAAATAAATGGAGTACAGAAATTCCTATTTTAATAGATAGTAAAAGGTACATTTAGTTACTTACTTACTAACGTCATAAACACAAACAATTTTTCCACTAAATTTTAAGAGTTTTAACGTTGAACATGATTACCTTGAAACTAAACAAATTTTTCTTAGAAGTAGTAGAACTACGCCTTGGCTCATTTAAAAATAACTAAACTTTTTTTACGAAAAAAATCTAATTTACAATTTAATATTTTTATTTATGAGTGTGCGTGAGTGAGTATAAGAACGTATGGCAGGCCCCATCGGCCACGCCTTACACTGATCTTCCAGGGATATTTTACCCCCTTTCGGTTCTATACGTCGTATCGATAAGGCCATTCCCGGAATTTTTGTCGCCGGGCTGACCATACGCCCAATTTAGGCTAGTGAAGTGTAGGACTAGGAGGGGCAAAAGTTGTTTTTTGGGGTCCTTGAACTGACCCAAAACTAAGTACAATCCGGACTCCCCCTCAACCAGGGTATTAGTAATGACCCCATTCAATTGGGGTTCATGAATGAGGCTTGGGTTTTTAGTACATTGCTTGGACATTCTTGCTGGTCTTGTATTTTATCCGGGTCTCTGTCCGGGTCTGCCGGAATTTAGAATCTGCTGCGCGAAGTTGTTTACCCCACTAGGGTGTTGTTTACTTTCCCCATTTATTTTATTGTTAAATTAATGTATTATACCATATACCATTAACCATTAATTAAATCTTAGCAAACATTTTATTTTGTACCAAGTTTGTATTATATGTAATTAATATTATACAAAGGATAAACCGGCCCTGTGCACAGTGTGTTAAATTAATTATCTAGCTAGACAAAACCTAAATGACATAAAAAATTATAAATTTTCTCTGTAAACGGGAAATTTGGGTTCACTGAATCCAAATCTGACATCCAAAATGCAGAAATTAAATTCGTTCATTACAAAATGGCCGGCCCCTTGCAATAAAAAATAAACTTTCGGTTTCGTCGGAAATTGGTCAACTTTCGTTTTTCCAAAGAAACACCCTGTATATTTTTGTATATTTGAAATCTGGAGAAAATTCTGAATCCGATAGATGCACATTCGCTACCATTTTGCAATTGACCTTAAATTTTTGTCCAGTTTTATTTTTTAAATCCAGAAAGCTGCAATTTTGGAGAATGAATTTGTTTTACCATCCAAATTTGCAATTAAATGCATAAATAGTAAATGTTGCTGATCAATTGTTTTTTTTAATTAACTCAACTTTTTTAAATACCATACAAATGTTTTTAAAAATCCAGATGTTTTCCCAATCAAAACCCACCAATGTCATAAAAAGTTGTTTAGTGTTTTCCACTAAAATTACACTTATGAAAAACTTAAATTACAACAAAAATTAAGATCATTTTAAAAATCCCGCGATAGTGTAAGTATTGAATTCAAAATTTTCTCCTGATTTGAAATATACAAAAATATGCAGAGTATTTCATTGAGAAAACGAAATTTGGCATTATTTCCGGGGAACCGGATACCGGGTGGTATCCATTGAAGGTTGAAATAATTATAAATTAACTCTTTATTATTACTCCCAAATTTCAACTCTATTCAAAAATTTACTAGTGGAGAAGGAGTGCGTCGGTTTTTGGTTACACCCTGTAGAACAGGCAAATTGGGGCAATAAATAAAGGCACATCAGTAATCTGTAGACGTTATAAAACAAAACAAATATTGATAGTGCACCCGATATTGCTCGATTACAATATTTCTTGCTTAATACATATTGTCCATATTTAATAACACCAAGTGAATTTCTATATCTATAGCCTGTTGCTGATTATTTATATTATAAATCCCGTATAATAAAAAATAAGTAATATATACCTAGATCCATAGCTGCACAGTTCAAAATTTGATTTAACTTGACACAATATCTAAATCAAACCACCTTTTTGCAACGCATACACGGCTAAGTATGTTTATAAAAAATGATACGCCCGGAAGTGGCGCCTGCATAGTGCTAAATACACTGTTGCAGTACGCTCTAAATAATGGAAATCATAACAGGGAGAACTGAAGAAGCCTATTTAATAAAATTTGTCTTTATTTCAGGTTGTTTTTAAATTAGGTTTTGCCTAGCTAGATAATTAATTTAACACACTGTGCTGTGGTTTAACGTAATAAAATTTGGAATACGGTCCTAATGGCGGGCGTGTAACGATGTTGCTTAAGTTTAATAGATATGGTTTGTTTAGGTTAACTTATTACGTGCTCGTTTTGTTTATTAAGAGACTTTCGTTATCTTTTAAAAGCTCTAATTTTATGGGACTGGCCTGTAAGTTTATGCTTATATTATATAATATATATATAATACAATAATATAATATTGTGACGTTCTTACTTAATTTGGTTTTTTTACACTCATACGCTGTTATCGATAATGATTAATTATTGCCAGGTTTTTGTTACAGATTTGCGTATTAGATCATGCTTTGATACTAATCAAATTCTGCGGATGATGGCCCCTTCCACTCCTGGTTAGAGTCGATTTTTCTTTAAATAGGTAATTCCTTGACCTGTCCCCTGTCACTTTATCACCCGTTGATTGCCTTTTGAGGATTTAATGTTTCTATTAAGCCTTTGGAGAACAGGTACCCTAATTTCACCTGTACAGGTATGTAGTAAACTAAACTAGTAGTGCTCACTGTTTGGCACCGCACTTTACTCGACTACACTGTATAATATACAGTGTATATGAGCGATTTTTGGGTTTCTTTAAGAATTTTATTGTGGATAGGTGCTAAAGGTTAAATTAAACCTCGAAATAAAGTTATTTAATATAAAAGATAAAATTTGGCTAACTATTAAATTAAGTCTTAAATTACATCACTGTATAAACGTTACAAAGGATTCTTGGGTTTTTAACTTTTAAGTTAAATTAAATTACATCCTACATTAAATTACTTTTCTGTTAGAACCAGGCTTAAGAGCGCTCGAACTCACACATCTGCTATCTTCCCCGTCTGATTTGAAACTGCAATTTAATATTTTTATTTATATTTACTAAAATATTAAATATTTGTATCCATAAATATATATATATATATACAGGGTGTTATGTAATTAATGTTATATATTAAAATACTGAATACCTTTTGACATAAGGAATAAAGGAAAAATATTTAAAAAAACATTTTTCCAAAGATAAAGAAAAAATATGCATTAGAAGTTTTTTATATTTTTTGTGATACGCCACTGGTTACACACTTGTTTATCTCTGCACACCTGTATTTTGTGAGTACATAGATACCAACCAACAAAGTAGCTATGCGCCTAGACCTAGACCTAGGGCTATGCGTTGCCAGATGTAAAAAATTGTTACTAAAAATTTTTCTTGTAAAAAATAAATAAAAACTCAATAAATACAAAAGTTTTATGCCCTTAAAGCTCTAATACCCTTCTGTATTTATTTACTGATCCAGCTATTAGCTTAAGCAATGATTAGAAAATTTAGTACCTTTGAAATTTGAAATCCGTAACCACAAAATTAATTTTTTCATCAGTTTTTTTCTCTGTTTACTCCGATGAAATTGGGACCAGTTCACAGGTTAAACTTTAAACATTTAATTTGTAAATAAATCCAAAAGCACTAAGATATTTACAATTTGAAAACATAAGCTAAAATTTAAAAGAAATGCACTAGATTCTGTCATAAAAGTTGGCAGATTTTGTTTGAATTTACCTTCAGTACAAAAATGAAATAACCAACAATTAATAAAAACGCCAAATTGACAATTTGCATTGTTAATTTTGTCATTTATGTAATTAAGCTAAATTTAAACAATGTTTGTCAACTTTTTTGAGAGATTTTCGAAACACTGGTTACCAACCATAACATAATAAATCCACCAGATTAACCTAAAGTTCCTAGTCGATCAGTGGCGTACTTTTTGGTAGGATAAAGTTTATTATAAATTATTTTTAGACTTAGAAAAAAAAGTTTCAGGTGCTTCTTTATGGACCCTAAGGAACAACCCATTTTAATATATAACATTAATTACATAACACCCTGTATATATATATATATATATATATATATATACACGTATTCATATAAAGGTGAGATCCTGATAAACCCTAGGCAACCTGAGATCCACTTAAAATATAGCATATTAGAAAAAACCAATAATACAAAATTAACTAAAACAATATTGTTAGCAAGTACACCAACAGAGGGGAAACATTTTTTGCAATTAAATAATACACCAAGTATATAACACAACACGAGATCCTTTAAAAAGTTAGTGATAGACGAGATCCGCCCTTGTATAAGTTGATATTATAACATTAAGCTGAGGTCCAACAGTGTTGCCAGTGTTTATTCTGTCACTGGAGGATATTTTTATGGCGTTGCCGCCTAACCATGAGTCAACAGTGATATGATATCGCCCCAACAACTAGATAACTTGAAACTCGAGTTTTGAGAAAATCCACTTTAAAGATTTAAAACGCAAAAAAATTACAGCTGTTAAGTAATCAGATAATATCATAGATGTTAAATATTTTTGATTACTTAACAGCTGTAATTTGTTTCGTTTTAAATCTTTAAAGTGGATTTTCTCAAAACTATAAATTTCAAGTTATCTAGTTGTTGAACTAAGGGGACGATATGACTTCTGATTTCCAAACTGTTCGATTAATAAAGTATTTGTCTTTTTTAATTCTAAATAGGTACTACAATTTTAAAGTTACAAATTGGATTTTCAAATGGACTTTTACATTTCAAATAAAACCACAAACAAATAAAAAGTGGCTTGCGTTTTCCGTTTGTTATTTCAAGCAAATAATTTTCTTCGTTATATGTTTAAATAATTTCGCGATCGTCAAAAAAATATATTTTTTCACATTTTTTACACTTGATATTGTTATACAGGGTGTCTGGAAAAAAGAGGCCAATCCTTTAACCATATATTCCTTGAGTTAAAACAATTACACTTTTATAATACCATTTTTTAATTTACAGCTTCATGTTCGATATACAGGGCGATAAAGTTTGAAATTTAAAATTGATTTATTTTAATAATTCGAGTAATTGATAAAATATTAAGTTCAAATTCGGTACACTACTTCAACATAAAAAGTTGAGGACAACAAAACAAAAAACAATTGTCAAAAAATCAAAATAGGGTGGTACAGTACTCACTGACCCCCACTCTTTTTAGTACGTGCGCCAGTGACTTCCAAACGGTATTTTTTCAGGTAGGTAATCACTTATTGTTGATTATTTTTTGTCTCTTATAAATTTTTATGGGTTTTCATACCAATTCCAGTGACCCATTCGAGTTATTAACAAGGGCTTTCTATACTATAAAGATAATAAAATCCCCAAGTACAATTCTGCCGTGCTTAATGAAAACGCCGTAACCAACAATTGTGCGATTTTTGCTTTACGGCATTTTCTACTAGAAAACGTCATCCTGCGTCTATCCCCGGTACTCAAAAAACCGTATCTATATATATACGGGTTTTTGAGTACCGGGGATAGACGCAGGATGAATTGTTCTAGTAGAAAATGCCGTAAAACAAAAATCGCACAATTGTTGGTTACGGCGTTTTCATTAAGCACGGCAGAATTGCACAACAAACTTATTTTGTCTTTATAAACTGATCTTTTAACAATAAAGTCCCTGTGTAGAAATTAAATTGATTTAAAAACCCTATTCGTGAAACCGTAAGCAAAAGTCGACGCCATACCAACCATAATTGGGTTGGATGTATACATCTGAAGATTTTGCAAATAATCGCTGCAGTAAAACTGGAGGATCAGAGTGTAAAACAAAAAATATAAAGTTTCAAAAATAAAAAAAGTATTTTTTTGTACTGCTTAATTACACAATTTCATGTACATGTACATGTACATTAAAAATTACCTGGATGCGGTCTGGATGGGTTGATGGTATCTTTGTAGACCAAAAAGTTATGACCATTTAAATGACTCGTTCGCGTAATCTGTATTAACATACTTCGCCTTTCACCAATAAGTAATATAATTTTTGTTTTATTTTTATTCAAAAATACAAGAACGTCAAACGGCAAACAACTTTATTGGAATTCGCAAATTCCAAACAATTTGAAGTAAATTATTTGGATTTGACATAGAAAAATTAAAAAAACGAAAAATCCTATACTTTGTTATCTATGTCGATCAATCCAACAGTTCTTTGTTTTGGGGAGGGAATAAATCCAAAATCTGCCAGAGAAGTGGTTACTCTACTAGGTTTAAAGATGTTAAATACACTGGGTATCCTTGATGTTTACATGGAAAATGTTGTTGTTCTACAAAATGACCCAAGCAATATTCCTGGAGAAAGCATAAGTGATATTTTAAGCCCTGACCCTGTCAAAAAAATGAAGTAATTAAGGCAAAACTGATTTAGATTTAATTTTTTACCAAATGTGATTTAATATCATATAATATTAACCTTTGTTAGAAATATAAACTAAAATAAAAAAAATATTTAAAATGGAAAATAGATATTTATAATATAATATTAGAATTCTACTAGAAAACTACCCAAAAAAATCATTTATAAAAATATTCTTATATATTTAAAAATATTATTTATATTAACACTCTACTATTATGCTTAAATACTTGATTTACCGTTTTAGTTGCAATAGTTCGTGTGAATTTGTTTACCTTATTGAATTCAAAACTTTTTATTTAAAACAAAATTTAATATTTAAATTGATTGTTATTATTTTGAAAATATTTTTAAATTATTTTTAAAAGGAATTATTTGCTGTTAATTAAATGATTATTTTTACAAAATAAGTCATATTTTTCATATAACCATATAAAAATACGATAAAACGTAAAATTTTTATGTAAAATATTAATAAATGCGACTTTTCTGGATGTTTTATTGGTTATAAAAATTTAGCATTTGATCATCAATTATAATTTTCCTTAAAAAAACATTTAAATAAATATTAATGGCAAAGTAATACAGATTAGGTACGCCAACGAGACAAACTTTAAACGGCCATAGCTTTTAAAGTCGAGCAAACTTTTTAAAATCCTTTGGGGGTTTTGAGTTTTGGTATCCTAGTTGTGTTTTATAAAGTTTTGCCTTTTTTAATTTAAAATACTTCAATATTAAACTTATTAAAAAATAAAATGTGTTTTGCATTTTTTGTTTGTTAATTTAAGCACGTTATGTTAAACAAGATATCGGCCAGACTTCTCTGTAACTATCGGTCCGATAAACCTTTCGCGCCTAAATTTTTAATAAATAATTTAATTTTTTAATGAATAATTGTTTATTTAAGCAAACTGTTTATTTACTGGTGTTTGTTTAAATATAATATATTTTCGAATAATATTGTCTTTTCTAATATTTTCAGTTTTATATTTTTATGTACTATTAATAATAATATAAATAATATTATTTATTTTTTAATATTGTCATTTTTATATTTTTATGTAATAATATTTAAATTAAGTTTTTATTTTGTAATACTTAAATATGGTCACCATATAAATACCTATATGTTATTATTTTTTTATATAAATATATTATTTTATATAAATATTTCTTTTTAATAAAATATGCTTAAACCTATTTGTTCTTGAATTTTTTTTAACCTAAAATTTATACAAAAAAATTGTTTTGTTTGGTAAGTATAATGCAGGGGTGTCAGAAAAACTTGATTGATGAATTTATTCTAAGACAATTACAAACAGCCTTTGTTAGTATAACACAAAAATTAGTCTTATAATTGAATTAGATAAGAGAATATTATTAAGATTTTGAGGTGGGGAATGGTTTTAATATTATTGCATGTATCATGACGATGTGGAAGTATGAATCTTATAAAAATGTTTTTTAATAATATTATTTTTTAATAAACAATAAAATATATTTTTATTTATTTATTTTACTGCTACAAATTGTAACTGTAATTTGTTTAATTTACGATAAAAAAAACAAAAATTTCTGTTAAACATGTTTATTAACTTCGTTGTAAAAAATATTACAAAACATGGAAGTGTTGATAATAATTATTACAAATTATTATAATATTTGAATCGGTGAGAATAAGAACAGTACAAGTCGAAAAATTTTATTTTAACAACTCATTTTCTAAAATCAATTTAAAAGTTTAAAATGCATTTTTGTGGGAAAATATAAATCATTTTACAAAATATGATTATTATATTTTATAAAATAATTGAAATATTCCCACAAAAATATATGTTGAACTATAAAACGGAAGAAGTCCAAAAGCTAAAATTTTGACAAATTATTTCATAAAATACGTTTTATAGTTCAAAATATATTTTTGTGGGAATATTTCAATTATTTTATAAAATATAATAATCATATTTTGTAAAATGATTGATATCTTATCACAAAAATGCATTTTAAACTTTTAAATTGATTTTAGAAAATGAGTTGTCAAAATAATATTTTTGGACATGTACTGTTCTTTTTCTCACCGATTCAATTATTACAACAAATTTAAAAACATTAAAATGGGTACATTAAAAATTGGTTAAAAATATAAAATTGAATTTAAAAATTACACAATGCAGGTTCCCGTGTATACCCTCTGGCATGACATTGGGCCCACAAGGATCGCCTTCGTCTTCTTGGAATGTTTGTACAGAAACAATTTACTAAAAATTCCACTTTAATACCTCGCTCATTTGGATTACTTTTTACTTGCACACATCTTATTTCAGCTCCTTGGGGACATTTCCTTTTAAATTCTCTTTGCACAGCAGAAATATACTGACAACCAGTTTCATATTCGTTGTTATCTCGAGTAAATGTGGCAATCCACCGATGGGGGTTTCTTCCCGTCGTTGTCATTGCTTCAACCTCACCCAAGATGTACCCTGCCGGTGTTGCATCTTGAATAATTTCCCTTGCTTGGTCCATATGTCGTTGATCCACATTCTCGGTACACGGCAAATAATTAATGGCCAATGCAGGAAGAAACAAATAAAAAAACACGTAAAAACTCGTCACAGTCGACATCTAAAATAAAATGTTACTTATTGTTACTTATTTTGACACAACTTTTTCCTAATAATTAATGGATTTTTAAATTACAATTAGGTTATTTTTAAAGATTAAAAAAAGGACTGTGGTTTAAAAATATTACTAAATACAAATAAACTAATAAACTTGTAAACTTATTTTATTTAAGCATATGTATTATTATTTATTATTAAATTAAATTCACTTTCAAAAATAAAAAATATTTACAATTTAGAAGTTATGCTAATCCAATATTAAATTAAACACTTACCTTTTACAACGAAGCACAGAGTTAGAGATGTTTAACAGAAAAAAAAAGAAACGAGTCTTTACTCGCCCATTTTATAGCATCTGCGGCACAACGTTGCCACTTTGATAGGATCTCAGCTTATGCTTTATTTATCATTGCTGCAAAATGTTTTGGAGCGCCACCTTGCATGAAACGCTTAAAGTAAATTTATATAAGAAAGGAAAAAAATGTGAAAAATGAGATCCAGACAAAAATTGCTAAACAATCATATTTAACACCACTGATCACTCTGACAAAAATATACACACGATGCAAGATGAGATCCGAATTCGGATCCCGACTTTCCAAACGGATCTCATCTTGAACGAAAAATATCATAAACGGATCTCAGCTTGTGCAAATTATATATATAT
Source organism: Brassicogethes aeneus (assembly GCA_921294245.1). Classification (NCBI taxonomy): domain Eukaryota; kingdom Metazoa; phylum Arthropoda; class Insecta; order Coleoptera; family Nitidulidae; genus Brassicogethes; species Brassicogethes aeneus. The sequence continues at coordinate 10,906,376 of OV121137.1, forward strand.
ATATATATATATATATATATATATATATATATATATATATATATATATATACTTAAGTAAATGTTGAAAACGAATATCTAAAACAGTGACCGTTAAGGTAGGTATGTAATTAAAAGATTTGAAGGAAAAGTACTATGGGTAAGGTCAATGTTATGAGTAAGTTTATGTTTTTACAAAATATAAGGTTTTTTTATTATGAATTAAATATTGTTCTTTAAAAAGAATAACTGGTCGATTTGGTATATTTCAGTCTTTGTATAATAATTATTATAATGGGATTTTGGCTGTGGACTTACAAAAACATGAGTATTCCCAAGTATACACAAAAAAGAAAGTCATAAAATGCCAGGTCTTTGTTCCGTATATTTATTTTGAGCACTTTGTTTCAACAAAATTGTTGGCAGTTTATACCAATTGCAGATGTAAATAGTTATTTTAAGAATGTACTTGAATTCTGGCCAAAATTTCTACGAATATGATTTTTAATACAAAAACAATTTTTGTCTTTATGTACTATTTAACTTTAAATTTTATAGAAAATCTTTGCCAAAAACGTATTATGTATACCTCATAATTTTGATCAACTATAAAAAAATAGAAAAATATATACCTAATAAACACATTAATTGTATTATTCCCGCTGCACAATAATAGCCCGGTAATGTGAACGGAAACGGGAGTCTTAACATTAAATGTGGGAGATACTTAAAAACCACTATTGATAGATAGGGTTCGCTGAGTCTCTTCCACATTTACCGTTTAGGTTCCCGTTACCGGGCTGTTGTGCAGCGGGGCTTTTCTCTTTTTTCTCTATTAAATAAAGTTAATTTGCAGATATTGCTAAAAGCCATAGCCATTAGAGATATGGAAACGCTGTACCTACCTATGTTTGGTATTTTAATTTAAAATTTTTAAATCCCTTGAAATTAGTTAATAAATTCTATTTTTAAGGTTAATTTAAGGTATATTTATCGTTTAAATTAATGTTTTAAATGTTTGCAATAATAAGAATAGTATAGTGAAAAGATCGGTGGTACAAATACCAATTAGGTCGTTAACAAAGAATATATCTGTATCCCAGAGTCAAACTTTTTTAAAAGCGCGTTACATATTTTTTGCCTACATTTTTTGCCTTTTTCAATGGTAAAAAACTAAGTATCATTGGAAAAGAGCGGAAAAATGTAGGTAAAAAATGTGTATACAAAAAAAAAGTATATGGGTCATTCCATATCAATTCACCAAATTTTAAAAATTGTGTTTTTTGATTCAGTTAAATTTTTGATATGTTTTTGTACGTATCAAAAGACGCCTAACCCTAAATTTTGAGCCCTTAATTTTCAAAAGCCCCGAAAATATGAATTTTTGAAAATCGCAAATACGATACGTTAATTTTCAGAAATTCGTAACTCCTGCTTAAATTATTTAGGGGTGCATATCCTAAGTACTTTGACTGAGCTTCACTCTATGCGAGGTAGAGCGTCGCAACACAGCCTGGCTGATGTTATGCCATGCAAATTATTGTAAATATATTTTCTCCGTGCAGATTGCCATTCCCTTCGAACTAGCAATTAATGGGCTATACGAGTTAGTTTTTGGTGAGATAATTGACGGCTTAGACACTGTGCTTCGGGGGATATTTGTGTGTATTATTTTAAAGGGAAAATTTTGTAAAAACCCTTTTAAAAAAAAACGCTTGGTGGCTTGCCAGCTGAGCTATCCTTGCTGTGATGTCAACTAACGAAGAAAATGCTAAACCTTGTAAAAGGTGTCAAAAAATTTCAGGTGTGTTTATGAAATGCATAATATGTGAATCCGTAATGCACCCCAGCTGTGCCAGAATTAAAAATGTTAAGATCATTAACGATAAACAAATTAAATGTTGTGAAAATATTATAAGATACTACTCAAGATGTGCCTGCGACAATATCTGAAGATGCCTTACTAGTAGAAGTTTTTTATCTTAAAGAGATCATTAAACAAAAAGATTTATTAATTGATAATTACAAATTAGTAATTGATTCTTTAAGAGATCAAATTATTTTAATAATTAAAAACAATGATAATTTTAAATCATTAGAGAAACAAAGCAAAGTAGATAAACAAACAAAAAACAAAAATATAAATAAAATTATTGAAAATACCACCAAAGTAAATTCCACCAAAGAAAATACCACCAATTGAAAACCGTCTGCGATAAACTTATAAATATAAATAAACCGATTGAGGCCTCTAAACCTGAAGCCTCAAAATCTGATTATTCTATAATAAAAAAAATCCAAATAATACCGGTATTGTGGGAACTCTCAAAAACTCAAATATTTGTTCTTTAAAGGTTGTCCCTAAAAAATCCTTTGTATATGTTTCAAGGGGGTGACATTCACAATATCGAAATTCATTATATCGAATTCAAAATATCGAACACTTTTTATCGAAAATCAAAATATCGAAAATACAAAATGTCGAAAATCATAATATCGAAAATTAAAATGTCGATTTGAAAATGTCGAAATTTTATTTAATCGAATTTTCAATTTATCGAAAATAAAATTTCGACCGCTGTCATACAGGTTATAACGAATAGCTGTCATCTTGGTTATGCAGGTACACTGCATTGTGCCATACGAAACCAACCCAAACTTAACAACCCAACCCAAACGACCCCGCCCCATTGGGCCCCTCCCGCCCCATTGAGCAATAGAGGTATAATATATCTAAGGGCAGGCTGGAGGGAGGGGCCCAATGGGGCGGGGTCGGTTGGGTTGGGTTGTTAAGTTTGGGTTAGTTTGGTATGGCACAATGCAGTGTACCTGCATAACCAAAATGACAGCTATTCGTCATAACCTTGAGGAATACTTTGCTACATTTAGCCTCTAGTTGAAAATGAGGTTAAAATATGCGACGGTTGAGCACACACATTTCTACGTCCGTCCGACGGTCGAGCACACACTTTTCTACGTCCGTCATTTAATTATTCGACATTTTCAAATCGACATTTTAATTTTCGATATTATCATTTTCGAAATTTTGAATTTTCGATATTTTGATCTTCGACATTTTGTATTTTCGATATTTTGATTTTCGATAAAAAGTGTTCGAAATTTTGAATTCGATATAATGAATTTCGATATTGTGAATGTCACCCGTTTCAAGGCTTGATCCCTCTACTAAAAAGACATCAGATAAACTATGTAAAAAACAGTTTTCCAGAAGTGGCTTGTGATGAGGTTGAATCTAAATTTCCGGAGCATTATGCTTCCTTCAAATTAACAGTTGAACTATGCAATTTTCAAAAAATTATGGACCCAGAATTGTGGCCCAATGGAACATACTTAGCATGGCTTTTTCATCCAAAAGCCAAAAATAAACTAGCCACCTAACAACAAGATACAAAAACATAAATATTTATTATAAAAAGGTCCGCGGACCAAATCAACAGATCTTTTTAAAAGTACGGCAGTCACAAGTTTCGATGTAAACATGCATGTTTAGCCATGGCTAAAAGAAGATATATGCAAGGCAGAGCTTAATTTGTCTAGTTTTAAAAAAGTTGTGTAAATATTGTAGAGTCTAACGTTGAGCAAGTGTTTGTTAATGTAAAAATAAATTCTAGTTCCTTTTTAATCGGTGCTGTTTACATTTCGCCCAATTCTTCTGTTGATGTTTATGAATCACACTGCTTTAGTGTTGAGGCAATACTGTATACCCTAAATGATGACGTAAAGTCAGTAATATGCGATGAGTACAACCTATCAAATACTGAGTAGATTAATTGTGATCTTAGTGTTTTTGCTTCTGGTCTTATAAGTGATAATTGTCGTATAGTGTCTGATTGTTTTAAATGTTTTAAAAAATGTATATAATAACTTACTTGATCTTTTGTTTAGTGGTGATTTAAATATCACTACAGAAATTGCTAATGATGCATTATTGCCATGTATATATTATAATAACATATTATGTTCGAGTTATATATGTCCCAAAAAAGAAATCGGTTAACCATCGGTTCCCGATATGGTTTTTAAGTGATTTAAAAAATTTATTTTTTTAGAAAAAAATGGCTCATAAAAGATACAGGCAGTCTCCAAATAATATAAACTATAGTAAATTTAGTCTCCTTAGAAATCAGTGTATAAGATCTTAACTAATAATTGTTATAAAAATTATATCGAATCTTTGGAACGAAATATAAATAGCAACCCCAAGTACTTTTGGAATTACGTAAGGAGTAAAAAAAGGGTAATTTTATGCCAAGCAAATTTTTTTATAATAATACATGGTCTGACAACCCAAATGAAATACCAAACTTTTTTGCCGATATTTATATTTCAGTATACGCAAACTCATAGTGATTTTTAAGTTACCTGATTTTTATTATACTAATAATGTAAATTTAAATATTTTTAAATGTTTTATTTTTAAGAGTGATGTCTTTAATGAGTTATTGCAACTAATTGTTTTAAACGGCGCCGGTCCTGATGGTGTCCCACCTTCTATAATTAAGGAATGTAGATTTTCTCTTACAAAACCAATAACACATCTTTTTAATTTATCAATAAAAAATCCGAGTTTCCGGCCATATGGAAGGAGACTTATATTATACCGCTTTAGGCTGCTATTACGAAAATCAAAAATGTGCTCGAAGAGCTGCAAGGGTGTTCAACGAAAATCACCCCGATCGCAATGTTTGCCACAAATACATCGGAGAATTAATCTCAAAATTTGTTAAAACGGATTCAGTTTTAAATAAAAAAAAGGCTTCCAGAGGACTTGTGCATGACGAAGGAGCTGCTATGGCGGTACACTGTTTAAAATATCTGTGGTGTAAAAAGTAATCTTAAAATGGTGTCAAAATCCAACACCAAGTGGTGTTAATATAACACCATGAATTATGGTTGAAAATGTGTACCGATCGCGGCAAAGGCGGTGTGGATCACGTGATGTTCTTAAATCTCGCCTCTGTTGACTTACATGAAGAATATATAAACTCAGGTGATCCTTTGCTTTGGTGTGACACTACAAGTTGTTCGATACTAAAGAGACCTTAAATAGGTGAAAACAGCTGTCAATACTTAAAGTATTTTAAGTTAGTGGAACGCACTAAAAACATTATCTCTAGCGAGTTGAAGGTTCCATTTTCTGGAATAATACCACTGGTAATATACTAGTAATGCGTCAAGGAACTTCCTGTTTCCTTTTTTTTTCCTTTTTTCTGTGTAGTATGATTTAATTTGACCACAAACACATAATATTTAACACTGAAAAGAAGTTCAATTTACACCAGGTAAAATTTATTTTAATACTGTGTGAAAGTTAAATTAACACCATTTTAGTATTTGAATTAACACCGGACCAACGGACCACATTTGTATAGACCATTTATGGTGTTAATTTGGTGTTAAAATGGTCATGAAATTTTGAACAGTGTATTGGGACATATCCAGCTTATGCCAAATACCCAGTCAATACTGCAACTTCCCGCGTGAACAGCACTAACGTGTTTAGAATTTTACACAAAAACAAGTTTCATCCCTACAAAATTCGGCTGGAACATGAATTAAATGATATGAATAAAAGACAGGAATGATTTCGATAAAAGACAGGAATTCTGCGAAATCATGAGTGACCGTCTTATTCAAAATCAAAATTTGTTGTACAACATTTCCGAGCCAACTTTCTCACTTAATGGCAAGGTCAATCGGCATAACTGCAGGTTTTGGAGTGATACAAATCCTCATTTATACCGGGAAGTTTATACTCAACATCCGCAGAATCTTGGGGAACTATTTAATTGGACCTCTGTATATTCAAGGTAATTTGAACAGCGAAATGTATCTAAACATGATGGAAAATGAAATTCATTCCTTGATAACCCAAACTTTGGAAGATGATCCCTTGCTTGCTGAACAGGACATTTCCAACAAGACGGCGCTCCTCCTCATTACGCAGCTCCAGTTCGTCGGCATCTAGATATGCGATATCCTGAATGTTGGATTGGACGGAGAGGTCCTGTAGAGTGGCCTGCCCAATCCCCTGACTTAAATCCACTTGATTTTTTTTTGTAGATTTTTGAGTTAGGGGTTGCAGAACTCAAGAAGGAGTAGCAGTAGCAGTAGCAGTAGCGGCAAAAGTTGTCCCCCTCGATATAAAACTTTACGTGTGACCGCGTTTTTTTCCAAATTCTTCCAGTTTTCGAAAAATTTAAGGTGGAAAGCACATGCCCTTTTTACAACGGAATTCAAAAGAGGCTTTTTTCTGATCACAACAGTATTTTAATATTAGTATGTTACATAGGGATATTTGAGCAAAATGGTATAGAATTCAAAAAACCCATAATTCAAAATAATGCATAAAAACAAAAATATGATTACCCAAAGTAGTTAAACTAAGTTTTCGAAATGTTCGCTGTTAACGGCAATCCTAAACGATTTTCAAATTCTTGTTTTACATTTTGCAGCCAAACGTCTTGAACATTATGAATTTCATCAACTATTCTTTCTCTGAGAACCTGATGACCTAATGACCCCATAAAAAAGTCCAATGGTGTTAGGTCTGAAGACCTAGCAGGCCACTCTATTGACCCACGTCTACCAATCCACCTGTTTGGAAATACCTGGAATAAGTATCTTGCTGGAACCAAATGGTGTCGTCTACTTCATTATTTTCCCTAGGGTACAATACCCTTACTGCTGGAACGATATCTGTCTTGGGGAGGTTAAAATATTGTTCTGCAGTTAGATTGACCTCAATAAAAATGATCCTATTATGTGTTGGTCAATTATTCCTGCCCATACATTTATCTTTTGAGGGTTCTGTGTGTGTGTCTTCTCTTTCCAATGCGGGTGTTGGTGGGACCAGTAGCGGCAGTTATGACGGTTAACAAAACCGTTCAGCATGAATGTGGCCTCATCCAAAATAAAAAAATAACTTGAGAAATTTGGATCCTGATTACAAAGTTCCATCAAATCGATCAACGATCAAAATCGTCCTCACTTAATTCTTGCAACAAATGCACCTTATAGGGATGTATTTTTTCTTTTTTAAATTTATAACTTTTGCATTGACCCATAACTGATATCGTTGTCTCGGGCAACCCCCGACAAGAAATTGTAGGTACTTCCTGGTCTTGCAATAGCACATTCAGGGCAACATCTCCAGCAGTGGCAGATTTTGGTCGACCGCTTTTAGTCCTATTTTTCACACTTCCGGTTTAATAATTTTTTTTGCTTAAGCATGATTGTGTCCGTTTTAATCAGACAAATAGCATCTTTCAAATTCTAATATAAAAAATGAATGGCCTTCTTGGGGGGCTACGTATTTATGTTGGCAATATCACTGTAAAATTTGAAATGAACCACCAAACAACTTTTATTAAAATCATTTTTAAATTTTTTTGATATTTCAAAAGTACAATAATCATTTAAAGTCTGTGTATTCAAGAAAACAATATATCAAACTTTGGTAAAAGAAAATGTTCGACGCCACGTGTTCATAAAGAAAATTGTCCATCGGCAAAATTAGAGAATTTGAACTTGGAGAAAAGACGTACGTGGCCAGGTTGGAACAATATTTTATAGTAAATAAAATAGAAGTGGAATTAAAAGTGCCAGGATTCGAATAATTTCCGATTAGTTGGTCTGCTAAAAGACTTCGAAACTTTAGCTGACTCATTGGTTTTGCACTCTTGACATCTTCTTTTTGTGGTTTTTACTGGAAAATGTGAAATATTTTCAAAATTATTTCTTATTGTTAATGGCCCAGGTCTTTTCCTATTCGAATAATTTCCGATTAGTTGGTCTGCTAAAAGACTTCGAAACATTAGCTGACTCATTGGTTTTTGTCTTGGATTGTTATTTTTAAGGGTTTCTTTGTACAATATATATGCATTGACAATGCTAGAATCAATAAAGTAATATAGGACTTTCATCCACCACCTCCTACTTTTCCAACTTAGATTGTACGCTGCATGTCTTTGATCAAAACGATCGACGCCTCCCATGAATTTGTTGTAATCCACGATAGACTTAGGGCATGTTACAGCTTCTCTTTTACCGGATTTATTTGTACGAAGGACTTCTCCAATTTCTGCAGCATTATGCATATTACTTGTTACTGTTACAGACTTAGTTCCCCTGTCCTTCCACTTGACAACAGATATTTCTTCACAAACTGCAAAATCTGATTGACCCATTGCAATTTTTTTATCTTCAAGTAATTTTTCTTTTGGAAAATGCTTCCGAGTTTGGCGAATAGTTCCACATCCAAATAGTGATTTGTCCGCTAATTTTTTCATTAGTGGAATGGTGGTGAAAAAATTATCAAAAAAGGCACAGAAACCCTTGTTTTGCAAATTAGCAAGCAATTTCAAAACTACTAGTTCTCCAAGTGTGTCCGACCCAGCATCATGCTCTTTTCCTTGATATATATCAAATGCATACAAGTAGCCCGTCTCAGAACATGCCAAAGCCCACACCTTGATACCCCTTTTTATGGGTTTCATTGGCATGTATTGTTTAAGGCCAGTACGTCCCTTGAAACCAACCATACTCTCATCTATGGCAACGTTTCTACTAGGTGTGAAAGAATTAGAATAAACTTCAGACGAATTTTGTAGAGTTTGTCAAAGTGAAGCGTTCCCCGAGCAGGCATTCTCTGATTATCGTTTAGATGTAAGCAACGGAGTATTTTTAAAAATCTTTTGATGGGAAAAACTTCTGTTATCCTTTCATTGTGAAAGTTACGATCACGTGACCAATATAGTCTCAATGAAGGCAGCTGGTTGAATCCCATTAGAATGAGTACTCCTAAAAAAGCCTTCAATTCTTCTACAGTAAGTTGTAAATTTATTTTTTGTTGTTCTGCGTATAAATTCGATTGTTAAACAAAATCTTGAGTGAACATTTTTTCGAAAAAATCAGAGGGATTTTTTGAATTTACCTTAAAAATTACTTATATTATATACATAGCTTGGATAATAAATATATTACTATACCTGTACCCTAGGGCCTGTCTTTTCTGAAAAATTGAAATTTATATATCTTGTAGGGGGCACAGGAGTCTTTGTCCAGATGGAAAACTCAGTAATTGGTTCTTCTACTTCATTCACTTCTTCGTCACTATCAGAAGATATTCTATATTGTAAGCGGATTGGAGAATCTGGCGTATAGGTTTTGTCAGCAATTGAATCGTCTGAATCATAATCCGAAAAATTAATTGGAAGGGCGAGTTTTGCCTTTTTTCTTGTTGATCTTTTGGAACTGTCTGATAGACTCGGGGTTACTGAAGGGGAACTATCTGCAGATAAAAAACTTGAGGAGGGTGTATCAGCTGATCCTGTTGTCTGAACGTCAAAATTGGTCATCCGCATCAGAATCTCCCGCGATATCCGAATTTTCTGCTTGGTCCTCAGTTATCTTAGCCAGCTGATATAATTCCTCTTCAGTGAGCGGTTTCTTCCAGTACCATTCATCCCTAAATTTTTGTTTATCCATTCTTCTATAAAAAAACATAACTTGGTATTTCATACTCATAGTTTTTTTAACTTCAATTGTATGTTGTAATTATAGCCCTTAAGGTCCTAAATACGGGCCTGCATTTTTTCTAATAATCAGGTAATATAAAAATTAAATTGACAAAACCAAAAACTAATTAGAAAAATATTATGAAAACAATTAGTACAATTTATGATTTTTTTTATCGTTATCATACCACAAAACATTATTTTCATTAGTAAAATCGTTTACATTCAAATGGAAATTAGGCAAAATTTTCCTAGCGCAAAAAGAACTGGATGAAAACTTGATGGTTATTTTATTAAGATATGTATATGAAGCATGTATTAAAATATGAATCCTAAACTAGGATTAGAACTTATAGAAAAAAGGATTCAAAATGTATACAAAATTCTCAAAATTAATTCCAGTTCATAAATATGTATATTTTTTTACTAAAAATCTGAGTACAGCACTAGAAATTTTAAGTTTTAGTTGTTCATTATAAATATATATATATATATATATATATAACTTATTTATTTCTTCGAAATTTCTTCTGGTTTATAAATATTAATGAAAATTAAATTGAAAACACTTAAATCTACAAAATTAAAGCTTTTTAAATCTTACTGGTATATATGGTGTACCACTTTTTAAAATAAACCCGCACCCGAACAAATCTTAAAATCGACTGATAACATAGAGCAACACATATTAAAGGATGATGTATTTGGGATGCATAATACCCAGATTTCAAGGTAAAAATATTGAACAAACAGGGTGGTACTAGGTTTATACCAAAGAACGCTAAAGGGTTAAACTAAGTTTTCGAAATGTTCGCTGTTAATGGCAATCCTAAACGATTTTCAAATTCTTGTTTTACATTTTGCAGCCAAACGTCTTGAACATTATGAATTTCATCAACTATTCTTTCTCTGAGAACCTGATGACGGCATTAGAGGCCTTGCTGAGCTTGCCTAATCTTTCCCTCTGGATAAAGAGAGAAGCAATGGCGAGCCATTTAAGGATGAGGGATGCCAACAATTGGTTAGGAAAAGGAATAACTTATGGTCATGAGGGCATCGCGGATATGGCTGAGAGGGAGGTCCCAATTAGCAGTATTAGAACGATGCCAGCAAAAGACCGCCTAAGTTTAAAAAAGAAGTTTTCCCTCACGATACCAACAAGAGAGCAGTGGGAGAAAAAGGATGTACACTTTGCACAAAATGCACTAGTGTGCTACACTGATGGCTCTCGTATGGCGAGTACACTGTCTTCAGGGGCAGGTTTCTGCGTGGAGGACAGGGATATCCAAAGGAGCTACCCGCTCGGAGGATATACCACTGTCTTTCAAGCGGAAGTGTTTGCCATACTTGAGGTTGCAAACTGTGAGGATATAAGAACAGGGAGTGAGACAGATATATACATCTGCTAAGATAGCCAAGCAGCTCTGAAAGCGCTTTGGGCAGCGAGAACCACATCGAAGTTGGTTCAAGAGTGTGAGGAAGCGCTGGAAAAGCTAGCAAGTACAAAAAGAGTGCATCTCGTATGGGTACCAGGTCATAGTGGGGTTGAGGGTAACGAACGGGCTGGCCAGATTGGGATCTGAAACCCCCTGTGTAGGACCCGAACCAATTTTTGGAATCACGAGAAAGCAGGTCAAATCAGCCCTAAATAATTGGGCTGATAAAAGAGCGAATGAAAGCTGGAGAAGAAGCGGTGGCTGTAGGCAGACCAGGGATTTTCTGGTCACCCTAAGCAAACCCAAATCCATCTGGCTTCTAGGTAGAAGCCGAACCTCCTTGGGCCCACTTGTGAATATACTCACAGGTCATGGCCTAAGGAAACACCTCACAAGAATAGGGGCTGAAACCAGCCCCTCCTGTACCCAGTGCGGAAGGGAGGATGAAACCTCCTTTCACTTCCTGGGACAATGTGAGGCTCTCGGCAGACTAAGGTATAAAATCTTTGGAGTGATGACACTCCAAAGGGAAGAGTTGGCCTCTCTTGCCTGGCAGGATATCCTGACCTTTATAAGAAGGTCTGGAAGATTCGAAAGGGCTGGTATGGGCGAAGAGGAAGATGAGGAGTAGTCTGGTTGGTTTAGGAGGGGCAGATAAAAAGGACCATGGAGTCTAATTGTCAGGCTTCGAGCCTACCCAACCGTACTACTACTACTACTACCTGATGACCTAATGACCCCATAAAAAAGTCCAATGGTGTTAGGTCTGAAGACCTAGCAGGCCACTCTATTGACCCACGTCTACCAATCCACCTGTTTGGAAATACCTGGAATAAGTATCTTGCTGGAACCAAATGGTGTCGTCTACTTCATTATTTTCCCTAGGGTACAATACCCTTACTGCTGGAACGATATCTGTCTTGGGGAGGTTAAAATATTGTTCTGCAGTTAGATTGACCTCAATAAAAATGATCCTATTATGTGTTGGTCAATTATTCCTGCCCATACATTTATCTTTTGAGGGTTCTGTGTGTGTGTCTTCTCTTTCCAATGCGGGTGTTGGTGGGACCAGTAGCGGCAGTTATGACGGTTAACAAAACCGTTCAGCATGAATGTGGCCTCATCCAAAATAAAAAAATAACTTGAGAAATTTGGATCCTGATTACAAAGTTCCATCAAATCGATCAACGATCAAAATCGTCCTCACTTAATTCTTGCAACAAATGCACCTTATAGGGATGTATTTTTTCTCTTTTAAATTTATAACTTTTGCATTGACCCATAACTGATATCGTTGTCTCGGGCAACCCCCGACAAGAAATTGTAGGTACTTCCTGGTCTTGCAATAGCACATTCAGGGCAACATCTCCAGCAGTGGCAGATTTTGGTCGACCGCTTTTAGTCCTATTTTTCACACTTCCGGTTTAATAATTTTTTTTTGCTTAAGCATGATTGTGTCAGGGGCTCCTTCTTCGGATACGTGGCATTAAAGTCCTTTTTTAGTCAGTATACCCAACAATGATTAAAATTTCAATTCTTTCTTTTTCAGTACGCATTGTTTTTTTTAAAACGGTAGCTATTTATTATACTATTAGCACACTATTACATGTGAAAATTGCACTAAATGTCGAATTAAAAATGAATTATAGGTTAACAATGTGAAGCCTCAAAAAAACTACAACAAAAAACTTGTATACAAATTTAAATTTTTTTAACGTTTAACGCTCAACTATAGTTGGTATACCTGGTATCATTTCTATCCTATTCCTATCTTATCGGTTCAATATTATTACACCGTTTTAATCAGACAAATAGCATCTTTCAAATTCTAATATAAAAAATGAATGGCCTTCTTGGGGGGCTACGTATTTATGTTGGCAATATCACTGTAAAATTTGAAATGAACCACCAAACAACTTTTATTAAAATCATTTTTAAATTTTTTTGATATTTCAAAAGTACAATAATCATTTAAAGTCTGTGTATTCAAGAAAACAATATATCAAACTTTGGTAAAAGAAAATGTTCGACGCCACGTGTTCATAAAGAAAATTGTCCATCGGCAAAATTAGAGAATTTGAACTTGGGGAAAAAACGTACGTGGCCAGGTTGGAACAATATTTTATAGTAAATAAAATAGAAGTGGAATTAAAAGTGCCAGGATTTATGTGTACCGGAAACACCGAAAATTTAAAAGTACAAAGTTCTAGTAGAAACAATGACGAGGCATTTGGAAACACCACCATCCATCATAACGGAAAGAGTAAAATTCCGAAAAAGAAGACAAGAGCAGGGTAATACTGTTGCTAGGGATTGCAATCCGTAAAAACCGTATCCAGTAATCCGCCGGATCCGGCATGAGTTTACCGGATCCGATCACACGCAATTAGTTTCAAATTGACAGTTGGGTTTCAAACTGACAGTTTGTCATTTGACTCGCTTAAGTGAACAAATTTGTGTTTTTGTCGCTGCTTTGTTAAGTAAATGTAAGTAGACATTGTTATTATTTAATTGATAGTTAAATTATTTTTTCTTGCATTTAGTTCGAAAATGATTTAAGTAAATTATAGACTTAAAATTAAATTGAGTAACGAATCCTTGCTAACGATCAAGGGGTAAAATCTTAGAGACCAACGTTCAATGTTAGTGGACGTTGTGTTGTGATTTTTTTCCTTATCAGTTGATATCAATAAGGAAAACTTGCTTAATCAGTGCTTTTCAATAAGAAATTTCTCTTAGCGATGCGTTGCGCATTACTACCCTTGTTATTGTTTTCCTTAGCGGTTAATTCGTAAGCGATTTTTAATTTTAAAATATCAGTGGTTTACTCCTCGCTAACGATGCATATTTATGATTTTGTTTATAATATAACTTTCTTATTACACTGATGAATAATAGTATATTATGTGTCAACTGTCACCTGGGTTTAACCTCACTTTTTCCCAATTTATAATAAGGCTACCCAGTAAGCACAAGCTAGCCGGCCCGCATACGGCCCGAATACGTTTTGCCGAATCGGCCGCGTGCAGCCCGATACACGTATTTCTTCCGGCTTGTAGAACGGGCATGTCTGTGTATAGTTGGCCGAGTGCCGGCCACAACTGCCTGGCCATTCAAAAAAAAGCCTACAGACGTCCTGGAGAGGTATATATATATATAGGATATCCTATAAGTTCAGTCCTGAAATTCTCTGAATGGCAAGATACTTCTTTAACACACTCGACAAGCTAGACATTATTCGTTACTGAGCAGATGAGGATGGAGATGGGAACTCCAAACAATTAATGTTTAGCTATGCCATTACGGACGCACACTTCCAACTAAATATTGCAACCAATCGGTATTTATAGTTAGCTCGCGTGCGTAAGCAGCCGTGAGATGTATCGCTTATTCCGCAGCAGGCCGTATTCCAGCCGTAAGCGGGCCGGCTAGGGCAAGCCAAAGGATTTTGCAGCGGCATGCCGTATTCTGGCCGACTTCGGTTAGAACATGGCTAAACGGTACCGGGTTAACATATCGCGGGCCGTAAGCGGGCCGGCTGGGGCAAGCTGAAACGCCGGTCAACCGCCCAAAAACCACTGTTGTTAACTTCAGCCTGTGACTAAACCGCCATAGTCACAGCTTGTCAACAGAGGAGTAGATATATACATTTGTTAAATTTGTTTTGATTAGATTTATTGATATTTACAAAATCTTTATTTGTATAACTGAGTTTGAAATTTACTACTGGTAATTACTAGATATAGCACATAAAGTTAGGCCTACGCTTGGTGGCGGAATATGTTGGTATGTGCATAACTCTTTAAAAGCTCAAATGTTAAATTTGCATTCAAGTTAGGATAAAAGATTAGAGCAGTTATGGATTAAAATTAATATAAATAAATCCAACTATGCTTTTAAAGTTATTTACAGGCCTCCGGATCCTAATATCATGTTAAATGACCTCGAAGAGAGGTCAAGCCAATCTGGATTATCATAAAATCGTTTTTGTAGGTGACCTTAACATTAATCTGCTAACAAATTCAGCAATTAAAAATAAATTAATGAATTTATTAGAGGTATATAACTTCAAACAGATAGTACAAGAACCAACCCGGGTGACAGACACAACTGTATCCTTAATAGATGTTATTTGTATCAGCCAGAATATGGAGTTCTGTGAATGTACAACGACTGACCTGTTGGATATGTCTGATCACTTGCTTGTAAAATGCAAACTCTTTATACAAAATAACAAAATACCACCAACAAAAATTACTTTTAGAGATTTCTCAAATTTTAGACATGGCACTTAACGTATATTATAAATCTCTCATTTGAAACTGGTATAGTCCCGGAGTTATGGAAAACAGCAAAAGTCATACCAATACCTAAATTAAATAAACCAACTGAACCTGCTGACTTTAGGCCGATAAGTATTCTACCCATCGCATCAAAAATATTGGAAAAAATTGTCCACAATCAAATAATAAATTATTCGGAAATAAATATTTTACCTTCTATTCAGTCAGGTTTCAGACGTAAATGCAGTACAAATACAGCATTATTAAACATCACTAACGACATCACTAGGGCAACAGACAACTCCCAAGTAACATTACTGGTTTTATTAGACTATAGTAAAGCTTTTGATGTTATAAATCATGAACTCCTACTAGCCAAACTTAAATATTATTGTTTTAACACATCTGTCATAAACTGGGTTTCAAATTACTTGGCCAATCGCAAGCAATGCGTTGAACTGAACAATCACTTTTCAACATTGTCGTGCGTTACCAAAGGAGTTCCCCAAGGAAGCATTCTTGGGCCGCTACTTTTTACGATATTTACATCGGACCTTTGTAAAATTGTATCATCCAGCACCATTCATCAGTATGCTGATGATACTCAGCTATACATCCCCTGCCCCCCAACAGGCATCAACTCAGCAATCCGAGACATCAATGAAGACCTTGTGAGTGTTAGTGAATGGTCTAAGTGTAATGGCTTATTTTTAAGTCCTAAAAAAGTGGCTATATGCATCGGTATGAATATTCTGCAATCTAAAGCACTAAGTTATAAAACCTGTGATATTATGTTAAATGAGTCTGTGATAAAATTTGAAGACTATGTAAAAAATTTAGGAGTTTTAATGGATAAAAACCTTTTATTTGATAAACATATTTGTCAACTTATAAAAATGCTTACATTAAACTCAAGTCAATATATAGTTTTAAATATCTTTTAAATAATAATGTTAAATGGAACTTGTCAAAAACCCTAATTTTAAGTCCTATAAATTACTGTTCTTCAGGTTACTATTTTTACACTAGTTTATATTATCAAGATCGACTTCAAAAACTTCAAAATTCTTGTTTAAGATATTCTTTTAATGTTACTAAACAAATTCTCAAATGCAATTCTATGTTTTTGTTACAATATGCTAGTCTTGTCTTTAATGTTTTAAAATATAAAAATCCACATTACCTATACATATTGTTAAGAAGACTTTCTTATTACCACAACTTAAATACTAGAAATAAAAACCATTATTCTATTCAAATACACAAAACTTCTAAATATGAATGTTGTTTTGAATATTTGGCACCAACAATAGTAAATAGATTTTGTGAAATATTTAATTTAAATAACAATATTGTAACTTTTAAGCAATCTCTTAAATGTTTTTTGTTAAAACATCACAATTTATAAATAATTTATTTTATATATATATATATATATATATATATATATATATATACCTATATCTCTATTTTTAATGTATCCGGGTTTGAGTGGAAGAACAGCATGCTGCTGAACTCACAGCATTTGTAAAATGTACCTTTTTAGTTTTACAATAAAGTTTATTATTATTATTATTATAAAGTTAATAATTAAATTAAGCTACAAACATTGACTGAATTTGGCGGGATCGACAGGAATTCGTCCGGATTTCTATGGGCAACGGCCCTTTTTGTGTATGTTATATTCGCAATAGACGAAATCGCCGACTGCCCTAATTTTTTGTCCACAACGCGTTATGACGACACTAAAAAGTATTTTATTAGAACAATGTTTTTATTCAATTAAGGAATATCTTGAACATGTTTTTTAACCCATACATAAAGTTGTATTCTCTTTTAAACACTGTTGTTGTTTGTTTGTGTTATTTATAAAAATTTTATTTATGAACAAAACATATGTATTTTTATTTACTATGTATTTACTTACTATTCTCTAATATTATTGTATACTTTTTTTTTGTCCTGTCACAAACATATTGTAATGTTGACCGATAAATTTATTATTATTAATATTATACCTACTGCTTTTTTCGCATTCAAAAATATATATTATTGTTGCTTAAGGTTTATAGGAGTATATAGTAGAAGTTTGCATCCTAAAATAGTTACATATTTTTGGAAAAAAATTAATTTTTATTGCATACCTATAGCCAGTTTTAAAAATAAATCTAATTTAAAAAAAGTTTAATAACGAAGGCAAGGCATTTATTGAGGAAAAAATAAATGTTCTATTTTTATTACTTATATTATTTATTATATTTATTTATATGTACCTAACTAAGTACTTATAAACATTAAAAAACAAATGGAAACTCTTGGGAACTTAAATAAAACATGGGTCATCGGCATTTTGGCAGCTTTCCAAACCATCAACGGTTTCTTCTACTGAGGATGAACCTTTCTGCAAATGTTCTTTGTAAAAATCTAGTTGTGGAAGGCTGGTCCAATTTTCTCTATAATGTTTTGCAAGGAGACCATTAATAATATTTATATCCCCAGTGTTTTCCCAATGGTATTTTCCTAGAAAAAAGACAAAATTTTTTCTTACAAACACTTTTAGCTTTTTCGACGTCAACGCAGTAATTGGGTTCACCTTGGATAAAACAACTAAAGCGGCAGTCCCATACTTATTAATTTAAAAAAATTATAAGGATAAGAATTTAAGGGATACCTTGCAAGTTTTTCAAAGTTCCTTTTATGTTTTTCTGGCTGAACAAATTTCTTGCATCCTTTTTCGTGCGGACTAGATTTAATAGGCACTATATTTTTACCTCCTAACTCCATAATGATTAAAAATAATTTAAAAATTCCGCAATTTGAAAGAAAAACACCTGTTTCGTCGCTTAAATCCAGTCCAATGAATATGCGTTTCAAACAGCTGTTAAGCACGTGTTTATCACGTGGGCAACGAGCGAATAATTTGATTGGCGGCAGAGCAAAGAGCGAGTTTTGCAAGTAAGAAGTCAAAATAAAGAGCCAGTTTTGCATATAACCGTTATTTTCTAGACACTATTTGCATGCTTTAAAGGAAATTTTGCATATGTTTGATTTTAATTTTGAAATTCTCGTTAAAATTTAAATATGTTTAAACAAAAAAAAAACAATTTTATAAGGTTTTGCCGATTAGCGAGTTTTGCAAATAATGGACTCATATACAGTTCTGTATAAGTATCACGGAGTATACGAAGCCTGTACCCGTATCTGCCAACAATGGAAAATACCACGCTGCAGGGGTAGGGAGAATTTTTGGCGGGGGAAATAAAGCGGAAATTTTAAATTTTCATAATATCTACTCTTTTTCAGAGTAAAAATAAATGTTATATTCCAAAAAATATGCTTTGTACTCGGCATGACGTAGACAAAGAGTAAATATTTTGGTTAACACATTTATTCTAGAAATGTTATTTGAAGTCTGCATTTTTCTTTGAGGCAGTTTTCCAAGTTGTCAAGAACTAAAACTTGGTTTAAATAAAAAAAATCATTTTAAATACCTAAGTGAAAAACTAATTCGATGGTTACCTACTTTGCTTTGGATTGCTTGTGAAATTAATAACCTGATTATGATAGATTTTCCTAAGTAAAATCTATTTAATTTTGTTTTTGACTGTTGGGATTTTAAATCATTAATCATCAGTTTTTATCGGTTACAATGTAAACTGGACTATATATTTCGTTTTTTGGACCATCCCCTTTTTTCCCAGTCGTAAAAAAAACGAAATAATTTTTTTTTTTTGAAAAATCTAGTGGCCCAGAGAATTTTGCCGATCACCCGGAGAACAAGAGATTCTCTCTCAGCACAGTTTACCGCGGTGGTCTGAAAACCTACTTTTCAGGTCAAAATTAATTTGTGAACTTAAAGCATTTTTGTTTTAATTTGTAAAGAAAAAATAGTCTTGGCAGTGCTATAAACCAAAATAAGTTATGTATACTTTACCTTTTTAGTGTTAGACTATTTTAGTAAAACCATATTTGTGACCTTATAAATAGACATAAAGCTTTAAATTTAAAATTATTTAATTTAGAAATAAAAAATGCATTAGAATTGACGAAAATTGTTAATTTTACAGTACTTGCCCCAAACTTAAAAAAGCAATTTTTGGATAACATACTACAAAAATTATAAATTTTATTTTTTTAATTTGCCATGAAAATATTTTGTTGTTGTTTCTTTTTTATTGGGGGCTAAAATTAAATATGACAATTTTTCTCAGTTAATTTTTAAAGCATATTACGGGCATATCGCGATATCCCAGATATCCTAGACCATGCATATCCCGCATGGTCTAGGATATCTGGGATATCGCGATATTTAGTTTTTATATGGTTTTTAAGTAGCTCAGGCAGGCCAATTAATTATAATTACTCTAAATCTCTATTCCTAGGAATGGTAGCTACCATCTCCTTTAGAAGTTTTACTTCAAAAGTGTGCTTATAAAGGAGAGACACTCACTTTTTTTTTAGTTTTTATAACATTGATATTTTTTTGGTTTTTATAACATTGATATTATTAATTTTTTTTGTATATATGTAACAGTCAAATTATACATTTCAGTAGATGTATACAAAAACTAGCTGGTGTATACATTTACGTGATAAATTAGTGTTGGTTGGTTTTGTGTGTTAGATTGGTTTGGTTGATTTGTGGGTTGGGTTGGTTAGTTTTATTTTATGTACACTTTTGCTACTTTTGTGAAGTGAATGTAAACATCTACTAGTAAGTAAGGTAATGCGTTTCTGAATACATTTACGTATCGAAATCAGTTATTGTATTATACAATTAGTATACATTAGTGTATACATTTACGAAATTAACATATAGAGGGCGTCATATCAGAAGGGCGAATGAATCAAAAAGTAATTTTTACAGGAAATCGAAAAAACACCTCAAAAATCAAAAGTTTTATAAAAATTGCTGTTTTTGCCAATATAATAAGACCATAACGTTACAATTTATTGGAAAACTTAGCTCTAGTAAAATACCAACAGAAATAATATTATTATTATGATTTTTGTTTAGTACGCCCTAGGGCGTAGAAGCTTCTGATATTAGGATGTTTAGGAAATGTTCACTAAAGGTATTTAAATAAAAGACATATATTCGGAAAATTATGCTTTATTAACGAAGCGAAACAAAAAATTGTTGCATTAGATAAATTAAATTAATTCCGGCGCCTTTTCCTCTTTATATGTTGTTCTCTAACTTGTTGAAAAGACATCTCGTCATCAGATTCTTTATCATCCAAATCATGGGAAATATTTATCACTGGTAAAGAAACATAGAAATCTTCTGAAAGGATGACAGCATCTTTGCCTTGACACAGACAATAAATTATCATACTTCAATTTAGTTATAGGAATTTTTCCAGAATATAGAGAAATTCTAATATTGATGGAGGCTTCTTTAGATTTCCGACCTTTACAAGTAGTTATAACAGTGGAAAATTCTATCCAATATTCATTTTTATACAAAAGCGTATTAGGTTTCGATTTTTCCACTCGAACCCATTTTACCTGTTTTCAACCCAAAGTATTCCCTTTAGTGGTCCCGACTTTTATAATCTTTTTTTTTACTGCAGTTCTTTGTAATTTATGAAGGAAGTATGGTCATGTGAGGTTTTTTTAGCTGCCAATTTGATAACGTTTATCCAGTCATTTGGCCAATCAATTTTTGCATATTCCGCTGCATACTCAATTGTAGCATGCATTGAATCACATTGTATGTGCGTGTATCCAGGCTCAAGAAATTTTATATCAATAATTTCAATATTTTGTATGGTTTGAACTGCTTGCTGGACCAAGTATACCATGATAGCATTCCTGTTTTGTCCTGGACAACAATCCGAATGTAAAAGTACATGCTTAGTATTTGGTGGTAGCTCTTCAAGAAACAGTTTCACGCAGGTCGATATTTCGTTTGCCCCTCTTTCACCCTCAAACTCGGGCCAAATATAGCAATAACCCTGTTTGCTCTCTACGTCAAAAACGGTTAAATTAAACATTGCTAACTTGCTTTTATAAAAAATAGGTTTTTCATGGAACAACGGGCTATATAGAACTGCTTCAAGATCAAAGTTTGCCAAGACGTACTCCCTATTCTCTTTTGCTCTTTGTGCATCCCTAGCCTTTTCATCGTTTGCTGCTACTTTTCTGCGTATGTGCAATTCATATTCCTGAATCTTCTCTGGAGTTTTGTCAGATTCTGATAATAACTCGAAATGATGACACCAGCATTGATCTTTTCGCGGAATATGAAAAGCTATATTTTTTTTAATCACGAGTTCCTTAAAGAGTGCAAATGAAATTGGTTTATTATTATTGTTGAGGTTTAGTGGACTGTATCTATTACAAAGAAAAAAACTGGCTGATGTTTGCCTATTGGCTGGTTTGTAAGATAAAGCTGATTTCGAGAGAGATTTTATATTCGACGTGTTTATGAGCAAACTTACCAATAGTGTAGAATCGTTCGTTTGCCTTTTCTTGGTTGATATCCATAAAGCACGTTTTCAAACACTTGAGAGCGAGCACCGTATCATCCTTGCTCGACGAAGACTAATTTTCCACTACTACCTGTTCGCTCAACAAACTCTGCGCGCGCAAATTTTCAATACACGCGAAATAATTAACAATTTATTTGCTCCCAATCCCAGCTTACGAAATATAAACAAATACCCGAGAAACTAAATTTAATAAATTTACCAATATTCAAAAATAAACAAAAAAAAAACAATATGCGATTACGCAACATAACCGCCCACCAAAATGCATAGCATTTTCTTAAGCAACATCCATATTCGGCAATGGACAAAGCTTGGTTAAGGGTCGTTTAATAACACCCTTAGAAGTGCGAACGTCAACAACGCGTAATACACCGTCAGCACCAGGCTATGTCTTCTCAACGCGGCTTACATTCCAACGGAGTGGTGGAAGGAGGTCGTTTTTTATTAAGACAACTGAGCTAACAGCAATCGTGGTAGAAGGGTCTAGCCATTTACCTCGTTGCTGGAGAGTGTGTAAATATTCCCTATACCATCGAGTCCAGAAATCCTGGTGCAAGCGCTGTATTAGCTGCCAGCGAGACAAATGACCAAGCTTAAGGTTCTGAAGGTTGGCTTCAGGAAGGCATGTTAAGGGCTCTAATGTCAAGAAATGACCTGGGGTAAGGACAGCTAGATCATTCGGATCACTGCTGACCGAGCAAAGTGGTCTTGAATTTAGCACAGCTTCTATTTGAGTTAAAAGAGTATATAGCTCTTCGTATGTTAAAATTTGTTCACCAACAACTCGATGCAGATGTGTTTTCACGGATTTTACCCCTGCTTCCCATAAACCGCCGAAGTGTGGGGCCGAAGGAGGATTGAAAACCCATTTAATTGATTCGGTTTCAACCGATTCTTTAAACAAATCACGAATATGAGCTGCAGCACCCACAAAATTTGTGCCACAGTCGCTAAAGACCTGAGAGCAACGGCCTCTGCGTGCCATAAAACGACGAAAAGCAGCGATAAAAGCTTCAGTTGACAAATCTGAAGCTAGTTTCACGTGTAGCGCCTTTGTAACATAACAAACAAAAAAACAAACGTATGCCTTGAGTGATTTTGCTCCCCGCAATCGGCTTAGGGTAATTGCAAAGGGACCAGCATAGTCCGTGCCTACTAGAGAAAAAGCCTTGACTTGAGATACCCTGACCGCCGGTAAATCGCCCATGGGAGGTTGACAGGGTTTCGGATTAATCTTCCAGCACTTAAGGCAATGAGATAAGACCTTTCTAATCGTGCGTTTAGCAGATAATATCCAAAAATTTTGGACGAGTAAAAAATGCAAAGTTTGAAAACTTGGATGAAGATGCTTTTCATGCGTAGATATGATGATCAACTCTGTTAATCGGGACGAACTAGGCAATAACGCAGGAAATTTTGAGTCATATGAGAGTTGAGAGTGACGTAATCTACCGCCCACCCTGAGAACACCATTTTCGTCAATAAATGGACTAAGTTTGCGGAGAGATTTGGGCAACAATTTATTCTGAGAGATAAGAGAGATTTCATGGGCAAAAGAGCGATTTTGAGTTAATTTAACAAGAGCTATGAGAGCCTTGTGAAGATCCGATTGCGAGAGGGGGTTTGACGAGCGGTCCAAAGGATGGCGACAATATCGAACAAATCTTTTGGCGTAAGCTACGACACGCAAAATTTTGTCAAACGACGAGAATTTATTGACAAGGTAATCAAATGAGTCCTGAAAGATGACACCAGGGAGAGACACCCGCTGTTCTTCCAAAAGTCCTTCTGGAGAGAGGCTATAATCAATCCTTTGAGGGTTGATTTCTTCCGAGGAGTGAAGAAACTTCGGTCCCGCCCACTATTGAGCGTGCTGAACCAACTCTGCGGGCAGCATTCCTCGAGAAGCGCAGTCTGCTGGATTATCTTTCGTTGAGACATGATGCCAATTTTCAGGGGCAATTCTTTCCTGAATATGGTGAACGCGATTGGCAACAAACGTCTTCCAACGATGTGGAGAAGATTGAATCCAAGAGAGAGCAACAGTTGAGTCAGTCCAAGCGAATACCCTTTCAACATTGAGATTTTTGTATGTAAGCATTACCGATTCAAGCAAATCTGACAACAGAAGAGCACCGCATAGCTCTAATCGGGGAATCGATAATTTTTTAAGAGGGGAGACCTTAGATTTTTCAGCGATAAGAGCAACGTTGGTAAAACTAGGACAAATTACGCGTAAATAAACGACGCAACCATACCCCTTGTCAGACGCATCGGCAAAGCCGTGGATTTCACATCGTAAGCAATTATCTAGAGTTATACGATGAGGAATTTTTAATTCTGAGAGAAGAGATAATTCGTTTTTATATCTCGTCCATTTCTTTAGGATTTCTGCGGGAGGAACTTCGTACCAATCTAAGCCAATCGTCCAGAGATGCTGAATAAGATATTTGGCGAATAAAGTGAGCGGAGTAAGAAAACCAAGAGGATCAAAAATACGAGCCAATTCAGACAATATGTTTCGTTTTGTGCAAGGCTTATCTTGGGGTTGAACAACATAGGAAAACAGGTCCTGTGTTGGAAGCCAGCGCAATCCCAAAATCTTGACAGTGCTATCACTATCCAAATCCAGAGAAAGAGCTTGAGGATGTAAGTGATCTTCCGGAAGGGCTTTGAGAAATGATGTGCTGTTACTAGCCCATTTTCGAAGTTCGAAACCGGCAGTTTTTAGGAGCTCGACCAACTCCTTCTGGGTTAAAAGCGCCTCGTCAAGATGATCACAACCTCCAATGATGTCGTCCACATAAGTAGCTGTTTCTAACAGTTTAGCAGCCCTGGTAAAAGAAGGTCTGTTTTCCTCTGCCAGTTGCAGAAGCGTGCGAATTGCGAGGAATGGGGAGGACGAAACACCAAACGTGACTGTATTGAGAGTAAAATCCTGTAATGGGTCTGAGGGTGAAAATCTCCACAAAATACGTTGATAATCGCGATGTCGTTCATTTATTAAAATTTGAAGAAACATCTTCTTAATATCCGTGCAGAATACAATAGAGGGAGTACGAAAATCTAGCAGAATGGAGAAAATACTCTGTTGAAGCTTGGGGCCAGCCAACAAAGCGTCATTTAATGAGTTGCCGTTTACATCTTTAGCCGAAGCATCAAAGACTACACGTATCGGGGTACTAGAGCTATCGGGTTTAAAAATACAATGGTGAGGGATATAGTATAAGTTCAAAGAGAGGGGAGAATTGGCTAGAGACATAAAACCAGACTCTAGATATTCCTACATAAATTTGGAGTATTCGTTATAGAGAAGAGGGTTACAAAGTAGTCGACGTTCCAAGGAGGAAAAACGCCTTAGAGCTAGAGCGCGGGAATCAATAAAAGTGGGTTCAGAGTTCTTAAAAGGGAGTGTTACAACAAAACGACCATATTCCTGCCGGAAGAAAGTGCTTTTAAAAATTTGCTCACATTGAACATCGTCTGGGGAGGCTAAAGGTTTACTAGGAATCTCTTCGATTTCCCAAAATTTCCTTATAGTACTATCTAGTGAGTTATCCAACAAAGTCAGAAAAGAGTTAACCTGGGGAGAATGAGAAACATTTACCTTACCCATTAAGATCCAACCGAACACAGTATTTAACGCAGTGGGCTGATGAGCTTTGCCCTTTATGCGACCTGTCTGAATAATGAGGGGGAAAATATCTGCGCCAAGTAACATATCAATGTCCCCTGGTTCATTAAAATTGGGATCGGCCAATTTTAAGTTGACTATTATAGTCAACTTAAAATTGGCCGATATAATATGTTGCCAGTTGTTTGTACACAATTGAGAAGACGGCATGGCACTGCAAATTTTGGGCACGACAACTGCGTCCAATGGAAAACTGGGAGAACCTTGATCTCGTGGGCAAACTTCGCATGCAACTCCAAACAATCCTCGGGACACGGTGTCCCCCAGGCCACAGATCGAGAGAGACGTGGAGGACTTGGGTAGCCCTAACTGCTGATAACATTTTAAAGACATGAAGCTTGCCTGAGAGGCACCATCCAACAAAACACGGATATTTTGTAAAGATCCATGCGTGTCCTTCACTCGGACGACAGCGGTCGATAGGAGTACCGTGGAGCCCGAGATTAAAAAGTTTGAGAGAGAATGAGCAACATTAGAGGTGTTTTGAGAATTTGAGGTCGAAGCGACTATTGGAGCATTATTCTCAGGAGGTAAAGAGTTTTCAAAATCAAAATGTATGTACAATCCCTAGCGACATGTTTGTTGCCCAAACAATTTAGGCACCATTTCTGCGCCTTTGCATGGTCATAGCGTTGGTGAGGAGATTTGGCAAGAAATTGGGAGCACGAATAAATGTTATGACTTGTAGATTTGCAAAGGGCGCAAGCTATTTTTTGAGTATGAATCATAAACGAAGACGATGGTTTGGGTTTAGAGGCAGAGAACGGGGAATCTAACGACCTTAACGTTTTGCGTTGGGTGGAACAAGCAACTGCATCGAGAGCATTACACTGTTTTAAAATGAAAGCTTCCAAGGATGTAAACTTGGGATCTGTGTGGTTATCAAGCCCACTTTCCAGTTCAAAACGAGTTACAGTGCCTATGTCCAAGCATTTGTTAAGTAAAAATAACAATACGAAATCCCAATGCTCAACCGGGTATTTCATATTTTTTAAAGCGGCTATATTTTCAGTAAAAGTATCCAGGAGTTTTCTTAAATTTTGTGCAGTAGCGCGATTTTCGCCGATACGAGGGGCGTTATAAATTTCCTCTAAGTGTGCATTTGCAATCAAGCGCGTATTGTGATATCTTTTAACGAGAGCATTATAAGCTATATTGTAATTATCTGAGCCTAGCGGAGTACATTGTACTAGTGTAAGAGGAGGACCATTGAGAGAGTTTATAAGGTGATTGAATTTTTCTATGTCTGAAAGTAAATCATTATTGTGAACTAGTGAATTAAAGGTGTCTATGTACGATATGAATTTTTTATAATCCCCAGAGAATTTTGGCACTTCAATTTTTGATAGTTTTATGTTCCGTTGAGTAGGCTTAATAGATTGCTCGGGTTTTACTTTACTATTATCAGAGGCAAACAATTGAGCTTCATATTCCCTAATGAGGTAGTATACGTTACGAAAATCCGACCTTATTTGAAGATGCTTCTCCAAGTCATTTGAACTAGGATCGCATAACTCTACAAGGTTAAAATGAGCGGTTTCAAACCCACAAACAATTTTTTCTACAGTTTCAAAAGCGATTTTAAAGCGAAGTTGTAAAGATTTATTTGCAATAGACTCTTTACCTAATTCTTCCAATTCTTCAATTTCCCTTATATACGTTAAGCGAATAGCAGTACACCGATTTATTTCCTCTTGATCAGTCATTCTGACTTGAGAAGAGATATCGCAAATTATCTACCTTTTGAGCGTCCCTCGTATATGCCGAAAATCGTGAATAAACTGTAACTAGTTTAACGCGTGAATTACAATTTAAATAGTGATTTTATAAAAAACAACCCAAATTAAAATTTTACAAAAGAGTAAACTCCAAGAACCTATAAAATCTATAAATGCAAAGGGAATTGTATGTTGAGTTTAATTATTTATTAGTGAAAGCTAACAATTACTATAAATTACTGAAAACCGCTGTGAGAGTAAAAAAAACAAAAACAAAGGAGGTGCAAAAACTATTGTTACAACAAAATTAAATAATGTTCAATTTTAATTGCTTAAGAGAGAGATGCATGCTATGCGTACGAGTGAGAGAGAGTTATGAGCGTGTAGAGTGAGAACGACAATACGGAGACTATTTAATATATGATCGAGAGAGAGAGAGCAAATAAATTTTCAATTTTATCTAGTAACCAGCAAATAGACGAACCAAAAAAATCCGGCTCGAAGGACCAAAATGTTGAGGTTTAGTGGACTGTATCTATTACAAAGAAAAAAACTGGCTGATGTTTGCCTATTGGCTGGTTTGTAAGATAAAGCTGATTTCGAGAGAGATGTTATATTCAACGTGTTTATGAGCAAACTTACCAATAGTGTAGAATCGTTCGTTTGCGGGGCCCCTTTTCTTGGTTGATATCCATAAAGCACGTTTTCAAACACTTGAGAGCGAGCACCGTATCATCCTTGCTCGACGAAGACTAATTTTCCACTACTACCTGTTCGCTCAACAAACTCTGCGCGCGCAAATTTTCAATACACGCGAAATAATTAACAATTTATTTGCTCCCAATCCCAGCTTACGAAATATAAACAAATACCCGAGAAACTAAATTAAATAAATTTACCAATATTCAAAAAAAAAACAATATGCGATTACGCAACAATTATTCTCATTGCAATGTTCTTTGTACAAATCATAAATTTTTTGTCTGTAAAGTATGGCTTCAAGATATTCTTTTTTTGTATCCTTTCTACACCAGTGTGCAGGAAGGCGTCAATGTGTTCGGTTGCAATTATTATATTTTATTCTGAAATCTTATTTCCAGGAGTATGCTTTCCTCACCTCACAAGAACTGCAGTAAAAAAAAAATATTATAAAAGTCGGGACCACTAAAGGGAATACTTTGGGTTGAAAACAGGTAAAATGGGTTCGAGTGGAAAAATCGAAACCTAATACGCTTTTGTATAAAAATGAATATTGGAAAGAATTTTCCACTGTTATAACTACTTGTAAAGGTCGGAAATCTAAAGAAGCCTCCATCAATATTAGAATTTCTCTATATTCTGGAAAAATTCCTATAACTAAATTGAAGTATGATAATTTATTGTCTGTGTCAAGGCAAAGATGCTGTCATCCTTTCAGAAGATTTCTATGTTTCTTTACCAGTGATAAATATTTCCCATGATTTGGATGATAAAGAATCTGATGACGAGATGTCTTTTCAACAAGTTAGAGAACAACATATAAAGAGGAAAAGGCGCCGGAATTAATTTAATTTATCTAATGCAACAATTTTTTATTTGGCTTCGTTAATAAAGCATAATTTTCCGAATATATGTCTTTTATTTAAATACTTTTAGTGAACATTTCCTAAACATCCTAATATCAGAAGGGCGTACTAAACAAAAATCATAATAATAATATTATTTCTGTTGGTATTTTACTAGAGCTAAGTTTTCCAATAAATTGTAACGTTATGGTCTTATTATATTGGCAAAAACAGCAATTTTTATAAAACTTTTGATTTTTGAGGTGTTTTTTCGATTTCCTGTAAAAATTACTTTTTGATTCATTCGCCCTTCTGATATGACGCCCTCTATATGTTAATTTCGTAAATGTATACACTAACCAGCTAATGTATACTAATTGTATAATACAATAACTGATTTGGATACGTAAATGTATTCAGAAACGCATTAACTTACTTACTAGTAGATGTTTACATTCACTTCACAAAAGTAGCAAAAGTGTACATAAAATAAAACTAACCAACCCAACCCACAAATCAACCAAACCAATCTAACACACAAAACCAACCAACACTAATTTATCACGTAAATGTATACACCAGCTAGTTTTTGTATACATCTACTGAAATGTATAATTTGACTGTTACATATATACAAAAAAAATTAATAATATCAATGTTATAAAAACCAAAAAAATATCAATGTTATAAAAACTAAAAAAAAGTGAGTGTCTCTCCTTTATAAGCACACTTTTGAAGTAAAACTTCTAAAGGAGATGGTAGGAATAGAGATTTAGAGTAATTATAATTAATTGTGCTTAAGCCTGCCTGAGCTACTTAAAAACCATATAAAAACTAAATATCGCGATATCCCAGATATCCTAGACCATGCGGGATATGCATGGTCTAGGATATCTGGGATATCGCGATATGCCCGTAATATGCTTTAAAAATTAACTGAGAAAAATTGTCATTTTTAATTTTAGCCCCCAATAAAAAAGAAACAACAACAAAATATTTTCATGGCAAATTAAAAAAATAAAATTTATAATTTTTGTAGTATGTTATCCAAAAATTGCTTTTTTAAGTTTAGGGCAAGTACTGTAAAATTAACAATTTTCGTCAATTCTAATGCATTTTTTATTTCTAAATTAAATAATTTTAAATTTAAAGCTTTATGTCTATTTATAAGGTCACAAATATGGTTTTACTAAAATAGTCTAACACTAAAAAGGTAAAGTATACATAACTTATTTTGGTTTATAGCACTGCCAAGACTATTTTTTCTTTACAAATTAAAACAAAAATGCTTTAAATTCACAAATTAATTTTGACCTGAAAAGTAGGTTTTAAACTGTGCTGAGAGAGAATCTCTTGTTCTCCGGGTGATCGGCAAAATTCTCTGGGCCACTAGATTTTTCAAAAAAAAAATTATTTCGTTTTTTTTTAAGACTGGGAAAAAAGGGGATGGTCCAAAAAACGAAATATATAGTCCAGTATACATTGTAACCGATAAAAACTGATGATTAATGATTTAAAATCCCAACAGTCAAAAACAAAATTAACTAGATTTTACTTAGGAAAATCTATCATAATCAGGTTATTAATTTTATAAGCAATCCAAAGCAAAGTAGGTAACCATCGAATTAGTTTTTCACTTAGGTATTTAAAATGATTTTTTTTATTTAAACCAAGTTTTAGTTCTTGACAACTTGGAAAACCGCCTCAAAGAAAAATGCAGACTTCAAATAACATTTCTAGAATAAATGTGTTAACCAAAATATTTACTCTTTGTCTACGTCATGCCGATTACAAAGCATATTTTTTGGAATATAACATTTATTTTTACTCTGAAAAAGAGTAGATATTATGAAAATTTAAAATTTCCGCTTTATTTCCCCCGCCAAAAATTCTCCCTACCCCTGCAGCGTGGTATTTTCCATTGTTGGCAGATACGGGTACAGGCTTCGTATACTCCGTGATACTTATACAGAACTGTATATGAGTCCATTATTTGCAAAACTCGCTAATCGGCAAAACCTTAAAAAATTGTTTTTTTTTTGTTTAAACATATTTAAATTTTAACGAGAATTTCAAAATTAAAATCAAACATATGCAAAATTTCCTTTAAAGCATGCAAATAGTGTCTAGAAAATAACGGTTATATGCAAAACTGGCTCTTTATTTTGACTTCTTACTTGCAAAACTCGCTCTTTGCTCTGCCGCCAATCAAATTATTCGCTCGTTGCCCACGTGATAAACACGTGCTTAACAGCTGTTTGAAACGCACTGGATTTAAGCGACGAAACAGGTGTTTTTCTTTCAAATTGCGGAATTTTTAAATTATTTTTAATCATTATGGAGTTAGGAGGTAAAAATATAGTGCCTATTAAATCTAGTCCGCAGGAAAAAGGATGCAAGAAATTTGTTCAGCCAGAAAAACATAAAAGGAACTTTGAAAAACTTGCAAGGTATCCCTTAAATTCTTAACCTTATAATTTTTTTAAATTAATAAGTATGGGACTGCCGCTTTAGTTGTTTTATCCAAGGTGAACCCAATTACTGCGTTTACGTCGAAAAAGTTAAAAGTGTTTGTAAGAAAAAATTTTGTCTTTTTTCTAGGAAAATACCATTGGGAAAACACTGAAAGGGGATATAAATATTATTAATGGTCTCCTTGCAAAACATTATAGAGAAAATTGGACCAGCCTTCCACAACTAGATTTTTACAAAGAACATTTGCAGAAAGGTTCATCCTCAGTAGAAGAAACCGTTGATGGTTTGGAAAGCTGCCAAAATGCCGATGACCCATGTTTTATTTAAGTTCCCAAGAGTTTCCATTTGTTTTTTAATGTTTATAAGTACTTACTTAGGTACATATAAATAAATATAATAAATAATATAAGTAATAGAAATAGCACATTTATTTTTTCCTCAATAAATGCCTTGCCTTCGTTATTAAACTTTTTTTAAATTAGATTTATTTTTAAAACTGGCTATAGGTATGCAATAAAAATTAATTTTTTTCCAAAAATATGTAACTATTTTAGGATGCAAACTTCTACTATATACTCCTATAAACCTTAAGCAACAATAATATATATTTTTGAATGCGAAAAAAGCAGTAGGTACAATATTAATAATAATAAATTTATTGGTCAACATTACAATATGTTTGTGACAGGACAAAAAAAATGTATACAATACCATTAGAGAATAGTAAGTAAATACATAGTAACTAAAAATACATATGTTTTGTTCATAAATAAAATTTTTATAAATAACACAAACAAACCACAACAGTGTTTAAAAGAAAATACAACTTTATGTATGGGTTAAAAAACATGTTCAAGATATTCCTTAATTGAATAAAAACATTGTTCTAATAAAATACTTTTTAGTGTCGATTTAAATCGTTTGGAAATTAGTTCCTTAATTTTTTGAGGTAGGTGATTGTATAAATTGACATTTAAGGTATTTTTAAAAGTTTTTGAAAGCCTAAACTGTGAGGTTCTTAAGAAATTTGTGTTTCTAATATTGTAGTTGTGAATATTATGACTTAAAATGTGACTAGATTTGGTGTTGTGGATTTCCATTAAAGAATATAGTAAAAACAGGCACGATAGCGGCAAAATTTGAAGATGTTTAAAAATGAGTCGACAATGTTCATTAGCTTTGGCCTTCACTAAAACTCTAACCACTCGTTTTTGCAATTTAAAGATTTTTATGGCATTCACTGAATTGCCCCATAAAATTATACCATAAATAAGATGGGAGTTGAATAACGAAAAGTAACAGGTCCTAAGGATGTCAGGTGAAAGTATATAGGACAGTTGCCTAATTACGAAAATATAACTGGAAAGTTTTTTGCCAAGTTGTTCAATATGCGCTTTCCAGTCTAATTTATCGTCTATTGTGATACCTAGGAGTTTTACGTGATTTCCTTTAGTAACGTTGGAATTATTTGAAAAAATTAAACTCTGGGTCTTCTCGTTGTTCATTGCCAATTTATTAGGCGTAAACCAGTTAAAAGCAGTAGTCTCAGATTCTTTAGCAGACAGTTTAAGTGAAATTAGATCCTTATTAGAGTCGATCATTGTGACATCATCAGCAAAAGCCACACTTTTTTTGGGTAATAGGTTAAAGAAAAGATCATTGATATATACTATAAAAAGAACCGGGCTCATTATGGAAGCTTGAGGAGCCCCATATGGTATCAATTTTGTTTCAGAAAGGCAGTTGTTTATACTAACGTTAGTCGTTTTTTTTTGATTTTCCAAAAAAATGAATTCCAGCAAATAGCAAGTTTTGTAAATAATGGACTTATATAATCTTGTTTCACTCATGTGCCCCCTAGCGCTGAACCATTGGAACTAAAGGTGTATTTTTTGATATTTTTATATGACATTACGAAGCCCACCCCTTTTTCGGCAAACAAGGGGGCATCACTTAACTCTAAAACAAATTTATACACGGTAATTTTAGAAAGCCCGATTTCGGGCTTCGTATAACCGAGTGGGCTTCGTTTATACTGTAGAATGTAACGTTTCAGGCTTGGTAATGTAGGATTGCATATATATATTGTAAAGATTTCTCCTTACACCAGGTTCCCTAAAACAAGTTTTATGAAAAATTAATAAATGAACTATTTTGTGACTATGGCTCGTGATTGTCTTACCAAAATTTGGACCTGTACGTTGTGGTTACCTGTTACTTGTTTTATTAAATACATTGCTTTAAGAATCATACTTGGGAGAAATAGGTATACAAAAAATAAAATACTGTATTTAGTTTACCCCAATTTAATTTACTTTACAAACAGTTTAAAAAAAAACAAGGGGTGGCCCTTAGGGAGATACGACCAGGAAAAAAAAGAGCTTGAGAAAAAACCCTGTTCGGCTATGAAGTAGCAAAGGATTTCACGATTAGGCATTGTTTCTTTAAAGGTTTATGCAAATCAATGGAACGACACGACGCTCGTTACACTATCTACCCCCTACAGGTCCAAAAATAGGAAAAATGTTGTTAGTTTAACAGGGCAGTTAACTGTTAGTCTGTCAACGTTAACGTTGACCTGTGGAGAACGAGGTCCACACTGGAAGCAACTCAACTACTAACTTATTCAAAAATAAATTGGTAAAACGTATTAAAGTACTGAACCATTACAATATATATATATATATATATATATATATATATATACAGGGAAAACCAAGTTTCCACCCCGGTTTTCTCAGGTATTACGAACCCTTGCACTCGCATTTAAGGGGGGCAAATTATTTTTATATTTTTAACCCCTAGGCGTGGGTGATATTACCCCAAAATTTGAATACAGAGTCGAGTGATCGCCCTGATTATACCCTCCAAGTTTAAAGTCGCTGTTATCATCCCCGTTGATATGACAGCTTTTCAAAATCTTGAAAATAGACTATTATTTTAAAATAATTATTACGAGTAAAAGCGATATTTAATAAAAATACCTACTAATTGAAGTTTTAATATTTTATTATTATTAATGTTATTTATCTAAAAAACTAATCAAAATGTCCTCCATTAATATTCATACAATAATAAAATTGATACTCCATCTCTTCTCTAAAATTCTGCAACATATCGGCGGTTATTCTTTGACACTTATCAGTTTTTCGTTCTTGTAGAACTTGAACAGAAACTGGCTGTGTTTTTATAAATTTTAGACTTCAAATCGCCCCATAGAAAGAAGTGGTTCTCTTCGGCCAATCCAGTGGTCTCTAAAATTGTCGTATAAAAATTGCCGAACGGGTGCAGCATAATGCGGTGGGGCTTCATCTTGTTGAAAAAACATTAAATCTTGTGACAAGTTGTTATCTTCACCAATAACCTGCCTTATTCTAGGAACAATATTTTCTTCGAGCAAAGTCAGATACATGGCCCCAGTCAAATTGCCTTGTAAAAAGAATGGTCCAATTAT
This sequence comes from Brassicogethes aeneus, assembly GCA_921294245.1. Classification (NCBI taxonomy): domain Eukaryota; kingdom Metazoa; phylum Arthropoda; class Insecta; order Coleoptera; family Nitidulidae; genus Brassicogethes; species Brassicogethes aeneus. The sequence continues at coordinate 10,940,994 of OV121137.1, forward strand.
GTTATTGCCTAGAATGCCTGCCCAAACATTCAATACGATATTGAGTATGAAACTCTCTAAATAAATGTGGGTTTGAATCGCTCCAGTATCGGCAATTATATCGATTGACCAAACCATGTAAAATAAGACATTGTAAAGAAAATTTGGATTGCCAATACACCGTTCACTCATTTCTTTGACAAATTTTAATCGTCGATCATAATCATCCTCATTAAGTTTGTGAAGCAATTGTATCTTGTAGGGGTAAAATTTGTGAACCTTCAAAATTCTCCTTACTCTTGTTCGTGATATGCCGTAAACTTCGGACAATTACCTGGTACTTAATGAGTTATCCATTTTAATGTGCCCTAGGACTGCGATTTGCATGCCTTCATTCCTAATGACACGAATCGGATTATCTTTTTTGTTCTCCACTGTTCAAGTTTTCAAAAAAATTTCCATCAATTTCCTAACTTAAGTATTCAAGACATTTTTTTCCTTATGTCTTTTATTAAGTAGTCTTGCTGTTTGTCTTGCACAGTCATTGTTTTTAAAATAAGTATAAACTAATTTAACTCGCTCAGTTATGGTGCGACAATACTAGTAAAAAAAGTTTACAAAAACACACTATTTTCTTCAAACGTAAAAAACTGATGTTTTGCTGCTAATTACTTTATTCGTTTGGCAAAACTGCAGACTTGTCACAAAACTATCGCTTTTACTCAGGACTACTAAAACAATAGTATATTTCCAAGATTTTAATAAGCTGTCATATCAATGGGGATAATAGCAGCGATTTCAAACTTGGAGGGTATAATCAGAGCAAAAATACCTTCACAATGAAGGATCACTCGACCCCATCCTCTATTCAACTTTTGAGGGTAACTATCACCCACGCTTACGGGTTGAAGTTGAGGGGTTAAAAATATAAAAATAAATTGTCCACCTCAAATCAGAAATCGACGGGTGCAAGCGTTTTTGTTTTTGAAAAAACCTGTTTAAACCGGGGTGGAAACTATACATGTGTTTGAATACTGGGCCGTTGGAATAATAACTAAGTTGGAATATTTTGTGATAGAGTTGCAAGTTGAGGGATAGGAAATTCTAAGAGGTTAGCTAGTGGTTATTTTATCATAAAAAGGATAGTTTACAATTACTTCTGCTTCCTTAAATGAAAGATTCCGATACTACATGTTTTTTAATTTTAAATTGAACTTTACATGTATTTTAAATAATGTTATTTTAGTTCGTTATTTATTCTTTCTTCATCAGCTATTTTTTCAATTGCCATAAATTGATCAGAAAGTTCTTTTGTTGCTGTTGCCAAAAAATTTGGGTTCATTATATCTATTTCAGGCTTTCCTAAAAATATTTCATTATGTTAATTAATGTTAATTTAATAATAGGTTTTTTTATACCTGTTGTATCACAAATAAAGCCACCAGCTTCCTGTACAAATAGGCTACCAGCGGCAACATCCCAAGCATAAAGACCATCACATTGATAGGCATCAATAGCTCCTTTTGCGACGTAACACAATCCCAAAACAGCAGAGCCTAACGATCTTATTCTAAAAAGTTGTATTAAGTAGGTTTTAAATTATGTATATATCTCTTTGCAACAATTTAAAGACAATTTTTTTTCGAACAAAGATCCAACATATGAAACGAACGTACTGTTATATTAATGAAGGTTTCTTTAAGTTGGATTAAAATTTGGATTTATGGCCTGAAATTTTGTTTTACTAAAATTATTCAAAGAGATTTAACATAATAATATTATGAAGCAAACATGCTAATTTTATAGTCTTAAAACCAAATTAATCGCAGTTTTGAATGGATTTTTGGCTCATTATTCATAGATTCTTGAGAATGTTAAAATATAAAACATTGAAGCAATTTAGGGAAAACGAGTGCGTAGCACGAGTTGGGCAATCGCAAAAGTACGTTAATAAAGCGTTATCACACGTATATTGTACAAATTTTTATCTACGCCTCTAAATGAAAAAATAAACGGTAATTATTTTTGTCTAAGACTTAATTTAGGGTTATTTTGACATTTTGACATTTTAACTTTTTTATTTGATTGGTTAAAAGCAGAGAAAAACGCGTGCGTTAATGAACTTCTTATCTCACTGGCGTAGATAAAATAATTTTAACTCACTACACATCTGTTTTTGACGTGTTCTACTGTTAATTTAATTCGGGAAAAACGAAAAAAAAGAAAAGACAAACAAAAAAGTATTAAAACCAGAACTAAAAGGACCTGCTTTCTTAAAACTATACATTTTAATGTATATTAAGGCTAGTATATTATTTTTATATGGTTTATTTACCCACCTTTAAATTTAGACAGCTAACTGATAAAATTACAATTGTTGACATAATTGTAACTATGGCAATTAAGCATTAGGTAAATTTAGTAAAGTGAATATACTGGTCTTTTATTTCTATTTATCGCCAAATCAATCCGTTAAACGTCATTAAAAAACAGATGCATGAAAATTAGAACATTTCTTGTCGGACGATTTTATTGAAATTGGCAATTAAGCATTAGGTAAATTTAGTAAAGTGAATATACTGGTCTTTTATTTCTATTTATCGCCAAATCAATCCGTTAAACGTCATTAAAAAACGGATGCATGAAAATTAGAACATTTCTTGTCGGACGATTTTATTGAAAAACGGATACATGAAAATTAGGCTTTAGTCATCACCTTCACTAATGCATCCTTATCGGACTGCAGACATAATAACTGTTCCTCAAAAATCTATTTCTTAAGTCTTATTTATGATAAAAAAAATTCCTTATTTTACCAAATTGTTATTTTAATAAACACGCCAATCAAATTAATGTCTATTCTCCGACATATATACAAGGTGTCCCTAAACTTAGTAGCATAAATTTAGGAGCAGATTAAGCAAGTCAAACTAAGACGAAAATCTAAATAAATATTTTTCCTAATTACGTATGTTTAAAAGATACAGGGTAATAAAGTGTTACTTATCAAATCAGTTCTTTTAATATAACTTCTACTATGGTAGACTTGGAAAGGTGATATTTTGCGAGCAGTCACTTACTACCAAAACACATATTCACACATAATTACAATTGTTCGAGTGAACACAGTGTCGTAGAAACAGGGGTTGCTTAAGCTTATTGTCCCATACAAACTTTGATGTTAGGTTTTTATACCATTTGATGCAATTTTTCGATTACTCAGTTTGGCTACTATTAAAAAGGTGTACCTCTCAAACGTCGATAAAATAAACCGTTTCCGAGATATTCGAGATTACAATAATTGTTATATCGCATTAAAGGTATATGATAACAAATTTTTTAATTGAAAAAACTGCAATTTTTTTAATGTGACGGTCAGGGCAAAAAGTCCCGAGGCTCATGGAATAAAATAAAATTTGATATCATATACCTTTTAATCCTTTTAAATAATGCGATATAACAATTATTGTTATCTCGAATATCTCGGAAACGGTTTATTTTATCGAAAAATTGCATCAAAATTTAATGTTATAAAAACCTAACCTCAAAGTTTGTATGGGACAATAGGCTTAAAGCAACCCCCGTTTTTACGAGACTGTAATTATGTGTGAATATGTGTTTTGATAGTATGTGACTGTTCGCAAAATATCACCTTTTCAAGACTACCATATAAATGCAATTATGCCAGATCTTTGTTCTATAATTAAATAATAATTTATTATTAATCACCCTTCTGTACGCCCAATTAAATGTTTAAGTCTATACAAATACAAATTTCTTAATAATTCTCTTCTAGCTAAAGATAGTTCATAATTAAAACAGGCTCCATTAATATCTATAACAAAATGATTAATTTTAAAATTATATAAAATTTTAAATTTAAGTTACATGCCTTTTAACCCACTAGTTTGTATACGCTCTTCGTTAAGGAAACATCCTTGTCCTTTAATGGAATGAAACAATTCATTTAAATGGGGGTTATATACTATTCCTAAGACCACTTGCTTATTAATCGTTAATCCTATAGATATAGCGCTTAATGGTATTCGCCGAACAAAGTTTGCAGTTCCATCTATAGGATCTATAATCCAGGTGGGTTCTTCGGTCAATTCAGGAATTGAGTTTTCGGCGGCAGAAGATTCTTCGCCAATAAACCTTAAAAAAATTATAGTATATTATGTATCAAGTTTGATAAACACAATTTTAGTCACGAATTTAATTTAGGCACGAGCGAGCTCGTGAGCGAGTGATTAATTGAATAAGTGCCTAGAAACGTTTATAAACGAGTTGCATACTATACTTTTTCTACGACAAATAATTAATTTTATTTAACAAATTATTTAAATCCCAATATTTGTATAAAGGCCCTTTATTAAAGGGACACGAAAATAAAGTAACCATCCCAATAAACATTTTTAACGTAATTTTTACCATTAACAATTCCCGTTATTATTTTAATTAAAATTAACAACTATTGATACTTTAAAATATTAAAATAACTTCAAAATTTGATTATGTTAAGAAATTATTTTATCCTTTAATTTTTCTTATTACTATAATTGCAAATATTATCACTAAGTATTAAAAGTTCTTGCACGGGAAATGTTAAAGGTACAACAAGTTGTATTTATTGGAATTTCTGTTAAAATTTCTAACTTGGGAATCTAACGGCCTTAAAATATCAAAATTTATTATAAATATATGTATATTAAAACTACTTTCAGCCCGTGACTAAAGCGCCATAAAGCCACAACTTTTCAAATTGTAATTTAAATGGTCAATTAGTATCATGGAAGTACGATAATGGGCGTTTTAAAGGTGGGGGTAGGAAAAATAAATTATGTGTAGTCACTCAGGTTTATTTATTTAATTCTTAGTTAATTTTGTGGTTTCTTGTAACATAGTAACTCACAAAGGGTAGGTACCTGGTAATTGTTTGCAAGAGTTTGTGTTATTATTTTTATTATGTATTTTATATTATTTTTTGTTTTATTTTTATTGATAGGACCTGAATAAATGTTATGTTTAATCGTGTTGTTTTTATTTCATATCGCCTCTTTTAGGCGGTTGAGGCCTATTTTAGGCACTTTCGGCCTAAAACGGCCTAAAATGTAGGTTTTTATTGCCTATTTATGTGTTAAGGGCCTAAAATCCGGTCTTAGCTAATGAATTTAGTACATAAATGTTAGGTCCTTAAATTATACTGCCCGATAACTTTAGTCGCTTTTATTGTACGTTTCACATTTGATTATCTTATTCAAGCACAACCGTTCAGTCACACATCCAGGTGAGAAGAGAGCGATCAACCTCGCTTGTAGTAACGCATGCGCGTATACTCAACTTCTCCACCCAACATTTTTAAATGTACTTTAACTACATAATATTACAATTTTTATATAATAAACCTTTTATAATTATTAATTTATACACTACAATACACTTTATACAAAATCATACTATATTTATACTACTTGGAGCTTTAATGACTATTAGTGTCTGTTTGTGTTTGAGGAGCGCTCAAGGAAGTTTCTGCTTGTACTTGGGGAGTGCCAACGGAAGTTTCTGGAGGTACAACAGTTTGCTCGTTATTTTCTGCATGTTCCAAACTTCTTCCAACCTTTTGATTATCTACTGTTCTTGTACGCACTTGTCTGCGTATTATTTGATCCCTGTGTCTTCTCCATATATCCCCATTTTCAAGTTGACATTTGTATACTACCTTTTCTTGTTTTTTTATAATTTTTGCTTGAATCCACTGTTTTTCGTTAACTTTTCTGTGGTCTCTTATCATGACATATTCTCCCATTTTAAACTGTTTATCTTCAGTACTACACTGTTGGTTTGTTTTCTTTTAAAAGATCTAATCTACTACGAAGTTTCCTATTAAACATTATTTTAGACGGTGATTTCCCTGTGGATGCATGTTTCATATTTCTATAATTTAAGAGAAATCTAGATATTAGGATAGATACTTGTGTATTTTTGTTTTTGTGGTCTTCCAAAGCTGCCTTCATCTTGGATTTAAATGTTTTTACATTTATTTCTGCCTGTCCAGTACTCGCTGGATGAGATGGAGGTGAGGTTTTATGCATGATTCGATTCTTTTGTAGAAAGGTTTTCATTTGCGATGGAGTGAAAGCTGAAACGTTGTCTGTTACTACTAATTTTGGTAGTTCAAACTGAGCAAATAAGTCTGATATTATTCATCTCAAAAATTTTCACGACAGTGCATCTACAACCAGAAGATAGTTTCTTTGAAGTATAGGCCCCAGGAAATTAAAATGAATTCGTTCTCATGGCTTTTTAGGAATTTTCCACGGAGTTATTTTTTATTTATGTGGATCTGATCTTTGTTTTAAACATGGAACACAAGATTTCGCCAAATTCTCAATTTCATTATTGATTCCAGGCCACCACATGTATGATCTTGTCAGATTTTTTTATTTTATTTATTCCTAAATGGCTAATTAGCCAGAATTACATATTAATATGTAATTTTTCTAGCATTAAGTTTTGCAATGATTTCGAAATCACGATCCTGTAACCCCAAAATATACAATCACGTTCTATGTGTAGTTCTTCTCGTTTCGGATAGAATTTATTTAGCTCTTTGTCTATGGGATATTTCCAATTAGATTTAATTTGGTCCTCCAGTTTTTTCAACACTGGGTCTTTTGCTGTTTCATCCGAAATTTTGTAATTATTAATTGGCCAATCGTCACTTTCTACAAATCCTGCTTATCCTCTTTGCTGCTTTGGGTTACTTCTATTGCATTTCTGGATAGAAAATCAGCAGTTACGTTTTCTTCCCTTTGATGTACTTGATGGTAGAATTGAATTGACTTAGAAACTTAGGTACATTTGTGGTATGGATTTGTGTTACCCGAAAATGGCAATTATTGGCTTGTGATCAGTCTGCAAGATAAATTTTATACCTAAAAGATACTCTTGAAACTTCTTCACTCCTTTAAATATTGCTAAGGCTTCTCTGTGGATTACACTGTAATTTTTTCAGCTGGTAGTAGTTTTCTTGACATAAATTCTATTGGTTTATGTGATCCGTCTTCAAATCTATGAAAGAGCGCTGCCCCAATGCCACTATCAGATGCACCACATGTTAATACTATTTGTTTCTGTGGATCAAAATGAACGAGAACAATAACTTTGGCACACGTCATTCCAATTAAATTTAGTGTCTTGCCCCAGCAAATTGTATAGAGGGCTTAATATTTGGGAGGCATTCTTTATATATTTATTATAATAATTCACCATTCCAAGAAACTATTTGGCTTTTCATCATCCTTTATCGCATTTATCTTTTCTTCGCTTTTCATTAGCCCATGTTTATTTATTATTTGTCCTAAATATGCAATCTTATCTTGCATAAATGAGCACTTGGTAAGTTTTGCTTTTAACCCGCATTTTTGAGTCGTATTAAGACTTGCTATAGCCTTTCTAAGTGTTCTTTTGTGTCCTTTCCAGTAATCAACATGTCATCCTGAAAGTTTACAGTGCCTTCTATGCCATGTAACACTTGCTCTAAATACCTTTGAAATAGTGATGATGCCGGGGAGATCCCGTATGGCATTCTGTTCATGAGGTGGTACTCCAAATCCTTTTAGATTCATCATCCCTTCAGTTTTGCAAAAAGCTTACTTTTAACTATATGCTTGTTAACACTCATTCGGTAATCCCCACATAATCTGATCTCACCATTTGCCTTTTGAACTGGTACTAAAGCTGTGCCCCATTCGTTTGACTCGACTTGAGTGATAACCCCTTGCCTTTCCAGACGATCTAGTTCCTTGGTTTGCAGAATGTTGGTGTTGCATCTGGTTTCATGTTGATACTACCCCAGCTTTTCTATCAAACACAACAGAATACTTGTTCAGTATTGAGTCAATATTCTTGTCTAATGTGATTGCTGAAACGTCAAAAAGTATATCAAATTTGTGAATAAAATCTCGTCCCAGCAAGTTTGGATCATTACAATTTACAACATAAAATGTCACTGACTTAACAATACTCTTATAATAAACACCCTAATGGTATGATACAATTTCCAAAGTAACTTTTAAACTTTATATTAAATATAACAAATTTTGTTTTCGTTAAAATATTTTGACTAAAATTTTGCAAAAAATCATTTTTATTTATTAAAGATAAAGCTGCACCGCTATCAAGTTGTGCAGTTAGCATTTTTGTTCCAACTTTTATGTTCAAAATAATAGGTTTAATAATATTTGTACTACCTTTTACACTATAAATATCACTCAAATCCTCACTTACATAAATATCATCATTGATATCATTTAGCTAAATGACCTACTTTAGCACACAATTTACACTTGTAGCCTTTGTACTTGCACTCTTGCACCACTTGATGATTTCTGCCACATACTTTGCACTTTTCACCTCTCCATTCTGTGTGTCTGTTGTCCTTTGGCCTCTCAGGTTTCTTGCTGTGTTTTCCTCTTTGAATCCATCTAACATCAACTGCTGACCTCTTTGACAAGGTTGTTTCCAGGTGAGTTGCTTTTAACACCAAATTTTTTAAGATTATGTCTGTTTTTCCTTCGCAGATTCTGTCTAAGACTTTTCCTGCTTGCATGGCAGCAATAAATCTTTCCTTTAATGCAAACTCCAAGTTGCTTTCGAACTAACAATCTGTTGCTATTCTTCATAATCTGGCAATCCACTCAGTAATGGTTTCTGTTGTTTCCTGGTGTGCGTTCTGGAACTTTATTCTCTCGCGAGAAACTGATTCAGGAGGACTGTAATGCTCTGTCATGTGATCACACAATTCCTTAAATGATTTATTCTTTGGTAAAATAGGAAAGCATAAGTCTCTTAATAATCTTTAAGCACTATCACCTACTAAAGCCAAGATTGATAAATTTATTCTAATAGACAATTCCCCAAAATTATTTTATTACAACTGTTGTTACATTATACTTTGACATGTTAAATTGTCATACTGTACTAATATTTTTTTAAACCCATTACCTGCAATAATTGTGTTATATAAGTTTGTTATTATTATATGAAGTTTGAAATTATTTCTTAAGAAGCTACTGTGTTAGCGAAAAAATTGCCAATTTAAATTAAAATAAATTCATGAAACTCAAAAAATAGTGTTTGTTTTTTATCTAGTTATAAATTAGTGACATGGAGTTTTATCAAGAAGAGGTCGAAACAATAAAATATTGCAGCAGAAATCATAAATGTATTTTAAACTGTTAAAAATAAACTGCAAAAATTACACCTGTAATATACAATAACTCAAAAATTGCTACAAACATTAGTTTAGGTCGAACAAAGGATAGCTCATTAGCTTTTAATGTTTTAGGCCCGACGCGACGTCCGTAAAATCCGTTTTAACAAAACTAAAAGAAAACAAAACATATTTTAGCATTTCGACTGATGCCGCAAATCATAAAAGTGATAAATTAGTTCGGTATTACATCCCATCTAAGGGAAAGAGAATGAAATTGTGCCTTCTTGTTTTTTATGAAAACAGTACCTAATAAAACGCAAAGGTGGTATTTTTAAATTTAAAAAATAGGATTAAGGCAATGAATCTTGGATTAAAATGTTTCAATTTACTCGGAAGGTACAGTGGCGGATCTAAGTGGAGTGGGCCTCGGTCCAAATCATACTTGTGGCCCTCTACCTTTGCCTTCAAGATGAATTGCATTTTTGAATTTTGAAAATTAGATAAAAAAACACTTTTGTATAAATCCGAGAGCTATAGCTATCAGATTTCTACAAAAGTGTATGTTGTTACTTATAGTTACTGGTAGATATTGTTGACAGATCCACAATCAATTGCAGTGTTTTTGTTTTTAGTTTCAGTTTTTTTTACATCGTTTTTCTATGATTATTTGCCTTTAAAATATGTAAACAGTATTTTAAATAATATTATTGTAGGTACATATGTATCATGTGTATAATACATACAACTCGACAAATCTAGCTAGACTCAGTGGCGGCTGGTGGATTTTGGGCAAACCCATATCTCAGTTATTAGACATGGGACCCATATCAAATTTATATGAGTTTATAATGACATCATATAGACAAGTTCTGCGCAAGCAGAATTTAAATTGAAGTTTGAGAAAATAAGGTAGTTTTTAAGTGTGCCCTCCCCCAGCCTCCTGCCCCCCAAATTAAGAAAATTCAAATTAAAGTGGTACAATATTTAATTCACTGAAGTTTATCGACAAATTTCAAATTTTATTAAAGAAATTCAAGTATTACAGATTTTATACCATTTCAATTTTTTTTTTAAATTTAGTAAAAGAAATAATAAAAATTTAAAATGGTATAAAACCTGTAATTCTTGAATTTTTTAAATAAAATTTGTCGATAAACTTCAGTGAATTAAATATTGAAGAACTTTAATTTGAATTATCTTAATTTGGGGGGCCAGGAGGCTGGGGGGCACACTTAAAAACTAACTTTTTTTCGCAAACATCAATTTAAATTCTCCTTACGCAGATCTTGTATAATAATGTATAATGTCATTATAAACTCATATAAATGTGCGCAAAACTTTAAAGAAAGAAAGCATTCGGAAGAAAAAAGATGCATGATACGGCCGATCTCGGCCGCAAAGAAGACTAAAAGGTTTAATATCAACATTATTAAAGTTATTTAAGAGTAAAACAATAGTAAATTTTCGATTTATTTATACAATAAGAATAGAATTATATGTATTTAAGGTATACAAGAAGTTCTTATAAGGTATGTTTAAAAGAGGTAACATTAATGCAAATAAAAATAGGTTATAATCCTTTTGAAAATTTGTGTTAGGGTAAGTTACGTTCTTATTGATATAAGTATTAAATTGACAATCATTTTTAAAGAGCCGCTTTTATTGATAATGGATTTTAAATCAAAATTAAAGTGTAAAGTTTTGTCAGGTTAAGCTAGAGAGGTGATAGCTTGTGTCATTTTCTGTATTCAGCGAGAAGCTGCACAAAACGGCCCCATCCGTGATTTGAAAAAACTCCAAGAGCGTGCTGCATTAGCCACTGGTGTTGGCCTAAGTAGCATAACAATAATTTCCAAGCGATGTCAGCACGCTATAAACATTGAGAAATATTTTATGGAGAAAGAACCGGCTTTGGATTTAGTCGTGGATGATTTAATTATTAATTTTCAAGGGGACAGTGACAACGAGGTAACCAGCGAAGACATCTGCGCATCGATGTCTCTAGCTAGATTTGCCAAGCTGTACCTTGTTAATTTTGTATAATATACATATTATCTCCTTTTAATACAAGGCACAATAGAATGCGCAAAGGTACAATCGCCATATATCTTTACAGGGGCGTGCTGGGCCGCCGGGATACCGGCAAAAGTTTTTTCAAGTAATCTAAAAAACATATTTTTTATGTTAACCCTTAAACCATGAAGTCCCAGGTGGAAACCCTAGAGCGTGGAGATATTTTTACGAAGGCGTAGAAGGGCCAACAACAATATTTTTTTTTTAATAAAATTTTTAATCGAAAATTGTCGATTGGTTCGACAATTGTCGATCGGACCGACAGTTGTCGATCCGATCGACAATTGTATATATACAGGGTGTCGGTCCGATCGACAATTGTCGAACCGATCGACAATTGTCGAACCGATCGACAATTGTCGATTAAAAATTTTATTAAAAAAAAATATTGTTGTTGGCCCTTCTACGCCTTCGTATATTTTGGATGCTTTCGTAAATATTTTTCCGTTGCTTTGGAAATCCATACCGTTACCAGGCAGCTAGCTGTTACACGTAACAAACTATTACAAATATATATTATGATTAGTTTCAAATTAAGGAGGTTACGATAACAATACACGTGAAATGCAACACTTATTATTGAACAACATATTAAAATCATTGTTAAAATTACTTACACGTCAAAATTTCTTTAAAATACACGGATTAACAAATGCATTTAAAAATTGATTTAAAACTTTATATCTATGAGGTGTTTGTAAAATATTATATTAAAACAGTAAATAGAATGTAAATAAAACTAATTTTGAACGAGAATTTTAGGGTTATTTTATGTCTTTATGTATACTGGTTGTTTCTGCTTCTGTATGTAGGTACCGGTTGTTTCAGATATTTAAATATTGGTGTATATAGATTCACCTGTTCGTTAAGACTTTTATATTTCTTGTCTTGTGCATGTTTATCAATTTCCATTGCTAATATGGTTAGTTTATAGTTTTTATCTTGAATATGTAGGATTTTTACTCCTTTTTTTATTAAATTCGTGTTTCTCTTCTATGAGATGGCTGCCGAAGTTGGAATTTTTATTTTTAAGGTGTTCTTAGATTCTAGTTTCAAAGCTTCGGCCTGTTTCACCTATGTATACAGCCTTGCAATCTTTGCATTCAAGTTTGTATATTCCGTTAAGTTCAGTCCCGATTGACGTCATAATTTTAAGATTTGTTATGTTATAATAAAATAATAATAATAATAATAAATTGTACCTGTATACATGTTAAGGGCACGTTAGTTACGTCATAAAACCAAACCAACCCAAACTCAACAACACAACCCAACCGACCCCGCCCCATTGGGGCCCCCCCGCCCCATTGAGCAAAAAACCCAACTAAAATGGGCAAATTTATGTTACGATAAAAATAACACTTTTTAACAAAGAAACAACAAATTTATAAAATAAAAAAAAGTAAAAAAAAAAATGACAACTTCTAGTAGAATCGAACCCGGTACCTCTCGCATGCCAAGCGACCGCCCTACCATCTAAGCCATCCAGCTTGACACCAATTATAAAAGCTCGGGGAATAAAAACGGATTTACAGTGTGTGACGTCTGTCGGGGTCGAAGTTAAGTCCCGCCTCGGGACGGGAGCCACATCGTTTTGAAATACATTTGTTTGGTCTTTGGCATTTTTAAGGCTGTTGTAAGTTGTTTTTTCTGTTCTTATTGCGGCATTTAAGTTGTATTTTTAAAAAATATTGTTGATATTATTTGTGAGTGGACCTTGATAGGATGTTGTTTAACCTATAGAACATGCTGTAAAAAGCGGAGTATTTATGTTGGTGAAAGCAGTTTTTTGGTATTGCACTTGTTGTGGTTGGTTTTCTGTATATATTAAAGTTGTAGTTTGAGGTGTTTCTGTTTATAGTTATATTTAAAAAGTTGATTTTTTTCAGTTTCTTTTTCCATTGTGAATTTTATGTTGTTGTGTTGTGTTTTAATGTATTTGTGAAATTCCTTTAATTTTTCTTCAGTCCCAGTCCAAATACATACTATATCGTCTATGTATCGTTTCCAGAGTTTAATATGTTGTGAATATTTATTTCCAGTATTTTCTTTTCTATATGGTCCATAAATATATTTGCAAGGAGGCATGCATTTGGGGGCCCCGATTGGAAGACCATCTGTCATTTCATATATATTTTTGTTAAAAGTGCAGTATGTCTGTTCTGTAGTGTGTTGTATAATAGTTTTTAAATTAGCTATGTCATTTTGATCTAGTATTTTTTCTTCTATGGTTGTAAATATAATGTTAAAAGTTTCTTAGATGGGTATATTTGTATAAGTATACCTTGGTTACATCGAACGACATTAGTCTGTGATTTTCGTCTGGTTGTATCTGTTTTAGTATATTTACTAGTTCTGTTGAATTTTTAATTGTATGTGCAAAGTAATATTGCTACAAGCTTTATGCAATATTGCGAAGCAATGTGCAATATTGCTATATTTCTTACATTAACATTGCATAAAGGTTGATGCAAGCTCGAATGTACCGTGCAGCAATATTGCAATGTAATATTGTAATATAATTGTAATATAACCTTGCTACAATATTGCAAATATAATATTGACCCAACCATTCTTTGTAGTATTGCTGCAATATTGCAAACAAAACATTTAGGCAATATTGTTATGATAAGCTTGCTGCAATGTTTAGTACAGTGGCGGCTGGTGGATTTTGGGTATACCAATATGTCAGTTATTGGACATGGGACCCACACTAAATTTATAAGTTTTTAATGACATTAAATAAAAAAGTTTTGCGCGAGCAAATTAAAATTAATGTTTGCCAAAGAAAGTTAGTTTTTCAGCGTGCCTCCCCAGCCCCCCTAATTAAGAAAATACAAAGTGATAACATTTTTAATTCACTAGTTTATCGACAAATTTCAAGGTTTATTTACAAAATCCAAGTATTAGGTACAGATTTTATACCAATTTAAATTTTTATTTCTTTTACCAAAATAAAAATATCAAATCTGTAATGCTTGGATTTTTTTAAATAAATTTTGAAATTTTTCGATAAACTATAATTATGCACAACTTTAATTTGAATTTTCTTATTTATGGGGAGACATGGGAGGCAAGTTGAAAAACTAACTTTTTTTCGCAAAATTCAAAATAAATTCTGCTTGCGCAAAACAATTGTTTATGAATACCATTAAAAACTCATTAGTATAAAAAAAACTCATATTGGTATACCCAAAATCCACCAGCCACTAGTAAAGTAGGGAAGAAAACTTTTTAAATATTTGTAAAGAGTTTTTGACTTATTTTGGTGTAAGGAATCTCCTTATCTCTGAGATACCCTGTATAAACTAAATCAAAAACATAATGTTGATTAAGAAAAACTAGAATTTTCAGGTACATCAGTTTCTTTTTGTCATTTTTATTAAGTGTAAACTAAATCATAATAATACTGAAAAATAAATCATAATAATACTAAAAACTAAAATTCTTGTCAATTGTGGTTGTGGCGTACTCCTGCATACTGAAGCCAGGGCATTATTTTTACTTTAATATCTGTGCCCGTTGATTGTGTCCTGATTTGCTTTATAGAATCTAAAAATAAAAAATATTAAAGCCTTAAAGGCTATACCTACGGGTATTACTCTAAACTACGCAAAAACAATATTTAAAGTCTTACCTTGGTAACAGTTGTTATTATATTAGGTTTAAAAACAAAACACAACACCTTTATTATCTGTGAAACAAAAGTTAATGCCCATTACAGACAAACACGATGCCCATAAAATATGGCGATGCCAACTATAGTTAAAAGTTTTAACTTAAAACGCCATCTATGACGCCATCTGTTCAGCGCTGTACTAAAATTGGAGGGGTCGTTGTTGATTAATCAACCAATTGGTTGTTAACAACCAATCAATTGATAATTTAAAAAGCGCATGCGCGCAGTCCCATAAGTAACCTTTTTTCTGTAAGCTTGCAGCAATATTAGGCAACAAAGACTTGCAGCAATGTTACGCTTTGTAAGCTTGCTGTTTAACATTGCGCCAGCCTTGCAGCAATATAAATTTGAAAGCTTTAAATTTTATTACGAGTGCATATTAAAATATTGCTGCAATTGCAGCAATATTTAAATTGCAATTGTAAGGTTTGATGTTTAGTGGGTGTTGGAATAAAGTTTATAGTTTCGTTTATAGTTGTGAGTGAAAACTTGTTCAACAGATATATTGGTGAGTTGACGAATGACACAATTGGTCTGATGGGATAATCTATTTTGTGAAGTTTAGGTTGTCCGTATAGTCTAGGAATTTGTGGATTCATTGGAATTAGTTTTCTGGAATTTGTTGTATATTTATTTATTGTTGTTTCACAATTTTTTATTATGGCTTTTGTGTTTGCTATTATATTGTTTAATGGATTTTTGACAAATTTTATGAAATTATTGTTGTTAATAAATGGTGTTGTTTTGTTTATGTATTCTGCTTTATCCATTAAAATAATTACGGCGTTTTTATCTGCTTTTGTAATAATTATATCATGTTTTTTAATTATTTTTTTAAGATTTTGTATGATATGTTCCTCATTATTTTTTGTTTGTAGTTTATTTTGTTGTAATCTTCTTTCTTCATTCTTTAGGAATTGTATGCTTACGGATCTAAGTTCTTTTTCTTCTGGTATTCCCCTTATTGCTGTATCTATTTCTATAGCTGCTATATTTAGTTGTGGTTTTGTTGCTATTGCATATTTAAGTCCTTTTTCTAATATATTTTTTTCTCCGTTTGTTAGTTGTAGTTTTGACAAATTTGTGTATTTTGGGTGGAATTTGTGTGTTATTTTATTCTGTTTATTGTTCTGTTTCTTGTTGTTTATTAAGTTTTTGATTTTAATATTTCTTTTTCTTTCCTCTTCTGTTAAATTTGGTTGAATAATTATTTCTATCGTGTGTTTAAGTTCTTCTATTTCTATATGGTGTAATTTTTTTGTTAATGAGTTATATATTGTTTTTAGAATAATATTGTTGGGTTGTTGATTTTTGTAATACACCCAAAATAATTAATTCAATACGAGCAGGTAGTAAATTTTAAATACCGACATATTTTTAAATAAATCCCTAAGAGATAAGATAAGATGTTGACCATTTCCGAATGCTTCCGAATATTTACAATTGAGCATTCAAATACATAACTATTTTCCGTAACTGTACATGGCAATCGCATATGATATGCGATTGCCATGTACAGATCCGAGTAGATATGCGGCATATCTACTCGGATCTATTTATATCCAAAGTTTAATTATACCTACACCTAGACCCGAAACTAGTGGTAGTGGAGGCATTGCTGTGCATTGCAGTTCTCCAGGATCTTATGATGTAATAGAAACTCAAAAGTTATAAACTAACTCAGTTTTTTTATTTTGGGTTGGAAATTCTTGTGATGGAGCAATTCTGAGGTTAAATTCGGATTCATCACGTCAAAAACCTTGAGAAAAATATAGTCTGCTATTATTTTTTAAGTTTTTGTAAACTTGTGTATCTTTTAATCTAGAACTGGTATGACTGGCCCCCGTGACTTTTAAAAATAAATTACTAACAAGTTAAAATATAATTAAAAATAACTAAGTATATTATATATAATTTCTCTTGTAATCAATTTTTACGTATTTGATTATATTAGGGTCATGGGGGCGGTTGCCCCGACTGTCTTAGTCCACCACTGCTCTAGAGTGCAATTATCTGAGCCTATTCGTATATGTTGTTTCTAAGCAATTAATATTATATTAAGTAAATGTTTAAAAAAAAATATTTCTTGTTCAAAACCATACAATTTTTGGTTAAGTTAAAAATGCATATTGTTTAGGCCTGACGTCATGACAGAATTAAATTTTTTTCCGCTCTTTTTGAAATTTTACTAAAATATCTTAAAATAGGTATCATATTTATCAAAATTGTTATGAAAGTCTAGTCCAGTTGAAATGATTCAGCTTAAATAAAAAATAGTTTATTTAAAAAAGTGATGAGATTTACAACCTTTAAGAGAATTTTGACTTTGTACTAGTGAAGGGCCTATTCGAATACAAATAATCTAAGTATTCGATTCTGGCGTGAATTCGAATGCATTCGATTCTCAACAAAGTATTCGAATACTTCGAACCTTTCGAATCGAATCGAAAGCGCTTGAGTGTCATCGAGGGGAAGGTGGGAGACAAACAAAATAATAAAAAGTAAATCATGCTTAACCAGTTACTAAAAAAATATATAAAAAGTAACTGAAACAAATTAAAAATAATATAGTTTATGTTTTATGCCAAAAATAAAGAAAGCATGTCATAAATCAACCTAGTAGCAATTTTGGAAAAGCCTTGTCCAAGCATGGGTCAAGATACTTGGAACAGATTGTTGATCAAGAATTGTACAAGAATTGGTCCAGATTCTTGATAAAGATCATTGGGCAAGACTTGGGCCAGACTGTGGCCAGAATTTGTCAAGAATTTGACCAGAAGTCTGAGGCCATCTGTTACTAAACTTAGGGACTATTCTATAGAATAGAGGTTCTCATTTTACAGTAGTTTCATTCACAATTCACAATTGTCGTCTTTTCAGTTTCTCGCGTAAGTATATCTCAAGACTCTGGGCCAAGAATCTAGTCAAATTCTGGTCAAAGACTGGCCCAAGTCTGGAGCCAGTCTGGATAAAGAATCTTGGTCAAGTGTCTTGATCAAGAATTGTCAAATTGTGTATAAAGTGCTTCTCCAAGTATCTTGCTGGAGAATCTTGTCCCATTCCATTGCTACTAGGGTAGTAGGTATATCAGCCGGTTTAGAATTTATATTGCACCCAGTGCGAAGCCAACCCGCTCAACCCATAACGAATTGTAAACAAGAAATAAAATGACCATTCGAATACAGAGAATCGAATAATTTGTTCCGAAAACATTCATTCAATAAATGTTTTCGGCTATTATCGGTTCCGATTCGGAACAAACTATTTGATTCTCTGCATTCGAATGATCATTCGATTCTTTAGAGTATTCGAATGCAAAGTATTCGATTCTAAAAATCATTCGATTCTCCCTTCACTACTTTGTACTGTAAACTTATTCTTAAAACCTAATTTGCGCAACTGGTTTTATTAGATTCGTATTTATTTTAAAAAATAAATTGCATGTGTTATTGCATTATTGCACTCTGTACCAGTTATATGAACCCTTAATTACTTAATTTGGCCCATCTGCACGATCTAGTTATGGACACCAGTACAACCCTGATATGGCCATACCCGACTTTTTATTTAAAAAAAAAACAAGCCAATAACATATATACAAAGTTCAATAAATATAATTATTAAAATTGTTTTCTAAGTCGTATGTTTTTTAATTTTCTTTATCTTTTTCCCCTTCAATGCATTTTTCTTTAATTACAATTTTCCTGATTTACCACTTCATTTAGTTCAGGAAACATAAATTGAATATCATTTTCGTCTTCACTTTGGTTGTTTAAAAAGTCGCTGTCGTATTTTCCATTTTCAATGGCAATTTTTATCCATACATCCAAATAGGGTCAGGTGCCACTTTTTAGGCAGTTCTGGAAAATATTAAAATGACTTGTTTGCCTTCCAAGTTTTAAAGCGTTTGTGGTTCTTCATTGTCGTGAATGCCATGGAATAGTCCACGTTACCACTATCAAAAGGAAATAGTCCGCACATTCGGAATCCATTTATTATCGTTGATTTTAAATACCGATGATATTATTTTATGTAATACAACTGGAACATGTTGCTTTTTAATTTTAGTTCCGACGTGATCAAGTCTCCCTTTCTGTACAGCTTGTTTCCACTTTCATTTTAAAGGAAAAAATACAGCCACGTCTAGAGGCAGGAATTAGAATAAAGACACAATAAAATGATCTGTTTTTCTCTGCAGAAGTTACTGAAAGCCAAAGATGTATGCTCTGTATAAACATTTGAAATCCTCTCACATCTATATGCTGTAAGAGGGGGAGCAAGTGTGGTTCCCCAATAAGTGTTGTCCCATGTTCCTTATCACTATTGCTTGATGTACTGTAACCATGTTTTTCTTTTTAGCTATAACTTTATTTTAAGTTACCTAAATATAAAACAAATATTGGAAATATTTCCCAACACCAAAACAAAACATAAAGTGCTTAAAGTACTTTTTGCCAAAGATGTTGGCTTCTTCAGTAACGAAGTGTAACTAAATCTAAATCTACCATATTTATACTATTAATAGCTAAGGTTGACTGAACCTTAAACGGACACAGTTTACTAAACCCTGGACCATAATCGCTTCAGTGAACACGTAAAGAGAAACTAACAAACTAGAGTTGGGTACGCGGTCCGTACCGCTAAATATAATACAAATACCTTTAGGATTAAGATAAAAAGCTGTTTCATCTAGATTCCATATTCTGGTTGGATCTTGTAAGACTTCTTAATCTTGTTTTAAAAATTTAAGGATCTCTTCAAACCACATTTAAATCCTTTCTGGTGTGTATTAAGCATGTTTTTTGGAAAGCTCTGGATGTCTTTAAAGAAATCTTTCGAACTATTTTCTTCCTGGTAAATTGTTTTTAAAAGGTTTTCCAACCCTTTTTCGTATCATCCAACAAAATTTTAACAGAAAATCAGAGCCATTCTTATCTAATGGAAAACCTATTTGGCAGTTAGTTTTTAGCTAGTTTAAGAAAATGTCTTCTACATCATTATCTAAATGACACTCGGGACCAAAAATTCTTTGTGTTGTTACATGCATTTTACGTCTCAATGTTGATCTATGTATGTTGTAATTTTTAGGAGCTGTTTGCAGTGCAAACTTTGCACCTTCATTTCGTTTTGTACTGC
Source organism: Brassicogethes aeneus (assembly GCA_921294245.1). Taxonomy (NCBI): domain Eukaryota; kingdom Metazoa; phylum Arthropoda; class Insecta; order Coleoptera; family Nitidulidae; genus Brassicogethes; species Brassicogethes aeneus. The sequence continues at coordinate 10,961,078 of OV121137.1, forward strand.
CGTAACTGCAATATTAAGTTGGTACTGGTCATATTTAAAAAAAACTTTGGGTATTTTCTTGTGGTGTTTCAGATACTCTATCTTTTATAAACGCTATAATATTAAATAAAACTTTAGTTATATATTATATTATGTTTTCATTGAGTAGGTCTCAACAAGTATTTTTTATTTAAAAAAAAATCTTTTAACGAAAAAGAGACCAAAACTGTAAAAATTATTAAGTAACCAAAACTGGAAATGAGCAACTCCGGTTATGGCCACATTGTGACCACATGGGTATGAGTACCAATTTTTTAAAAAGAAATATTTGCAATAAAGTAACCTAAATTTTAAATCTATCAATTGTTAATCAAATATTTATTGTAAATAACAAAATTTACTTAATCTAATTGGTGTACCTAATTAAAAAAAATACAAAAAAAAAAACTTACCAGTGCTTCTTTGAGATTTGACTAGGGAATTCATGCAACGACGCAAACTTAACTTTTGAAGCTTTGAAGTATGTATATTTTAAATGCATAAGCGCCATCTTGCGAGATAACAGGTTGTTTTTTTTTTAATTAATAAAGAAAACTTTTATAAACCTGAACAGATGCCTGTAATTCTTATTACTGAGGCAAAAGTGGTACAGGTGCAGTGTCCAAAAGTGGAGCACCTACCCTACACGTAACGTACGTGTACGTTACAACGTTGTCCATTTTGATTAAAAACACACTGTATAAAAAATACCAGTAATGATTATGTATTATCATTACCATTAAGGCTAATTTTTTTGTAATAATAAACAAATGTATGATTCTGCATGGAATTACCCTTAACGATTTAATACTAAGCGAAGACTAAGCGTACCTATTATCATCAAGTAAGATATTTTTAAAACATTAAAATTAAAAACTAATCAAAACTATTCAAATTAATTCATTATAATTATAAGCGCTGTGTATTTGCTTAAAACTACTATTATTATTTCCTTTTAATTAATTAAAATTTAGTTGTTCTTGCTTTCTAATAAAAATCTACTTTAGTTCCGTTTAAGTTTCGTTGAACAAATTTTGTAAAAAATGTTTAAAAAAACTTACTTATGTTGAGGATATTTTTCTTTTATTTTTAATATGAGTGTCTCCTCGATTTTTCTGTCATATATTGTCACTAAATCCCAAGATTCATCTTTGGTTTCAATTTTAAAATTTTTTGCTTCCAGGAGTAGCTGTAAAGTAAATTAAAAAATAAAATATTATAATATAAATTAAAACACATCTTAATGATAATAATAAGAAAGTCTAATTCCTTTGTTTTGGACCCAAAAAATTTACAGTTTTATGTATTAGGTATTAAGTGCCATAATACTGTTTGGCTAATAATAAGAAGTACATCGTTTGTCATACAAATTTTTGTTTTATTTAAGCCAAACAGTATGCACCCTCTTATCGGCCCTGTTAATATTTTCTGGTTCCAACGTTGAACGCGTTTACAACCTTAATTTTGCTCTCTTGAATAATTTTAAAAGGGTGACTTAATACAGTTTGGTTCTGAGGTGCAGATAAGGTTGCCAGATCGCTTGAAATAAAATACCGGACAGATATCAGACTCAAGGTTGGGACTTGGGAATGTCAAATATTAATCACGTTTTTTATTACATATTAGCTACCTATGTGTTTTACTGGACTTGGAGTCGAAATACTTCGGTGCAGTACCGGATAAAATAAAAAATATATTGGGTAGGCAAGTTCTAAAATCCGCTAACATAACTCTTTCTTTACTAGCGGGACATATATGTCCCAACATAGCTTTATAACGTATTAATAACTCCGCTGAAATTTATTGCAGTCCCAACAGTCTTTAGTAAAGTATCGGAAAATTTTGCGACCGTTCGGCAAGCCTCGAAAGTGCAAATTCATTATTTAGCAGACCTTCGATCTATTTCGCAGGTGCTTATTTGGCTTGTTATAACCTGTTTTGATGCTATTCGTGTTACTATTGGTGAAAAGATAAGTATTACTATTGTTAGAAAGGTAATACATAGAGTAGTCCTTATATATTTTGTTTTACAGGTTCTGGTTGTAAAAAAATCGCCCTGGGACATATATGTCCCAAAAGTCTTCTGTTATGTACAAATTTGTCCTAATAGTCCTATACAAAATATTTATTTTTGTCCCAATAGTCTTATAAAAGGAATAAAAATATTTGTATTTTTTATAAAATGAGTCGCCTAGGTTTATCACACATGAAGAACTAATTTACCTTTATTATATATATTTATAAAAGTAAACCTAAAAATTTTATATAGATAAATTTTAAACAAATAAAATCTTAAATATTTAATAAATGTTAAAACGGCGTGCAATAAAGGTCTTAGATGTTCGCAAGGAATCGACCCCTTTCGTTTCGGTGATTTTGGGACACCTTAAAGGTGTGTGATTTACAGACCCCCAGGAATACTAATAATAATATACTAATAAAGTGGTAGTTTAATTTCGAATCATTATGACAACAAACAACAATATTAAAAAGTATCAAAATTCTTTACTTTAAGTTAGAGGTTATTCATTTTACGTCAGACTGTACAGAAGAAAATAAGTCAACATTTGTGAAGTAAGCATGGGGTTTTCACCATGGAAATAAAAATCGGTAAAAACTTATTTTACATTAAGTACTAGGTTGCCTCATAATGTTCCAGAAATATTGTATTGGCAATTTTACTCCAAAGCGACAAAAAATGACCACTCGAGGTTCGATTGAGCAGGTCATTTTTTTAACTTTTAACTTAAACTTGGTGGTTTATTAATTTGACTCTAAAAAATTGGGAATATCGCCCAAATTTCTTCTTTTCAAATTAATACGTCAAACCCCCTAAGTTTTCGTGAAAAGTCAAAAAAATCCGGCTAAATCGAACCTCTAGTGGTATTACATTCGATTATTTTTTAACATTTTCAACCAATAGAAAATTTCAAATTCAGTCATGTGTGTATGTTTTAATCAATCATATATAGTGGGAATAACTTAGTACTGTACATTATTTTTGCGAAAATATTCTGTCAAAACCCATTCTAATTCTATAATAAACGTCAAAAAATAATATTTGAAATACCACTCGAGACTTCAAAATTTTAGAAAATAATTCTCCAGAATCACAATACTCAAGTACCAATACTAACGGGCAGTCGAACTCGAGCGCTCTTAAGTTCCTAATCATAATATAAGTCTTGAAGAAACATAAAAATCTCTCAAACACAGTGTAGTTCAAGAAAAATACTATGCGAAATTAGTGCAAAGGTTTACTACTTTGGCACGTAAAATCTGTTCTCCAAAGTCTTAATAGAAACATTAAATTAGTGCCTTAAAAAGCAATCTTTTAACAAGTAAATACAGTGAAAAAGTCCATTCGAACACGAAAGTAATTAAGTGATAAGTGACATCATACCTGGCGAACTAACCACAGGTCAATAAATTACCTTATGTAAAGAAGAAACGAGCCTAACCAAGGAAGGGGCGATCATCTGCAAAAACTGATAAGTACTAAGTAACCACACACACAAAACCATACAATAATCAATTATTATTCCTAAAAACAGCGTAACAATGTTTTCCCTCCTTGTCCCTCACTCCACTAGCCTAAATCGGGAGTATGGCCCGGCCCAGCGACAAAATTCCAGGAAGGCCCTTAACCATCGAAACTGTCATCCACGACCTCCTAAAAGAAATTACCAGCCGGGGTATCCACCAAACACAGGCTGTACGTTTGAGGGATACTTATGAGAACTGAAAGATGGTAAAAATAATTCTGGGAGATCAGTGTAAGGCGATGCCGATGAGGAGAGCCAGACGTTCTTATACTCATACTCATACACAATTCTACAGAATCACAATACTCGCTAAATAAATAGGTATATGAATCATTCATGATGAATGTATTATCAATGTACGACGTACATTGTACGTACGCTGCTAGAGACATTTAATCAAATGCCAGGTTAATTATTATCCGATTTATAATTCCTACACAGAAAAAAATCTAACATAGTACCAAGAACAGCGCTGTCATTGAATGCATTAAAATTGAAGCAATCTAAATTGTTATTTGCTCAATTAATTACTATTAAACCAAAATAGGGAAATATTTTGCTTAAATGTCAAAGAATTTATTGCGTTAAATGTATACATAGTATACATACAATAGTAACGTTATTAAATAAATCAAATTAGTATTTAATGCAATAACATTATACCATTCTAACAAATAAATATCAATATGAATATCAATAGATTTGGGAACGATAACTTTTGTTGTTAATTTAAAAACAGTAAACGATTATAAACCAAGTGCTAACTACCTATTGGTATTATAGGAACTGTTATTCAGGAATATGCTATGCTAGCGTTTTTTCTGTGTAGCAGCTCGGGTTTAAAAGTTTTTTTTTTAATAAATCGAAGAAGAACCAGAAAATGTTTTGATTTTTTTTGACGTATTTTAAATCAGTTTTTTAAACATTTTGGTTAAACAAAATATTCAAATGTATTTAATTAACACGTTGACTGCCAAGCATATATTTTGCGAACTCAAATTTTTGCTGTTGTCTACCCAACTGGGTTGACACAAGAACCCAAGTTTTTGCTACTGTCCACCCGAACGGGTTAAAGGTTAAAACTACTTGACAGTTGTAAGGTAAAATTTCAAATAAAATTGGCTTTAAATTCTGAAAAAACATTACTTTGTATGCGTCATATAAAAAGCATTGTGTTTCACTTGTGGGAAAAGCATTTTTAAAGCTTGTGCGCAACTTAAATACTCGCATTAAAGTTAGAGTTGCTTTTCAACACTTGTGAAACAACAGTGTGCGACTAGTGACCAAGCCAAGCCAACTTCATTTGATATTTTATCTGACATATGAGAGCTGTTAATTTATGTTAACCTCACTTTTTTTCAAATTGAATTTAAAGCAAACACTAGTGGTAAAATTTTGCCCTCCAAGCTAAAAAAAACTAATTTAAAAACAACCTGAAATAAAAAAAAAATTAAGTAAATAAGCTTCTTTAGTTCTCCCTGTTATGATTTTCATTACTTAAAACATAATGCAAGTGTATTCAGCACTATGCACGCGCCAGTTCGGGGTGAATCATTTTTTTCATCATCATCATACTTAGCCGTGTGTGCTAGGGTGGGCCAAAAAATAAAAAAATTGAAATTGAATTTGCAATTTTTATATGGTTATAAATCTTTTACCGAGCATTAAAGTTAAAAAAAATCAGATTTAGAAAAACTTTTTTTTTTATATTTCAATATCATTTCTGTAGGGTATTTTTTAAACATTTATCTTTACAAAAGCTTTTATCTTTTTTTGTTAAAAACTATAAATTGTACAAGGTACAACCTTATTCCTCACATCATACCACGTGCAGTTTTGTTTTGATAGTTCGCATAATGAACTTCGTGTGGACAAAGATTATTTTCGTTTATTCGTAAGAACTGTGCGTTTGTGTATAAATTTTGTGTTTTTTTTTTAAATGCTTTTTATGGATACTATATGATTTAAAACCACCAGACTACAAAGAACCAACATTTTTTTATATATGAAATATAGTATATTTAATATACTGACCAATAAAGTTTTGGATTTGTGGGAAAAAGCTTAAATTCCTACAGTAGGTCGTAAACGTGTATGCAACTTATTAAAAAATATCACGATAAATACTTGAAGCTCCTATGGTATTCAAATATAAAAGAAATTAAAACTTTGATTTAAAAGTTGAAACTTATAAAAAAAGAAGTTAGTAAGATGTTTGACATAAGTGCTTGCAAATGCGAAAACTTAGACAAATGTTCCTGTTGCAAATCTAATAAAATACCTTTTAATAGTTATTTGTTTTACAAGTGTTGAAAAGCGACTTTTTCATGCGAGTTTTTAAGTTGCCCACGAGGCCGTTAGGCCGAGTGTGCATTAACACGAGCTTGAAGAAAGCTTTTCTCACAAGTATAACACAATGTTTTTTCTGCGACCCTTTTATTTTTTATTATTTTTAAATACAAAACAAAATAACCTAAAAACTTTTTTGACAGCTGAATGTCAAACGATGGTTTCCGGTTCTTTTCACACAGACCTGTCACTTTTCACACAGAAATGTCACTTTACATTCGTGTTTTGCCTTGAAAATGAAAAGGTTCATTTTCTAAGCAACGATGCCATTATGAAAAGTGACTTTTACATAGTGGTCGTAGAAAAAGAACATTCTTTTATAGTAGACCAAAAAAAATCCTAGGAAAATGTTTATGGGATTAGTAGAGGCAAAGCACTAAATTAATAGAAAAGAACAAAAGAAATGAAAAAGAGTTGGAAAGACAAAATTCATTTAAAACTACGCCTTATGCTTTAGCTACTGAGAAAGCAGCTAAAGTATATCTACTTCTGCAGAATCCAGTCAAAAAGCACATTACTGCAAAAATTCTCTATATTCTCTATTACAAATTTTAGCTATAGCTAAAATTTGTAATCGATATGGGCTGTCGGATGGATCTGCTGCATCAGTGGCGTCAGCTGTGTTACACAATATTGGGTTAATAACAGAAGACAAAACAGAACAAATAATAGATAAAAATAAGCTAAGAAGAGCCAGAGAAAAATCAAGAAATAGCCTTTCGAAATCGGTAAAACCCTAATATATTTCGACGGACGAAAAGACAAATCCTTATTTGTTGAAGAAATAGAGGGCAAGTCATATAGGCGAGTGATAGTCGAGGAACATATTCCTTTAGTGAAAGAACCAGGTTCCATTTTTCTAGGTCATACAATTACTTCCTTTGGATCTGCTAAAAGCCTTTGTAAAAGTATTGTCAATTTTTTGGATAAAAATGACTACAATTTGGAAAATTTAATCACGGTAGTATGTGACGGCACAATCGTCAATACGGGTCTAAAAAATGGAGTAATAACAAAACTCATCAAAATTGAGTCGACCTTTACAATGGATTATCTGCCACTTCATGCTAACGCACGACCACTAAGACATCTCTTTCAACATCTTGACGGCAAAACAACAGGCCCTGTCGCTTTTTCAGGTGTATTAGGCAAGCAAGCAAGCAGGTGTATCAGGCAGCAGTGTAAAAAACTAGCTCTTGCAGATTATAAAATAATTATCTGCGAATTACCCGATGTCGACTTTAATGATTAAAGTTTGGATCAAAAATATTTGTACCAAATTTGTCTTGCGATATCTTCTGATCAATGTCCAGCCAATTTATTAAACTCTAATCCAGAAAATTTAAACTACTCCCGATGGCTGACTTTAGCGAACCGTCTTTTGTTGTATGTTTTAACAAAATATCCCACATCGAATTTAAAAGAACTAGTCAATTTTATAATAAAGGTTTATGCTTCAATGTGGTTCATAATAAAGTGTAATTCATCTTGTTTATATGGAACAAAGCATGTGTGGATAACAATTAACTTAAGTCGGTATTTAAGAAAAGACTTGAGGCACATAGTAGATACTGTTATTCAACGTAATTCATTTTTCGTGCACCCGGAAAATATTTTATCCTGTATGACGTTCGTCCTCATATTCGTGAACTTGGTTTGCGTAGAATTTTAAATGCAAAAACTAAATTTTGACGCAGATGACTACACTTGCTTAAAAGACTGTCAAAATAATAAAATTACTCCTCCTTTGTTGCACAGATTATCAATAAATGATTTAGTAAACATTATTAAAAAAACGATTTCTGAATTCTTACAAATTTATTCCTTTCCGTGTCATACCCAGGCAGTGGAGAGATGTATTAAATTAGTAACCAAGGCTTCCCTTTTGGTTGTTGGTCATAGGAAAAGAGAGGATTTAATCAAAGTTTTAATACAATCGCGTAAATCCATGCCACAACTCGAAAGTAAAAAAGATTTTAAACAATAATTTCTATTATGGATAATACCGGTGGTTATTATGGAACTCGATGAGCAGTCACCTCTCTTTGGTGAATTCTGGGTAAAGATTATTTAAAAAGAACTGCTCCAGAATGGGCATTTAGGAAAAATCTATTGTATTTGAAGAACGATAGGGGCTAAAGCCTATCTAAATAAAAAAGTTCGAAATAAAATGTATTTTTGTTATTTAGGTAACCCAAAGCTTTAGGCGATACTACAAATCCAAATAAAAAAATTAACAATCAATATTTTTAAGCCCTGGTAGGGAGAAAAAGATATCACACAATCAAAAAACTGTAAATAGGAATTATTTTTGTTTGGGCAAAAGGCAACTTTTTGTCCCTATTACAATTCCTATTTCTAGTTTTTTCATTTTTCGGCAATCAATATTTTTAAGCCCTGGTAGGGGGCAAAAGACATCACACAATCATAAAACTGTAAATAAGAATTACTTTTGTTTGGCCAAAAGGCAACTTTTTGTCCCTACTCCAAATCCAATTTCGAGTTTTTTTTATTTTTAGGCCCACCCTAGTGTATGCGTTGCAGAAAGGTGGTGTGAACGCTAAAAATTGCTGACGCAGTGAACGTGTTAAATCAAATTTTGAACTGTGCCGCTATGGATCTAGGTATATATTACTTATTTTTTATTATTATGGATTTATAATATCAGTAATCAGCAATAGTCTATAGATATAGAACTTCACTTGGTGTTGTTAAATATGGACAATATTTTTTGAGCAAGAAGTATTGTAATCGAGCAGTATCGGGTGCACTATCAATATTTGTTTTATTTTATAACGTCTACAGATTACTTATGTGCCTTTATTTATTGCCCCAATTTGCCTTTTCTACAGGGTGTAAACGAAAACCGGCTCACTCCTTTTTACTGATAAATTTTGAAATATAGTTAAAATTTGAGAGTAATAATAAATAGTTATAATTTATAATTATTTCAACCTTCAATAGACACCACAAAACTTCCGGTTTCCCCGGAAATAATGCCAACTTTCGTTTTTTTAATGAAACCCTGCATATTTTAAAAAAATAATGTTTGTATATTTCAAATCAGGAAAAAAAAATTGAATCCGATACTTACACTTTCGCTAGAATTTTGAAAATGATATTAATTTTTTTGTAATTTAAGTTTTCAATAATTAATTTTTGTGGAAAACGCTAAACGGATTTTTAGGACGTTGGTGGGTTTTGATTGGGGAAACATATGTATTTAAAAAAACATTAGGAGCCACTCTGATGGTATTTAAAAAAGTTGAGTTAATTAAAAAAACAATTCATCAGCATTTACTATTTATGCATTTTACTGCAAATTTGGTAAAACTAATTGAAATCTCACGTCAACTTTTGAGTTTAAAGAATATGTATTATTATAATACAAATTTGTGTACTTTTTTGGGGTTTATCATGTTGTCTGCAAAGAAAGTTTAATGCCTAGAATCTCATGTGAGGGTTAGGGGGGGTCTACCACATTTTGCCAAAACTCACCAAGGGGAACAGGGGGTCCAAATTATCACAAAAATGCCTCGCGTTATTAATGGATATTAATAATTGACTATTGGGCCATTCCACGCGTAACGGATAGGACAGTTGCCGTGTTTTTATTTACAAAATAATATTGTTCTATTATATTACCAATGTCAAATTTTTATAAATAGTTCTAAACTAAAGCTGTTTAACAAGGTTTTTATTTGGCAAAATTAGGTATCGTAGTTGACTGTTAACTAATAATTTAAAGCGTAACGGACGGGAGTTTGTAATAGTTTAGTGGGGAATATAATTGTGGTTATGTTATAATTATAAGAATATGTTAATAAATTTTGAAATATCAAATAAAGCTGTTAAAAAATGCAATCACTTTACCTTTGGTCGAATCGAGCCGGCTTGGCGCGAATTTTTTATTGCTGACCTATTAATAAAGTTTAATTAGTAACTTGGTATTTCTAAAGTGTTTCTTTAAATAAAATTATAGTTACTATATAGTAAATTAATTTAACTAAACTGTCATGGTTTGCAAACAAAACAATTTTAAAAATTAACAACGTAGTTAATTGTAAAAATTGTTTTGTTTGATATTTTTGTAAAATGTATTTAGTATGGTAGCCGTTATCGACCGCAGGAGTTCTAACTTAGACTTTGAACATCCATCTTATTGTTTCTTGTCCATCCATGGATATCCTATGGACGTTCTTCTGGAACATCCTAAGGTCATGGGAAAGCGTAAACTCCATGGACGTACATTCAAAGTCCATGGACATATGTACTTAGTTTGGACCTTTAATGGACGTACAATGGACGTAGTGTACTGTGTGGGAATTACAAACTAGATCGTTGCTTTTTTTGACACGTCAAGTTTATTTTATTAATTTTATTAATTTGTTAAATTGATTTTATTAAAATCATTTTAATAATTTGCTCGTATTCGTTTATTTTAGGAATTGCGATTACTTCGTCTCACTTTTGTTTAAATTCAAGCGTGCTCTTCACCGGCACCGATATATGGCATGTTTCGCTCTTTTGGAGCTCGTCAGTATCGGGTTGCTGTTTACCTAGGTCTAAGACCGTTTGGTAGGGAGCACGCTCTAAATTATACTTCTTATATCAAACACAAGCAGTTACAGCGGTAAGAAGAAAGTAATCGCATTAAAATGTCATAAATGTGACGTCTCCATGTTGACGTCTTAAAGAGTTAATAATATGATTTCAGTAAGAAGTAAGAAAAGAGAATACTGTAAGATATCATATAACTGAAGTTTTATTTATGATACCCTTAGTAGCTTCTAATTTTGATTCCAATAAGAGGTCAGAAAAAAAGATACTTTAAGATGTTAAAAAATTGACTTCTTATTTATGAATTCATCGAGAACTCTTAATCTTGAGCTCCTAAAAATGATTTCTCTAAGATGTCATATTGTGACCTCAGTAAGATGTTTTTCAACAGACTTTGTACAGAAATCTTTCTGAATTGGAGTTCTGAAGTGGGTTACTTCTCAGCCTTACGACAACTATTATCTACGAACACTATACTGTATAGTCTATACATAGGTATATGTAAAACAAATTTTGTACTATGGTCCACACCACAGACCTACACCAATAAATAAATTCAATAATTAATGACAGCTTTGACCTATTTAACCTCACTTTATATTTTTTATAATTGTTATTACCTATATTTGTAAGTACGTTTTATGGTGTAGGTATCTTTTAACAAATAAAACCGTGCTATTTGGCTGAGACGTGTCTTTTTGTGCTTGGTGTAATTGTAGGCCTCAGCTAAAAAACTTACTTCTCAGCCTTATGACATAACTATTATCTTCGAGCACTATATATGTTAAACACAAAATTTTGTACTATGGCCCAGACCCTAAAGTCCCATCACGTGACTTTGATACAAATAATTAAGGTTAATTTTCTGTCAGTGTCAAGCTAATTTCGTCTTATTTTCTAAAAATAATTAAATATATGGGTCATTTCACGTCAAATTTACCGTCAAAATTTAAATTTGTCTGAAATATTTTTTTTTTCGTTTACGACACCAAAAAAAGTGACACGTATTTTTTTGTTTCAAAATTTTATGAATTTTGTTAAAGTTACGATTTTTTTAAATTTCAGTACCAGAAAAAAAGAATTTTAAATATTAGTTTTTGAATAGAATAAGATTTATGTAATAAACTTTAATTTTTTTTTGACCTAATTTTAAGGTTATGCATTGTTTTAAATATTTAAATTAAAAAAAAATAATATTGTTTTTAATTCAATTTTTTTTAAGAAAATTTTAAAAATTAATAAAAAAAAATGAAAATCGACATTTTTTTTTTAAATTTTTAAAATGTGTATTAACTTGTCAAAGTTTGCAGAACATTGTATAAAAATTTCAGAATGGACCGTTTAATATCGTATGAAATATTAATAATTTTAGATATCCGCGTTCTTAAAATGAAAGCCGTTACAGAGACATATTTAGGATATCGCAAAATATTGACGATTAACATTCAAAATTACGAACAGAAATTTGAAATTTTACCATTTTATATTTTTTAATGCAATATTAATAAAAAATTATATTCCTTAAAATGGTTAAAGTGATAAGCTAAAAACTTTATTTATTTTCTTTGGGGGCAGGAGTAAAACACAAGCCTATAAAGCAAATTTCATAAAATACCTAGTTTTAAATTTTTTTTAAATATTTTATTCTAAAATAAAACTGATTTATTGTCCCCTGGATGTTAAGTTTAATATTGCTTAATAAATGTCTGCCACTTCTTATAACAAAATTAGATAAATATATTAATTTATAAAATTGACAGAGAATTGCAAATATATACTTTTAGTAAAAGCCACTCTACGACGATTTTTATTGTTAAATATTTTATTAGTCCTAGAAAAAGTTTTTTTACACTAAGAAAAGTCTCAACGTGTATATTTTTATCATATTTTTTTACAGCGAAGTGGGCGAGTTTAATGAAATGTCGTTAAATTAGTTTGACGTATCATATAGTTTGATCTTGAGTTTGATGTAGTTTGATTTTTGGTGTCACACAAGTAATCTGTTCTTACCCTGTATTTGTTAAATTTGTAATTCTATTATATTTATTGTTTGTTCATCTTTGGTAAAAATGCCTGCAAATAAGAAGTTTTCTGATCGGTGCTGTAACCCTTTGCGTAAAAGTTCGCATAGTGCAAAAAACAATAAAACAAATTTGCGAAAGGCGTCCAAATTAATGTTAAAAAAGTTTGATTTTTTGGAATCATCAGATATTTTATGTGCCCCTTGCAGAAAAATCATTAGTAAAAATAGTGTTGGTGTAAGTAGCCATTCAAAAATACAACGTCAACGAAATTACTCATAAACAATGGATTTCGAAACCTCGAACAGCCCTCGAAACCGTAAAAGTCCGAGTGGAAATTTACATACAAAATTTTTTAACATCTGGTTATAAATTTCTTTCACATTCCTTCATCGCAGAACAACAAGCAAGCTATTACAGATCAATTAAAAACAATCTACAGAACGATCAAAGTCTTGTTGTATGTGATTCAAAACGCCGTTCCAGGTTATCACTGGAATAACAACCAGGCCACACTTTTTCCAATTGTTTTTTATTTTACTAATAATGGATACATTAGCCATAAAACCTTGGTCATAATTTCTGATTGCAAAAAACATGATTCCATAGCAGTGTACGTTTTTTTGCGAGCTTTTAATAATTTTATTTCTAGCTTTTACCCACAAATACGTAATTGTGTTTACTTTTCTGATGGAGCACCACAACAATTTAAAAACTTTAAACATTTTTCAACAATTTATAATCATAAGCGAGACTTTGGTCGCTCTGCAACTTGGCATTATCAAGCCACAGCCCATGGAAAAGGTCCTTGTGACGGAGCTGGAGGAGCCTTGAAAAGGCAAGCACGAAAGGCTAGCCTTCAGGGCAATAATATAACAACAGCCCTTGAGTTTTATCATTGGGCTTTAAAGGATTCTTCCTTGAGCAATATATCCGTCATTTATACTAGTGAAAAGGACTATGAAGCCGCAGAACTTAAAAAAAAAAAACGTTTTAGATTGTGTCAAACCATTACGGGAACACAAAAAATACATTCCATTGAACCGGCGGACAATAACTTTTTAAAAATAAAAACGTATTCTTCGAGTTTAATATTCCAAACTGTTAGTTTTATAAAATAAAATATTATAAAAGCAAGTAATTTGTGTGGTAAAATAATAATAATAATGTGAGTTTAATTTTTATATGATTTTTTTTATTTTGGAGTAAATTGCATCTCCTGAATAAAAAAATGTAAAATTTTGTCAAATAAAAATTGTTTGCACCCATTTTTTTAACACATGAAATATCGATGTGCAACTAACCATGAATTAACACACTGTTGTACATTTGTTTAAATTATTAATCAGTTTTTAATGGTCAAAAAAATATTAAAAATTACAACCTTGATGCAATTTTAATTCTAAAATACATATAATATAATCCAATATAATCTAACCCGTCCCTAATTGTAATTTTAATAGCCCATCGTGCTTTATCTTAAATATGCCTCTGTAACAGCCTTTATTTTAAGAGCGCGGATATCTAAAATTATTAATATTTCATACGATATTAAACGGTCCATTCTGAAATTTTTATACAATGTTCTGCAAACTTTGACAAGTTAATACACATTTTAAAAATTTAAAAAAAAAATGTCGATTTTCATTTTTTTTATTAATTTTTAAAATTTGCTTAAAAAAATTGAATTAAAAAAAATATTATTTTTTTTTAATTTAAATATTTAAAACAATGCATAACCTTAAAATTAAGCCAAAAAAAATTAAAGTTTATTAAATCTTATTCTATTCAAAAACTACTGTTTAAAATTCTTTTTTTCTGGTACTGAAATTTAAAAAAATCGTAACTTTAACAAAATTCATAAAATTTTGAAACAAAAAAATACGTGTCACTTTTTTTGGTGTCGTAAACGAAAAAAAAAATATTTCAGACAAATTTAAATTTTGACGGTAAATTTGACGTGAAATGACCCATATGTATTTTTGTGTTCCAAATTAAGACATTTATATACAAAAAAACATATCCCAGATAGCACAAGTACATTCGTAGGACTTCCACCCAGGACAACCCGAACGTCCTCAGGATGTCCGGGGTCTGCAAAAGTACGTTCGTAGTACGTCCACAGACTTCCGAAATAGACTGTTTCAGATGTCCTCAGGACGTCCGTATTTGACCGTCCACAGACTTCCGAAATAGGATGTCCTCAGGACGTCCGTATTTGACCCCAAGCTGTCCAATTCGGGACATATGAGGACCGAATTAGGACATAGTTTTATTATAATAGGGAAATGTAATACAGTGTTAACAAGTGTTTTGTTAATATATATATATATATATATATATATATATATATATATATATATATATATATATATATATATATATATATACAGGGTGTCCGGGAAAAGGAGGTCAATCCGTTAACCATATATTCCTTAAGTTAAAACAATAAACCTTTCATAATACTATTTTTATTTATTTCTCCATTGAATTTCACATACCTTCATATCTCTAAATTATTTAAAAATATCAAGTGAAAACTTAAATTTTGTAGGGGTTTTTCCATATAATAAAAGTTGTTTTCACTTATATCATATATTTAAATACACAGAAATTTAACTAAACAGGGAGCTAACTAAAAACAGCACACGCTGTTTTATGAACAATGCCAACATGGCGGATTTCAGACTGCCAACTTAAAGTCACTAAACTGGTTACTTCCAATACCAACTGTTTATTTGGCGGTAAATTTGAAATAAACTCTTACAATTTATTGCATTAAAAATATTATAGGACAAATTAAATAATTTAAATGTTAAAGTGGAGAAATTTCTCCAATGGTATTTTTAATTCGTATTATACATTTCTCATATAATATTATTAATTCAAATTATTAATTTGGCCAATGTGATATTTTTTATTCAACAAATTAAAAATATAATATACCTAATATATATAATATAATTAAAAATAATTTTTTAAAATTTGTAATGATATTTTTAATGCAATGAATTAATTAATTTTACTAGATATTTTTAAATAAGTTAGAGATATGGAAAATTGCAATTGCTAAAAATACTTGACAACTAAAGACACAATTCCACTTAAGTGGATAAAGGGTCTATCTATAGACATATAAGTGAAAAAAAATTGACAACTTTTTTTTAAAATCTTTTATCGTGCTTGATTAAGGAGTATTTTTAATAAAAAACAAGGTGTAATTTTTTTTCACTTAGACCCGGGTCGCGACCAGAAAACCGATGGACGTCCTGAGGCCTAGGCCTATGGACGTCCTAAGGCCTAGGCCGATGGACATCCTGAGTACGTCCATCGGTTTTTTGCCTGCGACAATAGTTGAAGATACAAATTGATATATCACCTTTTATAAAGGCCTTTATAAAGGGTGATATATCAACTTGTATCTTCAACTATTGTCGCAGGCAAAAAACCGATGGACGTACTCAGGATGTCCATCGGCCTAGGCCTTAGGACGTCCATAGGCCTAGGCCTCAGGACGTCCATCGGTTTTCTGGTCGCGACCGTCTGTAAAGGATTTAAACCGGATGTCCTCAGGACATCTTGTGCTATCTGGGATATTGCAATATTTTTAGAAAAAAGGACGAAATTAGCTTGACACTAAAAAAAATTAACCTTAATTATTTGAATCAAAGTCACGTGGTGGGACTTTTGGGTGTGGACCATAGTACAATTGACAATCTAAGTAAAAGTCACTTTAATTGACCGATTGCAGTTGTGCTAGAAATTGTTTGCTTGTTTGGTTTATTAACTAACGTTATAGTGACAAAATTAAGTAAATATTTCTCAGAACTGACAATGTGAAATTTAAAAATTAAAGAAAGATTAAAAATGTTGTGTTGTATATAAAGTAGTTTAGATTCCGTAAGTGGTAAAACAATTACGTACTCGCGTCTTTTGGAATGGCAAAAGAAATATCACAATCTAACAAAAAAGTGAATTTTTCCGTTACATACATTTAATAAATCTTGGGATTCTAAAAAAAAGTTTACTTGAGTCATATACTTAAAAAAACTATAATAATAAAACACATCAAATAATGTAACCGTTTTATTATAATTATTCAACTGAATATCATGGACAGTAGACGGCAATCCAAACAGTCAATATTCCAAAACGAAACTTGCTGAGAAAAAGGGTAAAAGGGACTTTTCCACAGTGATCCGAGAAAAAGCAAATCAAACTCACAGTCAACAGAAAAAAAAATTATTTTGAATTTGATTGCGAGTCGGTGCTCCTTTACCCAAGCCGAAGGTGTATGATATTATATATTTTAAATAAATGTATAGAAAATATTAACCTTCGGGCAAAAGTTCGGCTTCGGCAGAAGGTTTATCCGAAGCCTAGTTTCTACTAGGTACTTTGGGTGTTTACAGGCAGGCTGTTAAATATTTAACATATGTTCAGCTTTGGCTAAAACTTCGGCTCAATTTTAGCCGAAGACGAATGTTTGGCCGAATCTGAAGCTTCTGTTGGACACTTCAAATTGTATTTACACAACCTGCGCATTTTTTAATTTTCTGCGGTGTGAGATCCAAAAGGGTCTTGGAATTTTAGGTTAGGTCATCTGTTAAATTAATCTTTTCCTTAATAAGTTTTGCCCATTTTTTCCAGTTTCTTCGAAATACTAGGCCGCTTAAATTTAATTTGCATTCGGAAAATATTCTTACAGTTTTTTTATGGCTGTCACCAAGTTTTAAAATTGAATAAGAAACCAACAAAAAATAAAATACGAACAAACGCGTTAATCCTCAATTTAGCCAAGCTAATAAAAAAACCTAAGGTAGTTTGGGCCAAAGATAATACCCATAGATTGGAAACTGCACTAGCGCTAGCGGCAAAAGGCTAAAGTAAATTAACGCCATCTAGGTCTACAATAACCTTAGCAATGCCAAAAATTGAAGTAGATTTCTGTAACATATATTGGCGCCATATTTAAATGTTGATGCTTCGTAGGGTGCCTTTATATATTGTATTTACTGCTGTTTTTTAAATAAAACAAGTATGAATATAAGATTTATTTATTGTAGTAATAATATAATTTAAAATAAAATACATACATCTATATGTACATATTAAATACATAATCGGTATACATGAATATGTTTTTGTTTGGGGAGTGCAAACCTAAACAATATTAGTCTTAATTCTTCAATAATAAGAAAATATTGCAAAATTTGGTAATTTAGTCCAGGCTACTTATACATATAGAAATTTGTACAAGGCTTTTGATTGTGGACTTTTGGCAAGTTCTAACCAACCGTGAAAAATCCATCTTGCCAACTATTGGTTTTGTAACAACCATAAGTAGCCTGGGCTTGGCCTGGACTAAATTACCATTAAACAAGCAACCCTAAATAATTCATAATTAACAAACAGTATTTTTACGATAGAGCGATACTGCCGTGCTTAGCCAAAAAGACGCAACTCCACATTTTTACTTTATAAATTATAGCGCTTTATTGTTTTTTTCTAAAATATATATTATCTATATATATATATATATATATATATATATATATATATATATATATATATATATATATATATATATATATATTATCTTTGACTATAGTACTTAAAAATGTATGTATAGTTAAAATGCGTATTTTTGCTAAGAGAATAATTAAATTTTAATAATAACGAGATTAGTCTTTTTGGCTTAGGACGGCAGGATAGTCAATACTTACAAATTGATTACATTTCCGCACCCAGCAACAATATATTTTACAACCATTAACACGTTTTATCACTTTTAAAGCGCAAAAATGTATTTAATAATTCAAAAATTATGATCGACATCAATAATTATGATTGACATTGAAATTTGCAAATAGCGTTTGTACAGATGTCTGCAATTTACAAATAGATATAGTTTAGGTATTGTAGCTCTAGAGGGGGTATTATCTTTGGTTTGGGCTACGTACCGTACGTGAATTAACTGTATATCAATAGTTTTCAGAAATTCTATGACATAATCTAATCTTGAATTTTAAACATTTTGGCCTATAATTTTAGCTGTCATATATTAATAAAATAAATAATAAAACTTTAAAATCGAATAAAATCTGTAATATTTGGATTTTTTAAATAAAATTTTAAATTTGTCGATAAATTATAGTAGATAATAAATTGAACCACTTTAATTTGAATTATCTTAAATAGGCGGGTGAGGCGACAGGAAAAACTAACTTTTTTTCGCAAACTTCAATTTAAATTCTGTTTGCGCCGAACTTGTCTATTTAATTTCATTATAAACTATTATAAATTTGGTGTGGGTCCCATGTCTAATAACTGAAATATTGGTATACCCAAAATCCACCAGCCGCCACTGTTGTTATATCGAGGGATAAAAATCAACTAACCAATTAATTGTGTGACAATTCTGTGGGTAAAAGGCATAAGGGGATAAGTCAAAAAAATCAATTTTTTAGTAGTGCCTTAAACGTGTTCGCATTAATTTTGGAAATACATTTATGGTTAGCGGATATATCCTTTTGCCAGCACATGTCATATGCTAGCAAAAGGGTATGTTCGCTAACCATAAATATATTTCCTGAATTAATGCGAACACGTTTAAGTCTCTACCGAAAAATTGCTTTTTTTGACTTATCCCCTTATGCCTTTTACCCACAGAATTGTTGCACATCATGTTGCCAAACGCATGCCTATAGTTAGGTAATTAAAAATTATTTTTGAAATTTTATATAAGATAAAACACGATAAAACATTAATTCCTAATGAAACCATTGTTTTAACATTATTTACATTAGGCATAATCTAATATAATAAAACTTTAAACAAAATAAACAAGAAATAACTATTATTTATAAATAAAATGTTTACGCTCTCATATCTCTTTAAATATTAATAACAATTTTCTGGGATTCCTGATAGTCTGTATCTATAGATTATACACCTTCGCGCGACTTCTGGGACACCCTGTATATATTATACTTAATTACTGTTAATTATTACTTATAAGTCGCGTTTCACTTTCTGGAATGCGCTATTGGTGTTAAATTATTTTTAAATTACAAACATTATCTACCTGTAATTTAAATTAAAAAAAATGGGATTAAAAAAACTACAACCCACAAATTTTCTTTTATTTTTTTTCTTTTTGACTAGCAAAGATAATTTTTTATTTTTTTTTAAGATTTTTCCAAATAAACACCAAACTATAATTATAATTAGATGAAAAATATAGTTTTAAGAAAAACACATGTATCAAATTTATTAGGCAGATCTTCAAAACGGATTTTCTCATAAATATTATGGAAGAAAATTTTAGTTTTGCTGACTTTTAAAGTGCAAGATAAAAACACATCCGAAAACCATTATTATGCCTAAAACTTAACTAGATTTCGTAAAAACCATCGAAACTTTTTAGATAACTAAATCGTCTTTATAAGTAATAACTTATTAATTACCTACGCAATGCGTTCAGTGGACTTCGGCAAAATCAAATGCTGCTATACCTAACGCGTCAGCTGTATACACCAAAAATAAATAAAAATAACTCTTAAAATTATTAAAAAAATTATATTTTTACCTTCCCTGCATTCCTAACTAAAGGGATAACAAAATCCATAAAACATCTAAGTTCAGAAGCACTCATGACGCTGTTATAAAAAAACTACCTTAAATCCTATAATTAAAAATACAATGTAGTTATAATAAATAATTTATTTTATATACTAGATAACCGGCCTTGAAAACTTTTTCTTTCTTTACGTAGATTTAGTTTTAATCTAGTTAATTAGATAGGAACTTGCAATAATGTAAGAATTATACAATTAGTACCATTGTTAATATAATTTTTAATAAGTTAAAATTTAAAAATAAATATTTACATTATAATTTCAAACAAATATGTCTGCTGAGATGTATAAGATTTGCGTATTCATAAATAAAGTTGTGTACAAATGTATATACATGTAGTCAGTATGTAATTGTTGAATATTTTCGAAATATGAGTATATTTAAATATACTTCAAGGATTGCTAACACAAATAACATCACAAATTTATCGCTCTGTATCTCAATTCTTATTAACATTTTACTTAGGCAAATTTATGTTAACCGACCTATTTTGACCTCCTTTTTCAACAGTCGATGAATGGTCTATTAGTTATGGCCCATAATATAATATGTTACAGCGTTTGACAGACGTTTATTGAATAATTCCCCTAAAAGCATAGTCATTGGGCTGATTGCAGCAAATGCTGTACTAAACAATGTTTATATTACTTTTTTACAGACTTCTGCTTCACAAGTTGTTTTTCATTTACTTTTTCTTCTAGAAGCATTTTAATGGGCTGTTGATGTAAGAATCAATTATTTAAATATTTTCTTTGTGGGTTTCCTTTTTTTGGCTAATTTTGGAAATGGCATTATGTCGGCAGTAAGAAACTGGATATTTATAAGGTAGAATGTCCAATGCTCGATGGTACAGGAATGGCAGGGGGCTCTGGTCCAATATGGGACGGTTCAGAAATAGCAGGGCTCTCTTGTCCAACTGTATGGTCCTCATCCATGTCTAGATTGTGCTACGTAACTTCACTAGGCAAAAAATCTTCTTCAGCGAATACTGTTGACTCCAAAGGATACATTTCCGTGGCACGAAATGACACAGTCGCCTTCTCCACAGTTGCTAAACCCCATGGTTTTAAAAAGCTCGGCTACGCAATACACGGTAATTGTCTGCCCTGGGTGCACAGATTGCAAATTGTCTTGATCACAGTTGCTCTTAAGTGGTTTTAAAAAGACTTGGTCAAGGGGCTAGGTTTTATGGTTTATTGTTTTTTTGTGTTTTTGGAGCATCGACTACCTGGTCATTAGCTGTTTTTTTATCCTGACCCAGGGTTTAAACCCGGGACCTTTGGATTGTAAAGCCGAAAATTTGCCCACTGAGCTACCCCAGTGGGTAGTTGTTTGATTTTGCAGTTACGGCTTCTACATTGGTATGAGATACATGATTATATACAATCATTAACACCGATTTATTCACTGTTGGGTTCGAAAACTCTATGAAGTGATCCAGCCATTTTATGAATGTCCATGTAACCTTTATCGGTATTGCAATCCTGACGACCGTTTTTAATGAGGAGAGTAATCATTCTCTTCCTACGAAAAATAAAGTAGGGCCACAAGCCAGTTAAAAATTAATAACAAATTAAACTATTTATTATTAGAATGATACATAATAAAGAATAAATAAAACTTGTAAGAGGTGCTCTAAAGTACCGAAGAACTGACAAGCCATTTATTTTTTTTAGCAAATATTATATTGAACTTTTTAATTAGCAAACTGAAAATTTACAATTTATGACTTCTGGAAATTTCCTATTAATAACTGGAAATAACTGCAGTTATAGGCATGCCTATCACTGATTTAAACGTGATGGTTGGTCAAAAATAATCTATTTATGGGACCTGAATTTCGCCTGTTTGTTTAAACATCAAGAGTGCCAGCGATAGAATGAAAGAGGCATACAACATCAAGGCGGGAATGGAGGATTTTAACCTGGAGACCTGATTATATAACCCTAAGCGTTGTCATGGTTATTCGCTGAAGACTTCTTGGTAAAGACCATACAAAGTGATGAATCGCGTGAATTACATCATCTACAGGATCAGGAAACAACCAAAAGAGAAGCTAAAAGTGATCAATTTCAACCGATGGGCTACTTACGCTGGTATTAATTATGACCAAATGGGCAATGCTATTATAGTTACTATAATATAGTAAGTTACTATAATAGTAAAAAACTTGATGGACCGAAAGGCGAGCTGCCTATATTTGAGCGGTAATAAAGCTCGATATGGTGTCAATCAAGAAGAAAAACAGGATGTGTTCAAGGTTTTAACCAAGTACTCCTTGGCCCACTATGTTACAGAAGATCTTGACATATCCGTCGCCTTAAAAAAAAATAGTTTGGACAAGTCGACGAACTGCAAAGGTAGAATCCCAAAGTTGGAGGGTTCTCGAAATAGTGAATAACAAGCAGACAGACAACACAAGCATCTTAATCTTCTATCTGTTAACGAAGCCGCTCTCCTATTAGAAGCCAAACTACCGTGACGTATGGAATGCCTTAAAAAAATTGAGAGATACCCTTTTGTTAAGGACATGAACCTGACGATACTGAAGCTTGCTTGTGTACTAGACGGTTTAGAATGTAGAATAATTAGAAGTATGCTGGAATTTATTTTTAGATTTTGTGGCATATACCTACATCTTTTGTTTGCTTCCACAACCATAAAAGAATAATTGATTAAAGACCGTAGACTGCTAATTTTATAGGACGTCACAAAGAATCCCTATGCAAATTTTGCCATGGAGCAGAGAACCATGTCACACATCGGATTTTTCGAGACGAAAATGTCTTAGGAGCGAGTACCTACTCTTAAGTTCGGAATGTCTGTAATGACTCATCGCTGGTTTAACGAAGGATTCCCGAACGATGTAGAACGTTTCCACTTCTTAATAGAAAATTTCCTCCTATGAATTATTAACTTTCAGCTATTAATTGGAAATTTATCGATATTATTTAGTAATATAAATGAAAACTTTCCTGATAAAAACTCTGTAACATCCCTCGTCAAAAAACACTATAGAACACCATTGAAAAACACTCTATAGTGTTCTATATTTTCGTTCTATAGTGTCCTATAGTGTCAGAAGAGTTTTTAAGTGTGTCTATAGTGTTTGAAGTGTACATATAATAGTATTTTATAGTGTACCTTGAAGTAGGAATTACTAAAAATGTCATATTACACTTTATATATATTTATTTATTTATTTTTTTATTATTATTGTTATATAAAGCTAAAAAATATTTTAAAAATGTATTTTTTTTTGTTCCATGCATCTTTCTTCAAACCAGAGGTCGGAAAAAATTTAAAAAAAATTATTTTATAATGTTTAATTTTTATTTAATATAATTTCATCAAATTATGTTTTAATTTTCCCGAAACTTTAAAATTAAAACACTATAGACACACCTACTTTCACATTTGATGACACTATATATATACACACTAGTGAACACTACTAAAACACTTGACAACACTATAAACACACTAGCCAACACTACCAAAACACTTGAAAGTACTATACACACTATTCAACACCACACGAACACTAAGCAAACACTTTAGGTACACTATAGAACACCATGCATAGTTGTTTATTGTGTTTTATAGTGTTTTTTGACAAGGGATGGTCCTTCAGCGCTTCCGTACTAAAGTACCACACAAGTATTTTAACTTTAAACGAAAACTATATATAATGTTGTAATACTGAAACTGTCTTTGAAATTATAGAGGAAAATATTAAAACCTATTTGGCTGATTAAACAAATGATGCTTTAACTATTGAAATAAATTATTTAAAAGGAATATTAAAATAAAAAGATTAATAAATATAAAGTCAAACAGAAACTATTAAATCATTAAGGGATTAAATTAATTTAATAAAAATAGTATATAAGTATACACTAAAATACCATTTATTATACCATAAACAAAATTCATATGCTAAAGCATCGGGATCAACTAATAGCAAATCAAGTATAAAAGCAAAAAACAAAACACAAACTAAACTTTTAAATGTTTCCGAAACAAACTTCACAAAAGCGTGTAAAAAAAATTGTCTGCGAGAACAGTATCGGTTGCCATATTAAAAGCCAAAACTAAACAAATATTGTGTGACAATTAATAAATATTAATTTTGATCACATAATACACTGGCGAAAGAAATTAACGCATCACCATAAATTTATCATTATTTTGTTGTTAAATATTTTCCGAACCAATCATTCGATTTTAAGGCTCTTCTTTGGATTATGTAAAGACTCTTAGAGAATGTTGTTATGACTTTAGTTATTTTATAAATCTTTGTGTCTTTTATATACGGGGTGTTAAACTGATACTTGATTTTTTCAAAATTTTTGAAACACCCTGTGGATAAAAGTGGCAGTAATAGCAAATCCTAAAAAATATTTAACTATAGCCTTATCTATTCTTATCATTCTTTTTTTTATTCAACTTTTTATCTCTTTGATTAAAGAAGATACACAATTTAATAAATCTGCATGTTTTATTTACCTTTTTATACACATTAAAGAAAATAGGCTGTTGAAAATGTTAATATTTTAAAATGAATGTCAGAATTGCTTCATCAGAATGTCAGAAGTGCTTCATCAGAATCGCATATTAAGTTTTGAAGATTCTGTGCGTGCGGTTACTCTTCCGGAAGATGGTAGAAGTCAGCGTTATATCGCTCAACGTGTTGGTGTCCATCAATCGACTATATCTCGAATCCTGCGACAGAACCTCAGTTACACACAGAGCATCGCAGAGCCAGATTAACATTTGCTCAAGAACACGTTAACTGGTTAGAGGCTGATTGGGCCAACGCGTTGCAACGTTATGTTAAGAATCCAGATTTTGTCTCCATAGCAGTGATAAACGGATGAGTTCGTATATACGGCCATGTGAACGTTATG
Source organism: Brassicogethes aeneus (assembly GCA_921294245.1). Taxonomy (NCBI): domain Eukaryota; kingdom Metazoa; phylum Arthropoda; class Insecta; order Coleoptera; family Nitidulidae; genus Brassicogethes; species Brassicogethes aeneus. The sequence goes on from OV121137.1 coordinate 10,986,122, forward strand.
TTCAATGTAACATTGTTCAAGTAGTCATGTTTGGTGGAGGCTCTAGTATGGTGCGGGGAGGCATCACTGCAGAGGCTCACACGGAGTTGATGATAATCCCAGGAAGTATCACGGCAGCTTCTTACATTAAAAAAATTGTAGAATCAATCTTTGCACCTTTTGTCGGTGAGAATTTTATTTTTATGCATTATAATATTATACCGCATACAGCCAGGATTGTACAACATTATCTTGCCGAATTTAATATTCCCACAATGCGTTGGCCAGCCAGAAGTCGGGATCTTAATCCAATAAAAAATATCTGGGATATTACGGGAAAATGGTTAAGAGAACTTCCTGGTCAACCCAATAATCAAGAAGAACTGGAAGAAAGGCTACAACAAATTTGGGAAAATATTGACCAAGATGAAATAGGCTATAATTCGTGCAATAGGAGGAAACATTAAACAATATTAAATAGTAAATTTTACTGTGTTGCGTTAATACAATATATAATTTTGCTAATTATATTAATTGTTAAATTTGTTAAACCTTAAGTTAAATAATATTTACATTCATTTTTTATGAAATGCCATAATTTTTCCAAGACGGAATAGCCAGTTTTCTTTAATGTGTATAAAAAAATAAATAAAACATGCAGTGTTATTTAAATGTGTATCTCCTTTAATCAAAGAGATAAAAAGGTGAATCAAAAAAGAGAATGGTAAGGATAGATAAGGCTATTGTTTAATTTTAGGATTTTCTACTACTGCTACTTTTATCCACAAGGTGTTTCAAAAAATTTGAAAAAATCAAGTATCAGTATAACACCCCGTATATAAAAGAAACAAAGATTTATAAAAGAACTAAAATCATAGTAAAATTCTGTAAGAGTCGTTTTACAATCCAAAAAAAGACCATCATAATCGAATGATTTGTTCGGAAAATATTTAACAACAAAATAATGATAAATTTATGGTGATGCGTTAATTTCTTTCGCCAGTGTATATTAAAGAAGAAAAAAGGGTAAAAGTTGAAAAAGTCACAGAAACCCAAAGTTCCTGGGGTAGTGGGTCATGTAAAAGAATCGGGGAATTGTAATATAAGATCTGCACCCAAAAAAATACGTAAATTTACGTTTCAAGATTGCAACCTAATACTAAAATTAAGGAATTGGCAATATTTTCCTGAAGCAATATGTGATGTAGGAGTATCTAAATTTTCTGAATGTTATGCTTCGTTCAAAGCTACATTTGATCCACACAACTTTGAAAAAGCTATAGAAAATATGGCTACTGGTTTAGGATCCAACCCCCAATTAACCAATCAGCACAAAACTCTTGCTATAGCTACCTAAATATTTGGCCGTTTGTAGAGATATGATAAAAGCCGGATGTGACTATCTCAATTGTAAATATTTAGTTAATATTAACGTTATTATGTATTATGTACGTTATTTTTGCAATTACGCATAAAGTTAGGTTATGCATATAATCAACATTTAAAAAACATGGTACTTTAAAAAATGGTAATTACTATGTTGTATTTCCGCGAAACCTTACACCATCAAATAGTTTAATTGCAACGTAATTTATAACATTAAAACATTCGTACATTGTAATACTAAAAAATATACTTTAAAAATATATTAAAAATAATCAATTATATAATTGATTATTTTTCTTGGGATCTCACAATAATTTAAATTTTGAAATACCAAGAAAAATAAATTAGGTACCCTAGAAAATGTTTCATTAGCTGTAAAAACAGACAATCAGTTGCGCAATGAAACAGATAGTCACTGACGAATTCGTTAAATCAAATATTACTTGGGATGGTTCCAAGGGGAAAATTGAATTTAGAAGAACAAAAATTTGCAATACCCTATATCGTAAGTGCCTACTACTTTTTTTTAATAAAATAATAAATACTATTTTTAATTTTAGTTGCTGCAAAAAGGACTAATTCGTTTGAAGGACCCTCAAATAAAGGGTCCTTTAAATATGATTTCAAAGAGGTTATTAGGCCTACAAAACAACGACAAAAAAATGCCGAAAAACAAACAAATAATAAATATATATAAATACGGGTTTAAGGCAAAACGACACAAACGCCAAAATTAAAAAAAAAATGTTACAGCTTTAGCTAGAGAATTTAATTCTCTATCAACCTGTCCTTCTAACAATTTTTTGAAAAATTTGGCGCTTGTGCCATTTTGCATTAAACCCGTCGTTATATATGCATTTCCTTTTGAAATATACAACTTTTTTGACTCATTCATGTGCGCTGGAAATGCGTCGGCACACGTGGGCTTTAAATGCGCCGGCACACGTGCGCTGTATATGAGACGCATATGTGCGCCCATCTGTGTAGTGATCTGCGCGCACGCGTGCCGTTTAAAGACGCACACGTGCACACACTGTGCGCGCATCGTAACTACATTTTGCTATCTAGGTAAACACGGAAGAGTTTCAATACTCGATATAAACTTTTATTAAAAAGTTTAAATATCGCACATGTTTTGAGAAAATTTTAGAAAATAAAGTATACAATGTTTGTGAATTTAAAAAACGTGCTTGTTCGAGGTTATTACTCAAGTTTTACACACAAAAAATTACTATATTCTTTCATCAAAAATTTTACAGGATCAACTTTGGAAGCCAAATTGGTCGCATTTGCCGATTTTCTAATGTCGCGCCCGTTACGCGATTTATGACGTTATAAAAGGTTTTCTTTACAAGTTTTTATTGACATTTTGTTAAATATCTAATTTTTCATACTATTTTTGTATATTAATTAACACTTTATTATGATAAAAAAGCGTAGTGTCAGTGTCGCACCCGTTACAATGGAAATACCCAACAATATTTAATAACTTTTTAAAGGTTGATAGAAACTTAGTTCTTCATTAAAATTAAAGAAATCAAACGCCGATTGAAATCCCTCAAGGTACTATACTGTTTTAAGTTTTATTTGACAGTTTTGGGATTAATATTAATTAATAAGCCGATAGCCTTTGTCTGGAAGGTGGACAATAAATAAGATACCCTAAAAAACTTTTGATATTAATGGGCCATAAATTCGATCTCTTGCAATCTTACTTTTATTTACTCTTTCTCTCTGGCACTTATTAGCATTCATCCGGTTTTATACGCGAATGCCTGCAATTGGTTTTATGTCTGCTTATATATCTGGTTTTATCTGCAAATGTCTGATTTCGTCCGGTTTTTTTCCGCGATCGCCTTCATTTCGTTTTATGTTTGCATTTATCTTTTTTTTTTTCGCAAATGCCTGTATTTGATTTTAGGTCTGTTTTTATCTGACAACCCCGCAGTTTTCGTTCGCGGTTGCTTATTTAGTTCTTCGTCAAATATATAGTATGTCTTAGGATTAAGTTTAAAAAAGAATAAAAATACCCCTGAGGGGTGCCCTTTACCACTTGCTGGGTTGTACAGCTTAAGTATGATTAATCCAGTTTAGTGCCACGTATACCCATTTTAAACATTTTTTTCAACTGATGATCGACGGTATCGAAGGCCTTACTCATATCAAAAAATATAACAAGTGTTCGAGTTTTGTTATTAAGGGATTTATAGATGGCATCAAGAGCCTGGTCTAAAGCGGTATTGGTTCCTTCCCCAGATATTCCAAAAGCCTCGAGTTATATCAACTCTCAAAGAGAGTTGTCGGGGTCATTGGCATTGCCCTTCTTTATGTATATATGTATAACTTTTGAGGTCTTTAGAACATCTGGAAAAGAACCTTCAGTAAAAGTTTTGTTAATTTTTGTTACAGGGAAAGTATGATCAAAAAAATGACTACCAACAACATTATTTTTCCAAGAATTTAGTCTATTCCCGTTGATGTTTTGTTACAGACTTTATTAATTATTTTGAGTACTTCCACAGGTGTGTTAGTGTTAGATAAATGGAGTTTATTTGGTTTTTAATATCGTCAGTTTTTCGACAAATTGGTTTACAAGTTTTAACAGTACTACAGTTTCTTGTTTATCTATTAATGTTTTACCATCTACATTTATTATTGTTTCTATTTTGTTTTTAATTGAGGGTTGAAAACAATATTTTTTTTTGTAAAATGTTTTTAATTCATGGTAATTTTTGTTATATATATTATTGTTTATTTGATATTAATGAAGTTATTTTGATAGCCTTTTTAGATATGGTGTGTACCATTTATTCGTTTTTTTATACATTTTTTTTGTTTTGTTATTGATAGGGGAAAGCAGGTATTAAAGATGTCTAAGAATTTAAAATAAAAATTGTTAAAATATGTATTTAAATTATAATTCTCATTAAAAAAAAAGTCTCATGAGAGGTCAGGTACAGCACGTACCATCGAAAATCAGGAAGAAAGGGATTTTTAGTTTTTCCTAAAAAGCTTGTCAGATTTTATAGTTTGCAAGTTGAACTAAACGCAAAAATATTACAATATTTGAATAAAAAACGTTTGACGTCATTGGCAAAATCCTACGTGAGGAGATTTTTTTTTATTTTAGTTAAACTAAATAGGTATTTCTTTATTTTAACAAAAGTTACAAAACCAAAATTATTATTTCATTAATACCGAAATAAATACGCACAAATAAAAAACATAAATGGCTTGATTATGATTAAAATTTAATCATTAAATAATCCCATATAGGTCCTACGTAAATTAATGATTATTTTTTTAGATTCATCTTTTATTTTTGTCAAAAATACATTAGTTACATTAATTTTAAATTCATTCACTTATTTGTTAAATTAAAAATTAAGGTATGATTAAAATTTAATCATTAAATAATCCCGTATACCTTTAGGTATACATATACATCTGTATAATAATGATTATTTTTTTAGTTCCATCTCTTAAACTTTTTATTTTGTTGTAAATGCATTAGTTACATTAATTTTAAATCCATTCCCTTATTTGTTAAATTAAAAATTAAGGGTTTAAATGAATAGCATTTAGTAGGTGCGGCTCGCCGTTTACCTTGAAGCCTGCACGAATGATTCAATCTCAGACATTTGAATTGTATCTTTTGAAAGATGGAGCGGGATATGCCGCGATACGTATGTCGTAAATTGATGGATGGATTTAAAAACTTATTATTGCTGTCTCTGTGCCTTGTGGTGGGTGGTTTGTGATCTGTGGTGGTGGTTGGTTTGTGTTTTTTAAGGTTAGATTTGATCGGCTCGAGAAGAAAAATGGAAATTAATATCAGGGAAGTAATTAGTAATAATTCTGATATGGTAGATTTTTTATTAAAGCGTAAATTTCACACATTAAGCTATGAAGACAAGTTAATTATAAAAAAATAGCCATCCCTTGACCACATGGTATGATAAAGCTGTTTGGATTACTAGAAGCGAAAGGCGAAATAAACTTTGTTGTTGGTATTACGTGTTGTTTTCTTCTGAAAATTCAGGTCCCTGGACCACAATTGGATTTAATAATCTAAAAGATCTCTCTCGTGCTACACAAAAACATCAAAAATCAAAAGAACACATCTTTTCGGGCTTAAAATTTAAATTATTTGGAAAACAAAATATTGTTAATGCGCTAGATGGTGCTCGTCATGAATTCATAGCCAAACATAATAACACAGTTCGCGAAAATAAAATTAATGATTAAACATTTAATTAATATGATACTATATTTATCCCTCGGTCACAATGAAAAAGAAGATTCGTACAATCAAGGCGATTATAAGGAACTTGCTAAATTTGTGGCTGTTTTATATCCAAATTTTAATAAATTTATAGATCCATCGAAATCGACAGTTTTTACGGGATTGTCCAAAACTATTCAAGATGAACTAAATGCTTCGATCGTTAAAATATAGTTGTAAACAAAATTAATGAGGAAGTTAATAAAACTGAGTTTTTTTCATGGGAGGTCGATGAAACAACTAATATACGATGCTCTTCTCAAATGTCTGTCATTTTTCGATTTGTTCACGAAAAGTTATCGAGCGTTTTATGGGATTTTTTTATGTAAGTGACGGCCCTAAAGCGGAAGACTAATTTATTGTACTAATTCAAAATTTCAACCATTTTAATTTAACGCAAAAATTAAAATGGTTGAAATAAAAATATTCTAAGAACTAACTAAACTAACACTAAGAACAAAAGTAAGAGTTTTCTCTTTTCTTTCCCTGTTAACTATCAAATACATTTCGATTGTGTTTTCAGGAGGATTACTTAAAAAATAATTTTAAATTTTGTTGCGTTTTGAACTATGTATAAAAAAAGTATCTACCAAATATATCAGAACTGTCAAAAATATTTCATAATTATTATTTGTGGTAATCCTTTGGTGATTTTAAAAAGTTTTGTATATAACATAATATAACATATTATCTTATATACAAAATTTACCAAAGAAATACGCACAAATATTATTTATGAAATATTTTTGACAGTTCTGACACTTCTCCACCAAACATGAAAGCCATCTAAATTTTAAATTATAAATAAAACCAACAATATCGCTACTAAACGGGCATTAAAAAAATTAATATATCTTTTAAAGGAATAAAAATAACAAAACAAGACTAACTGGACTGAAAAGATGAAGGTGGGGACTACATTTCCTGAAAGTTTCAGATTTTTATTTTTTCCTCAACATAATGATTTCTGAGGGCAAAATTGACTAATTTTAAGAACTATCAAGTTTTAATAATTTTTTTAATAAAGAAAATGATAGTCTAGAAACTTAAAATAATAGTTACGTTTTCTATTGTACTTGATACCTGAAAAAAAAATTCTAGATTTAGTAGAATAGGCACAGGAGCCAGACAAAAATCACAAAAATTGGTAAATTATCATGAATCTTTAGTGGTTTACCATTCTTTTATGAGATTAACTAATTGGATAATAATAATTTATATCGAAAACACACTTACTGAACAGTAAAACAAAATTAAAATCATTTCAATATTTGTCACACTGGCCCACTATAAGAGAGTAAGAAATTGACACGATTTCAGATTTCTAAAGGGTGCCGATTAAAAGTAAAGAATCCAAAAATTAAAACGGCAACGGATTTTCATATTTGATACCTAAAAGATCATCCTCAATTTTTTTTATCAAAATAAAAAATCAAACAGCGCACCCCATTTGGTATTTTTATTTGGAATGACTCGAAAGCCTTACAGGATATTGTGATATCCCAAGGATATCCTCGGACCTCTTTAGCCATCTCAAACAAGGCCAAGTAGTGTAAAAAGGCCAGCCTACAGACGTCCTGTTAATGGCCTTTAGGTCCAGGAATCACAAAAAAGGACATCTGTCCTACGGACGTCCTGGATGTGTCCTCTAAACGTCCCACGGGTTATTTTTTTGATATGGGGGATGCCCGTCATGCCATTCATGCGGGCGTTTCTCTTTTTTGTCCGAATTTGTGTCTGTAGGCCTGCTTCTGTAAGCGTTGCAGAGTAACGTAATTGGTTTCAGACATGGAGCAAACAATGTTATAATTTTGTTTTCAAGGCTCAAGGCTTATTTATAAGAGGGACACTGTGTGTTTTAGGGTGTTTATATGTGACGTTAACGTAGCTTTGTCATCTAGGATTATCCCAAAATACTTGACCCTTCTCCTGATCTCAACATTATTTCCACAAGCCCTAATCGGTAAAAATATTTTATTGTTAAAGATTTTTTTGGAAAAATAAATCGCATCTGTATTCGCGCCGTTAATGTTTACCTTCCACCGATCAAAGTATCGCTGTATACAGCTTTGGTGCCAGGACTATACCCTGAAAAACACTAGCACTTACCGACCTCACCACAGGCATTTGATCATCCACCTTGACTTAAAATGTCCTGTTAGACAGGTAAGAGATAAGAGAAGCGTTAAATGGTTGGGGAACCCTAGGACGTGTAATTTGTGAATTAGCCCGTTTAACCAGACTGTATCGAAGGCTTTTTCGTACAGCAGGACCGTATTATGGTCACGATTATTGGCCTGCTGAACATTTACGTTAGTATAGTCAGATTGACAAACTTAACTTTTATATGTCCAGAAAAAATCACATTTTAAATCACATTTGTTCTCATAAAAAACTCACATTTGCTACACTTCGCCTGATTGCTTGCTTGCTTTTTATAGTGAGTATATAATCATCCCACTGGTCTGTATCGTCAATAATAGTTTCAAAAACTAGTTCAAGTAAACTGTTTCTATAATAGACTAAAGTATAAACAATACGAGATTTAAAATTCCAGCGGGTTTCGGAATTAGTAGGCAATAGTTTTTTACAATTTTTTTATACATAGTTCAAAACGCAACAAAATTTAAAATTATTTTTTAAGTAATCCTCCTGAAAACACAATCGAAATGTATTTGATAGTTAACAGGGAAAGAAAAGAGAAAACTCTTACTTTTGTTCTTAGTGTTAGTTTAGTTAGTTCTTAGAATATTTTTATTTTATTTTTATTTATGTGTACAATTATAACATTACATTTTCAAAATTAAGGCACAGTACAATTTCCTTTGGAAATTAGGTGCAATTAAATACCTTATTGAAAAACATGTATGAAACAAAATTGTCTGTAAATTTTATATATATATATATATATATATATATATATATATAAATATATATATATATATATATATATATATGATTATATATTATATACATTATAATGAAGTATTTAATTGGCTAATTGGTGTTTAAAGAAGAAGAATGTAAAAAATATATTCAAGATCCTTATGGTATATATCGAAAAGTATAATAAGTGAAATTAATAAAGAGTTAATTTAAACGTATAAAAAATGCGTTAAGCAGTTTTTTGTCGGTTTCTTTCACAATTTAAACCCAGTTAGTCTTGTTCTGTTATTTTGATCCCTTTAGTAAGGCACTGAATAGTTAAAAGTTATATGTATGTATTTTAAATGTTACTTTAAAATTCTTTAAATTTTAGTTTTTAGGTAACTGGTTAAAATAAAACATGTTATAATAAAGGGATTTATTTAGAATATTTTTTGGTTTTTGCTTATTTTTAACAATTTAAAAAATTTGAATTATTTCTATGAGAAAGAGGTACACAATTATGATATGTTCTTGCATTTTTAATTGCAATTAAATTCATGAATCTCGAACACTCTGTCATTTATTACACTTGCAAACTTGCAAACATTTTGAAATCACAATTAATATTTATGAAATATTTTTGACAGTTCTGACATTTCTCTACCAAACATGAATTGACTAAGTCAAAGCCATCTAAATTTTAAATAATAAATAAAACTAACATTATCCCTTCTTAACTATGATTTCGCGAAAGAATCGAACGATCGATTTACAACACATCTCAGATTTTTTTTTTAATTTTAATATTTTGTTTATACATCCAATTTAACACTAAATCTAAAATTTTTCTTTCATCTGACTTAAACTTTAGCTCCTAGAAACCATTTAATTTTGCCTTTCACAAAAAGGCCAAATTCCATTATTTTGGCATACATTTTTTATTAAAATACTGAATGATTTGAAATTTGGCCCATGTATGACCCCCATTAGTACCCACAATTCTGTCAAAAAAAAGTTTTAATTTTTTACATACAGGTGGCGCTGCAATTTTTTTTTCTTCGAAAGTAGACGTTTTTTGAAGACAAAAAATTCTCTTAAGCAACAATGCTCAAAAAAACTAAATAGATATTCCTTTATAATTCGACATATAAAAATTTACTTGCAAATGATGTTGCCGCCCGTAAAGCCAACTTAAAGTTTGGTCTACCGCATTAAAAAAAATTGAATTACACTTTCAACTCTATCCTTATTTTTAAACTAAGGAACTCCAGGTGATGGCTTTTATTGGTAACTAAAACGCAACAAAAAAAAGTTTTATTTTTTTACATACAGGGGGCGCTGCAGCCTTTTTTTCAAAAATAGACGTTTATAAAGACCATAAAGTTACTTAAGCAACATTGCTTAAAAAACTAATGACATTATTTATAATGTATCAGATAATATAGATATTCTTTTATTGTTTGACATATAAAAAATTATTTGCAATAATTAATGCCTGTTGTAGGGACGATTAAAATTATAACTAGTGCACGTACCCGCATATTGTTATATAAACGCCTTTTTTCGCTTTTATTGTTGGATGCGGACAAAAGGTAACAAAACCAAAGAAATTTTAATTTAAAATGGTAACAAGTATTTCAGTGACTCTATAGTAATAGTAATATGACCATTTGTTTAAATATATTTTATAAAATAGTATAGTTATACTATAGTATAATTCGAGAGGCAAAGCATTCTTTATTATAGTACTTTAAAATTAAACTAAAGTCAAGCCTATAGGCTGGGAATCAAGTTACCGCAACAGTTGACAGTTACTGTCAAACGGTAACCATAATAACATTTAAAATTTTGCCGTTATTACAAAAGTTGAAATTGGAGAGGGAAAATATCATGCTTTTAAAGGTACGCAAAGTTAATAAATTTTCTTTAAGTAAATCAAAATTCTAGGAATTGAATTTTCTTCTGGAGTAAACATGAAAGTTCCTTGGACATCATCGAGTCGACAAAAAGAAAATCTAAATAATTTAAAAGCAATTAAATATAGGTGCGACGAATTACTTTGCAGTAGGGTTTTTGAAAATGAAGATGATCTTCTAAACCACCTTAAATTTCAAAATCATAAATTTCCTGAAATTAGACAAACTATAGGTGATGTTGCTAGAATGGAATTTTTAAAACAAACAGATGTTTTAACTGCAACTAGTTCAACAATATCTACCGTCAATATATGCCCAAATGAAGAAGATTAAAATACGTTTTTTCGAGTATATGCAAAAGGGTTCGGAAGGCGCAAAATTAAAAAATGACGTTTTAATGAAAAACAAAAAGATTTTATTGGCAACCTTTTTGAAGAAGGTGAAAAAACTAAAATTAAATATAGGTACGCCTGAATATATAGCAACAGCTTTACAAAATTATGAAGTAAATGGCAAATTTTAGTTTTCTTCGAACGAGTATATGCATCCTAATCAGATACGCGGCTTATTATCAAGATTATCGTCAGATAGAAGGTTAAGCAAAAATAGAAAAAGAAAATTAAAACATTTTCCGGAAGAAATTGAAGAAATTAGCCCAGAAGCGGATGAAGTTTTTTTGAAGTTTTATCAGTTTTAAAGTAGTTCCTTTGCGGCCTAAGTAACTTTTAAGTTATAAATAACCCTGGTTAAAATCTCTAGACTGATTCTGAGAATCGCTCTAGAGATTTGAACCAGCCAGTAGGATATAAACCAGGGTTATTTATAACTAAAAAGTTAGCGAATATACCCCTTAGAGCCCAACAAGTTTAAAATTTAATGTAAAGGTAATAATTATTATTATTATTATAATTATTAGGATATATCTTTATTATTTAATATATGCAAATCTTGCAGATAAATTGTTATATGTTAAATAATAAAGAAATAGTAATATCAATAATAATAATAAAGAAAAACATAATAAATAAAATAAAGAACAAACCTATTAAATAAATAATGAATGGAATACGTAACTCTTTATAATAAAGGAATACATAACTATATTATCTGAAATGCTATATAGTTTTTAAAGAAAAAAGGCTGCAGCGCCCCCTGGGTGTGAAAAAAATAAAAAAAAAATTTGCTGTGTTATTGTTACCAATAAAAGTAATCTCCTGGAATTCCTTAGTTAATAAATAAGAATAAAGTTGTAAGTGTAATTTAATTTTTTTTAATGCGGTAAACAAAACTTTAAGTTGGCTTTACGGGCGGCAACATCATTTGCAAGTAAATTTTTATATATCAAATTATAAAGGAATATGTATATTATATGGTATACTATTTAGTTTTTTTGAGCATTGTTGCTTAAGAGAGTTTTTGGTCATCAAAAAACGTCTATTTTTGAAGAAGAAAAAATTGCAGCGCCACCTATATGTAAAAAATTTAATTTTTTTTTTGGTAGAATTGTAGGTACTAATAAGGGTCATTTATGGACCACATCTCAAAACATTCAGTATTTTAATAAAAAAATTATGCTAATATAATGAAATTATGGCTTTTTGCGAAAGGTAAAATTAAATGGTCTATGGGAGACAAAGTTTAGGTCAGATAAAAGAAAAATTTTAGATTTAGGGTGGAATTAGATGTATAAACACAATATTAAAATATAAAAAAAATCTGAGATGTGTTATAAAAAAATACCCCAAAATCGTTCGATTCTTTCGCGAAATCATAGTTAACTGCATTAAAAAAATTATTATATCTTTTACATGGATAAAAATAACAAAACAAGACTAACTAGACTGAAAAGATGAAGGTGCGGACTACATTTCCTAAAAGTTTCAGATTTTTATTTTTTCCTCAACATAATGATTTCTGAGGGCAAAATTTGCTAATTTTGAAAATTATCAAGTTTCAATAATTTTTTTAATAAAGAAAATGATAGTCTAAAATTTTAAAATAATAGTTACGTTTTCTATTGTTTAAGTACTTGATACCTGAAAAAAAGCAACTTTCTAGATTTAGCAGAATAGGCACAGGAGCCAGACAAAAATCACAAAAATTGGCAAATTATTACAAATCTTTAGTGGTTTAGCATTCTTTTATGAGATGAACTAATTAGATAATAATAATTAATATTGAAAACATACTTACTAGGCAGTAAAATAAAATTAAAATCATTTCAATAATTGCCACAGAAAAAAAGTTTTAGCCTCTTATAATAGAGTAAGAAATTGACACGATTTCAGATTTCTAAAGGGTGCCGATTAAAAATAAAGCAACTAAAAATTAAAACTGCAACGGTTTTTCATATATGATACCTAAAAGATCATCCTCAAATTTTTTCATTAAAATAACAAATCATGCAGCGTACTTTTAAATTAATTTTTGGTGTTTTCATTTGGATTGACTCTTTCCTTAGGACGTCCTAAAGACCGACTTGTGCTAGCTGGGTTATGTAGCTAAATGTAGGTTTTGTGTATTTTGGCCGTATTTTTGATACTATCTTTCAAAAATATATTGCAGAGTTTGATTTTACTTTTATAACCAATATTATTAACTGAACATTACGGATGTGGTGACGTTTAAAATTGTCAATTTTAAGGCTCATTAATTGCGTTTTTTGGTAATGTTTAAATTACGTAAAAATTACGCTAAAAATAGAAGGTGCCGTCGAGCACGTCCATTCTATGCCTTTTATTTTACTTTGGCGTATTAGGTGCAAAACACAATATAAATTATAGGTCACCAATATGATACATGATAAATACGGATGGGGTAGGTTTGCCAATTATGAAAATTAAAATATATGCCACTTACTTGCATTAACATAAATGAAATGTTTCATTTGAAATATTGCATATAATAATATCCAACAACCTTAAATTTGAAACATTATTTAAAGATTCACATGGAAAGTTTTTACAATGTTATATTTGTAAGATTTAGTATAAAATGTTGCATAAAAGTATTTAAACATTACAATTATAATATTGCAGACATAACTTTTTTTCAATGTTTCAATTGAAATATTAACACAAGTTTCAAATGAAAAATGTTTTCAACTTTACTTTAAATATACAATAGAAACATTTATTTTAGAATGTTTGGGAATATTTTTGAAACATTGTAATTATAATATTACATGTATCAATGCATTGATAAGTTTTGGGCAATGTTTCATCCGAAATATTACATTAAGATGATTTTTGCAATGTTACTTTATATAAACAATATAAACATTTAATTTGCAAGATTTTTGGAACATTGTAACTATAATATTACATTTATAATTATAACTTTAGTTTTGGACTATGTTTCATTCGAAATGGTAAATTCTCATATAACTTGTTCCGATGCTGTATCCACTTATTTTTGTGAAAACTAATTCTCGCTCAAGGTTTTTTTTAGTGTAATAAGCATGTAGCCTTTCAAGGTAATGGGAACTTAAATTATGACAACCCTAATCTATTAATTTTTTCCTAAAATGCAGGCTTTATGTTGCAAATGTCACATAAGTTACCGGTCACCAACTGCAATATCCTAACATTGATGAATATTTTAACAAAATGGCTGTTGAAACAACTAATGTTAGTGCTTGATCAACTAAAAATAGACTTAAGATTGACGAAAAATTATTTTATCCGAAATCGGCAGTAAAGTAGAACTTTACTGCCGATTTATTTTAATTTACGATTGTTGACTACTTTACTGCCGATTTCGGATAAAATAATTTTTTGTCAATCTTAAGTCTATTTTTAGTTAATCAAGCATTAACATTAGTTGTTTCAAAAGCCTGCATTTTAGGAAAAAATTAATAGATTAGGGTTGTCATAATTTAAGTTCCCATTACCTTGAAAGGCTACATGCTTATTACACTAAAAAAAAACCTTGAGCGAGAATTAGTTTTCACAAAAATAAGTGGATACAGCATCGGAACAAGTTATATGAGAATTGACCAAATATTGCAAGATAATTTTTGCAATGTTGTTTGCAGACTGACTTGCCCATGCATCTCGCCGCTGTCTTGGTCATTTATATCTTTATAAGTGAACAGTCCGAGCTTGATGCGTGTCCATAAAATATCTCGGCATTACATTTGACAGAAGACAGATGGACAGAACATATTACGGACAGAGCCAACAAGGCCAGAGGAGCACTGGGCGAGCTAGGACCCATCATAAACAACCGCTCCACGAGTCTAAGGGTGAAAAGCATTTTATACAAGACTGTAATACTACCAGCAATAACCTACGGCGCAGCGACCTGGTTCAATGGCACGAAGCAACAAATAAAAAACCTCCAGACAATACAAAACATAGCGGCCAGGCGCATGACAAATGCCCCTTGGTTCGTCAGAAACAGGGACATTGCCAAAGATCTCAACCTTATGGACATAGACACCGTTCTGACGGAATTGGCCCAAAAAACAGTAGCCGCCATGGAAACCAGCCACTACCAAATTATCAGAGACGTCATGAACTACATTCCTAGCGAGCACGATATCCCAAAGAGAACGAAATACCTGGTAATACAACAAAACTAGTCATCACTCTAGTCAAAGTCATCATTCTAGTCATTGTCCTTTTACTTTTTACCTATCTGTAACTTTTTACTCATATCTAGTCATTTTAATTACGTCGAGTTTGTCTATCATGTTATTTTTCTGTTGTCCCTATGTTTTTTATACAAACAATTTTCTATACTATATTTTATCTATCTGTACTGTGTATTGTAGATGCTGAACTGAGTAGGTGTCATTATCAATACACAGGAATCCTTTTAAACACTCCAACTATATCTTACAAAACTCTCAATTTTCCCAGCCACTAAAGGGAAAGTCCAAACAATTTTGGGTAAAGAAAAATTTTTAAAAATTTTCAACCCTGAAAATAAAAGAAGATCACATCATCATCATCATCATCATGCGTGTCTCCCGTCACCGACTGCCTGACACTGATGAGACCAAATAGGTCGAAACAGTCTGTCTGTCAGTGTTGGTGGGTATGGTGCATTAGTCATTGGATCATACCATTCGGGAGACGCGCTTTGAGCTCGGCTCGGTGGCGAGATGGGAAGGCAATTTTGCAATATTGGTTGCCTACTACTGGCGTAAAGTAGAAAATCTATTGTTTCTGATATATATATATATATATATTAGGGTGTCCCTTATTTTTATTTTTTTTACGCATACCCTCTAATTATATTTATTACTTATTTATATACTCCCAGTAAAAATTTCAGCTCATTCTATAAACGGGAATCCGTGCCGACTTGCATCTAAACCCTCCGTTAGCCAACGTTAGGCGCGCGCGGTATTTTGTAACACGAAACACTTTAAAAAGAAGATATACTTTATGACTGTATTTTTCTAATGATTTTATTAAATATGATTACTAATTAATATTATTGCTTTTGTTTTTATCATTTGTTTCACTAATTTAGTTGATTTTATCCCTTAAATATATTAATATACTAATTAATATTGCTAAAATATACTGTTATATGAAATTTCAGCTTTTTATAAGCATTTCTTTTCTTGATGTCCTCCCAAAAATATTTCAGACAGTTCAATAAGTTTTCGGTAGTCATCTCTCACAATAGACTCTTTTAGTTATTTAGAGTAAAACCCATTAATTTTATCAATTTCAGAGTTTACGGCCTATTCACCAGACCCTTCCGGGTAACTAGCCACTCCCTGTGAAAATATACATTTTTATCAAAGTATACACATAAATAAAATTATATTTTAACATTTGTCAATAATTTATAATATAAGGGTCACATAATAACAAACACAAAATGACTTACGATCGAAGACCTCGCGACCAACGTTGGCTAACGGAGGGTTCAGATGCAAGTCGGCACGGATTCCCGTTTATAGAATGAGCTGAAATTTTTACTGGGAGTATATAAACACGTAATAAATATAATTAGAAGGTATGCGTAAAAAAAAAAAATAAGGGACACCCTAATATATATATATATATATATATATATATATATATATATATATATATATATATATATATAATAGACCTATAGCTTACGGATAAATAATTATAATTAATTATTATTATAATCATTCATATTAATTTAATTGCAATGTTCCTGTAATGTTGCAGGAACCTTTCATTAACAAAAATAACATTTAGTAACATTGCAATTAATACATTTAAGCAACATTTTATTTGTAAATGTAATGTTTCTGAACCATAAGGCTTTGTTGCAATGTTCCTGCAACATTTCCACAAGGATTTTTGTAACATTACACCTAACAAATGTAATGTTGCAGGTACCTTACATTAACAAAAATAACATTTAGTAACATTGCAATTAATACATTTAAGCAACATTTTATTTGTAAATGTAATGTTCCTGAGCCGGACATAAGACTTTGTTGCAATGTTCCTGCAACATTGCCACAAGGATTTTTGTAACATTTACATCTAACAAATGTAACGTTCAGTCACATTGTAGAAATATTATTTTTCCCAGTGGGTAGAATCACCCCTTAAAATTTTTCAATGAAATTCGGAGACACCCTGTATAAAGTTAAACTTTATTATGCAATTTAAATAAATTTATTATTAAAAAAACTAAAACAAATTCTTACCCACTAAGCAAAAAAACGTAAAATATACGTAAAATTAACGTCAAAGGTTGTAGTGTGACGTTTTTAAAAAGACGTAAAAATGCCATTCCTCCATATTAAGGACGTATAGGTTTTGTTTCCACTTGTACGTATTAGTTACGTTTTTTTAAATAAAACTACCACTTTGGAAATATATTTTTTTTATTAAAATAAATTATAAAAATAAAACATAATTAGTCTGGTAAAAATAATAAAAATAAAACATACCGCCTAATTAATTTTCGGCCTCATTCTCATGTCCAAATTTGGCCAAAAAACGTTATGAGCGTTTCTTGGCGGTTTGGAACAACTCCTTGCTCTCTTTATCGAAATCAGTTTCAGTCAGACGAAATAATAATACTGGCTTCTAAAACAAACATTAATAACTTAAGTTATCTAAGTAATTAAGTATATAAAACTTATATAACTTGCCTGTCGCTCGGCGCAAAATTTGTCTCCCATGTTCACTGGTGTATTAACTAAAAAATAAAATTGATTAAAAGACTTTTCTTTAAGTCTAACAGCATTGATTAATATTACTTCTCACTCAACGCTAACATTTAAATCAACAAAATTCGATATCCACTAATAGCGCCATCATGTCGATATTGGGACAATTAATTAATTATATTATAATTGTATGGTTGCAAACAAATGATAAAGCCAACTTACCTAAACCGTTCAGTCTCGCCTATGGAGAACAATGCGTTTTCTATCACACAGCAAAAAATGGCAACACACTGTGTTGAACACAGAACAATGGCAGTCGCAACGCAAACAGAGTATGCCCTGTTACAGGGCCCCTTTTATACCGATATATCGACTGGAAACGAAATTACCCGAGTCCTTTTTTACGTAAATTTTACATAAAATATACGTTTCTTAATCTCACTATGCGAGAATAATTATTATTTTATAAGCGGTAACATTAATTAATACATCACTCTGGGATTTATAATAAGTCATTTGTTAAAATTGTTGTAGTATTAATCAGATAGGATAAACTGTTTGGAAAGGCTCATATAGAAAAATACGTGTTGACGCTATTGAATTACTTTACTGACTATTTTAAAAAGGTATCTAACAAAGATAGCAATACATTCTTTGGTTACATAGTTTCGAAATGTATAGACAGATGTCGCCACATGACGTTAATGAAGTATTGAAAACTTTTGGTACATTACATTACAAATTTACAACACTTCCACTTAACAAAAGTTTACTTAATTCCTAACAAAACATATTAAGCACAACCTAACCCTAAATATTTCACAAATTTAGAATTCTTTACATTTTGCAACGGTTTGGTTAAGATATCAGCTACCATCTCACCAGATGACAAGTATTTTAAGTTAATTTTATTTTCAGATAATGCATCTCTTAGGAAATGATACCTTATATCAATATGCTTAGACCTATCATGGAAAACCGGATTGTTTGCCAGTTTTTGTGCACTTTCCCAATAAACATTTTTCTGACTTTCGACTAAACTTGCACTATGTTCGACGTCGCTTTACGTCGGTTGAACGTCAGTCGTAACTTTCACTTTGGTTAAAAAAAATTACGAGAATTGTTCGACGGGAATATAGTCTGGAAGAAAGAAGAAGAAAATAGTATACATAACCAATATTAAAATAAAAAAAAAATTTTTGGCTAGTTGCGGTATAAAATTTTCTTTAGCCAATTTATATGATGGTACATCATCATACTCTTTATATTTTAGGGAAGGTTTTACCTCTCTCTTAGTATTCATGAAACAATAACTGTGGTATCTCAGTGTCAGAGACATCAGCATCTGAACAAGAGCACGAGGCCCCCATACATATAAAGGGTGTCCACTTAAGAGTGCTCTAACTTTAAAATAAAATAAAACAAACTACACTTAAGATATTAGGAAAAAAAAATATTTATTTAAAAGAACATCCTATGGCATTAATTATGAAAAATAACATCTTTCAAATGCCCCCGCGGCTGCGCTCCACATCGCGCATTCTGCAGGTCAAATTTTCTATCACTTTTTCGCACATTTCGGGTTCGATTTCATTTATTATACGAGTAATGTTGGCCTTCATGAAGCACTGCAGTGCTTCAATTGTTCGTGGCTTATTCACGTACACAAGGGACTTTACGTAGCCCCACAAAAAAGTCCAGCGGCGTTAGATCGCATGATCTCGTTGGCCACTGGATATCGCCGCCGCGTGAAATGACGCCGTTGAAACGATTGGCGAATTAAACATTGATTTTGTTGGTAAATTTGAATAATTTGAATGCGTTGAGCAACCGTGTAACGCTCCATTATCAAATGTAATAATATGCCAACAAAACTTCAAAATATTTGACAGCTGTGTCTGTACTGACTTAGCCATAACCGCCTATCAAACATCGAGCGTACCTAATTGGACACCCTTTATAACAATATATGTATGGGGGCCTCGTGCTCTTGTTCAGATGCTGAAGTTATTGTTTGCAGCATCCGTGGCAAATTTAAAGGTTGCATAGCCTTGCACTTATATTGCCTCCAATTTTTTTATCGGGAGAACAATAATTTGTTCTCGAAAGAGAATCGTTTGGCTCACTGATTTGGGGAACCAGAGTGTCTCCTTAGCAAAGCTTCCCTAACAGAAAAAGCGCGCAGTTTTTCAGTTTGACATATGATTTTCAGGTTAGGTAGGTCGTTACGAGGGAAAAATAGGTAGTTTAAAGTTGGTATTTCGAGCTACCGACGACGTTAAGACGTCTTTTATTGACCGTCGGTTGGTATGTGGACAAATTTGGTTAATTTGTTGACTACGCCATTTTCGCGACAAAACGAGGAGGTGACGATGGACGCCATTAAAGAAAGATTTGCTTTTTTTAGATTTTTACGGTTCATTGAAATAAACTAACAACTTTTTTATGTTTTTTCAGTTAGTTTTTTAGAACTGGTTCAAATTTTGTTTAAAAAACACATTTTTATTAAAACTTATTTTTTTGCAAAAATAATTAAATATGCAAAACTGAAAGATTTTTTGAAGCCCACGCATGTTTTGCCAGCAATCATAACCATATTTATCAGTAAAGTGCCTTTCGTATGGATATTTCAATATAGATCACCCGTTAAAAGTCAAATAATACATTACTACATTGTTATACGTGTTCATTCCATAAAGAGTCGACATCTTTTGCATTTCTATGTCTTTCTACAATATTGGTAGAGATTAAGTTATTTTATTAACGCACGACTATTTGTTTGTGCAGCGTAATGACGAAATAGGTAAAAATCTCGACTTCAGTAGTCAGCAACCGACGTCGTAACAACCCAAATTCGTTCGCTCCATTTAGGAACCCATGATGGTCGTCATGTGAGTCATACGACGTCGGCTGCCGACGTCGGGTCGCCCCAGACGACGTCGCTTTTACGTCCAAATGTTTATTGGGTTGGTTATCGTTAAATATATCAATACATTCCAATTTTCCAGTTATATCAAATAAAAGGTTTTCCAAATATATAGCTTCCTTAGCAGCTTCACTTAGAGCCATATACTCAGCTTCAGTTGTCGATAAAGCAACTGTTCGCTGTTTACAGCTTTTCCAAGAAATTGAACCTCCAGAAAATTTAAAAACATAACCGGTAAAAGATTTTCTATCTTGCCTGTCTGAACCCCAGTCAGCATATGCAAATCCCATTAAACCCGAATTTTCTTTGTAAAATTTCATGGAAAAGTGTTTGGTTCCCTTTAAGTATCTGAGCAAACGCTTTGCACACAGCCAGTGCAACTTGGTATAAGAACCATTGTACTGACTTAGCAGACTCACAGCATGAGAAATATCAGGGCGTGTCATGACAGCTACATACATTAAACTTCCAATGAGTTCCTGGTAAGGAATTTTTGGATCACAAGTCTCACCCTCAAAATTGCTCAAGTTGATACTGCTATCAAGCGGAGTACAAACAATCTTATCTTATCTTCAGCCCATAAAGACTTGCTTAGGCCCCCATCAAATAAAAGACACTTCGCCTTCTCAACAAGAGTGCAATTAAAACGCTCAGCCATTCCATTTTGCTGAGGTGTGTGGCTATTCGATGTTTGATGAATGATCTCTGTTACAGAATTCACCCCCATTATCACTTCTCAGCACTTTAATTTTAACATTTAGCTGATTTTCTACTAGGCTTTTGAAGTTTTTAAATATATCAAATGCCTCATCCTTTGTCTTCAGGAAATAAACAAAACACATTCGACTGTAATCATCTATGAAAGTCATAAAATACTTGGCTCCGCCTAATGATGCTATTTCCATGGGACCGCAAATATCACTGTGTATAACCTCCAGTTACCGCTGCGCTCGACTGCCCTCCTTGGGAAAAGGCAAACGGGCTTGCTTGCCTTTACAGCATACCTCACAGTTTTTAACCCTAACCTCACCCTTGCACACGAGACCATCCACTAGCTTTGCTGTCTTGTTTAGGTAGGTATTGTTAATATGGCCTAAACCTTGATGCCAAACATCATTGCTCACTGTCTGAAAACACACTGATTGGTCATTGAAAACATCCAACTTATATACATTGTTTTGAAGACTAGCAGTTGCCACTAAAACATTTTCTGAATTGAAAATATTACACCCATTTTCGTGAAAACATACTCTATTTCTATTATTTATCAACTGACAAACAGATAATAGATTTGTTGTCAAACTTGGCACATACTGGACTCATTTTAGCAATATTTTGTGCTCTCTGTCTGTGACTGTTTTTATTTCAATATCACAAGCACATTCCACAGTAATTTTAGATTTATTGGCCACTATAATCTCAGGTAAATCAGGATTCCTTTGTTTTTTTAATTCTTGTTTACTTGCTGTCAAATGCACACTTGCTCCACTATCAACATACCAGTCTGTATTTTTGAAACTTCCAGTGGAAAAAACAGCACTGAATCCTCCTTCAGATCTATTGCTATTTGGTCATTTGGACATAAAATGTCCATTCTTTTTACATTTGTAACATACAATGTTACTAAGGTCCTTTTTGTTACCAAAATAACCGTTCGCACTTGATTGACACCAAGAACCTTCTCGACTCGACGTTGCCACATGACCACCAACAGTAGTGCCAATCGATTTTCCCTTGAAATTCGTCCTTTTCGCGCCATCTCTGAACGGCTTCCGAAAACCTTGTTTGAATGTTTTGTTCGCAGCAAACGCTCCATTGTTGCCGCTACTACCGCCATCTATCTGCATGTCGAGCAACTTCGTTTTTATGGAATCTGTGGTAATTATAATCCCTGAATGCTCCACGGCCATGATCATAAGTGCGTACTTGTCAGGAAGACCCGCCAACAGCAGTGACCCAATCCACTAAAACCGGTGCGTCTTAATTTCTGCGACGTCTCGACGATCTGGTTTATGTACGACTCCATGCCATCGTGGTTTTCAAGCCTGGCCGATATAAGCGTACGCAAAAGTCCAATTTTACGCATGAAACCACTATCATCGTATAGATTTTTCAGTTTGTCCCATACTTCTTTAGCTGTCGTTGCGTCCTTTACATGCGCATACAAAGATGGGTCGAACGTCAAAATCAATTTAGCCTTTGCTTTCGCGATACTGGTTTTATCGGTCTCGCTACCGTCGATGCACTTGTTTAAGCCCTCTAGCACAAATACATTCTCTCGTCCCAAAAGTCTTGGCACGCTCGTCAAGTAGTTGACGGCCATTTTGTGAGAGACACTCGCGATTTCGACACGATAAAAACGATATTTCTTTCACTTCCCGAACTACCTATCGAGTACTCGTAACCTCGAGTTCTAAGCGACCTGGGCCCATAACCTGTTAAAATTGTTGTAGTATTAATCAGATAGGATAAACTGTTTGGAAAGGCTCATATAGAAAAATACGTGTTGACGCTATTGAATTACTTTACTGACTATTTTAAAAAGGTATCTAACAAAGATAGCAATACATTCTTTGGTTACATAGTTTCGAAATGTATAGACAGATGTCGCCACATGACGTTAATGAGGTATTGAAAACTTTTGGTACATTACATTACAAATTTACAACATCATTAAAATAATAATTGTACCTACTTACATTGGTTTCTAAGTAAGTACCTACCTTCGGATTAATTTAAAATTATGAATTAAATTTGTTATTTAATTATCTAAGTATACACTCAAATTTTCAACAAAAATGTAAATGTGGCATATATTTTAATGTTCATCATTGGCAAACCTATCCCATTCATATTTATCATGTGTCACATTGGTGACGTAAAATGTACGTTGTGTTTTGCACCTAATACGCTAAAGTAAAATAAAAGGCATAGACTGGACGGTATAGTGACGTGCTCGCCAGCACCTTTTATTTTTTAGCGTAATTTTTACGTAAATTGAACATCAACGTAGTTAATGTGCCTTAAAATTGACAATTTTTAAACGTGACATCACCACATCCATATACATATACATCTCCGATTTTGATGTTTAATTACGTTGCTTTATAAATACGTTTCCTCTATGTTCTCTTTCCTTATCGAGTTTTTTCATTGTCCCTTCATACCGTTCTTTGGCATGCTTAAGCCAGCTTTTTATGTATTTTTCTATCTGCTTATCTGTTACATTTAGATTTTTTTTACAGCATCTGAAATTTTAGCCCAAGCTTAGAATTTTTGCAAATAAAGTAAATATTTACTTACCATTTAGAGCCTTACACAACCGTAAAACCTGGAAATTCCTTTTAGATCTTAATCCTTCCCAATTGAGTTTCATGGCGACTTCGTTGGACAATATCCTGTTGAGACACCTTTTTACGCTCTCGTATGATGAATCACCCCCCTACAGACAATAAGTAGTTCACCTAAAACAAATATCAGTTTAGAAATGTATCCAATCCAATATTTACTCTTAAACTTACAAATTATTACCGATAGGTTACCCATAATAGGTATGTACCCATTATGGGTAACCATTCGAAGCACATATTACTGTGTAACTCTGACTAGTACTAGCAGCTGCTTTTTTATGATTTATTGCTCATTTCAAAGCACTGTTTAATGATACTGGATTTCGTGAAACGCACCCATACGTCCTAAAAATTATTAATATACCGTAGATTGGGGTTACTTGGAACACTTTTAATAAAAAAAGTTACATAAATAAACAACAAAAAGCATTTTTTTCGATATTTAAATGACAAAGTGTGTACGAGTACCTTTTAAATTGATACATATATATACCGCAAATTTAAAATTCACGAAAGCTATCGAATTAAAAAAAAAGTTAGTGTTCCAAGTTTTGCTTCGTTCTGATAACTTGGAACAGATGTAAATTTTTATCATGTTTCTATGTTTTACTGCAGAAGGGCAACTAGGAACGCTTTTAAATTAAAAATAAATGCATAGGGCATTTTGAAACGCATTTAAATTAAAATTAACAGCAGAAGAAGAGCATCTTAGAAGCCTTTTAAATTAAAAATAAAATAAAACCCTGCTTCTAGTACGAAAACAAAATAAAATTTAACAGACTTAGTAAAAAAATGTTTATTGTATTAAAGAAAATGTCACAAAATTAACATGTTCCAAGATACCCCACAGTTCCAAATAACCCCACTCTACGGTACCATATATTGGTATACCACTGGACTGATAATATTACCTTAGCAGCAATCTAAAGGTGCGAACTTTATGGCATGTAACAATAGCAAATATCTTCAATTGGCATATTTGTGACACCCGCCCTTTCTATTCCAAGCCACAGAATACAAATACCAAAAGCCGCCCATTAATTCATAAAACTTACCGGTAAACGAATAACTTTCCGTCTGGTCTAATAGACAATGTCTATAATAGCACTTAACAATCTATTGCACAAAACTGATTCATTTTATCAAAAATTTGCATGTAGTACATACTATGTACTAGTAACTAGAACTGTTTGTAGAGAAACAGAAATGGCGAAACGGCGACCCGCTTTGATTGGTCAAAAATATTTCCTGTTGCGCATCATGTGGTTGCACTGCCGTGTTGCCGTTGTTCAGTTAATAATGTTGCATATTTCCTAAATAAACATATTTTTTATTTGATCCTGTTAATATTCTTCTAGACTAATTCAAAATTTAATTCATTTTTCAAAATATACTTTTCCCTATAGGGCAAATGAATTAGAAATTTTATTCTTGAGGATAAAATCGGGTGTTTTTTAATTTATGGTCGGGAACTTTCATGAAATTCATCCGGCAACACTGTGACTCATATAATATTATACGTCAAAGAACAGAACAAACCAAAGTTGTTCTTAAGGTAGTTGTCGTGGTACAATATTGTCAAAAATTTTTAGATTATACGCACCGTAAAAGTATACGAGCTGGTAGCTAAGTGATTCATAATTTGTTCGCAAGACTGTACCCTGGAGACGTTATTTTTACGTAATACTTTCAAATATTTTCATAAGTTTTAATCCGGCAACGTCGCTTATGCTCAACCAATAGATATATTGGAGACTGAATCAGACGTTTGAATTTACTGCGGAAATTATATCTATACTCGCGTACAGCCTTGCCAAGTTGTTTTTATCTGACACTAGTGATGTATACTTTTTACAAATTGTTGAACTTTAAACGGTTATTTATAAACAATTGGACGGTCAAAAATTTTTAATTATTTTTTTTTAAACTCAGCAAAAATACATTAAAACAATGTTAGTTTTTTGAAAGCTTCTGACAGTTAGTTTTTTCTGTATAACTAAGAAACTGGTACAGAACTACAGAAAGCCTATACAATCCATGTTAATTATCCAATTTTTAATTGAATTTATCTCGGGTTATAGACGGTCAATCGACTTCAAATTTTAAGGATATATGTATTGTCATGTCCTTAATAAGTATACAAAAATTCAAAATTTTCTGATGGTATGCTTATAGCACGACAACTACCTTAATTAAATTTAAATGGAACAGAACCATCCTTTTGGGCCGACCATAACGGCCCTATTTTTTATTTTTATTGAAGTACTATATTGCACCATACTCCAGAGTGTGGTGCACAAGGTAGGTATATAATTTTTGTTTCCGTCAGGCTTTCCATAATCTTTGGTACGTCCGTCAGTGGCGATGTTTTCTGTAAAGTTTTCCACTTACAAGTATATTCTTATAACAAATGCAACAGAAAAATCAAATTTAATTTTTGAAAGCTAATATCCTTGCAAATGGAAAACTTTACAGAAAAAAACCGCCACTAACGGACGTACCAAGGATTACCTATGGACAGCCTAACGGAAAACAAACATTTTGAACCTCATGAATCATAATTATATCAGTTTACTAACCCTCAACATGCATCTATGATTAATAGATATATCAGTATACTGGGGAGGCACTTATTTAAAAATAACTTGGCCGAAGTTGGACTTCCATAGGTCATCCGGTCGTGTCGGTCTACGACCACGATTAATTTTATAGACGATTTCAGAAAAAAAATATATAATCATCGAAACTAGTGTTTTCGGGTTTGTCCGACTTCCAAGTAAGAGGAAATATGAAAATTAAAATCCTTCATGTATGGCATTCTAGGTAGTGGCCCAAAAATATGTCAAAATTTTTGAATTTTTTCTAAAAACTAAAAAATTTAAATTAAAAAAAAACTTTTTTTAAGGATAAAAAAGCGTTTAATTCTAAGTAAAAAACAAAGTATAAAGTCTTCTGTAGACCCTATAGTTTTGTTATAAAAAATTTCTGATTTTTTTTTACTTCACAAAATACTACATATTAATCAAATTCAATTAACTTAATAGGTTTTAATGTTTAAATAAATACATGTAATTATATGTGCTGACTATTATAATAACAAATACTTCTTAACAGTTTTTCTTTAAAGGACTGCAAATTCCTTGAATTTAAATTAAAATTTTTTGAAAACGTCTAAAAAGAGTGATGCACTTGTTCTGACGCTTGTTCAGAAAAAAAGACAAGTGCTCGTTGATGTTCTTCAATGAACATTTTTGGTGTGTACCGTACTCCGACTTTAGATAGTTCTACTGCGAAACGTTGAATATTTTCGGTTAACTTATAGAGTTTGCCCAAAGCAACTGGAAACTACTTCGTCAAAATACTTTAACAAATTGAGGTATTTGTTTCCTAAAACCAAATGTATAAACTTTAATACATTAAAGTCGATTATATATGTAGAATTTCAATATGGGAAAGGTATGTGTACAAACCAGGCGACAATTCCTCTAGAATATCAACTTGTTTGAGCAGCTTTCTCGCGTTGTTGCCATTAAATTGTTCATAATGGTCGAATCTTATGCCAACTATTTTATATTCAATTTTTAAGCCGTCGAACATTTTTTGAACCACTCCCAAAAGAAGGTGCAATTCTCCGATAATTAGCGGCATGTTTACGCAGTTTCCTAAAATTTTTAGGTTCTCATTGCATGAACTCTTCAGTAATCCATTCTTACGTAAACAATCAGTGAAAATCAAAACTCACCAAAATACTTTGCTTTAGAAAGTTTTCCTCCAGTATACAGTATATGGTTTATGGCAACAAGCTATAGCTTGTTGCCATAAAATTCGTTGATCGTTGATGTTCTTGATCGTCCTCGGATTTCCTTTATTTTGCAGCTCCTTGGAGTCGACCCAGCAAACACACTATTTCGGCCATGCAACGGCGCATTACTGGGCCATTACATAATGCAAGGCCCATTAATATGCCATTGCATGGCCGGACTAGTGTGTTTGCTGGGGATGGCATGACGCATTTGTTTGCAGGCCCAGAAGTACCATGATTAATTTCAGATCGGCCGCAAAACTATATGAACAGATTCCACAGATGCTATGTAATTGCAGAATGTCAATGAAAATTTTGACGTTGTCATAATTTTCCTTAAAGTTTGGTCCTATACCAATTATTAGTAACTTTTTTATACCTGCACTTTTATATTCTCGATAATATTCTGGGTCATTTTCCGGCAGTATGGTTAAGCACATTTTTAAAGAATTATCGCCACTGTCTAGGCCAATTTTTAAATGAAAGTCATCGTCTAATTGCCTGGCATTTAAAATGTATGTTACTAGTCCTGGAGGATCGGTGCAATATATCAAAAAGGGAGTGTCATCATGTTTTGAGCATTTAATATTGGGCAAGTCTGTGGTTGAAAAAAAGCTATTCAGCACATGACTTTGAGACTGCAATTTCTGCAAAGCCAAAGGTTCTATTAGAGTTCTGTTTGTCCTGCACACGTAACCACATATTTTTTTTAATGAGTTTTGTGATAAATTGCAATCTTGTTGCATATTACTTAAATCTTGAAAAGTTAAAGCAGCTTTATGACATTGATCAGATTTTCGTTTCAATTGTACAGCCATACCCAGGCAACACAGGGTCGTAGAAATCACGTAGAATCGTCGACGAATTGGGTCGAATTTGGTCGAAGTTACATTTCAACCATTTTTCGATGTCTCAAAATTCACCAAAACACGACCAATTATTAACTTAGGTCGATGATAACCAATAAATGACGTCATTATCACGTGAACAGATGAAGAAATTTTTAAGAAAATATGAAAATATAGTGATAATTAATAAGAAACAATGGGCCCGTTTTAATGGGCCGACAAAAAGTTTTGGAATATTTTTAAAAACAAAAATTATTATTTTTATTTAATTTACTTTATTTCGACTGAGAATCAACGTGCAATATTTTATTAAAATAATTTTAAACATTATTTGGTTTTAAACTAATTAAGATAGATTAATAATTATTGATCAATGGATTTTTTAAAACAAATTCGCGATTTTTAAATCCTTTATCATTTTATCACAAAATAAGAAATTAACATGTTACTGCAGTTGACAATCACAATTTTAATTTTAGTAAAATTATTTATCTACAGTGTTGCCAGATGTTTTATAATTTTCTTTTTTAAAATAGTAAAATTTAAATAATAATCGATAATTGTAACATAATTTAATCCGCCGCGTAGTTTTGCTTGTTTTTATACAATTTTTGTTTTGATAATTTTATATAATTTTCTGTAAATTTGATCATTTTGTCAACCCTCTTTGATAATATTAATTTTTACACCTGGCAACCCTTTTTCTTTTTGGCCTTGGGTAAGTTGGCACTACTTACAAAGCGAGGGAACGTTTATTCCTAAAAAACAATATGGTTGATTCAAGCGTCCAACTTTTATAATCTGTGGCATTTATACATAGAACAAACCATTTATACTGATAATACTTTGGCTGTGTCAGGTAGGTCAATTTTTGTTTGTTTATTAATGATTTAATTACTCAGTATATTCCGTAACGAAGTCATAACACCTAAATGAAGTACCTACATAAGCTCCTAAAATATTGACCTGTCATCTGTCTTAAAATTTAATGTGTTTGATTTTATAATAAATGTTTTGAGCAACTTAAAACATGTTTTATTAATTATTAAACCAAAAGCCCTTTATGCACTAGTAAAAATAATTATTTATTCTGATATCCGATATTTTAATACCAGACATATGTCTAGGGACATATGTATGTGTTTCTGCAAAGATTAACTAACAATTTTTTTTTTGATATTCTACTTTTTTACATACATTTATTTTGATTATTAATTATTTACTAAATATATATCTACTATAGTAGTAAATATATACTATATATAGTAGGGTTTACCTATTTATTTCTTAAAATTTAAAAGTACAACTAAATTTTTTTGTTTTTTTAATTTTGACAAAATCACATTTCGCATTGAAATATCTGATATCAGTATCGGTAATTATTTTTATCAGTGTATGACCTAATCATATATTATTCAAGAAATATTACGTGATTATTCACGTCAAATTACGTAAATAATTACGTAATATTACGTGATTTTACACGTGAAATCGTTGTGACATATTGTCGTCAATTTTACGACGATAAGACGTGTCTAAGTTGGTCACCACGTCACCGTAGGCGTAAATTAAACGTGATATTCACGTCACTGTGTTGCCTGGGTAGTACTGCGTCCCTTATTTAATGATACGGAAGAACTTCCCTGGGCACATTCTTGTTCTTCCAGAACTTTAGTTGCGACCTCTTGCTTACAACCTTCTACCAATTTAAACAAATTTTCAATTTTCTTTGTTTTCGTACATTCATGCCTTCTGTCTTTTTCCAATTTACAATTGCATTTTATGCATATTTTGCAACTTTCTTTTCGTTTTATTTGTTTTTTTGAAGGTCTACCTACAGATTTTTTTTTAGCTGCAAATGGAAACGGTAGATATTTCATTTTAGGATGGCCGCGAAAACGCGCCACTTGACAAAATTTGACAAACGCAGTTCTCATTAATTCCGTAACGCCTGGGCAAAATTTTAATTTTTGCATAGTCAAAAATAGTTGTGAGTCTATTTGTCATCAGTTTTATATAACAAGTTCTACAAAGCACTAACGGAATACTCTTATTATCCTCATCAAAACTAGGCGAAATAGTTTCAAGAAGTTGCTTTATTTTTCCAGTGATATTATAGCTTCTAACTGCTTTGTTAAAACATGCATAACATACCTTTTTTCGATTACCATTGTGATCTTTTTTTATGGGGCATCTTACACGAACACAGAAAAATTACGTGAAACTATAGTCTATATATAGTACTATAAATTTCAAGAGTGAAAATGTCAAACATTTCCAAGTAACGCTTCTTTGACATATCTTTATTTGTCAGCTGTAAGAGCGTTTTCGCTAGTCACGCATGGCTAGCTGGATTTATACCAATGTTTTCAAAAAAAATTAATTTAAATCCAAGAAATTTACAGTCGTTTAAAGAAAAATTGTTAAGGTGCATTTGATATTATAATACCCAGCACATATTATTACGTGTATTGATTTAGACATCAAAACTTATTTAGTATTTTAGATTTGATTAATATGTATTATTTCGTTAAGTAAGAAAAACAGATTTTTTTTAGAACAAAACTATAGTATCTACAAAAAACTTTTTAAGACGCTTTTAACTTAAAATTGAACGCTCTATTATCCTCGAGATTATCCTTAAAAAAAGTTTTTTTTTAATTTAATTTTTTTAGTGTTTAGAAAAAATTACAAACTTTTGACATATTTTTGGGCCACCATCTAAAATGCCCTACATAAAGGATTTTAATTTTCATGTTTCCTGTTACTTGGGAGTCGGACAAACCCAAAAACACAATTTTCGATGATTATATATTTTGTTTCTGAAATCGTCTATAAAATTAACCGTGCACGGATAGCACACAACGTCCTGAGGACGTCCGTTTTAAGTACGTCGCGACGTACTTAAAACGGACGTCCTCAGGACGTTGTGTGCTATCCGTTTCTGGAATATTCCAAATACGGATATTCATACGCTTACCTCACACACGTCAAATCACCCGAAAAACTTTACACACGATCACCATTTACTTTTCGACTTATATTAATTCAGGGTTATTTTTTATAAAACATTCGCGCGTGTTCAACGTACACGTACACATCGCTCGCGTTATAGGCAAATTTAACCAGTTATTTAGGCTTCTTAAAAAATGGACGATAGTGATATTGAAGGTGATGGAGTGTTTGTTCCTGTAAAGCTGGATTTATAGTTTTAAAGGTAACGGTAGAGGCAGCGGTAAAGGTAGCGGTAGAGGTAGCGGTAGCGGTAGCCGAGTTCGGCATTGATTATTATATGAAACAATTTATAGTTATCAGAGGTAGCGGTAAAGGAGGTAGAGGCAAGAATGTAGCGGCAAAAAATGACCATCTTTCATCTTTTCTTACCTCAACCGCTACTCCAGCCAATCACACGGCAGTTTTGAGTTGGCAGTCTCGCCTTGTTAGTTTAGTTTTTATGCGAGGGGCAACCAGACTTGATAAATTGTCATAAATGGGCACCGTCATTTGTGTATTTAAAGAACTGCTCTTTATCAGTCAGTTTTATTTTTTTTTAATACTGGAAATGGCTTTTCTTAGCGCGTTCCCGATTTAATTCCCTCGTTTTATAGCGACGTCCTTGACGACCCCCATAACGTACTTGAAACCCTGCAATACAACATAATATATTGTATTGTAGGGTTTATTATATAATATTTCGCTCGCCATATGGCCCAGAAGCACAGCATTGTCCTCGCAATTCATGTTTTCATAGAAAACTTAACCTTTTGTTATTAAATTTTACAAACAAAATTACAATCTGCATTAAAGTACGCATGCGCCACCAATACCGCTACCGCGACTTTCTGAACTATAAATTGCAAAAAGTGATACCGCTACCGCTACCTTTACCTCCACCTTTACCGCTGCCTCTACCGTTACCTTTAAAACTATAAATCCAGCTTTAAGGATAGAAAGAAACGAGGAAGAGATCCCAAAAGTCCAGAATACCAACTTGCGGGATTTAATGCAAACGGTGAACCAAGTTTTCATACAAATAAAAAACTGGCGACAGACGACGATAAAAACAAAAACGATTCAACAAAAAACAATAGCTTAACATACATCAACAAAAAAGGGAATTCCAACCAAAACAAAAACCAGCATTCATATGTAAACAACAAATACTCACCAATAATGAACGGATCAACAAATACAAACACTTTTATTTTTTGTCAACTGAACAGAATGGAGATGAATTTATTGAGATTTGGAAAAGAATTCACCCCAAGGAAAAATATAAATAATATAAATATTAAAAACCAATAACGATAATGCAGAATTAAGCCTTGAAACGTTGGTCAGCACTGGAAAGGTAACCAGCTTCAAAAAATCCGAACAAAATTCACCCACCAGATCTACACCAAGTGAATCATATTCGGTTGTCATTGCTTCAATGGAACTGAATATTGATAAAAAAACAATTAGCGAAGCCCTTAAAAATCTCAATCTTGAACATCGCTTCTGTAAAAGAATAATAGCCCGTACAACAGGCAAACCAACCACTCTTATAAGAATAATTACGAGCTCCCATTCCACTTCCGAAAAGCTGCTCTCCCACGGTTTTTACTTTAAATACCGTCACTACCCAGTATACCCAAGCAAACCTCCAGCTCCACTCCCTTAACCATGTAAAAAATGTTTATCCTTTGATCACGCATCTGAAAATTGTATCTCCCCAAGAAAATGTACAAAATGCTTCAGAACTCAAGCAGATAACCACGTTACCACTAAAATGCACTGGATGTGGCTCTTTGGAACATTAGGCATGGTCTTTACAATGCCCTAAGAGACCTACACAACCATTAGAAGGAATTCCGAACATTCCTATTAAGTCCATCAACAAAAAATCAAATGAGTTACCTGAAGACATACAAAAATCCCGTATACATTCTCCAATTACTCTACACGATCTAATCAGCTACACCAACGAATTAAACGAAGATAAAACTAGCAATAGGGAAGAATTAATTCTAAAACTTAGGAAAAGATTTGTCGCCAATTACAATGTGGATACAGTTGCAGTGTTCTCCGGTAGCAGAGTGTATATTCTAATGTTCGATTTAATCACAGGCGAAAATTCTCCAACAGAATCTATAAACAACGTGCTAAATATACATCAAATTCAAACCGATTAATATATTATATTCCAACATAACCAGTTATAACAACAAAAAATATCTGATTAATAAGTACATTGAGGAGAATAACATAAACTGCACATTATTTGTAGAATCCAAAACCAATAGCAACACCAGCACAAATTACAAAAATTGGTCAGTTTAACAACTAGACGGTTATCAACCCAATAATCACACACGAGGTGGAAGTCTAGTACTACATCCGGATCTTATCATGGGTAAGGCTAATAGACCAAGATTAAATAACCCTATCAATGAATGTCTCCACTTTACTGTTTCCTTTAAAGACGAAAAGTTGCACAAATTTTTAGTATACATTCATCCAAACCTTAGAGTGGGGGAAAATATTTTGGTGATGGCAAGTCTTTATAAATATTCAATTATCATAGGAGACTTCAACTGTAGTAATAAATATAAGAAAAGACCAATAAGCAACTTTCTTCAAAATTCACAATTTCTGAAATATAATTTACCTACAACTTTTTTAATGCCTTTAAATAATGATACTACCCCTGATATGTTAATGTATACAGCAAATATTTCCAGTAATATTATTAGTGTAGAAGTCACACCGGATCTGTGCTTGGATCACCTAAGTCTACAAATTAAAATTGACTCGGAAAAAACTTATAACTCTAGCCCGATAACAAAATATAATTTTAACAAAACAAAAATAAAAAAAGTAAATGAGACTCTAATAAGTTATATCAATAATTCCCAAAATTTAGACCCAAATGAAATTTCAAAATTTAACACTGAACTAACAAATTTTATTTTACAAAATACACCCAAAATTATTCAAAGATTTTACAACTACATATTACCTCCGTTTATATTACAACTTATTAAAAGAAAACGCAAAATGTATAGGGAATATAGAGAACTAGGAGACCCAAATTTAAAGACTAGCATGAACGCTTTTAATAAAAACATTCAAAATCTGATTCGGGAATATAGAAGTAATTGTTTTTTAAAAGTATGTCGAGAAATAAATTTAAAAAAAGGCAAATCTTATTGGCAAGATATTAAGAAACTTTCAAAATATAAAAGATCTGCACTTAAAAACAGCGAAATAATAGAGCAAGGGGTAACCTATAATACTGACCGAGAGAAGTGCGAGATTTTCTCTAAAAATTTCGAACGAGTCTACAAGAAAACCAACGATTTCAGGTTTGATGGTAATCATTACAGGGTTGTAGATGACTGGTAAAGGCTGTTTTTTAATGATATGAGTCCGATTTCGGATGAGGATACATTTATAGAGAATTACTACGAAATTCTAGAATCGGGGAAAAATTCTGCACCGGGACATGATAATATTACCAGAAACATACTCAGAAAGCTAGACTTCCGGATTCACGAATATATTATAAAAATCTACAAATATTGCATCAAACATCAGCATATTCCTAACGAATGGAAAAAAGGTATCATAATTACACTGCCAAAACCCAATACCGATCACACCCTAACCTCCAATTATAGGCCAATTACGCTACTTCCAGTAATTGGAAAAAACTTTGAGAAAGTTATGAAAAAATTATTGGAGCATAAACTGCTAGAAATAATTCCTGGACATCAATTTGGATTTAAACCTCATATGTCGACCATCCATCCGCTTAAAATTCTACCAAACAATGTGGAAACATCCAAATTAAACAAATTTAAATCTGCCGCTGTTTTTTTGGATATAAGCAAGGCCTTTGATAGTGTATGGATTAAAGGATTGTTGTATAAACTTAGTTTATACCTTTAAGGATTAAAATTGGCAATGACTTCTCCAATTCATTTGTTACTCAACAAGGGCTACCCCAAGGATCTCCTCTTTCACCTTTTTTATATAATGTTTATTGCGCTGACATCTACCATCATAGATTTGAAGACATACATTACTTCTCTCATACGTCCTACATGCTGCAATTTGCCGACGACACCGCTCTAATAACACACGGCCAAACCTTGGAGATAGTTATACAAAAATTGCAAGAATTGACAAACATAACTATGAAATGGTTTAATAAATGGAGGCTTAAAATCAATACAAATAAAAAGCAAATGATCATTTTCAACCATAACATTTCCCATAACTCACCAACAATTTCATTAAATAATCATATACTCCAAGCATCACCAGCAGTTAAATATTTAGGAATATCGCTTGATCCAAAATTAAACTTTAACAGCCATACTAAACTTTTAAAAAAGAAAATAATTACAAGGTCCAAACATTTTATAAGTTTAACATACAAAAACTCAGGCATTAGTAGGATGGATACAAGCACAAAAATAAACTCAGGCATTAGTAGGATGGATACAAGCACAAAAATATACAAAATGATCTGCACATCATTGAGTACGGATTTATCCTATTTCTAAATTGCAAAAGACCAGCTATGCAGAACCTAAAAACATCAGAAACAACTTCCCTAAGAACAATTACAAGAATCCGCCACCCTAACAATCCTTTATTTAACCCCTCAAATATCCTACTCTATACAATAACAAAAATTCAACCAATAGAAGAAAGAATTAACATGTTGGCAGAAAAGTTCAGCAAAAAAGACATTAATTTCGAAATACTTAATAATTACTGCATAGAACGAGAAAATCGCGAATCTACACACAAACATCGAGTAGAAACCACCATGGAGAAATTAATAAAATTCCATAATGCTCCATAACACTAGATGTGCATTTTTTGTTTGTTAAATAAGTACCTTGATTTTACAAATGTTATGATTACACTGTTATACTTATATCAAACTTTATTGTAAACTCATCGGCTGAAGGACTACGGTCAATAGCCTTTGAACTTGGTTTTAGTTCAATAAAGCATTATTATTATATTTTTATAAAACAGTAGCAATATAGCGATATTTCAAACCAGATAAGTATTGTAACGTTTTTTGATTCGACATTGTGAATAAAACACGCACTGGTTAATCAACGAACTAAACGATTTATTTTATAACTTAATTACAATAAACTATAAAATCGACGCAAAATCGAGTTGATCCATCTTTTTCTTAACTAACACCACTGGGGAAGACCATGGGCTGTTGGATGGTTCGATTAGACCTTCCTTCTCCATTTCTTGCACAATTCTATTAGCTTCCTCTCGATTGGCAAGTAGAAGCCTCCTTTCCGACTGTCGAATAGAAAACCGAAGAACAGTCCCAAAAAACTATTCCTTTCTTTAAGTTTACAGAGTAACCATTAACATTCAATACTCTTAGAAGCACTTCTTTTCCGACACGTATTAGTCTTCCCTCCTACAATTCCTCGACCGACCTCTTTGTCATCAATTCTCGGTTCAAGAACTTGCATCAATTCTCGGTTCATGTACTTTCAAGTAGCATCCCTATTAAAAATGCCCTATAGAACCCATATTGATCCAGATAAGGAAACTAATATGGATTTATATGGTTCTATATGTCCTATATGGAACGACCTGGTTTACACTTTGGAATCTATATGGTTTAATATGGAATTTCATTTTAAAATGTACAACTTAGGGATTTTTATATGGATTTATCTGGTTTCTGTTTTATGTGTCTTTCCATATAGGTTTCCCTATATGGTTGAATATGGAATTCCATTTTAAAATGTATATATATTTAAACGAAAATTGCATATTAAACCATATAGATTCCCCTATATGGTTGAATATGGATCTATATGGTAATAATTTTTTCACACCCAAACCATATTGGGCCAGATAGAGCAATATGAACCTATATGGCAATCCATATAGAAATCACTTTTCTATATGGTTTTTTAGGTATGGAATTCTATCTGGTTCAATAGTGCAATGCCTGTTTCAAATTCCTATATTGAACCAGATAGATTTTTATTTTGTGTTTCTATATGGCATTTTTAATAGGGATTATACTTCCATCTTCTGATTTACAATCCAAAAAAGCCTTCAATATCATCTCAATATGTTCCGGAATCAAAGCATTGCACGAATATTCTTCTCTTTCGGCCCATGCAACACGACCAACTCCATTTACCCTCAATATTTCTTGTTGAGAGTTTAAATCAAATCCTATAGAGTTCATAATGTTCATTCCTACAATAATTTCATCTTCAATATCTGCTACTAATGCTTGATGTTTAATTTTCTTCACGAACAGTAGCGGTATCTCCTGTTGCAGTACGTAGTCGCCGATTCTTCCTTCTTCCTCGAGATTCCTAATTCTACGCTGGCTTCTGCTTGCCTTGCGCATCTGCTTTGCCGCCTAGAATTCCACAGCTCGAGCCAATACATCGAGCCAATGTCAGATCCTGTCTTGTTTCGTTGTCCCGAAGTCCATCCAAAAAGGCTTGAACCGCTAATCGTTCTATAACGGTTGGTGGAGTAGCTGGATATGCTAGCCGGACCAAGCGTACAATATCAGCCTCGAATTCTTGCACAGTCTCGTTCGATTTTAGGTGGTTTCATCCGAACTCTGCTACCCTCCGGCACTGTTTCTGGTTCCGCCAGCATCATGGGTAAATAAACAGCTGTCAATTTATTTCTTTTATTTTGACTTCCAATTTCTGTCCTACTTTCTCTTCTAGTTCCATCCTTAATATCTCTTTTAATTTCATCCTTACGTCGTCCAATTTCTAACCTATTTATTCTTCTAATTCATTCATTGATATTATCTAGAATCTTCTCTTCCAAATATTCCTAAATTTCCAGAAATTTCTTTTGTAAATGTCTAGAATTTTCCAGTATTTTCTGTTGCAAATCGTCCTTTAAATCGTCTAGCATTTTCTGTTATAACTCGTTACAATTTTCCAGAACGTTACTGGATGTTTACTCTCCTGTTCCAATGTTCCTCGAAGCCGCTGCTGCAACACATTCTTTTTTCTAGTTGTTTTACATTCCCTTTCTTCTAGCTCCCGCTTAAAGTATGCCACTTTTAAAAGTTGGTTTCGTTAATGGACTTAAGTGAGAATCTATTTATTTTCACGTAGGTATATTTATTTTATTTAGTCGCGAGTGCCACACCTTGACTAACTCATCGATGCTCCGCTATGCCTTATTTACCCACCTAATGCAAGCACATTCCCGAATATTCCAGCGACTCACGGGCGATGAGTTAACAAGGACATTCCGAGATCCAGAGGTACTTGCTACAATATATTAATAAACAAAAAAATTAACAGCTACAAAAATTAAAAGATAAAAACAAGAAAAATTAAGTTAAGTTAAATTAAAAATAGGTAATTAAAGTTAAGCTTAAGAATCTAAAGATTTAATCACAGAAAGCTAATTTACAAAACAGACTAAAACTCTAGATTAGGAAATTTAACTAAAAGTGGAACAAATAAGTAAACAAATGCAATGAACTAGTTTGACAAAACTAGAAGCACATCTCTTCTAAACAAATTATAGATAGCTTACACTAAATCGATTGAAGCTGGCGAATACTGGAACGGATATCTGCGAACGATTTAAAAAGCTCGATAAGATCTAGGTAAAGACTAGTGATACAAAGGTCTCGTAGCTTTTTTATAGGAAATATTAAGGGACAATCGGAGGGAATAAAATTTTAAATACCATTGGTATTAGGGTCTTCCCCGCAAAGGTCATAGAAAAGTGACTGGTTTAAAGGTTCAATTCAAGATAAGCGGTAAAATGCATTTGGTTTGGTAAGAAGGCCAACTTCATATATACACTATAATTTGCTAAATTCCCTAATTACCCTGCTTAAAATACCCTATAGAGACCCATAAAAATATTCTATAGGGCGCTAACGGACTCAATATGTGCATTTGTCCATTTTTTTCCGCAAATATATAGGAAATTACCTATAGGTACACTATAACTTCTACATTTCCCCTATTGAGACCGATAGCAAATAACTCAAGGAAGGATATATAGGGACATCCCTATAGGGCAACCATAAAACATTTGACAAAATTTTGTTAAAACCTATGGGGGGTCCTATGGGAGAAAGATTTGTACATGTATGTGTATTTTCTCTATTGAATCCGATAGAAAATAAATCAAGGAAGGATATCCCTATAGAAAAACCATAAATCCCAACTATGGGTCCTATTCACACCGATACACCCCAAGTATAGAAACACCATACAATCCGATACAAAAATCTATCGGTTTAAACAGGGTCTCTAAGTGATATTTTAACTAGGGTATTGATGGTTTCCAATAACAGGCCTTGAAGTAATAATGGTTGCCTAGTAAACGAATCTAGTATTTTTCTATCTGGTTGTTAAACTTTATTAACTTAGTTTGATTTCAGTGAGTCCACGCCTGTCTTTACTTCAAACTATAACTAACTATCACCAATAAGGGTTTCATCAATATAAAATTACTTTATCTCGCAGCACTTCCATATTTACAAAACAATACAATACAATATTATTTATATAATTTATAATATCGATTTCTGGGTTTAATTTTAAACTAAATTAATTCGTTATTTTTTCAATTATATTAATTTTATTATACTTTTTAACGCTATTTCTTTAGAATTAAAATTGTTTGCTGAAAAAGTGTGTTTGCCACATGTAAGCCTTTATAACGAAATTCTCTGGCGGCTTTTGAAAATCCTGCTGTTGTAAAATACTTTTTAGTTTTTTTATCTAAATTTTCTTAAAAACAACCCCATAAATATCCGTTTTGACATTATATCTTAAGTTTTGCGCTTTATACTTAAGTTTAATTTACCTAGCTTTAACCAACTTCAGCCGTTCACGGCACAAAACTTATTAACTTTTAAAGGAAATATTTGAATAAAAGCAACCGGTAATGTAATGTTTTTAAAAAGAACCTGTTAAAAGACACAAATAAACATTTTTCATATTTTAAAATTTTATGTTGCGTAACTCTGAAAAGGCCTGCAATTGATTACAATGTACCGTTTAAAATGTAAAAAATTATATACCACGTTATAAAAAATACTAAAATTAGCAATTTTTTAAAATCTTGTAAGATTTTAAAAAATTGCTAATTTTAGTATTTTTTATAATGGCATGTTTTACTTTAAAGAAAAAGATATTGTTGTTTTACTGCAAAACAATTGTTTTTTTAGCTTAAGCTCATTGTGCAATTATTTTAATAATTATAAATTTAAATAAAATACTTGTTTAATGAAAGTGGAAGATATTTATTTAAAACCAAACAAATCAAAAATAAAACTCCAATTGCCTGCCATCAAGTCGAATGCAAGCGCAGAATATTTTAAAAAAAGATCGTTTTATCCGTCTTGCACTTCCTGCGTCATTAATTTAAAGGGCAAAATTAATTATTTGATTTTTATTTGTGATTCGTTATG
The DNA here is from genome assembly GCA_921294245.1 of Brassicogethes aeneus. NCBI lineage: Eukaryota > Metazoa > Arthropoda > Insecta > Coleoptera > Nitidulidae > Brassicogethes > Brassicogethes aeneus. The sequence continues at coordinate 11,027,074 of OV121137.1, forward strand.
TACGTTAATTATTGTTAAATATATTGATTTTGATTTGAACCAATGATTATAGTGGGGTTGATCTGCTCAGTAACGAATAATGGCTAGTTAATCGAGTTTGAGTGCAGAGTAGGGTTTCAAAGTGTCGGCAAAAAAAAAACGGAAAAAAAACAGGTTTTTTCCGTTTTTTCCCAGGCCTTGGAAAAATTGACTTTTTTGGAAAAAATTGATTTTTTTTTTAAATATACACATTTTAAAAAAAGTGGCAATCAACAAGTTAACATTATCTTAAATAAAAAAATCCTTTATTACAAAAAAAATAAAACTAAACATAAACGTGAAATATACTGTCTGTTGGGTGAGAATTCGTGAAACGGATCACTGTTTTCCCGACTTTGGAAATTAAAAAAAACAATTATTGGGTTTTGTAGTACTCATTGATAGTAAAATATTCCCAAATTAAAAAAAATATATATAAACAATTGTAAAAGTTATTTAAAAAAGAGCGTTTTTGACGATTTTTTTTCGAAAATCTCTCATGGGAATAAAGCCTAATAAAATTTTACCTTTATTGAAAATTCTTCAAAACTTATCAAATTTTCATAAAAAATATAATTAAATTAAAAAAATATATATATTTTCATAAAAAAACATTATTTATAATAAACAATTTGCATTTTTATAATTTTCTCAATGCTCTTTTTGAAAATCGTATTAATTTATATTTTCCTTAAAGTATTTCTAATAAAAAACTAAAAAAAAAATTGGATTCTTAATTAAACGATTAATGACATTTGATTTTGTGAGCCGGCGCGACTTTTCTGGCCCTGACGCTTGAGCGCGCTCCCGACGCGACCCGTCCCATTGCGATGCGTACTTTATTATTAATAACTCTGCTATACTATACTATCAAGTACTTGTGATTTAAAAATGATTTTGTACGACCATTAAATATATATTATACGTATATATATTTATACAGGGTGTATCACGTTCGATGGTAGGTTAGACGTTTATGGAGAACTTTATGGAGAACGGCAAAGGACAATGAATTTAAATTTTAAATAGCATGCAATTATAATTATAATATTATAATATCATTTAAACTATTTTTCTAAATTGTTTGAACAAAATCACTCTTCCGGTTTTAACAGAAGCAATATTAACTTTGTTATTTTAAATGAATCATCACATTTTTTTACTTTATCATTCCTTATAAAATGGCTATACCCAAACTTAATAGTTTTTGAGTTATTAATTTTTTTTGTAAAATTCGGTCAGTTTTACCCAGTGATGTAACCGATACATTTTTTTCAGTATCTAGGTACAGATACAAATACTCTTTGGCAAATGAATCTGGGTACATATACCGATACATTTTCCCAAAAGTATCTGGGTACAGATACAGATACATTTAAAAAGTATCTAAGTTACTTCCAGATACTTTCTGTTACCTAAAAACTTAAAAATTAAATGACAAAGAAAAAAATGGTTTGGACCTTATAACGCAATAGATATGTATAAAGCAAGTTCATCTACTGGATATCCAATGGATATCCAGGATATCCTATGTATATCCTGGATATTTATAGAGTATATGCATTGGATGTTCCGTGTGGGGTTGCAATCGGGTTGGGTAAAATAAAATGTATCTTGTATCTAAGGAACTAGATACTTTCAAAAGGATCTAGATATTAAAGTAGATCCTGATTTTTTTAAGTATCTCGATACTTATAAGTATAGCATTTTACTTATAAGTATAGCATTTTTATATTTTATAATACTTGCCAAAACGCTTCCTACACAAAAATTATAAAACAAACATAACTCTCAGAAACGTTTTTAAAATGTTTATAAGATAGCTATAAATGTAAAATTGGCACCACTTTATAAAACATTTCAGTTTTGGTTAGTATTTTGTAAAAGCTTTTGGTAACATAATAAAATTATTTTATAAACATTTCGGCAAGTCTTATAAAAACTTTACAAAAGCATTATAAAACAGTTTTGTTAAAGCTTTTTATACTGCGCTATAAAATATACTTTAAAAAAGTATAAACATTTCTATAAAACAACTATACAATTTTATAATAGCTTCATGAAAACAATATAAAATAAAAATGCATATTGGAATTACAGTAACAAAATAAAAAGGTTTTTTAAAGATGTTCTGAATGCTGCAATTGAGGCCGAGGCCATTAGCAAAGAAGCCATTTTAATAATACCTTAAACACTATATCTATTATTTGGAAACTTTATTTGTGCTACAGGGATAGACATTTTTGATACCAGGGAAATTTTATTGAGAAATATATAGCATATTTCTAACAAAATTTAAGTGCGCCCCGTATTTTCAAGTGTTTTAGGATTTTTTTTTAAATAACAAAAAAACTAGCTTCCTCGCCATGATAATTTTATACAGAAAAACTTAAACCGATTGGTTGTAGAGGTAACTAATAATAATTTTTATGTATTTTACCTTCTGCAAGTGTTATTATACCGTGTGATATTTAGTATTTTAAATTCAACTTATTTCGATACCTTGGGGTACACCCATTTTAAAATGGCGTTTTTCTATAAAATAATTTACTTTTGGGCGCAACCATTATAAAACAATTTAAATTACTAGGCAATCTTTATAAAATATTTTGTGTAGGCTAATGATACATATTGTCACAGGGTCGGAGTTTGTGAAATTTCTTTTCGCACTCGAATATTTTTAGAAAATTTTTAATTTTTAAAATACTCTCAAACTTTTTTCTGTTTAATGGCTTCAAAAATAGGCAAAAAATATTGGGTGGACCAGAAAAACATTAAAAAAAACATGAAAAAAGTTTTAAGAGGTAAAAAAAAGGAAGCTTAAAGAGGTAAAGTGGTACTTTATCTCGAGATAAAGTACCACTTAACTTCCGCTAAACTGTATAATAACGAAAGTGCTCAACAATAAATTAGCCCTTTACTAAACAAATAACGCCAACAAATTTCATCAAAATTGAGTAAAGTATATTCAAGATATATTTAAGATAGAAATTTTTTTTAACACCCTCTGTATCTTGAAACTAAGCACATTTCCTAAATTAGGAATCTTAGGAATCCTAACCCATATTTACATTGATTTTTCATCTTAAAATCATCTAAAGAATTAGCCTGATGAAGTTTGAACATATACTTAATTAACACCCTGTAGAGTATACTCTACAGGGTGTTAATTAAGTATATGTTAATTATAATTATAATTAACTCCCGAATTTACTTTTCTTGCTATAGCTTTTTCATAAAAAAAGTAAAAAGTTATTAACAATTTGATCAAAAATAAAAAAAAATTGTAACAATAAAAATACGTAAAAAGTATACTTTCTATAGCAAAAATTGTATGACACCGCGAGGGCGCGCCCTCCTCTACTGTAGGTCTTAGGTAAAAATTAACATAAATGGATTCCTCGACCATATTGTTAAAATAATTTTGAAAAATTAACATGGATTTATAAAATTTTACAAAACTTTTTGGTACCAACTCTAAATATGTATAATAAACAACTGAGGCGTGATCCAAAAAAACCCTGACAGGGTTTTGTTGTAGAAGCTATTAAATTTCATTGGTTTCAAACCATTTCCTTTTGCACTGTGTTATTATAATACAATACTTTATAGCTATATAAGCGAGAATAAAATTATTTTAAAAAATTCAAAAAACGTTATAATACCGCCCTGTTCCCAAAATATTTAAAAAAACATGGTGAAAAAAACTGTGTCTTGTTTATAGTAATAAGAGAGCCTATATTGCTAAATGGCAACTTTTTTGCTACCTCGCGACTTTTTAGCGACTCTAATAAAACATATTTGTTGCCATTGATACATTTTAACACCACACGCCACTTTTATACAATCATTGCCGAGCAAATAAAAGTACCTATATTGCTAACTGGCAACTTTTTTGCGAACTCGCGACTTTTTGGCGACTCTAATAAAACAGTAAAATGTTACTGGTACTGACACTTGTGAGGTCTGAACCACTGTTGTTAAAATTGGTAGATTCCTGCTTTATGTTTAAATGATCCGTTTTATTATTGTCGAAACTGGAATCCTTATTATCACTACTGATAATTTTTTCGTAACATCTTTTTCATCTTCTGTGCATCAGGCGCCACTTTTCTTATTTTTTTTTTCACTGCGATAATTGCGACATTTTTATTTATGAAACATTGAACACACTGAACCTGTCTTAGCACTGAACTAATGAAAATTATGTACTCCACATCAGCTAATTCAACATAAATTTGTTTTATTGTAATTAGCGATATCAAAATGATAACTATTTAGTTTTATAAGAACTTTGTTATTGCTTTTATATTGTAACCCAAATAACATAATATAAAGCAGTTTTATATTGATTACTAAAGAAACACTTTACTTGAAGAAACGAAATAGTTATCATTGATACTTTAATATAATTGTTTTATTAAAGCTATAAAATGCGACTATAAAATAGTTTTATAATATATTTATAAGAGTCTTAATAATATCGCCAAAATTTACTAAAAACAATTATAAAACAATTTTATTTTATAGGTTTGACTTTTGTATTAGTTTTATTGTGTTGATCATAGAAACGTTTTTACGATAAATTTATAAAACATTTCATTTTTAACAACAGAATAGAGTTCATCACTTCTCTTATAAAATTAATTAGTATTTTGGAAGTAATAATAAAATAAGAATAAAATAAAACAGTCGCAGTTCGATGAAATTATAAAATTACTTTGCTGGTTGGGTATCTAGGTACATAAAATGTATCTAGATCCAGTATCCAGATACATGTATCTCGATACGTTACATCACTGGTTTTACCCTCAACAAAAAAGCTTATAACTTTTTTAATATTAGGTTTACTGATATTCGGTTGGATTTATTGGAATCCTGAAGCATTGTTTTAAATATTCCATGTAATTTATTGTAATATTTCTAAAAAGATACTTGATAAAAAACAATGTGAATGTAGCTAACAGCAATACATTTTTTATTCTCAATGGAACGCCCTGTATATTTTTACATAATTAAATATGAAATTATAATACCTTTTCATTGATTGATTGAACTATTCCCGATACCTAAAGTTAATATTAAGAAAGATATTTTACAATTACCCTAATAATATGAAGAAAAACTAATAAAATGTTGCTCAAGTGTATTAATTTGGTATGAATAACAAAACTTTCCCGATATTTATTATTATTAAAATAAAGGAAAATAACCACTCAAAAGAAGTTGATAATAGTATATTATGTATTAAGTTTTATAAACGGCATTTTAGTTACAAGTTTTATTAGGCACGAGCGAAGCTTGCGAGCGAGTGTTTAATAAAAACGAATGTCTAGAGAAGTTTATAAAACGAGTTGCATACTATACTTTATCTACGACGAACAGAAATAAGAATTTAGAGACAATTTTATTTCATAAAATTTTACATTTAACAAATTTAACCTCACTTTTTCGCAATTTATAATAAAGCCAACTTCAGCCCGTGACTAAAATGCCCAAAAGCCACTGTTTTTCATATTGTCCATGAAGAATAAACAAGTTCATCAAAACTTCATTTAAATACCCAGATAACATTCGTGAATGCACATTAAACTCACACCGGGCGCACGCCGTGAATCTTCAAAATTGAATGCATCGTGAATTCACCGTGAGTTCACAGATAACATTTGTAATGCACATTTAATTCACATAGGGCGCACGCCGTGAATCTTTAAAAATGAATTCATCGTGAATTCACTGTGAGTTCCCAGATAATATTATTAATGCACATATAATTCATGCCGGGCGCACGCCCTGAATCTTTAAAAATGAATGCATTGTGAATCCACTGTGAGTTTCCAAATTACATTCCTGAATGCACATTAAACTCCTACCGGGCGCACGCCGTGAATCTTCAAAATTGAATGCATCGTGAATTCACCGTTAGTTCACAGATAACATTTGTAATGCACATTTAATTCACATAGGGCGCACGCCCTGAATCTTTAAAAATGAATTCATCGTGAATTCACTGTGTGTTCCCAGATAATATTCTTAATGCACATATAATTCATGCCGGGCGCACGCCCTGAATCTTTAAAAATGAATGCATTGTGAATCCACAGTGAGTTTCCAAATTACATTCCTGAATGCACATTAAACTCCTACCGGGCGCACGCCGTGAATCTTCAAAATTGAATGCATCGTGAATTCACCGTGAGTTCACAGATAACATTTGTAATGCACATTTAATTCACATAGGGCGCACGCCGTGAATCTTTAAAAATTAATTAATCGTGAATCCACTGTGAGTTTCGAAATTACATTCGTAATGCACATTAAATTCACACCGGGCGCACGCCATGAATCTTTAAAATTAAGTGCATCGTGAATTCACCGTAAGTTCACAGATAAGGGGTCATCCATTAATTACGTGAGGCAATTTTGGCGATTTTTCGACTCCCCCCAGATAACATTCGTGAATGCACATTAAACTCACACCGGGCGCACGCCGCCCAGCAAACCAGGCTGTTCCATTTACATAACCATGATATAACTAACAAAGAACATTGCCATATAAAATTGTTTACATAACATTTACATATTAGTTCTTTATTTTGTTACATAATTATGATAAAACATAGTAATATAACATTTATATAAATATGTTCCCCTCTTGTTATATTTACATCCCCCTTATGTATCAGCCATATAACAATGTTATATATCTACAATGGAACAATGATACATTATTGATATATGGCAATGTTTTATAGTATCCATATAACCTTATTATATGGTATTTACATAGTTTTTCTTTATTTTGTTACATAATTATAATAAAAAATTTTAATATAATAGTTATATCAAAATGATCCCTTCTTGTTATATTTACATCCCTATTATGTCATGGCTATATAACAATGTTTTATACCTACATTGTAACAATGATATATAAATGTTATATATTAATGTTTTATAGTATTTATATAGCCTTTTTATCTTACTAACGAACTCGTTTAAACGGTTGTGTCGAGTGCTCTCTATTGTGTTAAGTTAAGTTTGATTCCATTTTTTTATAATAAAATGGAAGACAAAAATAGAAAAAAATATATTTTCCTATCCCGGAGCAAAAGCGGAGGAGAATTAATGCAGATCTCAAAATAATGGGCGTGGAGGTAAGAAATTGAGGCTGAGGCTAAAACCGAAGTATTATCTTTCCCTAACCAGCCAATAAATAAACATATAATAAAAATATTTTTACAGAAAATTTGGGAGAATATTCAGGAGGTCATAGGAAAAATTCCCATACTTTTGTGGAAGATTTGCAAGATTTGTGTAATAGATACTTACCTAGTCAACTTTTTATTTATGATCTGTTAAAAGTTTTGAGAAAACATTATTGCAAAAAGAAGTAGAGGCTGAATTTGTAAGTAGGTATATAAAGGGCGATTTTAAACCTGTTTAATAATGTTAATTTGTTTTTAAAACAGGGTGCTAAAAAACAAGCGACAAATTATAATTTAATGATATTTGGTAGCCAAAATAACAGTTTAATTTCTATATTTTTTTTAACTTTATACTGTTTTTTCAACTGGTACAATAATTTTGCTAAATAACCAAGATGGATACACTTTTTTGTTATAATTGTTGTGACAATTAATTTTATGCAAAGTCCATATTTTTCATTATTTTTATATCTCTTAAGGTGCAGGGTGCATTTGACTTGAATAAATAAAATCAAACAAATTATTATTTGTACCAAATATCATTTACATAACTACATAAAGAATAGTTGTTCTTTGTTTTGAAAACAAATCAATAAACAAAAATAATATTAAATTGAATTTTTTTTCAGTTTCAGTATATAACAAAAATTGGAGGCGTCTCAGAGAAAGATGCCACAGTAAGAGTTTTAAAGAAAATCTTCTCAAATAATTTGGCAAAAGATTGCTCTTGGCTGGGGCACAACAATAAAATTCAAAATTTAAAATCTGTTGAAATATTGTAGGGTAAAAATGTAAATTTTATGGGATTTTTTATTAAATAAATTTTTTTAAGCTGCTGTGTGCACTTCGACAGACAAAAATTTTGAAGGCATAGTTTCCAAATGGTTCCGGCAGGCCAAACAAAGATTTGGTATACCCTATAGGGAAGCAAAAAACCCATGAAAAGAAGGTATATTAATATTAAATTCATGGGATTGCTTTATCTTTTTTACCATATATTTTTTAGCTTTGAAGTATTAATGTATTTGGGATTTTTTTTGTTTGGAAAAACTTTTCGTTTGTTTTAAGAAGTTAGAAAGATTTGATTTGTTTTTTTTTTAATTAAAATAATTTTTAATAAACATTTAAACCAATTTGTTTTTTTTTAATCTCTTTCAGAATCATTTATTTTTGTAATGTTTACTTATTATTTATGTAATATTTATTTATATTTTATTTAATATATTAACTAACTGGCATTAACAATTTCTTAGTTCTAATTTGGTATTATGGCAACTTTAAAATTAAAATTTTGTTGATTTTTTTTCAAAAAATTTGCCATAATACCAAGTTAGGGCTAAGCAATTTTTAATACCAGTAATATATTACATGAAATTATATTTATAAATATTTCATAAATAATATGTAAATATTGCATAAATTATATATAAATAAGTAAATGCAACATTTATGTAAATAGAATATAATTGTTTTATCACGTTTACATAACTATGATATGGCGCTGTAACATTACAGTTACATATCTATGATAAAACACTGTTACATCACAGATACATACCCAGGAAGGGGTCTTGAGGCGGACATAGGAGCATCACCATTACATATAGGTGACATAGCTGTTGCATAGTAAGGAACAATTTTAATGTAAATGTTATATCACTGTTACATAACTGATATGGCGCTGTAACATTACAGTTACATAACTATGATAAAACACTGTTACATCACAGTTACATACCCAGGAAGGCGTCTTGAGGCGGACATAGGAGCATTGCCATTACATATAGGTGACATAGCTGTTGCATAGTAAGGAACAATTTTTATGTAAATGTTATATCACTGTGACATGATTTGGTTTGCTGGGCGTGAATCTTCAAAATTGAATGCATCGTGAATTCACCGTGAGTTCACAGATAACATTTGTAATGCACATTTAATTCACATAGGGCGCACGCCGTGAATCTTTAAAAATGAATTCATCGTGAATTCACTGTGAGTTCCCAGATAATATTCTTAATACACATATAATTCATGCCGGGCGCACGCCCTGAATCTTTAAAAATGAATTCATTGTGAATCCACTGTGAGTTTCCAAATTACATTCCTGAATGCACATTAAACTCCTACCGGGCGCACGCCGTGAATCTTCAAAATTGAATGCATTGTGAATTCACCGTGAGTTCACAGATAACATTTGTAATGCACATTTAATTCATAGGGCGCACGCCGTGAATCTTTAAAAATTAATTAATAGTGAATCCACTGTGAGTTTCCAAATTACATTCGTAATGCACATTAAATTCACACCGGGCGCACGCCATGAATCTTTAAAATTAAGTGCATCGTGAATTCACCGTAAGTTCACAGATAAGGGGTCATCCATTAATTACGTGAGGCAATTTTGGCGATTTTTCGACTCCCCCCTCCCCTTGGGAAAATGCATTGTTTTAATGTAAATAAGTTAATCTGTGATTGATTCCATTAGATTTATTAAAAAAAACAATTGTTATAATTGTTTACTTAATTTAACCCAGTTTTCTCGCCATTTTACACTGTTTCATTTTTTTCAAAAATTACGTGATATTTGCCGAGACCACCCTCCCCCCACATGAGATTGGGTGGGGTTTGGCTCGACCCCCTCCCCCCCTAAACAACTCACGTCATTAATGGATGCACATTTAATTCACACCGGACGCACGCCGTGAATCTCCAAGATTTTATACAGATCTGTTAGCACGTTTAATTAAAGATCTTTAAATTTATTTTGATAGGATACCTCTGTTTGATGGGGAAGGTATACCTACCCTATCAAAATAAATTTGAAGACCGAATTCGAAATAAGAAAAAGAAAACATAACATTAAAGGAATATTAATTAAAGATTTTTATTAAATATTAAACGGAAAATAAAAAAGTACATTTTTTTAATTAATATCAGTTATTAATATTTAATATACCTATAGGTAATAATAATTATATATAATAATTGCAAAACCAAATACGCGGGCACTCGTGCGCATGCGCATATGGCCGTCACATTTCAACTAAATGCAGGGTTGCCGCTTGCAGGTATTTGACCCGAAAATCGCGTATTTCATCATGCTTGCAAGTAAAATATTGAAGCAGGTATTTTATAAATTTTACTTTTCAAAGAAATTTTCAGTAAATAATATTGTATAACTACTAACTAAACATAATTCTTTAATTATATCCTTTTATTTTTCTCTTAATTTATTCAAAATTTAATTCACTTTTCCAAATTGAGCAAATGTACTAGAAATTTTTACTCGTGTGGGTAATTTCTAGTATTTTGTAATTTTTGGTGGGGAACTTTCCCGAAAATCATCCGGCAACACTGCAGCGTTAGTGTGCGTACGCAGCCACGAGGTTTTCTATAGAATACCATATATGGTAAACATCTAGCTAGATATCCTGTATACCGGTAAAACGTTCAGTTCATATCCTTTTTCTATGGTTCAGAGATAAACGTTCAGTTTCAAGGTGTATGTATCTTGGTTCAGTTTTTCAGTTTTATAATATATACCTAGGTATTCAGTTCAATAAATACTTAAGTTGCTAGCCAGGAATTCCAAAGGTAAGTTTGACATTTTTATATTTTAGCATGATCAAATTTAAGATACGAATTTTATTGTATATAGGTATACTATAGTAGATCAGTGCACTGATAATAATTGTTACAATTATTGCAAAAAGAACAAAAACAATGAATAACCATGGTTATCTTTATTGTGGTTATATTTTTTTATAAAGTTTTTATTCATTGTTTTTGTTTTTGAGTCAGATCACGTCAAGTGGACCCCCCATTTTCCACTTGGTAATAGAATTTAAATTTTAATACCTACATCAATCGTTAGTAGTCATTAGTAACAATATTTCCTTAAAATATATTTTTTTTATTTTAATTTTAACAGTTTTTTTTAACAAAGATTTTTCTCACTTTTAATTAAAAAATTCATTGTGAAAAAACTGTTAAAAGTTTCGTAGTGAAATTTTCAGGACTTTTTTTTTTAAATTTTTTATACTTTTTTTGATCATTGAAATATACAATTCAAATTTTTGATAAAGTCTCTATCAAATAATCAAGTTTTTTTCATGGTTGCATGTACTAGATATAAAGGTTTCATATCCTGAAAAAAAAATTTCACTGCCCAGCATTTCTTTAAACATTATTAATTTTTTACTGCAAGGCTCCGCGCCTCATGAGTCGAAGCCGCGCTCGGCTGAATTGGTTTGAATGATTTGTTTTTATTTGAATTCAAAATATGACATCCATTTTAATATTTTTATTAGTAAATATACAGTCGACAAATATTTTAGAATTTTTTAATCAATAAAATAAATGAATTAATTACCTAATTAATACAGAATATTTTTATTAGCTATCGCAAGACTTTTCTTTATACACAAAAACAAATATTTTTTTTGTTCTAAGCGTTTTTTTAAATAATATTTATTAAATTTTATAAAAATGAGTCTTGTAAATAAATGCTTTAAACTATTAATAATGTTATAATTTATATATTTTTTAAGGACCAAAAAGAAATTAAAATAAGGGGAAAAAATGATGAGTTATTTGACTCATTTGATGATGTGTCCAGTGATGAATCAGTAAGTATACTTATCTGTAGATGTAATTTCATATATCTGATACATAATATATATTATAATAAAATATTATACAGTATTATACTCATGTGTATGCATTAATTGGTATTATTGATGTTATAATTCATATTTTTTTTAAGGTTAAAGAGGACATTGAAACCTCTGAGGTTGATTCGGAATAAACTTTACAACATAACACTTTGTGTTTTATTTCAGTATACTATTGTACCTCAAGTTTAATTATACAAAGTTTATACTTCTTAAGAAGTCCCATAAGCCAACTGAATGGCTTGTGCCGGTTAGGGGTAGGAACGGACCGCGGGTTTAAAGTCCCCTTCGAAGGACTAATACACAATAGGACAAACACAAATAAACAGCCATACCCCTGGTGGGATTCGAACCCACGACCTCCGGCTTGTAGTCAGCAGCACTAACCACTAGACCACCGTCGGCGTGGATGGCGTAATTGTCTAAAAAAATATTCTCCAATTGGACATAAATCACATCTTAAATAAAAATAACACGTTTTATTTTGTGTTCCAATTTAAAATTAAGTGCAAAAAAAATTGAGTATACGCACGAAATTCACCGTAAATACGCACGCGAAGATGCGTCCTCCCCTTGAATTCACCGTAAATCCACAAGTGAAGCTCGAAGTGAGTGCGCATGCATGCTAAAATTCGCGCGAAAAATTGAAATTATGGTGAATGCACATTTTTTGTTCAGAAAACTTATTTTACTATATAGGGGAAAATATATTTTCTGAACATGCACCCTTATTTCATTTTTTTCGCGCGAATTTAGAACACGCATGCATTTACGGTGAATTTAAGGGACGGACGCATCTTCACGTGTGCATTCACGGTGAATTCATGTGTGCATTTAAGGGGCGGACGCATCTTCACGTGTGCATTCACGGTGAATTCAATGGGCGGATATATCTTCACGTGTGCATTCACGGTGAATTCCAGGGGCGGACGCATCTTTTAGCAACCATGAATTCACGCGTGAAGCAATATTTTTCACCGTGCATTCACGGTGAACTCACGAATGTTATCTGGGTAGTGATTTTCCTTCATTTTAACTATTTTATTAACAATTTGCATTAATTTAAAACATTGTTTTTATTTAATTAATGAATTTTTAACCTTATTAGTAAATAATAATAAACTTTTAATGAAGGTACCGGGCTTTCAATCAAACCGTTTATACACATACCTACATAGCGACATATTTACTTTTTGTTTTGGTGCTTTTAAAAAATATATTGTTTTTATTAATATATTATTTTCTTGTAATATGAATGCATACAGTTTTTGAAAACTCATTCGTAGATTCCACTTGTATTGTTTATTAATTTAAAACTAATATTTAAAAATTTTAAATATTAAATAATAGGAATTGTAAAATATCATTGTTATTATTAACTTTAGGTATAGGGAATAGTTATATTAATGAAAAGGTATTATAATTTTATATTTAATTATGTAAAAATATACAGGGCGTTCCATTGAAAATAAAAAAGTGATTGCTGTTTTAATTTTTCTACATTCACATTATTTTTTATCAAGTATCTTTTTAGAAATATTACAATAAATTACATGGAATATTTAAAACAATGCTTCAGGATTCCAATAAATACAACCGAATATCAGTAAACCTAATATTAAAAAAGTTATAAGCTTTTTTGTTGAGGGTGAAACTGACCGAATTTTACTCAAACACTATTAAGGAATGATAATGTAAAAAAATGTGATGATTCATTTAAAATAACAAAGTTGATTTCGCTTCTGTTAAAACCGGAAGAGTAATTTTGTTCAAAATAATTTAGAAAAATAGTTTAAATGATATTATAATTGCATGCTATTTAAAATTTAAATTCAATATCTTTTGCCGTTCTCCATAAAGTTCTCCATAAACGTCTAACCTACCATCGAACGTGATACACCCTGTATAAATATATATACGTATAATATATATTTAATGGTCGTACAAAATCATTTTTAAATCACAAGTACTTGATAGTATAGTATAGCAGAGTTATTAATAATAAAGTACGCATCGCAATGGGACGGGTCGCGTCGGGAGCGCGCTCAAGCGTCAGGGCCAGAAAAGTCGCGCCGGCTCACAAAATCAAATGTCATTAATCGTTTAATTAAGAATCCAATTTTTTTTTTTAGTTTTTTATTGGAAAAACTTTAAGGAAAATATAAATTAATACGATTTTCAAAAAGAGCATTGAGAAAATTATAAAAATGCAAATTGTTTATTATAAATAATCTTTTTTTATGAAAATAATTTTTTTTTTTAATTTAATTATATTTTTTATGAAAATTTGATAAGTTTTGAAGAATTTTCAATAAAGGTAAAATTTTATTAAAAGGCTTTATTCCCATGAGAGATTTTCGAAAAAAAATCGCCAAAAACGCTCTTTTTTAAATAACTTTTACAATTGTTTATATATATATTTTTTAATTTGGGAATATTTTACTATCAATGAGTACTACAAAACCCAATAATTGTTTTTTGTAATTTCCAAAGTCGGGAAAACATGTTTTGCAACAAAAAACCCAACAGGGTGAGAATTCGTGAAACGGATCACTGCAGTGATCCGTTTCACGAATTCTCACCCTGTTGGGTTTTTTGTTGCAAAAAGGAATCCATTAAAAATATCTTACTATAAAATAATGAATGATAAAGTTAAATTACAAAATTGTAATTTTATAAATCGAAGTGTTAAATAAAAGTTATGTTAATACAGCACCGAATAGGTTTTTTTGCGGCCCGGTACTGAATTAAAAAAAAAGGAATAATTTTTATAATCATAATATTATATGATTATAATCAGCGTCGGAAATTTACTTTTTTCTCGATATCAGTGTTAATATCCGTATCCGTAAAAATTTGTAAATTTTCAAAAAAATTGACATTTGCATTTTTTCGTATTACCCTTTGAATAAAATTTAAAAAATTATAAAGGCAAATTTTCTGAAAATTTCCCAATTTTTCCGTTTTTTTTTCGGAAAAAACGGTTTTTTTCCGCCGGCTCAATTTTTCCGGAAATTTTAAAACCCTAGTGCAGAGGATTTCTTCAGGACCCTGCTAAAAAAGACCGGTAATATCGGATGATTGCGGATAAAAAACCAAGCTAGTTTTATGTCCATTTATATCTGTTTTCATCCGACATATCTGAAATCACCCCGCATATCGGTTTTCATCTGCAATGCGGGTATAAATATTATCCGTGAACGTCGGTTTTTATCTATATAAATATTTAGTTCTATGTCTGCTTTCGTCCGCAAATACCTGGATTTGGGGTGGTATCTGCATTTATCCGGTTTTATCTGCAAATACGTACCTGCTTTCGTCCGTTTTTACCCGGTCTTATCTGCGTTTGCCTTCATTTACTTCTTTGCCTGCTTCCGTTCGGTTTCATACGCGATTATCTGATTTTATCCGATTTTACTTGCAAACATCTGCTTTCATCTGTGAAAGTCTGATTTTACCCGCAAACATCTATTTTAATCTGCAAACGTCTGGTTCATCAGATTTCACCGGCAAACATCTGCTTTTATACGTAAAGATCTGCTTTTATTTGTGAAAGTCTGCTGTAATCCGCAAACATGTGTTTTACTCTACATTTTACCCGCAAACATCTATTTTAATCTGCAAACGTCTGGTTCATCAGATTTCACCGGCAAACATCTGCTTTTATACGTAAACATCTGCTTTTATCCGCAAACATCTGCATTTATCCGCAAACATATGCTTTTATCCACAAACATCTGCTTTTATACTCGAAGATCAGCTTTAATCTGTGAACGTCTGCTTTAATCCGCAAACATGTTTTACTGCGCAAACATGTTTGCATCTACTTTAATCCGCAAACGTCTGCTTCATCCGATTTCACCTGCAAATATCTGCTTTTATACGCGAAGATCTGCTTTAATCCGCAAACATTTGTTTCTATTCGCAAACATCTGCTTTTATCCGCGAAGATCTGCTTTCCCTGCTTAAAAAACCCCATAGAGACCTATACAAAATATTCTATAGGGCGCTACCGGTTTCAATATGTGCATTTGTCCAAGGTTTTTTCCGGATACAGCCCGATAGAAAATGTATAGGAAATTACCTATAGGCACACCATAACTTTTACATTTTCCCTATTGAGACCGATAGAAAATAACTCAATGAAGGATATATAGGGATATCCCTATAGAACAACCATAAAACATTTGACAAAATTTTATTAAAACCTATGGGGTCCTATAGGGAAAAAACTAATTTCTACATTTATGTGTATTTTCCCCATTGAAACCGATAGCAAATAAATCAAGGGTGGATAATATCCACTGGATATCCCTATAGAACAACCATAAATCTCAACTATGGGTCCTATACAAACTGATATACCCTATAGAAACACCATACATCCCGATACAAATATCTATCGGTTTGAACAGGGCCTCTATGGGGTATTTTAGGCAATGCCGGACAAATTCAGATATAAACGAAACGCAGTGGAGACGGTTAAAAAGAAATTATTACAGATGATTGCGTGGGTGCACTAACCGGATAAAAAACACGGATATAGCGATGCGGACAAAAATGACATCCCTGGTATATCCGAAAAGGTAGACCTATGGACGTCCTTAAAGTCTGCCTTAAAATCTTTATCGGCTATGTTAAAAGCCCCGTTTTTTAATAATAATAATATGTAGTGATGAAGAAAGGTAATGATGATGATGAAGATAAAAATAGTCTTCGAATATATGGATTTTAAGTATTTTTTAAAATATTTCCCTTCACATTATAAAAGATGACTGCCCAATTATTTTTATTGAAATATTTGATGTCTAAAACACTTAAAACATTAATAAAAATGACCACTTTGTTTTGGTGTTAGTTTTTCATTTTTTAAGTAACGTTAAACATGATTAAAAAAATACATTTTAAGTGGCAAAAACCCAAAGATGCAATACAGTAACCATCTAAAAAGAAGAAATTTGCAAATTAGCTCCTGAGCGTGCAGATGCAGACAACTCAATAATCATTGTTATGAAGAATCACTGATTTTAAATTTTGCAGTATGATTAGTTTTTTGAACTAAAATCCTTTTTATTTAAAAAAACTTCTTGTTCAAAATTATCCATCAAAGCGACAAGGTAAATAAATAATAAAATATGTTGTTATAAAGGTTTACTCAGACAAAAAGCTTTATGCATATTCGTATAGGTACATGTATTCTTAAAACGTTTAAAATTATGGAAAACACTATTTTGTATAATCTATAAAGCCTATAAAATGTGAACCAAAATTAAATATAAAAATATCTTAAATATAAATTTAACAAAAAAAGTATTCTATAAACAATTTTCACATAAAATGTTCTGTTGAAAACATTTATTAATCTAAACGTTTTTTTACCATGACCTTATAATTATCGGAAACACCATATTTTCAATCTTCTTGTCTACAAAAAGAATTCTTTAATCGTCGTCCTCATCATCCGATAAATATTTTTTAGCAGATCGTTTTGGTCTTCCCGGTCTTCTTTTAGTTTTCACTTTCTTGCCTTTAGGAGTTTCATTGTCAGACTTGCGTGCTTCATCTTCCTCCGAATCATCATCATTCTCGATTTTTTGTTTTGCATTTGAAAACACAGACTGTAAAACAATGCTATCTTCGTGAATTATAGATGCCTCTTCGTTAAAAATTTGAGCATTTTGACATAGCAGCATAAAATCTCTTTCTAAATCCATGAAGTCTGAATACTATGAACAAAAAAATAATTATTATAAATTTATTATTTTTTTCTTCAAAATACTTACTCTTCCATCTTCTATGTAATTCATGATTTTATTTACATCAATAGGTTTTTTTATGATGGAATAATATTCTGGATATTCTTTTCTTGAAGGCAACTTCATAAATTGATCACTAAGTTGCCGTTCATCTCTGAAAAAAAAATTTTTTTTTTTCTTTCTCGTATTTTTCATTGATTAATTAAATCCCATATTTCATACATAAATTTCTTACCTGTCTGTGTAATTAATGATGATGGACATAAGTTTTTTCATTTTTTTCTTCAATTTTATCTCAGCAGTACCACTCTTGCGTTTTCTTTGGCTCGTTCCCGCTTCTTCGTCAGAATCGTCATCGCGCTTCTTTCTTTTTCTGCCACGTTTTTTCTTAACCTTTTCCTCTTCTTCCTCTTCATCATCAAAATCACCGTCCTCGTCAATAGCCTTTAACCACTCTTTTTCGGTTAAACTGTCGGCATAGTCAACTTCCTTCCGTTGCCTTGTTCCTCTACCCAAAATAGTATCTTCTTCCATCCAAGGGTCGACCTCGTCAGGATGTTTTACCAGCCAATCGGGAAGTTCTTCCTCTTGAATCAAACGTGATCTGCCATGTGTACCCAATTTTTCTTCTTCTTCTTTTCTTTCCTGATCCAATTTCTGGAACAGTTCAAACTCTTGTTCGGATCGAGCCAACATTTGATTGACCGTCTCGTCGTCAGGAACTTCATTTTCCTCCTGAAATTACGAATAAAAAATGTATATAATTAAATTAGGGTTTAATCAAGCAATAACCACGTCAATGTTATTTTATTGACTATAAAATAAGAAGACCAACGTTTTGGATTTTTTTTACTGAGCTAAAGGGGACTTTTTGGAACAAAAGAGAATCGTAGCTAATTTCGGTCTTTAAAAAGCAATAACGTTATTGTTTCGAGTATCTTTAGATAATTCAAAAACTCGATAAAAATAAATTCGATCGGTGATAGCCCAGTGTAAACTGTGGTAAGTAGTAAGATACTAAGGTGACATAGATAATAAGTATGGTGATTTTATAGTTGTAATGTAAAGCGTGTTCGAATAAGGCGGATCGAAGCAAAACAGTAAAGAATAAGTTATTTGTAAAAAAAAATATTTCCTTATTAAGTGGCCGTCCATAAATCTCGTGAAACTAAAAATGGTAATAATTGACCCCCTCCCCCTCCCTCGTGACAGAATGTAACTATCAAACTCCCCTACCTCCTAAAAATATTTTTTTTTCGATTTTTTTTTTGAAATAATCTGACTAAAAATGAAACAAATAGGCAAATTTATTTAATTTACTTTGTCACGTGACGTTTTAAAAAACCCTCCCCCTCGGGCGTGAAAAATCGTGACAGTCCTTCAAAGCCTCCCTACCCCCTCTCTTCCTCAGCGTCACGAGATTTAATGATTGCTCCTGAATCATGTTATTTGGTATATGGTAATTACGTGTGAAAGATAATATTGGAAAAATGTTTACCAAAGCTTCGGCCGCATACTTCCATTCGATAGTCCAAATTTTAGGCGACATATTTGCATAACTGGTCATCAATCTCACCAATATGCCTTATTATCTCGTCCTTTAGCTGAATTGTTATTGGCTTGTTGGCATACCCCTTACTTTTGAGATAACCCAAAAAAAGTAGTCCAAAGGTGCGATCTTGGTGGCCAATTCGCTTGGTCGAGAGATGATGCGACCTTGATACAAATCATTCAATAAAGCCATTGTTGCATTGGCTGTGTAGCATGTAGCACCATCCAATTAAAACAACAAATTGTCAGAATCGATGGCATCCACCAATTCAGGCCATAAAAAACTCATCATGGCTCTGTAACCGAATTCCCCAAAAATGTGGACCATTAACCTTTGGAGGTGTGCTGCCGATGCCTTGGCGAACATTTGGACGATATTATCTTTTATACATAATTGCCCATGTACCAAACAACATGATTAAAAAAAAATCTTTTTTAGCAAATAATATTGACCCATTTTATTTGAACACCCTTTAAAAAGTGCCCAAATGCTTAGAGGCGGATAAAATGCATAAAAGATGGGAAAATGGCAAATATAGCAAATAAATTTTCTGATTTATTTTACCGGATATAGTTTTGGCATATCTTTTTTTTTTGGATCTTCAAAAAGCTATTCGGCAAATTGAGCCACAAACAACCGAAAAGGTACTGCAAAATTATGTGAAGATGATGGACTAATGCCAAGCTAGCCTGGTCAATAATCACTTTGCCACAGGGTGGCCAACTTTTTTAGGGTAATTTGGGTGCGCTGATTTAAAAAATACCCTTAATTTGGCTCAATTAGCCTTGTTTTCGAGATAAAAATTGTTTTTTTTTTTCGATATGCAAATATTCAAATTCGTACATAGGTATATTATTTTAATCAAATACTTTAACCAAGGATCATTGATCATGAAGCTTTAAGTCATAATTTAACAAAAAAAAAAATTAATTAAACACATTTATGAAGTAATTCCCTTAACGAAATAAAATCGCCTTTTTAGTAAAAATTCGACAGTTTTCAATGTTCAAAATGCTGTCAAAATTAAATTAATATTTAGGGTCATTTTTGTTTGTAGGACTTTGGTCGTTGGTCCTGTCAACAAAAGTAACAGGTGTTACGGTAAAAAAAATAAAAAACGCTCTTACCCTTTTTTTAGTTTAAGGGGGACAATTTATTTTTATATTTTTAACCTCTAAGGTGATGGTTACCCCTACAATTTTTAAAGAAAAGAGGGGTTGACCCGGTTGAGTGATGCTCATGTTGAAGACCTTTTAAATCCCTACATTTTGGTGTATTCATTTATAAAGACGGTTGTTTCCTTTTCAAAATATTTGAGAAAAACTTCATTATTAAATTTATTTTTATGTTAAAAATATATTTTAACACGCGCAGTTGTTTTGAGTGCCATTGCATTGAAACTTTGACCCAATAAAATAGATAAAAAAGCTACATATTTTATAAATTTCATTAAAATCGAGTTTTTGCCAAGAAAAAATTTTCTTTTGTTAAAATATGTTTTTAAGGGACTTTTTATATAGTTAAATTAGTAATCGTAGCTAGATGACCAATGATCCTTAGTTTCAGTATTTGATTTAAAAAATATATATGAATTTGAATGTTTGCATGTCGAAAAAAACGTTTTTTTCACAATATCTCTAAAACAAAGGCTAATTAAGCAAAATTATGGTCATTTTTGGAATCAGCCCACCCAAATTACCCCAAAAGTTAATTTTGTTGACCTTCTCCCAATTTAAAACCCGATTGGTTTAAATTAAGGCTGGGAATCGATTACGAATAATTCGAATATTCGAATAGAGGTGGAAATTATAAAGTATTAGAATATTCGAATACTCGAATATTTGAACATTTTTTCGAATATGTGAATTTGTAATTTTTATTAAACAAAATTAAGAGCTCTCATCAAAAATTAGGTGGTTTACGAATTTTTAAAATTATAAAAATAATCGAAGTCGAATTTAAAATAATAATTTTTTTGCCACAGTAAATTTTTGAACACAAAAACTTAATAAGTTTTTTTAAGTTACAGCTTAATAAATAAATTGTTAAAGGTCAATCACAAATTTTAAAAAATTCCGAAAAAAATCGATATAGTCGCTTCGTTTTGGATACTAGCGAAAAGTAATTAGTAATTTCTAATTACTAATTAATAGGTATACGTAGGAAAAATTTGCGGTAGCCCGCTGCTTTCACGTGCAATTTTAATTTAGAATTTCTAGCCAAAAAGCCCAAAAGCAACTTGCCTATATCTACTAGATATTAGATATTATCTAGGGTGTAAGTAGATTTTGCTTCAGAGCTGAAACTTTAAGAAACTTATTACAAAAATTTACCGTGGCAAGCAAATTTTTTTTCTTACTACCTCGGCCGAAAATACGTTGTTTCGTCCCCGATTCCACGGCAGAAAGTTTACGTTTGATGCATTGGTCAAGCTATACGTATTTTCGGCCGAGGTAGTAAGAAAATGTAATTTTTTATCCTTCTACAAAATAAAAAATATACAAATATATCGATATATGGTCAAGCCCTCTATAATATCGCTCGTGCCGCAAATGTCGGGGCAGGCATCAATAGGTTTCGATATACACATTAGGGTGTTTCAAAAAAATCGACTTTTTCTTTTTCTTCAAATGGTCGGCAAATTCTTTCAGAGGATGTCAACACAAAGACCTCGTCAAAATTTGAGCTTTTAATTTGAAGATTTAGAGGTCGCGGATCGCAATTTTCTATTTCCCATTTAAATAACATGGGAAAATTGTACCATAAATGTTAAAAAAACGCTAATATTCGATGGAAATCATACTTTGGCCTCGAATAACTCTGGAAGAAATCAATTTATAGAAAAATTATAAGAGACATTTTTTATAGGGCGTTAAATTTACTATAAAAATCTAAGATGTTCCTTGCCATAAGTTGATTCGATATAGACGTATAAAATTCCAAAGTTAAAAAAAAAATTTCCTATGTTATTTAAATGGGAAATAGAAAATTGCGATCCGCGACCTCTAAATCTTCAAATTAAAAGCTCAAATTTTAACGAGGTCTTTGTTTTGACATCCTCTGAAAGAATTTGCTGACCATTTGAAGAAAAAGAAAAAGTCGATTTTTTTGAAACACCCTAATACACATTTAATTTTTTCCCGTATTTTCGGCCGGGTAGGAAGAAAAATAGTATACACTACACGGGCAGAAAGTGTGAGAGCCCTGAACTGCGCGCCATAATGCCATCGGCTTCGCCTCGGGAATCATGGCGCGCAGTGCAGGAATCTCACACTTTCTGCCCTTGAAGTGTAATATACTATTTCGAATTTTGACCAAATTTTTTTTTGAATTTTAAGTCAAAATTTTCAACCATTTTTTGAATTTTTAAAGTTATTGTGCGACCATTATTTTTTTTAATCAGTTGAGCTGATTTTTGAAGAGAGCTTTCAAATCATGATAAACAAATATTATTTCATAGGAGTTTTTTTAATAATAATATTAATTATTAATTAATACATACATTAATTAAATTAAATTAGGCAAAGTCTAGCCAGGCTACTACAGGCTACTTTTGAGGAGAAAAATTTATAGCCTAGAGATTTAGTAATAACTTTTTATAATAATTATTATAATTATCTGATCTGAAGTAAAAAACACATACAATAATTAATATTATAAGAAGTTTTTATTAAATCTCTAGATTGGCTCAAAAATCTCCAAAACTAGTAAAACTTCACTGGACCTGGTAAATATTTTAATATTTAAATACTTATAAATTCGATTATTTGAATATTCGGATATGTACTTGATATTCGAATATTCGAACACCCGAATATTCGAATAATTTTAATATTCGAAATAATTTTCAAACGAGTATTCGAATTTCCAAAACTAAAAAATTCCCAGCCTTAGTTCAAATCACAGTAAATAAATCGACCAATTACTGATGCCTAACAACGTGAATATTGAGTTAATTTTTCCCGTTGTTAGGCAGGGAATTTATAATGTTTATTATTATTCAGGGAATTAAAAACCCAATATTATGCAATATGAGTAGATTTACTTTTATAAGCTATTTTAGTAGGAATTATTAGATTTAAATACCTCATCTTCTGTGCCATCATTATGCAATATACTTTGCAGGAACTGCTGCCTTTCAGATCCAGTCGACTTCTGATCAAACATACCAGCTTGAATAACTTTTTCGTCCATAGTTAATTTATACTTAGCTGCAGCCAAAATACGCTCCTCCACTGAATTTACTGTCATTAGACGCAACACTCTGACCTCGTTCTTTTGACCGATACGATGAGCACGATCCTGAGCTTGCAAGTCCTGGTGCGGATTCCAATCAGAATCGAAGATAATAACGGTATCGGCGGTCTGCAAATTTAAACCCAAACCTCCAGCTCTGGTGGAAAGCAAGAAAAGAAAGTATTCGCTATCTTTGTCGTTGAATTTCTTTAACAGATCTCCACGATCTTCCGCCTTAATTGTACCGTCTAGACGAAGATACTGGAAGCCTCTCCAGTTTAAGTAGTCTTCCATGATAGTCATTAACTGAGTCATCTGACAGAAAAGTAGAACTCTGTGGTTGGTGCGCTTTAATTTTGGGAGAATCCTATCCAGCAGTTCGAATTTTCCAGACGCTCTGTAAGTGTCAGGACCGGACATTACGCCTCCTGCGATACCCACGTGGTCGCAGTATTTTTCTTCGATATTTTGGAACATGAACGGATGATTGCACAATTTACGCAACTGTACAATGGTGTTCATTAACGCCTTGGAACCTCCTTTGCCTTTAGCGCCCTTTTCAGAACCATCAGTAAGCAAAACGCCTTTGCTCTGCATGTGTTGGTATAGGACTCTCTGCAAACCGGACATGTCGCATTTAATGATGTACTCAACCTTGTCTGGGAGCTGTGATTCTACTTCTTTTTTTAAACGTCTTAGCAAAAATGGACGCAGAACTTTGTGTAAACGGCGAATAATAAGAATAGTTTCTTCTTCATTTAATTCTACCTTTTCTCCAGTAGTAGCGAAGGGCGCGTTAAACCATTGCTCGAAAGTAGAACAACTTTTGAATATGGAAGGGAGTAAGAAATTAAGCAGAGCCCACAACTCCGGTAGTTTATTTTGCAAAGGAGTACCTGTTAATAAAAGACGGTATGGTGCCAAATAGTGAGTGTTTAAGACTTGAGTCAATTTGCAATGGTGGTTCTTCATTCTATGTCCCTCATCTATAATCATATATTTGAAAGGAATTTTAGCCAAAACGCTTTTATCCTTTATAATATATTCATAGGTAGTCAGTACAACGTTAAATTTGGCAGATCTCATTTGTGTCTGTATTACTCTTCGAATTCCAGGTGATCCCTTATATGAAATTACAACCACAGATGGGGCCCATTTTTCAAACTCCAAAACCCAATTTGACATTGTGGACAAAGGTACTATGATTAAAAAAGGACCATTTAATTTTTTTCTCTCCATCAAATGAGTAATAAGCGCGATAGTTTGAATGGTCTTACCGAGACCCATTTCATCAGCAAGAATACCGTTAAGATTATTATTGTAAAGAGAAACCATCCATTCCAAGCCTTTAACTTGGTACTCTTTTAATTGGCCATTAACCATAATGCTAGCCTGCTCAGTAACAATCTCATGAACTGTATGAGCAATGCTGTAATAGGTCTGTTCTTCAATGGAATTTTTATGATACTCATCATCTTCTGACTTGGCTTTCTTAAGGACTTTCCTTACTTGATTCGTATCATCCTTACCCTCCCTTGAATCTTTCTCCTTTTCTTCGTCAGAATCTTCTTCATCAGAATCAATCATTTCCCAGCCAGGATTTTTCTGCAGCCAATCTTGGACTTGACTGAGCATTGGGCCCTCATCCCCACTTAATTTTTTGCCCGTAGCAACTTCCACGACACATACGTGCCTATCCTCGTTGGCTGATTCAAGTTTAAGTTGTTTTTTCTTCCGCTTTTCCTCTTCTTTTTTCTTATGCGTCTGTTCGATCTTGTGCTGCTTCACCATCTCAGTTAAATTGCTTATATACTCATCTGTTTGGGACAACAAGAATGCCAAACGTTTGTCTTTCTTTTGATCGATTAATTTTCTGTAACCTTCTTCATCCTCTGCCATCAGTCTGCGCATACGTTCCTTCTCAATTCTCTCTTGTTCTTTCTTTTGCTCCCGTTCGGCATTAGCGTGATAATTAATGACAGCCCGGTTAAGTTTAACCAACTTAAGTTGATTTGCTCTATGAAATTCTTTAAAATCTTTACCATGCTGGAGAACTGAAGTAAGAAATTCTTGATTTTTCTGCCTTCTTTTCCTTTCAGCTTCTAGTTTTTGTTGTTTCTCCAATTTTTCAGTGGCTCTGGCCTCGCGAAGCCCCTGTCGCTTTGTACGTTTGTATGCTTTAATGTTCACCGCTGTCTCTAAAGTAGTATCTCTGCGGATGCAATTTATAATTTCGCTTCTTAATTGCCTTTGAAAGTTAAGACATCTTAGGGCGCGCAATTCAATTTGGGCCTGGATGCGCAATTTTTCAGACATGTCCGTTGGCAAGTTGCTTACTTCATCTATTCTTGCTGCTATACGGGCTGCCACTCTGTTAACAAAATCGAAATCAATGAAAACAAAATAAAACACATTTAAAGCTTAATTTTTATATATCCGTTTGTCCGTTAATCCGGGAGCGCTCTTATTGGTCCAATTATAATTCGAAAATTATGAAATTTCATCAGTCCGTCAAGTTTCAACTTCGTACGTCTGACAGAGAAAGGTAAAATAATTTTATCTACGCCAGTGAGATAAGAACTTCTTATCCCACTTATTTTGAGTGAGATAAGAAGTTCATTAACGCACGCGTTTTTCTCTGCTTTTAACCAATCAAAATGTCAAAATAACCCTAAATTAAGTCTTAGACAAAAATAATTACCGTTTATTTTTTCATTTGGAGGCGTAGATAAAAATTTGTACAATATACGTGTGATAACTCTTTATTAACGTACTTTTGCGACGCACTCGTTGGGCAAATTTCGCATGCGTACGTTAATAAAGCTCTTATCCCACTTATATCGTAAATAACTATTAACTCATCTGTTACTACACATCTGTTTTTGACGCCTTACGATATTTTAAGATAATTTATTTTCAAATCTTTGATTGTAAAACGGAAATATTACGTTCGTTATGTGAATAATGTTCTAGTGTTATTAAATAAGAATAACGGAAAAAAAAGACAAAAAAAAATGGAACTAAAAGGACCTACTTTTTTAAAACTATACATTTTAATGTACATTAAGGCTAGTATATTCTTTTTATATGGTATATTTACCTACCTATAAACTAATTAGACAGCTAACTGTTAAAGTTACAATTGTTGACATAAGAATGACAATTAAGCATTAGGTAAATTTAGTAAAGTGAATATACTGACACTTAATTTCTATTTGTCGCCAAATCAACCCGTTAAACGTCATTAAAAAACGGATGCATGAAACATTTCTTATCGGACGATTTTATTGAAAAACGGACAATCCGACATGAAAATTAAGCTTGAGACTTACCTATTTTCTCTTTCTTGCAGTAAATGAACAGGGTCTATGCCAACAGGCTTTGGCAAAGAAGTGATACGAGTTTGCTTGTTACCGACCATTTGCTGTCCTCGACCAGTCTGTTGACCTTGTGCGCCACCAAGCTGGTTCGATCCAGGTAATCCAGGCTTAACACCCTGAGGACCTTGACCTTGAAATTGACCTGAGGTCATTGAATTTGAATCACCAATATCCCCTGATAATGGTTCACTCTAAAATTAACACAATAAACATTTGTCAAAAGGTGTAGCCAATTTAATTTCATTATATCTGACATTTGACATCTGTCAGAGTTTTGTCACTATTTTCAATTTTAATTTAAAGCTTACTTCAGCCCGTGAGCGAAATGCAATTTTACCCACTAGTTGGCGAAGTATAATTTCGCCCACCGGTTGAAGTTAAGAAATGAAATGGTTAAATAATAAGCACGACAGAAGTTTATAAAACTAGTTGCATACTATACTTTATCTACGACGAACACAAAGAAGAATTTAAAGCCAATTTTGTTAAACATTTGACATCTGTCAAAAGTCAACGGATTTAACTTTACTTTTCCCCAATTTATAATAAAGCTAACTTAGAACCGTAACTAAAATGCCCAATAGCCACTATTGCTAACTCCAGCCCGTGACTAAAACACCATAAAGCCACAGCTCGTCAATGTAGGAGTAGATAATAGTATATTGTGTCTAGAAAAGTTTATAAAAGAGCTGCATACTATACTTTATTTACGACGAACACAAAACAGAATTTAAAGCCAATTTTATTTGTTAAAAATTTGACATCTGTCAACTGACCCCAATTCAACCTTACTTTTTCCCAATTTATAATAGAGCTAACTTTATCCCGTGACTAAATTGCCATAAAGTCACAGCTCGTCAATGTAGGAGTAGGTATATTTTATATTAGTTATTCAGGGTCAGGGTTGCCAGATTCTGTCAAAAAAATCGGTACGTTTTGTATGAATTTATCTTAATTACAAAATTGACATAAAATATTTTTGTAATTAAGGTTAATTCACACAAAATGTCCCGTTTTTTGACAGAATATGGTAACCCTGTACAGGGTGTTCTACAAGCTCTATAACAAACTTTGGCAGATTTTTTTTTTAATGAACATTTATGTCTTTATAAGTCTTATTCACGGCGTTATCTATACCAGCGGGAGTGTAGCCCCCACTCCTGCATCGAAACTGTGACGTCGGGTGGCCGATCTGATCACTGTGCACCTATATAATATATTACATTGCTTTGCAACCAAGTTTATGGATTATTATTGCTTTTAAGAAGTTATTTTTACTGAAGCAGTGGACAATGCATGAGTATGATATTCTATCAAAATCAACAGAACAATATGTACTAAGTAATTTATTGAAAACAAACAGAGAACTGCTATTAAAACAAAGAGATCTGCACACAAAAAATAATTTTGTAATTTTAAAATAACGATTGTTTTGGATTTTATACTTCAAATAAGCTCCCCTACAACGTGGTATAATCCCGTTGGTCCGCCATTTTCCAGAAACCCTAAATGCCATAAAAACGCCGGTTGATATGACAAAAATTATTGTTTGTGGCATATATGTTTGACACTGAGTAGAACTGAGGTTGGATATATGTTGCTTTCAGTAGAATTAAGATTATTTTAACATAATTTTATTCCTACATCTCTTAAACATTTTTAGAGAACAGTTAAATAATGCAAGATTCAAAACGCTTTAAAGACGTTGAAAAAAGCGCGTGACGTCACAATGTTACCATAATAAAGAAAGTAGTGTATTTGCGAATTTGACGTCAAATTTGATGTTATCAATAATTATTAATTTTTACCAAACATTCTTATAGAAACACCGGTTGTAGAAATAATCCTGTGTGTAATTCGACCACAAAGTGACATTGCCGCTCTCGCCAGATAGCCAAACTTCTCGCTCAGAGCGGCAATGTATCACTTTGCGCTCTTAATACACAAATAGCTATTGTTTCTTACTTACTTTGTATACAGGGTGTTATGTAATTAATGTTATATATTAAAATACTGAATACCTTTTGACATAAGGAATAAAGGAAAAATATTTAAAAATTCCAAAGATAAAGAAAAAATATGCATTAGAAGTTTTTTATATTTTTTGTGATACGCCACTGGTTACACACTTGTTTATCTCTGCACACCTGTATTTTGTGAGTACATAGATACCAACCAACAAAGTAGCTATGCGTTGCCAGATGTAAAAAATTGTTACTAAAAATTTTTCTTGCAAAAAATAAATAAAAACTCAATAAATACAAAAGTTTTATGCCCTTAAAGCTCTAATACCCTTCTGTATTTATTTACTAATGTTTGTAATAATACCTGTTTATTGCTGGATCTACTTTCCTCGTTTGGATTTAAACAACTGTTTTATTTACCTAGTCGAAATTTAAATTGTATAGATAATGTGTAAATTTTAACTGTGATTGTACAACTGATACGATAAATATAAATTTTTCGGATCATAATGCCCAGATAGTTACATTTAATAAACTTATAAAGCAATCTAAAACTAAACCAATTCTTAATAAGTCTAGACCCATAACTGAATGGGGAAAATATATTTTTTTAAATATTATAGGACAAACGTCCTTTGATTTTATCAATACAAGTTTAGACTTGAATTATAAGTTTGATGTTTTTGTATCTATTTTTAAAAGATCATTTTTAAAATGCTTTCCGGAAAAAACATGTATCTACAGTTCGAATGGTGGGACAGGTTTTGGCTGGTTTAATAATGAACTCAAGAACATGAGAAACACCTTAGATTTTTTAAGTGAACTATCAAGGCAAACTAAAAACTCAGAAATACTCAAACAAAAACAGGATTTTAGAATTAAATATAAAAAAGCAATATTAAATGTCAAAAAAGATTTTAATGACAAAAAGATTAAAAAATCAAAAAATCCAATAAAAAGTATGTGGGAAATTATTAACAAAAAAAGGGGGGGAGCTCAAGTAAATTGTAAAATTTCAGCCAATATCATGAATTCTTATTTCGTTAATATAGCTGATAATATTTTAAAAAATTTAAATGTAGTTAGTTCCACAGTTAACCTGGACAAAATTCAAACACCAAAATACCAGTTTAATTTTAAGGAAGTCACTTATATTGAGGTTCTGGAAATAATTTCCAATATTAAATCAAAAAATAGCTGTGATGTCTATGGTTTAAATATAAATTTAATAAAAAATGTAAAATACTTAATATCTGTTCCCTTAGCTAAATTAATAAATATGTGCTTTTTATCTGCAGAGTTTCCGGGTGTTCTGAAGGAGGCCCTTGTCGTTCCTGTTTACAAGAAAGGTGATGCTGAAGACCCCAGTAACTACAGACCAATATCAATATTGCCAATTTTTTCAAAAATTATTGAGAAATGTATGGCAAATAGGATTGTTGCTTTTTTTGAGGATAACGACATCTTTTGTGATTATCAATATGGTTTTAGGAAGGGTAGAAACACTACAACTGCTATCTTACAGATGGTAAAATCCATAAATGAGTCATTTGAAAATTTGGAGTTTGCGAATGCAGTTTTTTGCGACCTTAGTAAGGCCTTTGACTGTGTCTCTCACTCTTTACTTCTGAAGAAATTAGAGGCCTACAATTTCTCAGCGAATAGTGTAAAACTCATTGAGTCATACTTAGCAAATAGATATCAGGTGTGCAGGGTTGAAGGCAGGGTGAGTCAGAGGATGGAGTTACGAGTTGGGGTTCCCCAGGGTTCTATTCTTGGCCCTATCCTGTTTTTAATTTTCATTAATGACTTGTGCTGCAATAATGGCGCGGTGGGTTTTACACTTTTTGCTGATGATACCACAATAATATTAAAACACTCAGATATTGAACTACTAAATGAAGAGAGCGAGCGTGCACTGTCAGAGGCTGAGCTATGGTTTACCAGTAACGGACTTGTTTTAAACAAAGAAAAAACACAAAATCTTATTTTTTCTTTAAGACCTATAAATGATGGATACCCACTAAAACCAGTTAAATTTCTAGGAATCTTATTAGACCACAAATTAAGATGGAATTGCCATGTTGATGCGTTATCCAAAAAATTGAGCACCAGTATATTTGTCATGCGTAACTTAGTTGGTAATGTCTCTAGTGATGTACTTTTAAGTGCATATTATTCGCTATTTGAGTCACATATATCTTACGGTCTAATTGTGTGGGGTCACTCTGCGGAATGTTATAAAATATTCGGTCTTCAACGCAAGGTAATAAGGATCATCGCCTCTCTTGGTTACAGGGACGACTGTAGGGCTATGTTTAGTAATCTTGGAATTCTAACACTACCCTCCTTATATATTTTTCAAAATTTACTTTATGTTAAAAATAATTTGAATTTGTACCATAGCCACGATAGTTTTCATGACTACAATACAAGGAATAAAAATCAGCTTATGAGTAAATTTTCCAGGCTCAATAAATGCCAAAGTGGACCAGATTTTAACGGAATAAAATTTTACAACAAACTTCCAATCAACATAAAAAATATGGCTTTTAAGGAATTTAAGTTATATCTAAAATCTTTATTTGTAAAAAACGGGTTTTATTCTGTAAATGAGTATTTTGAGTATCAATTTTAATGTTTTAATTATATATTTACCTATATTATGTAAGTTTGTACTTTTTAATGTATTTGTGATTAGTCTTTTCTTTTTACTTTTTCTTTTATTTGACGTTGTAAACAATCTGTATTGTATTAGCACTAATAAAGATTATTATAATTATTATTATTATTATTATTATTATTATTATTATTATTATTAGCTTAACTACGGTTTCGCGAAAGGATCGAACGGTCGATTTGCAAGGGTTCAAGAAATCGATTGAAACTTTTTTACCTTATTTCTACATCTTAATGCAGTACTTTTTTTAAAAAAAAAATCTCGTCCATTGACAACTTTGTTTTTATTTTAATTTTTTTCTTCGCTGTGTTAAAAATGAAGAAATTTCATTTTTTTTAAATAACTTTTTTATTTCAAAACGTATCGATTTGAAATTTGGACAAAATGTAGATCTTACTAATGACAATTAATCCATGAAAAAATTTTGTTTAGATTATAACGTACAGGGGGCGCTGGTGATAATTTAGTTTAAAATTTGACAATTTTTAAAGAGTAAATAATCGAAGAAGCAACTTTGTTTTATAAATTTGAGTATAGCACGTGAAAGTATTGATATTTGACTATTATTTGATATATTAACTTTTTTATGCAAATGATGTTTCTGTGGCCAGGATCAGTTTTGAATTAGCAGTAGCAGTATTCATAAATGCTTAGTTTAGTACATTTTGTCATTTTTATACAAATATTGTTTTATCTTTTATTAATAATTAAGTAAAGCATAACACATAAATGACGTTTAATATACAGGGTGTTTCACGTACTTAGTCCGTTGGAAGTTTCTAGGGAATCGCGAAAGACATCGATTTAAAATTTTAATAGCGTAAAGTATTCGCTTTAGACTCTTTTCCTAAATTATTTTAAACAAAATAATACTTCCTGTTTTACCGGAATACCTCATATATTTTTACATTATTTAATTCTACATAAAATTCTGAGTAAAATGGCTATACCATATCCTATACCTAAAGTCAATATTTTTTGAGTTATTATTATTTTTTCAATCAAATATTTTAATTAATTTTAAACAATGACAGATTTGGTGGTGATACTGTTACATTAAACCACATGTAGAATTTCAGAGGTTTGTTGATACAAAATACTATTGAAAATATTAGAAATTGTTAAATGTCTCTTAAATTTTAACTTTAGGAAAGAGTTACTATAATACCAATCGAAAGAT
Source organism: Brassicogethes aeneus (assembly GCA_921294245.1). Taxonomy (NCBI): domain Eukaryota; kingdom Metazoa; phylum Arthropoda; class Insecta; order Coleoptera; family Nitidulidae; genus Brassicogethes; species Brassicogethes aeneus. Next base: position 11,059,721 of record OV121137.1, read on the forward strand.
TCTTTAATGTTCTATTTGATTATGTTAAAACATACAGGGTTTTACATTTATAATAAAAACGTTGTTATTGTTTGAAGTTTGCCTAATTTCAAGTGGTTTTTCTCAAGGTATTTGTTGAAAAACCTTTAAAAAACTAAACAATGTTTTAATATTCCAAAAATTCCAACCCCATGTCAACAAACAAATTAAAGGCTATTTTGATTAACGTGCATTTTAACGAAAAAAATTAATATCTTGAAAACTATTGACTTTATGTATAGTCTAAATCAAATTGTATATTCTATTAAAATTTCAAATCCATACCGTTTGCGTTTCTCCAAAAACACCCTGTATAGCATTATATTAAATATAAAAAAATGCAAAATAACTAATTACAAAAAATCGAAAAACAAATGAATAAAAATATAGGTAGGTATATCTAAATAGCCGATTGCAACATAAAAAGTCTTTATTCTAATTTATTTATTGGGTAAATATTACTTTCCTCAGTTAGGAATTAAAATTGAAGCTTGTTTATCGAGTAAAACCTAAATTGAAGCTTGGTTGTGGAGCAAAAAATAAAATTAAAGTAGGTTATAATTTCTAACTTGCTGATACTCTCTATAATTATTATTTAGTGTATTCATTTTAATAAATTAATATTTTAAGTTTATAGTACACTTATAAATTGAAACGCAATCAGTCATTTGCAACTTATAAACTGAACTGTTAAATTATCTTTCATGCTTCCAATGGTAGGTTACCATAGAGATAAGTCTGTGATGCCTACTATGATCAAAATTAGTAAACTTAAAAAAATTTAAAATTTATAAATAAAACTAATTTTAGCTCCATCTATGGCGATTTTTTAAAATAAATATGTAAGAATTGTATGTTATATATAAAATATTGTATGTAATATATAATACATTATCTTATAAAACTAGTTAAAAGAATTTATAATTTGTAAAACACGTTAGTATTGCGCTCTTTGAAGGCTTAACTTAAAAATGGTGTCTCTCGTAGAAACATAATTTGCATTTAGAAGTTTATATATCAAATAATAGTTAATTATCAGTACTTTAACGTGATATACTCAAAATTATAAAACAACGTTGCTTCTTCGACTTTTTAACCCTTAAAAAATGGTAAAATTTTAAATTAAATTGTCCACCGTGCCCCCTGTATATTAAAACCAAAAAAAAATAATACGTGGATTTATTGCCACTAATAAGGTCTACATTTTATCTTAATTTCAAATCGATACGTTTTTAAATAAAAATGTTATTACAAAATATCGAAATTTATCTATTTTTAACACAGTAGAGTGACTTAAGGCCTGAAAACCACAGGGGTCAATGGATGAAATTTTTTTTTTGAAAAAAAAGTACCATTTAGATGTACAAACAAGGTAACAAAAATATATTCAATTCTGGCATCACTTGCAAACAAATGTCCAAAATTTGTTCGATTTTTACGCGAAACCATAGTTAAGCAATGATTAGAAAATTTAGTACCTTTGAAATTTGAAATCCATAACCACAAAATTAATTTTTTCATCAGTTTTTTTCTCTGTTTACTCAGATGAAATTGGGACCAGTTCACAGGTTAAACTTTAAACATTTAATTTGTGTAAATAAATCCAAAAGCACTTCCCTTAGTTAAGATATTTACAATTTGAAAACATAACCTAAAATTTAAAAGAAATGCACTAGATTCTGTCATAAAAGTTGGCAGATTTTGTTTGAATTTACCTTCAGTACAAAAATGAAATAACCAACAATTAATAAAAACGCCAAATTGACAATTTGCATTGTTAATTTTGTCATTTTTGTAATTAAGCTAAATTTAAACAATGTTTGTCAACTCTTTTGAGAGATTTTGGAAACACTGTTGCATATATCAAATATACTGTTGTTACCAACATAATAAATCCACCAGATTAACCTAAAGTTCCTAGTCGATCAGTGGCGTACTTTTTGGTAGGATAAAGGTTATTATAAATTATTTTTAGACTTTGGAATTTAGAAAAAAAAAGTTTCAGGTGCTTCTTTATGGACCCTAAGGAACAACCCATTTTAATATATAACATTAATTACATAACACCCTGTATTGTTTTTAGTTTTTAATGTTACTTTAATTGGTAATAAAATATTAATTTGTTAATTAAAATAAGTTTATTTTTACTACATTAGCAATGGTGAATTTGTTGTTAAGGCCTACTGTAATTTATTTAACAAACTCCTCAACTCGACCATTCCAAGCCCATGGACAGGACACATCAGAAACATGTCTAAATATATTCTTGTTACTTCCTTAAGTTTACTTATTTTTTCTACGAGTATTTATGAGAAGTATTAGCCAAATTTGGCTAATACTTCTCATAAATACTCGTAGAAAAAATAAATAAACTTAAGGAAGTAACAAGAATATATTTAGACATGTTTCTGATGTGTCCTGTCCATGGGCTTGGAATGGCCGAACTGGAGATAATACCTTAATGGTTTAATAACAATTAAAAAGAAATAAACTGTCAATTTTTATTTTTGCATATACTTAATTCATAAATCTTGACACGCCTATTATACAAAACAATATATCATTTATATTATAACATCGTGACGTAACGCTACCAAAAGAATTTTAAGAAAAAAATGATAGAAAAACATTTTTTAAGGAAATGGTGGTTTTTAGCTATAATGGAAGTGGTTTCACACTGATTTTTAACATCACATTTAACATTTGACGCCTTAACCCGGCAACGGACAGGTGGGGTCTTATAGACCCCACGTTAATGTTAGGAGCCATTATTTCTGTATTTTTGTGCTTGTGCGCCTACGCGTTTCAGTAGCCTCCTCTTCTAGCTAATGCGTAGCGCAGTTTCGTTGTTATTGCGATTTCGTCGAGTTTACCTGACCGTTTACGTGACAATTTTATACAACTTTGCTGGTTAGTCATTTTGTGAATTTTGATCATATTTGTGATATAATATAACACAAATATGATCAAAATTCACAATTCAATATTTGTTTTTAAGAATTATGCTTGCTTGTAACACCTACGAAAATGAACAAAAGCGTCTCTTAGAACTTTGGGCAGAGCTAGATGAAGAAAAAGAATAAAATTATTATTTTTAAAAGTATAATTCTTAATCTTCTTTTTAAGTAGTTCTTTTATAATGAATTTTGTGTCTAAGTTTTTGTTTTTTTCTTGCATATACATTGTATTTGTAATGAATTAGATTTACTTTAGTTTTTATTTAAAAAAATAAATAAATGATATTTTTCTAAAAATGAGTGTACTGAATATTGTATTTATTATTAACGCAGTTGTCTGTAATTTTATTTCCGAAATCTACAGGGTTTTATTTAACTAAAATATAAGAATAATACTTTGTTAGCATGAAAGTTACAAATTGAGAATAATATAAAATATACTATACACAAAAAAGTCTAAAAAGGCAGATCTGAAGAAAACTAAATATATATTTTTTAATAAAAAACATTTAAGCCATGATCGATATAGTTTTAATTACCATGATCCTAAGACATTAATTTTTAACAAAAAATACCTAAAAATTAAATTTGGCCACAAATATACCTGACCGATCTTGTAACTTTTGGTCACCTGTCCGTTGCCGCGTTAATCTTGGTAGGGGAGCGTTTCCGGACACATGTTCATTTAAGAAAAAATGTTTAGAATTATCCCAGCTATAGGCGATATAGTTAGTATAGAAAAAAATATGATTTCAAGTGTAAATGAGAATTATTAAATAAAATTTAATTTTTAATTTTTATAAACCTCTTTTTTTAATATGATTGTACCTGTGGTCCACCTTGTGGATATGAACTTGCTGGTGGAGTGGGGCTGCCTTCTGGTCTTTTGCCCTGGAGAGCCATAGACAGTTGAGGTGGCAATGGTTGGCTTCTGGCCAAATACTTGTATGCCATGATTTGATTGCGCAATTGAGTCATTTGTAGCTGACTTATAACAGAGTTGCCGGCAGAACGAGCTCTTAACGCCAAAAGCTGCGAGTAGCGTTGGTCGTCTTGCATACCTTTTTCTTCCATAGTGTCGATAGCCCGCTGCAAAGCATTTATGTTATCTGGACCAGGTGGTCTAGTTGGACCTGAAGGAATTCCTTGCGGACCTGGAGATGAAGTATTCTAAAACATAAAATTAAATAGTTAAGTAAAAAAAGCTTCTTTCATGTGATTAATTTTTTAACTAAGAACTATTAAATATTAAGAATAATGCAAAATTACAGCAAACATATAAATATTTATTTATACTGTACCTGTCTCTGTTGATGTCCCATTGGTAATGGGTGAGACTGATATGGTCCCGATTGCATATTGTTTGGACCATGTTGGGGTGGGGGTCCACCCTGTGGGTGTCCCTGCCCCATTGGAGGACCACTTGGATGTGTGGGATATCCTCCATTTGGAGGAGCAGGACCATGCTGTGGATGTCCAGGTGGTCCTAATGCAATACATATTTAGCAACCTTTAACTTCTTTGTTTGTTGTTAAACAACAGATTTTTTTTTATTCGACACATTTGATTATGTTGGTATTCTATCTTAATATACTTTGGTATTTTTAATATTTTAAATTGGTGTACTCCTGTTCAAGCCCTTAATTTTAAATACTTTCGCATTTGTAATTTAACTGTCAGAATTATAATAAACATACATATATTTGTACGGTGGGAATGCAAATTTGCGTCTTTTGGGCAGTTAAGTTACCTATATTTCATCAAAGGTATTGAATTTTTTAACAACTTATATTTGACATTTCAAATTTATAAACATAGGTATTATTATATTTATAACATAAATGTTGAAATATATAAAGAATTGAATTGAATCACAATCCACACAAGGTCTGTTCGATCTCATACTAAAAATACTAAAAATCACTGCAACACTGCCCATCATTCAATGGCGGCCATTTTTGTTGTTTACAATTCTTGTGCTTTGGGTTTGTACTATCGCTAACAAAAAAAACTCATACAGCTATATTGTGGCTGTGTGAATAAAACTTTTCCGTCAATGTCAAGCTGACATCGAGCTTTGTCACATCCATTATGACTTTTTTTAACAACATTTTCAACTAAACAATGCAGACGAACTCTGGCAAGCCATTGAAGCCATTTGGAACGAGATAAAGCAAGACGGCGACTTCCATGCTTTGCCGTTTGCGGGCATTAATTGACAAAAACAGAGGGATGACGAAATATTATATTTTTTTTCAAACTTCAACCTAACTTTGTATTTAATTTTAGACCTTTCAAATGTGACGTATCGTGTTAAAAGCCATAATTACTCCAACGAAAGGATAGAAAATCAGGAACACTAGATTTTTAAGCTGTATGAGTTTTTTTTGTTAGCGATAGTACAGATTAATAATCGTTTTAAACGTTTTTTTGTGGGTTATAAAATAACCTTAAAATTGACATTTGACAGCCCTGATAGAATAAGGTTTATTTTTTACAAAAGAGGAGTAAAATGGTTGTTCTTAGCACTTTAAGATCTATTTTAAGGCTTTCAAGTGCCTCTGTAAGAAACCCAACGTTTAAAACTATTATTAATCTGTATAAACAGAGCACAAACCCAAAGCACAAAAATTTTAAACGACAAAAATGGCCGCCATTAAACTCTCTGCAGTGTTGCAGTGATTTTTTGTATTTTTAGTACGAGATGGAACAGACCTTGTTGTGTGGATTGTGCATAACACAACGTTTAAAACGATTTTTGTTCTGTATAAACAGCACAAACCCAAAGCACAGAAATTGTAAACAAAATAAAAATGGCCGAGTCTGTGCAGTGATTTTTAGTATGCGCGAAACGAGATAGGACAGACCTTGTGTAGATTGTGAATTTAATATTCCAAATGTAATTTTTGCGAAGTTGCCAAATTTCCAAAAAATACCAGAATCGGGGATATTTTTGCGACGTTGTCAAATTTTCAAAAAATACCAGAATCCGGGAAATATTTAAAATCAGGATAGCTTCAATAAGTCATCTTGAACTATTTAGCGGTGCTGTCAAATTTCCAAAAATTCTCAGAATCTGTAAATTTATTTAGGATACCTTCATTAAGTCATTTTGCATTATTTGGCGGTGCTGCCAAATGCAACGTAGATAGAATGAATAATGTTGATTTAAAGTTGAAATGACCCTTATTCTTCCTCAAAAATACGAGGGCAAAGCCGCGGGTTCCAGCTAGTTCTTTTATATAAATAAAAATGTAGTCCTAAACCATTAAAATAACAAAAATAAATTTCAACTTTCAAACGCTTATAACTCAAAACCTACCTGTCAGGAAAAATATACTTAAAATAAGCATCCTACATCCTGGCATACCATAAGTGCGCCATTTTTAGACACCCTCTATGGCGGTTATTTAACTGTAGTTAAGTTTTTAAACTCATTAACCCATATTAACCTTTTTTCAGTAAATGTTAAGTGCGAAATTAAATTCAAAATAATTAAAATATTTAAATTTATTTAGTAACTATTTGTTAACAAATCAAATTTGTTTTGACATTATACTGCACTAATTGGTGCAGTCAAGGATGCAGTATAATAGCAAAACAAATTTGACATCCTGCATTTAGGAAATAAATTGTTTGTTTTATGTTAGGGATTATAACCTTAAACTGGTTCAAGTTAATATTTTGTCTTACCTTGGTGTGGGGGCATGTGTCCATGAGGTGGGGGGCCTCCTGGAGGCATTTGATGGACTGAATGTCCTCCTTGAGAGGGTCCTCCAGGATGACCCGGTGGAGGTGCTGGCGGTGGTCCTCCAGGATGACCTTGCGAATGTGGAGGCATATGCTCTCCACCCATTGGCATGTGTGCACCATAAGTATTTCCAAACTGTTGCTGAGGAGGACCTGGAGGAACTTGATAAGGACTGTGGGGAGAGGGAGGAGCAGGACTTTGAGGTGGTGGTCCCATTGGACTCGGCGCCTGTGGCGGAGGCATAGGACTGTTTTGTGGCGACGGCGACGCCATCTCTTATTCTAAAAAAAATTGCCATATTTTATTATTTATTTTCAACCTTTATTTTTCATTTACCTAAAATATGACATTCATATTTATAAATACCTATAGATACCTAATTTACAAATATAGGTAGGTAGTTAATTTTTTATTTATTTGACATTGAGTTTAATCAATAAAGCCAATTATAGGTTTGGTTATATTTGTATTAGTCAACTAAACCCCCAAATGTTTGAGATCCTACATGAAAAAATATTGTTTGTTATGAATGTTTATATAACATATAAGTTAGGTTATGGTTACCTGGAATATTTTTGACCAAACTCTTTCAACAATATAAATTTATCATTACAACTTCTGAATAAAAAAATTTATATCTATTCCATCACATGCCTTTACACTTACACTAGTAGCGGCTTGACTTTAAAAAATTATGTCAATTTTTATCAATTTACGACATACGTAGTCGGTCCGGCAAATGTTTTACCTTGCGTCATCAATATGATCAATATGATAAAATTGCTGAATGTTTGGTTGTGAAATTGATGACGCAAGGTAAAACATGCCCCTCAGGCTTTAATACAATTATATAGTTAAAATTTTATAACTTGACCCCTACATTATCAATGCTGGCATGCTTCAATTTAGCAATACACAGGTTTGAGTCAAACCGTTTGACTAAGGTTATGTTCTGTGCTTATCGTTCTTACATTCAGGCCAATTTACTAACATGAGTTGTTAAGTTTAGCCACTAAATCAGTGGTTATCAGCCAATCCGGCCAATCAGGTCGATTAAATATACCTAAAGATATCCTCTAATTCTAGTGGCTAACGTTAACAATTCATGTTAGTGAATTGGCCTGATTGTCAGCATATCACTAAATCGAGAATTAGATCAAGGTTAGGGTTGCCAGGCCTTCTATATTTAACTAATATCTTCTTTGTTCCCAAAATATAGAAGGAAAAACTTCTATATTTCGGCGTTTTATAATAAAAAAAGTATAGTTGCAATGGTCAGTTTATATTATTGTATTTATTGATAAATATTTTAAACCCAACTCAAATTCTTCTATTTATGGCATTTTAATTTCTGGCAACCCTAATCAAATTTTAAATAATAAAATAATCAAGTTTTATAAAAAGCTTAAACACTGTTACTCAAAAAGGAAGCATTTTTCATTTTCATTTAAAATCACATCTAAAATAACCTTTTGTATTAGCACACCATATAAAAGCACCCTTTATAAGAACAAACTTAAAATTTATATACCTACAAAGTTAATTAATTATAATAATTATTTATTATAGGCTTGTAATGTAATGTACATAAATAAAGCCGGCCGTTGAAATGGAAACAATGCATTGTTTTTTATAAACTTAAATTACATTAAATTCCAGTACCTGTTTTGCTGGTTAAAGTAAAAACTAAAAACATTGCATTTAGGTCTTACACTGGTTAGCGATTTATTTAAACATGGAGATCTAACAAGGAAGCCATTTTCCGAAGCAAAACTTACTTTTTGTGTCAGTTATAGGTATGTTATATAATCCTTCATTTAATAAATAAATCACAAAACACCATAAATACTGTTGCCGTATATTAAACTGGTTAAATCATTATAAAAGCATAAACAATCACGAACAAAACGTCACTATTATAGTCGGTAACGATTTTACGAGGTTGTTTACGTTTAGCCACAACTCTTTCCTACAAGGATTGCCAACATACCCGTTTAACTTAACACTACTAATGCAATGTTGCCGGCATAAATATTTTTTCTTGACTTTGGAAATTGAAATAAAAAAAATCAGTATTATATTTAATAATAATAATAAATTATTTTACAAAACTAATCTTATTAAATATGGAGTTATATTATTTTCGCTTCCTTCCAATTGACTGGGAATAAATCCGACAACATTGCATTATAACAATTTACTATTATGTACAGTGTTACCAATGGGCGGAAAATTCTCCGCTTTTCAAATAATTTTAAGGTCTGCGGAGAATGTTGAGGATAATTTTTTTATTGATGTTTTTCCTTTGCGGAATTTGGACACTCATTTGAAGAATTTTCTCGTGGTAGGGGAGAAAATATCAGAAAATATCAAAATACTATTGGCAACACTGATTGTTCATGAAATTATGTTTGTTCGAATCAGTGGTACCGTTTCTACGGATAAATACGTAGATCAATATTGATCTACATATGTTTCCAGATGTACGATAATTACCGTACAAGTACAATAATTTGAGTATCATTTGAAAAAAAAATTATTATCAAATATTTTAATAGTATCCCAGAACGCAAAATCCCATTCCCTGCACATGTCAGGAATATTCCCAGAATTATTCCAAGCGTACCAGAATATTCCCAGGAATATTCCTGGCGTAATCAAATGTCCGCTTTTTTTGTTAACCCAGTCATCATAAAAAGAATATTGCATGTAACGGCGTGCATAAGACTTACGTAGGTATACTATAGTGTTAGGAGAATGTACCTTAATATAATTTGGGCAATACTCCTAGCCCTTATGTCCACTAAGTGGACTCCACTTATACCCACACTGAGAAAAAAGTTTATTCCCAGATAGCACAAGTACGTTCGTAGGACGTTCGTAGGACTTCCACCCAGGACAACCCGAACGTCCTCAGGATGTCCGGGGTCTGCAAAAGTACGTTCGTAGTACGTCCACAGACTTCCGAAATAGACTGTTTCAGATGTCCTCAGGACGTCCGTATTTGACCGTCCACAGACTTCCGAAATAGGATGTCCTCAGGACGTCCGTATTTGACCCCAAGCTGTCCAATTCGGGACATATGAGGACCGAATTAGGACATAGTTTTATTATAATAGGGAAATGTAATACAGTGTTAACAAGTGTTTTGTTAATATATATATATATATATATATATATATATATATATATACAGGGTGTCCGGGAAAAGGAGGTCAATCCGTTAACCATATATTCCTTAAGTTAAAACAATAAACCTTTCATAATACTATTTTTATTTATTTCTCCATTGAATTTCACATACCTTCATATCTCTAAATTATTTAAAAATATCAAGTGAAAACTTAAATTTTGTAGGGGTTTTTCCATATAATAAAAGTTGTTTTCACTTATATCATATATTTAAATACACAGAAATTTAACTAAACAGGGAGCTAACTAAAAACAGCACACGCTGTTTTATGAACAATGCCAACATGGCGGATTTCAGACTGCCAACTTAAAGTCACTAAACTGGTTACTTCCAATACCAACTGTTTATTTGGCGGTAAATTTGAAATAAACTCTTACAATTTATTGCATTAAAAATATTATAGGACAAATTAAATAATTTAAATGTTAAAGTGGAGAAATTTCTCCAATGGTATTTTTAATTCGTATTATACATTTCTCATATAATATTATTAATTCAAATTATTAATTTGGCCAATGTGATATTTTTTATTCAACAAATTAAAAATATAATATACCTAATATATATAATATAATTAAAAATAATTTTTTAAAATTTGTAATGATATTTTTAATGCAATGAATTAATTAATTTTACTAGATATTTTTAAATAAGTTAGAGATATGGAAAATTGCAATTGCTAAAAATACTTGACAACTAAAGACACAATTCCACTTAAGTGGATAAAGGGTCTATCTATAGACATATAAGTGAAAAAAAATTGACAACTTTTTTTTAAAATCTTTTATCGTGCTTGATTAAGGAGTATTTTTAATAAAAAACAAGGTGTAATTTTTTTTCACTTAGACCCGGGTCGCGACCAGAAAACCGATGGACGTCCTGAGGCCTAGGCCTATGGACGTCCTAAGGCCTAGGCCGATGGACATCCTGAGTACGTCCATCGGTTTTTTTGCCTGCGACAATAGTTGAAGATACAAATTGATATATCACCTTTTATAAAGGCCTTTATAAAGGGTGATATATCAACTTGTATCTTCAACTATTGTCGCAGGCAAAAAACCGATGGACGTACTCAGGATGTCCATCGGCCTAGGCCTTAGGACGTCCATAGGCCTAGGCCTCAGGACGTCCATCGGTTTTCTGGTCGCGACCGTCTGTAAAGGATTTAAACCGGATGTCCTCAGGACATCTTGTGCTATCTGGGTTGCTCACAAATAAAAAAAATATTTAAATATGGGACAAGGGTACAGTTTATTTCTCCTAAATATATTTTTATTCCCGACACATAAAGTTTTACTAAAGTATATTTATCGTTATTATTTCGACTATTTAGAGGTAATAAACAATATATTCACTATTAATAAAAGTATTAGCTACACAGTCTATTTGTCCCATTTTTTTCTCAGTGCAGGAATACTTATATCAAATTTGAAGAAAGAGAAAATTATTTATTGTTTTTTGAATATAAATTTATATTTATTCTTAAGAACATTCACTGGAAATGTTCCAACCCAGACCGCAAAATCACATTCCCTGCACATGTCAGGAATATTCCCAGGAATATTCCAAGCGTCTCAGAATATTCCCAGGAATATTCCTGGCATAATCAAATGCCCGCTTTTTGGTTAACCCAGGCATCATAAAAAGAATATTCCATATATCTGCCTGCAGAAGACTCAAGGATTGTTAGGGGAATATTCCTTGGATGTTAACTGTTAACAGACCGACGCGACCTGGCCGTTCTAGGGACAGTCAAGTAGGACCACCTTATGCTGGTCATTTACAGGACGCCTAAGCAGGGGCGTGCTGGGCCGCCGGGACACCGGGAGAAATCCCGGTGGGCCGGTGGTCCGGAGGGCTAAGTGGGCCGGTGTGACGGAGGGCTATGTAGGCAGCATGCCCAGCACGTGGTCAATTAAAAACTTTTTTAGTTAAGTTATGTATAAATATCATAATTATTTTACACTTACCATGCATGCCAGCCTGCCAGCTTTGGTTCTTTTTTCGAGATCCCAGCAAACACATAAGTCTGGTAATGTAATGGCCCATTACAGCGTTTAATGGTTAAATGATGGCATTTTTAACCCAAGCTGTTCTTGTACTGGGCCTCTACAGGAATTTTTCGTTAATAAATGTCAATTTAGACCAAAGGCTGTCGTGGTAAGGTCTTGCAATGGCCCTTTTCAGGCAATGATATGTATAATTTAACATTAAAGGCCCACATATGGCAATTATAAGTATCAAGTTAATGGAACTGTAACACACCATTACAGTGCCAAATGTTTTCCTTTGCTTTACACCATATTTACTAATGAATTCATTAATTCAATTCAATTAATTGCCTCATGTTAGTGGTATTATGCATATGCATATAGAAAAATAATATAGGTTTTGAGATATATTAATTAATTATCTAATAGGTGTATTTTATAATTAATTATTAATGAACTAAACAACTAGGTAGTACCTTTTTCAAGTAAGTATTTTTACTGTACAATTTTTACATTACCTAATGTCGTACTATTTAATAACCTAGGGATTGTTTATAAGTTTCCTGAGCGATGATAATTTGTATTAGTTTTTATTTTAAGTGCAATGCTATATGTTTTAGCATTGTGTAAAATATTGTCTGGTTGTGTTTGTTGCCTGTTTTTTTTTTCAGGGATTTAATTTATACTTTATGTTATTAATTATTAATGTTTGAAATTTTTTAACTTGGTTTTGTTTACACCCCATTTTTCGTGTGTAGTTGGCCGATTTTTCTGAATTTCCCGGGCCGCACAGTGGTCAGTTTTGGCAATCTGGGGCGGAATAAATCAAAATTTAAATTTGTCTTTATCACCATATTTTGTACGGCACTGTGAACCTAAATACTTTTAAACATATTCTAGAAAATATTTTGTTTAACCCGCCAACAAAAGCCAGTTCACTTGCAGTTATAGCAATGTTTTATTTGTGCATTATAGGGAAGGTCTGCGAGTCGGTCTTCCTGTACTAAATGCCTGTTTTGTTGTTTTGATTGCTAATTTCTATCATTTATAGTCATAAGTAAGTAGTTATGTTATTTTGTGCTTATACTTTGGTTACATTTTTATTTAATTACGGTTACATTAGAACCCATTTTGAAGACATATTTTTGGCATTTGTTAATATAGAACTTTTGGGATTGGCGTGGATTGGTTGTAAAAAGTACTTTATTTGTCTCAAAAAATATCGGTCTTTCCATATAAAGTGGTTTTATCTGCAATAACTTGCAATCTAAAAAGTTATAAGCAATTTATAAGCACCCTGTTTCACAATGAAACTGCCAATTTTGTGTTTTGTTAACACAGACGTTCAATTTAGGAACTCGTACAATTTTAAGGGTTTATTATCGCAAATCATATGGTTTTGCTTTATTATTAAATAATTTATCACCCAATGGATTACACAAACATTATGTAAAAATCTGTTACCTAATAATAAATATTATATTTTTCACTCCCCTTAATCCTTAATTTTAATCGCCTAATTACAAATAATGTTATTGCATTACCTGGGCGATTACATAAATCCTTCCATCCTTCAGAAAGGTATAAGATACTACCTTTAAATACCAAATTTATGAAAAATACATTCAGTTTTATCTTGTGCTTTAACAAATATCGTTCATTGATTATTATTATATTGGTGTGAAATGAGATGCCGCTGAACTTTATGTATCACTATATCAGTGGTATTACATGCCACAAAGTGTCCACAAGATACTAATTCATGGAGGAATCCTGGTGAACACATCATGATGTGTTCACCAGGATTCCTCCATGAATTAGTATCTTGTGGACAGTACTCCCTATTGGGCAAATGTCGGAAGAGGCCCAAGAAGCGCGCAATAAAGATTCAAAGAACTTTAGAGAATATCATTCAAGAAAATTTACCAGAGAGCAAACCATGGAGGACATGATTCACATGCTCCTGATCTCTCCTGATCCATTTATTACAAGTTTAAGAAAACCAAGTAAAAGAAAGCGTAACAATTTACCAGAAGATGTAATCAAAATGCTCAAAACACCACCATCAATATATTCTCAGACCAACCAGGAGTCTGATGATAATAGTGAATAACTTTGTAAATTATTATTAATATAACTATAGATAAGACTTAAATGTTATTTTGTTTGTTTATATTACCTAACAAACTACGCATAGTAATATATTATTATTATAGTATATAATATTGAAAAATAAAGAAAAAAGTGATAATCCAAAGGAGAAAAAAAAATGCAGTTTTTACGGTTAACCCTTATGTGCACGGAAAGGTACAGATGTACCTTTTTAATTTTTGTTATGCAGTAACTTATTTAATTTAATTTAAAAATGGTACATGTTTTATGACATCTTAAAATAAGGAAAGATAATGCCTTTTATGTAAAAATTTACCTTACGTAGAAATTTTTTATTTTAATCCCTTCGTACCTATATGTGTTTAAGTTGAAAATTAATAAGGGGGGGGGAAATAAAAACAACAATAAATTTACAAATATATATATATATATATATATATATATATATATAAATATATATATATATATATATATATTTATATATATATATATATATATACCTATATATGGTATGTTTTGAAGCCCGGAGACGGATGGGTCGCTTCGGAGCCCTGCAGTTGCTAGTGGTTTAGGCGTGTATACTTATCTTCTATCTCATTTAAATCATTACAAACCTATAGAGGGGAAAGACGAGGGGTAAAGATTTCCCTATAGGATTGTCGGTAGAAACATTTTTGTTCTTGTAAAGCCCAGGCATATATTATTAATACGTTGAAAAGCCCACTAGTATAAAAATATATACTGATTAATCGCTGTAAAGCCCAGCGGTGTTGCCAATTCTACCCGTAACAAATCTATTTTTAGATTCAAGGTCAAGCTTTAAATATTCGTTATTACTCTGCATTTGTGGTTTCTTAAATTTACGGGCTTGTCATAGTAGTGTTCGTGTATAGTATTTGCTGGAATACTGAAATACTATAATAATTATAATTATCCCTAAAATTTCACAATTTAAAAAAATGTACTTTAGAATTATTAAAAAGTTCTTCAAGAGAACATAAAATCTCAGAATCTTAAAATTATTATTGATAATTTATCCCAATAAACATGTAATAAATATAATAAACTAAGTATTATAGCTTTTATTATATTATTTAGAATAATTATATTATTAAGTATTATTACTGCAATATAAAAATAATAAATATCAAAAAATCTTCTTATTTATTTCTATACAAATTAATTTATATGAGTATAATTGGCTTCACCAGTATTTTTTAACTAGATATTTTTCCTTTTTTAAATCCAGGGTAAAATTATTAACTGTTTACTTATTATTTTTGTCAAAATTTACTTATATTAATATTGCTAATTAGCAAAACATAAATGTAAATATTTTTATTGAAGTTTTTATTATTTTAAATATCTTGAAATCCTATAGGATATATATATATAGAACACTAAGAAAAAATTAATATTGACAGATTTAACGTTTGCAAAATAAATTTTAAGTATAAAATAAACAACGACATAAATTTTTTAAGGCATTTCTTGCAATATATTTTTTTTCTACCATTCGCTTTTAATCTATTCTTAATAAAACCCAAAACTTTTGCATTTAACACTTTATTTGTAAAACCAGAACATTTTGTAAAAGTATACGAACTGTAAAATAACCATTACTAAACATTTTACCATTAATATTTCGTAGGTATTGATTGTTAAAACTTTTAACTTTTTAACTTAAAAGTAATGAATCGTAAATATTAATTATTGATATTTTATTTTATCTACTCCTCTATTGACGACCTGTGGCCTTATGGCATTTTAGTCTCGAGCTGAAGTTAGCAACAGTGCCTTTTAAGTTAGCTATATTATAAATTTAGAAAATGTGAGGTTAAATCCGGGTGGCAGTTGACAGATGTCAAATTTTTAACAAATAAAATTCGTCCTAAATTTTGTTTTGTGTTCGTCGTAGATAGAGTATAGTATGTAACTCGTTTATAAACTTCTTTGGACACTAGTTTTTATTAAACACTCGCTCGCAAGCTTCGCTCTTGCTTAATTAAACTCCTAACTAAAATATCGTTTATAAAACTTGATTCATAATATACTATTATAGTAATTACTATAAAATAAAATATTAATAATTAATATTTAACGTGTCATTATTAAGTTAATAATTTATTACTTTTTTAATTTAGAATACATTTCAATAATAGTTTTAAGTTATATTAAAACTTTTCACAATATATTAATAATTTAATATAATAATAATATAATAATTAATATACTAAAAGTGTGGAAGCAAATTCCCAATATTATTTTTCTATGTAGTCGGCTACAGGTTCGGATTTAGAAATTTGGCGTGTCTATAATAAGTATAGAAATAAGACATGAGACAATCTGACTCTATAGCTAAGAGAGAGTGCGTTTAATCGTTCTTCAACAAATTTTTATCTTAAGCAGTTTTTCACTTCATCTTCATCTTATTCTTAAACATTCTATATCTTAAAATTTTTTAATTGAAGACACTTGTCATGAAGTGTTTATTCAAACAATGCATGCAAAAATTCTTGGTTATTTTTTATCAAGAACTTTGTATGCTATACTAATTTAGAAAAAATTCTGCCCAAATTCATCCAAAGTATTTATATTGAAGTTTTCCCTTCATCTCTAGATTCATCCCATATGAGCTTTTAATATTATTTGTTTTCGAAAATTGCAAGTTGGATCGAGTGTTCCAATATTGACACTACTGTCTAGTTCCTCACAGCTCGACACTACTGTCTAGTTACCCCTAATTTTTTCCATTCTAGGTAGCTGCCTACGTTGTCAGTTCGGTAAATTCGGCCCTGTCGGCATCTTTTGCATTTTGTTGGTTATCGTTTAATTCGGTTAAATTAATTTTTATTATTTAATTGTGCAAATTTAATGGTAAATTCAAAATAGTTAACTACTATAATTATAGTATAGTTATTAAACTTAAGTTTAGATCTTCCTTCATTTTGTAATTACTATTTTTCAGTAAAGGCATAGTTGCCAAACAACACTTATGCTAAATATATGAAAATTATTACTAAACACAAAAGCGCTCACTCCTAAAATATTAAAGCTGTCCCCAAATTACTAAATTTTTTAGTAACCATTCCCAAAACTGTTCTCTCCGTACATATGCATAAAATGATACGTAGAATCTATATTATAGATATAATCAAGTTTACCCCTTAAGGGGTTAGGTGTTTTCTATAAATTTGAAAAATATATTTATTGGCCGGCAGTATTTTTTTTAAACTACAATCGAATATTTTTAAAAATGTTCTTGTTTAGAATAATAACCAACAGGGGTTTTGTGAGCGTATAGACTTTCAAAATGTGTCACATTACTGAAAAAAACAGTCTCTTTTCTTTATAACTGCTCCTTCACTCAACGCCTGTATATAAAAAATATGTGTATGATAAAAGTAAATATTATGGTGAAATATTAATATATTTTTAATTCCAAAAATCGCTTAGACTATGTAGGGCAATTTTTTACCTGCCATCTGCCAAAAGTAAACCAAGGGCTCTGAGCTTTATTTGACAATTTTTGGCCTATCAGAGTAATTGTTTAGAAAATTGGACTAGTACAAATTGCAGCGAATATGACACTAGTGCTACCAGGTATATATTTTTTAATTTATCAATTTTTTAATCATTTGTTCGATAAAATTGTCCTCCAATTACAACTCGCAATTAAAAATATATATCGAATATTTTAAGGTGTGTGATAGCAAATATTATTTGTAGTTGCAAATAGTACTCGTGGTAATTAATTAGTGGGCATCCATTAATTACTTGAGGCCATTTTAATTTTTTAGTACTAATTACTAAACAGTTCTCTATACATGGTTATTAATTGCTATAAAAGTCAGCCACTTTTTTGTAAAACCAGAACAACTTTTGTAATACTATACTTACTTTATAACAATCATTACTAACAGTTTGGGAATAATAGTATTAGTAATATATTATGTATATTTTTTATTTTATCCTCTTTTCCATCACTTTGCCCCTAGGGGATTCATGCAAATATATAAATCAGTTATAAATGGAATACACTAAAAATTGTAATTCACGAATAAATAATTGTAATTACTTATTTTAGCTCCTCTGCCAACATCGCAAATTTATTAAAAATAAAATAAATTTATAATTGAATTCAGGAACAAAATAATTATACATATTTATAGGAAACCCAAAAAAATTTAAAAAAGGTGTAGTTCCGCGGTTTTAAAAATTGTAAGTCGCTTTGGTCTGCAACAGCAATTTATAGATCGGTAAACTGCTACAATAAAATATTCTCTTACATATAGTGCTTTTATGGTTAATTTCTAAAGCCGCCGTATATTTATAAAAATATATTGTACGCGCGTTGTCGGGCCCAGCAGTGTTGCCAAGTTTAGGGGCTGATAACGATACGTTAATATAAATGTATAAATATATACTCAGAAGCGCCCCCTACAGTGAAATTCTCCAAACTTTTTGTATAAATGAATGCATAAATGGTACTTTTTGAGGCCCATCAAAAATTTTAACAGGAGGGTGCAGAAAGAAAGGCGAATCGAATGGCTACTATATACTCGGGCTCCGTTGTAAAGCCCAAAGCCGGGTTTTATAACGTCGCTTTGGGCTTTAAAACGTACTAAAGTTATCTTGTACGGGCCTGTATAAGAGCGTTTATAAGTCTATATATATATATATATATATCTATCCGGTCCACGTTTTCAGTCCCGGTACACTATACAGGCTACCTAAGAGTCTTAGGCTAAGACCCACTTGATCCAGGTAATTTAGGCGAGTATATAAACCGTAAATAAGCTTTTAAAGAATATAACTCAATAAGCATGCTTCAAGGGGAAACATTTTCTTTTTACAAAAAAAGTTGCAAACTGAATAACACTTTTTAAACCCGCATCATTTTACCGACTTCTCGCGCCCGTTTATACTGCATAACCATATTCAACCAACGTCCCGAGACCCAGCGATGTTGCCAAATGGTAGGGACTCGGCGTAGGTCGAAAGTACGTAAAAAGAATATACTAATCCGTAATTCTCTTCAATGCCTGTAAATCGGGAAGATAGCAGAATTGGCGAAATTGTTTGTGTGGTGTGAAAATATCGGCAGGAAGCAAATTAATTGCTCAAATGGCAATACTAAGGAAAAATCAAAATACAGGTAAGGAGGCATGTTTGGTTAGGTTAGTTTTTTTATTTACTATTATTTCTTTTAAAGCAAAGTTAATTTTTAGGTATCCCCATCAGTGGCGTAGCTAGCCTCAAGGGGGCCTTGTATCAAAAATCTGGTAGGGGCCCTTACACCGGAAAAGGTGCTGCAAAAAAATGTTTAGGGTATCATTTTTTTGCATTTACCAATTTTTATAATTCAATAAATAATATATGTGGGTAAATCTCATGAAATGTCCCCCGATGAGTTTGACCTACACTTTTATTGTGTTTTGATCTTTCATAATTAAGTAGATATTACAGCTCAGGTTCCAGATTTTTAACCGCAATTAATTATTTTTTACAATGTTTTAAAAGTCTAAAACATATCCTCCGTGACTGTTACTCTTTCTAGGTTAACCTATATGTTTTCAAATATCTGAGGTAGTAAAAGCATACTAAAAATTTCAGTTCACTAAGTAAATTAAACACATCCAAAGCCATCGAATCGAATATAAAATATCATTAAAAATTAAAAGAAATAATTTTTATAACCATTTATGTAGGTGTTACAAAAATTGATTCTATCATCCGTGAATCTGTTTTTGTTTTAAATTTTATGCAACGGATGGCGCTTTAATCATTTTAAATAAAAAAAAACCTCTATTTACAACATTATAGATGCATGTGATTCCTGAAGGTCAGTTAGAATTTATATGCAGATGAGAGTGTTGCTGTTTAATAATTCAAAAGTTTAAGTGTATTAATTTGCTATTTAAAAACCTATCCACCGTGAAGTGTAATACCTCAGTAAGTAGATTTTTTCATAAATATTTTAAGTATGTACAATTGTATTTTAAAAAAATATTAAGGTGTCAAAAGATACAATAACTTATTTTAAATATACAAAGGTTAAAAAAAAACATACGAAATCCTAACCTCCGTGAAGATATCTTTCGAGAAGCTCTAATATTCAAAATGTATGATTTCTTAAAATTCTTGCATTAGTGCAGAACCACTTATGTTATGTTATTACTAGACCTGGTGGCTTCCCAAAAACCCCATTCTAGACTAACAGTGAAACAACCAAAAATAAAAAATAATCATTTTCACTTGGGGGACATCTCAATATATTCACCCATGTATTCATAGCTTTTAATGTACAGGCAAATTTTAAAATTTGATCTGGTTTTAGACATTTACCGTTCTTCAACATCTTTTAAAAGGTTTCTATTTTAAAATAAAGGAAAGTCATTTGAAACAATTGTAACGCTAATAATTATTTCTAATTTGCTATTAATTTAACCTATGATAATAACGCATAACGCATAGCGGAAAGGTGCGGGCAGAAACATTTTGTATGAGTTAACGGCCTCGTTGGAACAGGAGGGTATTCAGGAAAATTTTAATTTAATAAATCGAAGAATAAACAATTTAATAAAAATATTATTTATTTATTTAATTTGATGCCTCAATTTTTTTAACATGTGGGTAATATATTTTTTGCTTACGCATGTCGAAGCCCATCGGGGGCCCCGTATCATTGATACGGCTGATACCGCCGAAGCTACGCCCCTGATCCCCATCCAAAGAAACGCAGAAAATCCTGTAGACGAATATAGTTTCGACAGCAAAGAAAATTTAAGTATTTCCTTTAAAAAATTTAACTTTATTTATTTTGCGTACTTCATCAAATTATTTTTTCTTCTTCCCTTAAAATTTTGGCGTATTAGTTTTTAAAATCGGTTGGTTTGCACAAATTATTACTTTAATTAAGTGTGGTTTAAAAGTACGTGATTTTATAAAATGATTCTTGTGAATATACAATATGTATAATGGTATATAATTAATAAATTAAAAAATTAAGTTTTTCTCAAATAACGTACCAACCCATTTTAAAACTAATAGGGGTATCGTATAATTTTAAGGGCATTTTAAATACCTTTATTTTGACGTAATAGTTTTTAATCGGTTTGTTTGTTTTCAAGATATTACAGGAAATTTTTCTTTTTAATTTATTTTTGTCTTAAATATCTCAGGAACAAACTAACTGATTTTAAAAACTAATACGCCAAAATGTAGATATTTAAAATGCCTTTAAAATTACGTATCACTCCTTTTTAATTTAAAGTGGAGAAGAAAACCGGGGTGGAAACTTTTTGGTTAATTTAATTTGGAAAATATCAAAAAAATTTCATTTTCACTAATCAGCATTTAAATTGGAGTATTTTAGTATTTTTATTTAGTATTTCTGAGATACAGGGTATTAAAATTATACAGTAACCGTACAATATTAAAAAAATTTAAATTTTAAAATACAAGTTTAAAATTTGGTATGCTGTTACAGTAGGTAATATCTAAAACAAATAATTTTTTTATTTAATTTTAATTATTAAACCGGGTGATTTTCTTTATACGCTGCTGGTTAAATTTAATAATAAAATAAGATAAGATAAGAAGGTAGGTTCTAAAAACACATGTAAATATTCAATTATTCAAATTTGGCAATATGTATTGATTATAATACAACAATATGAAAGCTAATGATAATAATAATAATAATAATAATAATAATAATAATAATAATGATAATAACGATAATAATGCTAATAATGATAATAATCATACTAAATAAATAAACGGAAATGAAAATTGATATTAAAAATACTTACCATTAAAATTATTAACTACATGGTCCACAGACAGTGTAAGGTTCTTTATAATCTTGAGATATTTCGCAAATCTTTTTATTAACTTAATATTAATGTTTTGTATAATACAATAAATCGTCACCTGAGTATTGGTTTGTGCTATCTCCATTTTTTACCATTTTGAGATTTATACATTTTCGGAAAGTTGAAGTTGGTTTGTTCCATCTCCATAATAGTATTTTGATATAATTTTGTCAGTTTTTATTTTAGGTTAGTCTAAATCCGAGTTTTGTATAAAAGGTTTAAAATTGGTTTACTCTATCTCCAATATTTCGCTTACAGGCTTTCTTTTGCTCTATGTGTTTGTACAAATCTGAAAATAATTAGTATTTGTTTGTGCTATATCCATATGGAAAAAATATTTTATTACTGTTTTGTGCTATCTCCAAGTAAAGCTTCCTTATAAGTATAAAATTGTTTTGTTCTATGTCCTAAAACTTTGTTATATGTCCAACATTTTGTTTCTAAAATCCAAAAATAGCACTTTTTGTTTTATCTCCAAAACGTTTTTTTCAATATTAAGGCATAAATCCAAATTTGAGATAAGAGTTGCTCAATAGAACTAATTAAAGGCTAACCAAGAATATTGTTATTAATGTTTAATTCAGTTTTCATTAAAAAACAAATAAGATATTTAATGTAAAAGTTTTAAACACGTTTATCTCGATTATAACATATTGGACATAGAACAAATCAATACTCAGGTGACGAAATATTACTATACGTAAATCACATCCATACAACCATATTAAAAATTACGATCTACTAATATTTTTACAGTAATATTTACCAAAAATGTATACTAAAAAAATAATATATTGTGTTAAATATTTAACATTTCCATTTTACTGACGAATATTTAAAAATATAACCCTCAAAATTTGATAAAGTAGATTTTCCTTTTTTTTACTATCTGAAGCTTACTTATCTCCGTTCAGGAGGGAAAGTGTGATTTTGGACCAAATGGTAAAGAGCATATCGGGACTGTATCAGAGCTGTGAAATACATATTCATTATTTAAATGCCAACGCCGCGGCGTTGCCAAATTGAGGGTTTGAAGACGTAGTTTAACTATGCCGAATATATACAGCTAGCTGAGCCCGATCGAGGCGCCCTCGAACTGGCTGAACCGTGAACTAAATCTGTATATTTCATCATGTTTCACCGCCTTTTCAAGCCCACCTAAAAATTTACCCCCTGCACCCACCAACCCCCCTGATTTCCATACTATGATTAACTTTTTCAGTCCCGAAGCCGGGTCTGAAAACGTCAATTTTGGTCTGTATAGGCGGCGAAGTATGACGATTTGGGTCTGTATGTGCGGTCAAACAAATCTATATATACAGTTCAGAAGTGAAACATTTTGTGATAGTTTGAGCATGTTCATCACATATTTGGGAAACGCTGCAACATTTTCTGGCTTTTCTTTGCTTTTTATTTTTGTTTCGGCAAATATAGCATGATCCCACTACTGGTTTAGGGCCTTTAGATTCTTGAGGTTTATTTTCCGTAGCAAATGATGACCCTGGTGGTACCAGTGGATGCCCCATCATCGATTATAGTGAATTTTTGGTAGAAAATATGTTTACAACATTTGGCATTTGCGAGCGTTTTTCAATATTACCCATTGCGAGGCTACATCCTAAATCTTGATAAAAATTTCTTCGGCTATGTGATGACGACATAATTCCCTTTGGCCCTCCATGTCTTCAAACACTTTATAAAACCGAATCAATACTAAAATATTTCAATGCGTTGAATTTAAACCAAAATAAACAATTTCACAAAACGGCCTACGCAGAACAAAACAATTTTTTTATATAATTTTTTTTATTTCAAAGCTTTTAATTCTTAAGAGAGATATAATAACCAAAACATTAAACAATTCCAAAAACTTGCTTTTGCAAAACAAAAACATGTTTTCTAGTATAAGGTACAATTGTACCTATCTGTGCGGTGTCAGTATATTTATTCTCTATGCACATAAGGGTTAAAAAATTCAAACTAGATTTTATATTAAAAATTGTAATAATTATTTTTGACATTTTATAAAAGTTACATAATTTGTTAGATTTTCTACTAAATTTATCCGTAAAACCCGTATTTAATATTTCTAGTGTAAAGCTTTTGCTTTTTAATTTATTTAGGTGTAAAATATGACTTTAATGTGACACCCTGTATAATAAAAGAATGCCTTTGGAGGGATTTGGTATTCCTATACCATATTATACCGTGTTAGTGTAGCATGAACTTACAAACATTACTAAAATATTTTTTCCGCCCCAGATTGCCAAAACTGACCACTGCCGGTCTGATATAGCCAGCACGCCCCTGCGCCTAAGGATATCCTACGGATGTCCAATAAAGTTTTATTAAAATCAAATCAAAGAGCATGACTCCCCAAAAACAATAGTATCATCTTTTTAGTTACTTTTTTATAACAACTTTATACCTTAATTTATACATAAGTATAAAAAGGTAAAAGATAAATTTAAATAATTTCAGGTAATTGTACGGTGTAGGGTCCAGACTCATTAGGTTAGTTCCAACCGGCAGTAATTTTCAGTAATATTACTGACACACATGCGCATTTGTATTTCCATTATTTAAACACGCTTTAAAAAAAGTAAGAATAAAGGAAAAACATATTTAAAAATAAATTATTTTGTATTTTTTTCTCTATTTCGTTCAAATTAATTTAAAATACTTTTAAGTCTAAAATAATATTGTGTCAGTAATATTACTGCGGTTGGAATGTACCTATTACCGTACGTAATTCCCAACATTCAAATTTTAAGCAAAAAATTCTAAATTTTCAAAATAAATTTACAAAACTTAAGTTAAAAATGTACAAAACTTATGTTAAAAATTTGTATCGGTTTATAATTTTTTAAGTTTCATGGCGCTCACTGACCTCTGCTGAAGTCTTACTAAAGTGCCCTACAATACCGACTTTTTTTAATGTAGGTATTTTATTCTTTTATGTTTTTTATGTAGGTATACCTATATATATTGTTGTTTCTTAAATATTTATTTATTTTATGTATATTGTTATGTTTCTTAAATATTTTTAATAAATTTATTTCTTAAAAGGGTAAAAAAAGATGAACAATTTTTTTTGAAGATTTATTTATATTCATAATTTTTACAAAATATAACTACCCTTTTTATTCCGAAAAATTCGCACCCCCATTTAGTAAGTACGATCCTGCGAGCTATAGTACGGTAATTTGAATTACGCGGTACCGACTATCGAATTCAAGTTGGCAACCCTGGCGCTTCATTAATGTACCATGAGTCTCGTGGCACGTGTTAAAATCAGTTTTGTATTGTTTTGTGGTTTGGAAGTTTAGTTAACAATAGATACAACTTTAGTTTACATTGGTGTGCCTTTTATATTTAATGAAGGTAGGTATGTATTAAATAATATATATTTCTGAGCAAATTATTGTTTTTTTCTAGTAAATTTATAATTAACAATAATGCATCTCTTCGAGGTGCCGCCCGAAGTTGTCGAACTTTTTTTATTTAATAAATTTGTTGTTCCTTTGTTAAAGTGTTTTATTTTTATCGTAATATAAATTTGGGTTTTTTGCTCAATGGGGCGAGGGGGGCCAATGGGGCGGGGTCGGTTGGGTTGTGTTGTTGAGTTTGGGTTGGTTTGGCTGCAGTAAAAGAGTCTCGATTTTATTATTAGTAAATTTTATTACATTTGCATAATCAAATCAAATGACATAATCAAATAATAATCAAATCAAATGACACGACACCTAAAAAGTAAAATTAAATAAAATAATGCGTGAGAATAAAATTTAAATTATTTTGACTTTAGCGTGAGAATAAAAATTAAAATGCGTTCACGCTGGCGTGAGACTAGACACAGCGTAAATAAATACCTATATTGGTGGTATATTTATTTAAAACAATAATTTAGCATTTTAAGTTCGGAAACAATTAAATTTATTTAAAAAAAGATACACCTTGTTTAGTTTACTATATAAGTTTATTAATAAAATTGATATTATGTTAACCTATTCTATCAATTCCCAAATTATGTAAGGTACAATTCGGATTACCCTGAATATTTTTATTTCATTTATTTTTTTTATCAGAATTATAGGTTTTGTTACAAAAGATGTTAAAAATAAATAGATAATAAAAATAAATAGATTGTATTTTTTTTCTCCATGCGGATCGAATTATAACGTCCATAGAGAGGCCTGAGGTGTTCGCAGTAGGACCTAAAATGGAGGGTCTTAGGAAGTCTTTTTTACTATCCTTTGGTTGTCATCAGACATCCCAGGGACGTCCTACAGACGCTGTCGGATTTCCTGAGTCCGTCAGGTATAACCCAGGAAGACGTCCTGCGTACCTCCCTGGGAGGTTCCAGTCATTACTGGGTATTGCCTCTTATACCCAGGAACTTGGCTTAAGTATAGCCATTATTGAGTTACTGAGTAATCAGTCCCACTCTAATCATTGTTTAGCTGTGCCATCACAGACGCACCTCTCCAACTGATATTATTAACCTATAGGTATATATAGTTATCAAGCGTGCGTAAGCAACGGTGAGAGGTATTGCAACTAAACTAATGAATATTCACTGGGAATGTTCTTAGATGATGCTTGGAAGTTTTAGAGGATCATTTTAGGAATATTCCCAATGAATATTCCTAGAACGAAGCGGATTATTCCTAGACGATAGGGAATATTCCTGGAATATTTTCGAACCTTCATTGCAGTCTGGGAAGATGTTGCTTGGAAGTTGTAGAGGATCATTCTATGAAATATTCCCAATGAATATTCCTAGAATGAAGCGGAGTATTCCTAGTTGATAGGATATGCGGATATGCATATTCCTGGAATATTTTCGAATCTTCATTGCAGCCTGGGTAATAATAATTTTCCCATTTACTTAAATGTTGTGTAGCCTTTAATTATTCTTAAAGATTGTTTCAGACATATTCCCAAAAAATGCGTCCTTTTGACAAAAATGTGATTTGTATAATTGTGGAAGAAACAAATAGATATGCTATACAGTTTATTTTGAGAAATCACGCAAACATAAAACGACACTCTAGAGTTAGGAAATGGACAGAGAAAAACAGAAATGAAATCAAAACACTACCGGGTTTATTAATTCTACAGGGTTTATGCCCAAAACCAGAATACAAAATGTTTTTTTCTCGTAGATAATAATATATTTACCTACCCTGTGTAGATTTGTAAAATAAATAACATATTGACTTATTACTTATTATTATTATACCCAATATGTTTTAGTTACTTTTTCTTTTTTATATACATATATGACGTATATATACGTTTGTTTGAAAAAGTGCTCGATTACGACGTATATATACGGCAGATTAATTAGGTAATGCACATGACGTATATGTTCGCATCCGGAAAAATAGTGAGCCATCAGAAATGTAACTTTGGCATATTGATATGGCCACTTAAGAGGTTAAAAAGTATTTATTATACTTCCCAAATAGTGACAAAAATATGGTATTTTTTTAAACCGACCATGACACCACGCATGCGCCTCAATGCATGCTTCCGTGTGATTATCACTTCCCAAACTTTAAAGTTAATTAATAGAGTTACTTTACTCCACCAAAAGGAAACAAATCCAAACTTGTTACAGAATATACTATTATAAAATACCTATTAGAATGTCTATTAACATAACATAAATTAAAAAATAATTCAGCCCAATGGACATAAGCGAGTTAATTTAAAGTAACATAATTTAATTTAAAAGATAGTAATCAAGGTGATCAACTAGTTGTTCAGGCCAATCCGGTACAGCTGTACCGGATTGGCCTGAACAGCCCAGATAGCACAAGAGGTACCCAGGACGTCCATTTCGGGTCCCACATAGGTCCGAACGTCCCAGACGTATATTGGAAGTTTTGAGTACGTCCAGTCTCTTACTTATTTGGGAAAATTAAAGCGGATATACTCGGTACGTCCCAAGGACGTAATTTTTGTTTTTTTAGCAATTGAAGCATGGTATTTCCAAAGGGTCTAAGTGTCAAGTTGGCTAAATAATATATTAAAATAGTTAATAGTTAAAATAGTTTGTCATGCAGAATGACTTAAAAAATATTCCAACATTTATATGTTCAATATATTTGTTTTTCATTGATAACTCACAATTTTATTTTTGTCACTTAGACCATTTGGGAATACGTCTCTTCAATTCTGTAGAGCTTGTCCAATAATCCCCAATAACTTAGGACGTTCTGGGGACCGACGATTTGGTAACATCGGATGTCCCTTGTACGTCCTGGGGAAGGTTCAGGACCTGATTCGGACGTACTCGGGACTTAATAATGTCAGATACAAGACATACTCGGGACGTTTCCAGTACTTCTTTGTGCTATCTGGGAGGTTCCAGTTTTTGAAACGCCGCGGCGCGCCGTCCCGAACAATTTATTTAAATAAAGTGTCCCGGATTGTACCGGGTTTATTTTTTCGTACCGATTTGTACCGTCTCATTTATAGTACCTTTCAAGCCAATTAAAAGTAATATTTGGCACTAACTAAAATTTATTATCAAAAAATGTATGGTTGCCATGTCGTCGCCCCAAAACCAGACTATTCTATGTCCATTTTTTTTTAATATTTACACGAGACGATTTTAAAGCTATTATAATCGTAAATGAATTGAGGTATAATTTTATTTTTGTTAGTAATTTAAACTATACGGGACAGAACCGACTTGTTTGAGTAACTACATTTTAGTTTAGATTTATTATTTTCTTAGGGTTAACCCTTTATAGGTTAATGGTCTCTATGTTAACCACATCCATTACAGCTTACTAAGAAATGAGAGAGAACCCTAACTTCGACCAAAGTACAAATAAATGAACTCATAATGTGCAGTGGCTATCATATTTGCCACAATTTAAATTTGGCACCTGTTACTAACAGGTTGTTAGAACCAATGTGGTCTATGTTAACCATTGCCTGTTCCCACAAAATTGGGAAAAAGTAACATTTGCAGTAATTGTTGCTGCTAGCGAGCAAAAGCATGGTTTTTTTACCTGACAACACATATAATTCAAAAGGTAATTGAATGCTTTACAACTTGTGATAATAGTACTTGGAAAATAGGTTAGCGCTAACGAAATATTTAGATCGTTTTGGAACATAATCTCTATCAGGCTCACATACCGTGAGAATATTAAATATATGCATATAAACGTCCAGTATTTTTTGTTTTTTTGAAAAATTGGATTCAAGTAAACTATTTTATCTAGTCGTTTGTATAACCGAAGATCAGGCTATGGATTAGCAACGAGCATTAGTTACACCAAGTTCCTCTCATCAAAAGTCGCCAAGTACTTTTAGTCTGAATTCACCAAGTACATCTTCTTCATGTTTACAAGTAACTTCTGCCAATACTTTAGCACGATCCAGACTACGTAATCGTAGTGAGCGAACATACAGTATACATTTCAGTGACCATGAAAATAAAAATAAAAATTTGCATCACAGAAATGCCACTGTAACATATTCACAAACACAAGAGTGGGTAGAATCAAACAATGAAGAAACTTTGATAAATTGAAACTTACTACAACCGGGGCGTTTCCAGATAAGGATAATGACACAGTTTTCGGTGAACAATTTGTAAATATTATTTTTTTACAGCATACACCATGTAATTATTTTACCGGTTCTGAAAAAAATAAAAACAAAAATCCACGAGGGCCACGAGGTATAGGTACCTTGTATATATAAAAAATTTGTATATAAAGTTGTATTATACAACTTGTAGTTATATTTAATATACCTACAAGTTCTATAATACAACTGAACAGCTCCCACCTGTCGCCCCGAGGGGTAATTAAACCACTTTAAAATCTTAGAGACCAACGTTCAATGTTAGTGGACGTTGTGTTGTGATTTTTTTCCTAATCAGTCGTTATCAATCAGAACCGACTTGTTTGATTAACTACATTTTAGTTTAGATTTATTATTTTCTTATAAGAATAGAAATAAATCTTTAAATAGCGATAACGGACTGGTACCCAACTCTAGTTTGTATAAAACCGTGAGTTTATGAATTATACTTCTTATAATTATGCCGGGTCACCCCAACCACCGTCATAGCAAAAAACGCTTGCTAACAACCGACTGCTTAAAATCCCTTACCGCCGTATTTTACTTTCTTTTCCGTACTTTTCATTTAATTTCTTAGATTAATTATTGTATTTTTTTATTAATATTTGCTAGAAGTGTGACCTTTAGTTTTTATATTCAATGTTACCGTTTTTTTATTCATTTACTTTTGTTGACAACATTAATTTAGTTTTCATATTACTTTACTTTCTATTTTATCTACCGAGTGTTCCACCTTTCATTATTGTTTATAATATTATTTGTTTTGTATAAAGAGTTTAGTATTATTTATGTTAACCCGATGTCTTTTAATTTATTATAAGTTAACTAACCCCTGGATGAATCTTTCTTTAATGTATAAAAGCAGGCCCAGGTACGTAGTGCTTCTCCACTTTAAATAAGGAAGCTGGCGTCCGAGATTTTATAAGAAAATCCTTAAGGTAAACTCGCGCCAAGAAACTAACGTTACAAATACCGAAACAACGTTACAACGCAGTGAAGCTCCATTGCTTTGGTGCAAGTTAATCTGAGAAAAAAGAATTTCACCTTCAACGCTCATTGTTGTCGGCTACTTACTTTCCTTCTTTTTAGCCACCTTGTCCTGTTGGATCACAGTGACCCTGTTTAGGCCCAGGAAGTGTCTAAAGTTGATGCCCTCGCAGGGGGCAAAGTTAATGCCCTCGCAGGGGGCTTCGCACTCGTAGTACACCTTCCATTTAACGATCCTAAGGGTCGGGTTTTGTTTCCCCAGACTCTTTAGGACCTCCGCTGCCTTCCTGGCCGTACCTGGTATCCAAACGATATCCCGGTGGAATCTCTGGAGACTCTTCACCCTGGCCCCCGTCCGGCCCCCTAATGCCAGTCGAGGGACCTGCTGTCCCAGTCAGCCCCTGGACTCATCGTCCGTCGCCCTAACCACAATGGATCCCGATTTGAGGGAGACCCCCTTCAAAAAACCGGGGCCCTGCGGTTCCCTCTTCGAGGTCTTCGATTGCCTCCCTCAGCTCGTTCAGATGCATAAGTTCAAACTAGCTTTCAGGATAGTCCCGCGGCACCTTCAGCCCTCATATGAAAACTGTTCTTCGCTTGGGCGTAATTGAGGTCCCTGTCCTGTCCCTCGGTGGCCGTCGATTGGCCAGTGGTGCCACGGTGGGTTTCTTCTGCATGTCTTCTGTACCTTCTGAGAGTACCCCACCGGTTTTTGCTTGCCGGCAGAAGCCGAAACTGTTCCCTCTCTTTCAAGCTGGGCCTACCGGTCAGCGCTGCCTTTTCTGGAAAATCACCTGCAGTCCCCTGGGATACTACCGGTTCCCGATTACTCGGACCCCTTGAGTCTTGGTTTCCATAGTCCCGGCAGCCAGCTTGCTTCCCTGCCTCCCTGAAGAGCCCATCCTCCCCCCTCCTATCTCGACAATCGGAAAAGTGGTCCCCGAAGGCTCAAGAAGACAAATGGGAAGGTTTAATCTTAAGAGTAAACCTTCCCATTTGTCTTCTTGAGCCTTCACTTGTTTTATTGATATTTTGGTCCATTTAGATCCCACAATCGTCCTGGGAAACCTTCAAGAGATCCTTGGACTGGGGAGCTTTCCTGATAGTCGAGCGCCGAACTTCATCGGGGGGCCACTTGTTAGCTCCACTTGCTTTGCGAAGAGCCTGTTTATAGGGTTATATATACCGGGTCGCCCATCTAAAACAGTCCAGCAAGGTTTACGGACATGTATATTTTGTTTTCAGGGGAATATTATTATTATATAGAGGTCAGCGTTGTTCTAGCGCAGTCTTAGGTGCTCAGAACGCTTGACGCCCCATGCCGTCATGGCCCTACGGGCACTGCTTTTTTTCAAAACTTATCTTATGTAATTTATTAATGTGTTCTGTAAACGAATTTTTCAGAAATTCGAAACAAAAATATGTCAGCAATGAAAGTGTTTACCCCTTAGTGGGGGCGGATTCACCCTTATTTTTTCAAATGTTGTAATACATATTTTTAAAGGGATTCAATTTTCTTTAAGGTGGCACGTTTTTTAAATTTGAGCTACGCGTCCCCGAGCAATGAAACATTTTACTGGATCGCTTAATTACAAATTTCGTAAAGCAAAAATTTGTTGAAAAAATAGTTTTTAAACTAACAAATATCAGTCGACAAGTCGACTTTATCTTCAGTAATTACATAGTTGTTGTTGATAGTTCGTTAATTCTGTGCTTTTATTGTCTTTCGATTCGATAGAAAATGGTTTATTCTGCGGAGAGAGTGGAATTATTGAATTGTATTTTATAAACAATTAATATGCAAGAGTAACGGCAACTTTATTTAATTGAAGGCATGCATATAGGTTATATAATAGAATTAGTAGCAAAATTTCGGCATACTGGTTCAATGGCAAATAAAAAACTAGATATTGAAAATCCGGTAAAAAATTTACTTTGGACCCTCGATAAAGATCAACCTAAAAATACGTACACGTGCCGGTTATTTGTTCATTTAAATGACGTCTCAGGACTTGGTGATCACATAATTGGACCATTTTTCTTACCAGGAAATTTAAATGGACTTACTTACTTAGACTTGATGGAGAATGCCGTAAACCCAGCGGTGATCGAAATTATGGAAAACCACCAACGTTACCATAAAGAAAATCCGATATTTCAGCATTCAGCCATTATGCAATACCTGTACGGCAGTTTCTCGATGAAACGTTTCCTGGTAGATGGATTGTAAAAAGGGGTACTATCATTCGGCCCGCGAAATGACCGGATTTATCTCCCCTTGATTTATTTTTGTGGAGACATCTAAAATAAAAAATGTATGCCACCCAGCCTGAATCCTGGAACCGCATCACTAATGAATGCCAAGGAATTACACCCGATATTCTTCACAATGTCCGGGAACACTTTGAACAGTTGCTGTACTATTGTATGGAGGTAAACGGCGGACATTCTCACAGTTAATAAGATAATACGTAAGTATTACCTACCGGAAACCCGCAGCACAAAATTAAAAAGCGCTATTTTAAAGAAAATTGAATGCCCTTTCAACAGATATATCACAACATACCCCTTCCCATTTTCATTTTTTGCAGCAAACTTGTCAATAAAGCCTTATTACTCAATACGACACCGTTAAAATGTTCATAATAATTGTGGAAATATTAATGCAACAGAGAACTAACATTGAAAGCCTTTATAAAATCGCTAAACGCAGGAACGCACAACAAATTACAAAACAAGGCAATCTGTTAATTGCAAACTGGTTTAAGAGCACACTAAATGTGTGCGCGTTTCCCTATTCAAATTTGCGATTCTCCCGTCACCAGCAGGCTAAGAATATACAGGAAAAACGCTTGGGAACTGTGCAAAAATAATTATTAAGTAGGTTCGAAAACTTTACGAAAAATAATAGATAGTAGATGCACCGGTTGTGGCCATCTTAAGAAAACTTTTAACTTCATTCAACTCCAAATTTATTTATTTTAACAGTTTTCCCTCCTCGAATGATATATATATATATATATAGTATAACTAGATATTTTTGTCTTAAGAACTTTTATCTAATTTGAAATATACAAGGTGTCCCTAAACTTAGTGGCATAAATTTAGGAGCAGATTAAGCAAGTCAAAATAAGACAAAAATCTAAATAAATATTTTTCCTAATTGCGTATGTTTAAAAGATACAGGGTGATAAAGTGTTACTTATCATATCAGTTTTTTTAATATAACCTCTACTATGGTAGTCTTGGAAAGGTGATATTTTGCGAACAGTCACTTACTACCAAAACACATATTCACACATAATTATAATTGTTCGAGTAAACACAGCGTCGTAGAAACAGGGGTTGCTTAAGCTTATTGTCCCATACAAACTTTGAGGTTAGGTTTTTATACCATTTGATGGAATTTTTCGATTACTCAGTTTGGCTACTATTAAAAAGGTGTACCTCTCAAACTTCGATAAAATAAACCGTTTCCAAGATATTCGAGATTTCAATAATTGTTATATCGCATTAAAGGACTAGATTCTAGTCCTTTAATGCGATATAACAATTATACCTTCTAAAGGTATATGATAACAAATTTTTTAATTGAAAAAACTACAATTTTTTAATGTTACGGTCAGGGCAAAAAGTTCTGAGGCTCATGGAATGCTCTTTTTAGTTTTTTCAATAAAAAAATAAAATTTGTTATCATATACCTTTTAATCCTTTTAAAAAATGCGATATAACAACTATTGTAATCTCGAATATCTCGGAAACGGTTTATTTTATCGAAGTTTGAGAGGTACACCTTTTTAAAGGGAGCCGAACTGTGTAATCTAAAAATTGCATCAAATGTTATAAAAACCTAACCTCAAAGTTTGTATAGGATAATAAGCTTAAAGCAACCCCCGTTTCTACGACACTGTGTTCACTCAAACAATTATAATTATGTGTGAATATGTGTTTTGGCAGTAAGTGACTGTTCGCAAAATATCACCTTTCCAAGACTACCATAGAAGAGGTTATATTAAAAAAACTTATATGATAAGTAACACTTTATCACCCTGTATGGTGGAAACATAAGTGATTAGGAAAAATATTTATTTAGATTTTCGTCTTATTTTGACTTGCTTAATCTGCTCCTAAATTTATGCCACTAAGTTTAGGGACACCTTGTATAAGTCCGACAAAGACAAATTCAATAAAATAGCCGAAAAAAGCAGTTCTACTTGTGGCCAGAGGCCTCACCAGTTGTGGACATCCTATTGAAATGCATATGAAATAAGAAGCAAAATGAACAGGTAGTTTATTAAAAAAACCTGATTTACATCAACAAAAAAAGAGTTTCATAACAAGCGTTAGCACTTTTTTTTCGTATAAAATATTAAAAAATACATTTTTTAGTCAAAGAATTAAGTACCAAGTAGAAACAAAAATTAACAATTTACAGAAATAAAAAAACAAAAATAAGTTTCTTTATTATAAGGCTTTCATTTTGGTAACTGCACAGACTCCTCTGGTATTTATGGCTTTAGGATTGTTTATTTTTAACAGTATGGACTTTGTACCACAATAGATCCGGCGAATCAAGCCATTTCCAATGGTTTATTCCAGTTTTACAATACAATTCACCTTCATGTTTGACTATTACATAGCTTCCTATATCTAAAATGGTAAACATATTTTTTACTTTATCAGTGTTAGCCTCTTCTATCACAGCATTGTTTGTATGAAAATCTTCTTTGGTCGGTTGCTGTTCATCTTTTTCATCATTACTCTCCCTGGACTCTTTGGTGTTTTCATCACAAATTTGTTCTTCATTAGGTGTAGGCTTATCTAAAAACACTTAAGTGTTGAATGAATTCAATGTTTTCCTCTTTGTTAAACTTTTTTTTTTGTTAAATTTTTTCCTGTTTATTTTGTCACTCTTACTTGCTCCTTTTGCTCTTTTTGCAGCTTTTTCTGAAGCTAAATTTTCCTTAGATTTTTCTTTGGCTTCAAAAATTTCTATCCACTTATCTGAATTAACCACTAAAGGAAGGGGTATTTTTTTCATTTTTTATGAATATTACACTCTTCTTGGATTTTTTGTACAGAGTATAGAAGGCCTTCTTTATTTAAAGGAATATTAAAATAATTATCGGGGTGCCATAATTTTTCTGAAACAAATTAATTTAAGGCTGTTAGGTGCCCCTTCTCTACCTTGTTTAGTATTACATTAGGTCATCTCTTTCTACTGCATGGCCACAACTGGTTTTCATGACCCATTTGTAGAGACGACACTAATTATCACGGAAACTTTGGAAGTATTCGGCCGTGTCCGGAGGGCAGCGAGAAGCGGCTGGCGGGAATTTTGATTTTAAATATTGTTTTGGTTCGTTCTTTATTTTTAGATCGTATTATTATATAGTCTTCAAAATAAGTGATGAAATTAGGTTTATTAAGTATAATAAACATAACAAATCATTACATTTTTGGAGAATTTGTTAGATATAATAATAATTTACACAAGAAATATTAAGAATATGATTCTGATAGGGCTGATTTGCATTCTCGTTTTAAATTTATATCAAAATCACTTGCTTTCGGATGTTTAACCGTTTTTTGTTATTTGTATTTCTAGTGACTTCAATCTATTTCATCTTTGATGGTGGAAAAATAGAAATTGTTTTATTCTTTGCAGGAAAGTGGCATGCAGAAATTAAAACATTAACAAACTTTTTAAGATCCTTAAATGATGATGATTACAAAAAGTAATGGAATCATTTTTGCTATGTATATATATTTCAAAAATTAAGCAGTATTTTTTTATAAGGTGTATGGGACAATTTAGTGTAATAATGGAGAAGGTAAATAGATCAGTAGTGCATAAAAGAAAAATGGATAAGCAAGAATTCTTTCCAACAAAGCGAAAAAAATAGTATTGGTTAAGGGTTTTTATATTTATTTTGTAGTTTTGTAGTGTTGTTTTGGTTTTATTTAAGTAGATGTATAAAGTGTAATTTTTAGTTATAACTATAACTAACGTTAGTACTAGGAAAATTAAAATATATAAATATGTACTTAGGTACATATCATGTACCTAGAGGTGTAAGCTAGCAATTATTGTATTTTACCTGACTGATATCATATGAGTTTGGTTTAAAGAAAAAAGCACCCATAAGTTTCTTGCAGTTTCTTCTTATGGGTTGTAATCGAAACTGCGGATTTTTTAAAACTAAGTTTAAATAAAGAACTTTAATAATTTAGTTTAAATAAAGAACTTTAATTTAAGAACTTTGATACATGTATCTATTGAATTGCAATTAACTTCAAATTTTGCAAGAATTTGTTATTTTATAATTTGGAACTGATGTGTGGGTCCCGCCAAATTTAATTAAAAAATTAAACAGGGTGTTTAAATTTATACAGGGTGTTTCCAATATCTTTGAATTTTGATCCGATACAGCTAAACCAAGCACGGATTTGTAATCTACGACCAAAAATTAAGTTTACGTGTCCGAGCGTTTAGCTGTGATATTTTCACCTCCCTACAGTAGGGTGTCCGTTATTTGGGCGATGTGCGAATTTTTTTGCTCGCACCCCCCAAAAAGTTGTAGTTTGGGAAAAAAAAATTTTTGGTAATTTTTTTAGATTTTTTTTTTTAATTAACCCGTGCCGCAAGAGGGTTAAAGATTTAATTATTGTTAAAATATGATTAAATTTTGCCTTTCACTATAGGCTTACCACTCCACGATTTTTCAATGAAAAAAGTCTGTCGAGTGGTTTTCTTATAGTTCAAACACCGCTGAACCCGAATCTGAAATTCGTTTTTTTTTCATTAATCGTTTTTTTAGAATAGCCTGTGTCGGGAGTAGGTAAAATCGCAAATCGGATGAAAAATGGGATTAGGCTCTTTTCACATTGAAAGTCCTGTAACGTCGCCAGTTTTTAATAAAAAAATCTGAAAATTGGTATACTTATGGTTTTGACATCGCTGAACTCGAATCTGGCATTTTCATTGATGGCAGCTGTCAAAAATCCCAAAAACGATTTTTTATTAAAAATGCCCATTTGCCCCTGTAAAATTATGTTTGGAACTTGAAATTTGACAGTTCAATCATTTGTACATTTTATTGAGTGATTTGGATTTTGGTTTTATGAAAATAAATAATTCAAAGTGCATCAAATTCAGATTCAGCGCATGAAATAACCATAAAATGGGCATTTTTAATAAAAAACCGTTTTTTGGGATTTTTGACAGCTATTTTGACAGCTGTCATCAATGAAAATGTCAGATTCGAATTCAGCGATGTCAAAACCATAAGTATACCAATTTTCAGATTTTTTTATTGAAAACTGGCGACGTTACAGGACTTTGAATGTGAAAAGAGCCTAATCCCATTTTTCATCCGATTTGCGATTTTACCTACTCCCGACACAGGCTATTCTAAAAAAACGATTAATGAAAAAAAACGAATTTCAGATTCGGGTTCAGCGGTGTTTGAACTATAAGAAAACCACTCGACAGACTTTTTTCATTGAAAAATCGTGGAGTGGTAAGCCTATAGTGAAAGGCAAAATTTAATCATATTTTAACAATAATTAAATCTTTAACCCTCTTGCGGCACGGGTTAATTAAAAAATAAAAATCTAAAAAAATTACCAAAAATTTTTTTTCCCAAACTACAACTTTTTGGGGGGTGCGAGCAAAAAAATTCGCACATCGCCCAAATAACGGACACCCTACCCTACAGTGTAATAGACGTCGTCTGAAATCATAAAATGTGACGTCGCCGACCAAAAATCACCTAAAACTGACGTCATTTAAACGTGCACGTGTCCCTAAGGGCTTTTCTTAGATAATTTAGGAAATTTGAAATGTTTAATGTTTTATTAAATGAAATAAAAAGCATAAAACTGTTGGCACAAGAGGTGAATTATATTATTTTACAAATTATAATATACCAGTATACCAATAGTAAAAACTTTTTTAGACCTGATACAGCTAAACCGAGCACGGATTTGGAATCTACTACCAAAAATTATGTTTACGTGTCCGAGCGTTTAGCTGTATACGAGCCCTAACCACATAATGTTCGGACACTTCATAATTTATACAGAAATTTTTTTCGTGAATACTATCTCAAAATTATTAGAAGTTATGAAAAATTCAGCTTATTTTGGCATATACCCCTCGAAGCGATTTTTATTTTTAAAAAGTTTACCTTTTATTTTTAGCTTTTAAAAAAAGGCTAACTTTTTAACTTTTTTTTGCATGAGTAAAAAAAGTTATAAATGGGCCCATTAAAAAGAACATAAAATATTATACAAACCCTGAAAATTTGGTAAAAATTGTATAAATAATAAGAAAGTTATAGCGATATATATATCTGCAAAATCTCCCGTTTCCTAAGAAAATTGCAAAAACTCTTTAAAAATAGCATTTTTAAATTACTTATACTTTTTTATAACTTATTTATTTTTTACCAAATTTTCAGGGTTTGTATAATATTTTATGCTCTTTTTAATGGGTCCATTTATAACTTTTTTACTCATACAAAAAAAAGTTAAAAAGTTAGCCTTTTTTTAAAAGCTAAAAATAAAAGGTAAACTTTTTAAAAATAAAAATCGCTTCGAGGGGTATATGCCAAAATAAGCTGAATTTCTCATAACTTCTAATAATTTTGAGATAGTATTCACGAAAAAAATTTCTGTATAAATTATGAAGTGTCCGAACATTATGTGGTTAGGGCTCGTAGTATATATTATAATATAACTTTTTTAACTTATATAATAATAAGTTAAAAAAGTTCGTTAAACGAATATTGGCGCAATCGCGTGACGCGGGAACATTACCCAGAACAGCAGAGCCATGCGATTGGTTTCCAAACGAGAATTGTCAAGGTTCGCTAAAATTCAAATATAAAGCCAAAATAATTTTACAATATCTACGAAAACCCTACTAAAGGGTAAACTTTAAATAATCCACTTTAATGTAGATTAGCCGAAAGCTATTGTTTCGAAAATAGGAAAATTTAATTAGGTAAATGCTAAAATTAATCCAAGTCGAGAATTATTTTGCATAAAAATCTTAAAATTATATGTTAAATTCCTATAAGGTCATCAGAGTTCGATTGGAAATATATAGTAATTACTCTTTAAAGAGATCTAGGACCTTACATTACGTACGGACGACGTCTGATAACACTGTAGGTAAATTTTTAACCTTTGAAATATCAGTGCTCATTCATAATGGACGTAACCATAAGATGCCCGTAAGAAATACGTAAAATGTAAAGTTGAATATTAACAAAACCAGTGTGTCTGTTTATAATGAATAGCACTGATATTTCAAAGGTTAAAAATTTACCTACAGTGTTATCAGACGTCGTCCGTACGTAATGTAAGGTCCTAGATCTCTTTAAAGAGTAATTACTATATATTTCCAATCGAACTCTGATGACCTTATAGGAATTTAACATATAATTTTAAGATTTTTATTAGTGATGCCGCCGATACGAGAGATTCTCGCCTCTCGTCTCGTCTCGTCTCGTCTCGACGAGACGAGAGGGTGATTTTCTCTCGAAAAAAGGCTCGAGACGAGACGAGAGAATGCCCTCTCTCGCTCGAGAATTTCTCGTTTCTCTCGATCTCTCTCGTTCTCTCGATTATAAAAAACAATTTTTTTTTACATAAAAATTATAATTTTGCACATAAATGACGATATTTATTTGGACCAATGAGAACATTATTCGCATTTCATAATAAACAAAATTTGTTCCTGGTTAACGTTGTATTATTTTATAACACAACTTAACGTTAACCAAGAAAAAATTACTTATAAAATATTAATAATTTTTAAAATTTACCCTGTATAAGCACATCTATGGCACTCCTTATACTATTAAAAAAACCCGTATGCTTAATAAGCATTGCTTATTCAATAAACTTATCAACAACATGTGGTTTTTGAGGGCCTGATTACAAATTTGATATCCATTTTTTTTAAATAAAATGGCTGGTCCAATATAACGAAAATTTGTCGGTTTGGGTAAAATTTAGTATTCAGATATTTATGGGGTCCCTGATTCAGAATTTGATATCCATTAAAAAACAAAATTGCGGATTCAAAATGACGGACATGCGCAGTAGGTACAAGATGGTTGGATCTATGTGGAGTAGTTACATCATATATGCGCAGTAGTTTTCAGATGGATGGATCAAATGATTTGATCCATTGAAAACTACTGCGCCGATACAGGCTGTTTCTTTTAACTTAAGACAGCTGAATATCTCGAGAAATACGCATTTCACGGAAAAATGTTTTAAATAAAAGGTTAATGTGACCAAAGGGGACATTATTTGGTGCTACCGATAGCCACCCCTACCCCTCCTCAAGGGTGAAACGTGGGGTAACTTTGGAGAGTCAAATGGGATAACCCTTTTTTTACAGATTTTGGTAGTACATAAAAAAATGAATAACTTTTATTTAAAACTTTTTTCAATTTATAAACAGATGGCGCTGTAATTCAAAATTTAAGAAAAATGGGTTTCCCTGTAAAATGTATTATTTGAAACGTTTGAAAAACAAAAATTAACATTAAATCAACAATAGTCGGATCTGAAAACAATTTATAACAAATGTTCGAAATGTCGTCCTTCCATTTCGACACCAAGTGGAGCACCAGCGTCCCTGGTCGGTCTGGTCGGTAAACGTTTGGTGCGGTACCTTTGGCGAACGGCATTAAATGGTGAAAATTACCGGAATTTTCTAGAAAACGATCTGCCAGACTTCTTCCTGTGGGGTTACTTGAAAGAAAAAGTTTACGCTGCAATTCCTACAACTCGGGAGGACATGGTGGAGCCAGAATTCATTACCCGCATTCAAAAAGGTGTCGAAATGAAAGGATGACATTTTGAACATTTGTTATAAATTGTTTTCAGAGCCGACTATTGTTGATTTAATGTTAATTTTTGTTTTTCAAACGTTTCAAATAATACATTTTACAAGGGAACCCAATTTTCTTAAATTTTGAATTACAGCGCCATCTGTTGATAAATTGAAAACAAGTTTCAAATAAAAGTTATTCATTTTTTATATGTACTACCAAAATCTGTGAAAAAATCGGGCCATTCCATTTGACTTTCTAAAGTTTCACCCTTAAGGAGGGGGCTAGCGGTAGCACCAAATAATGTCCCCTTTGGTCACATTAACCTTTAATATAAGACATTTTTCTGTGAAATGCGTATTTCACGAGATATTGAGCTGTCTCAAGTTAAAAAAAACACCTATTATAGGCGTATAATACTAGATGTGACTACTCCACATAGATCCAACCATTTGATTCAAATGCGCAACATTTTCGGCGTAAAAAGTCTTACTTTATTAGTGTGGTCTTGGCACACATTTTTTTTAATTTCCAGTTTAAATTTCTATATAAAAGAATATAAACGATTTCATATTTCATTCCAAATAATTTTTGTATTCATACTTAGGTACTTTTACCACGAGAGAAACGAGACGAGACGAGAGAAAGGCACTCTCGAGCGAGAAAAGAGTATTCTCGACGAGACGAGAGACCCATTTTCTCTCGCTGCACGAGACGAGACGAGAGAAGGACTTTTCTCGTCTCGTCTCGTCTCGCGGCATCACTAATTTTTATGCAAAATAATTTTCGACTTGGATTAATTTTAGCATTTACCTACCCTGCTTAAAATACCCCATAGAGACCCTGTTCAAACCGATAGATATTTGTATCGGGATGTATGGTGTTTCTATAGGGTGTATCGGTTTGTATAGGA
Source organism: Brassicogethes aeneus (assembly GCA_921294245.1). Taxonomy (NCBI): domain Eukaryota; kingdom Metazoa; phylum Arthropoda; class Insecta; order Coleoptera; family Nitidulidae; genus Brassicogethes; species Brassicogethes aeneus. The sequence goes on from OV121137.1 coordinate 11,101,993, forward strand.
CCCGTACTTGAGATTTATGGTTGTTCTATAGGGATATCCACCATTGATTTATTTGCTATCGGTTTCAATGGGGAAAATACACATAAATGTAGAAATTAGTTTTTTCCCTATAGGACCCTATAGGTTTTAATAAAATTTTGTCAAATGTTTTATGGTTGCTCTATAGGGATATCCCTATATATCCTTCATTGAGTTATTTTCTATCGGTCTCAATAGGGAAAATGTAAAAGTTATGGTGTGCCTATAGGTAATTTCCTATACATTTTCTATCGGGCTGTATCCGGAAAAACCCATGGACAAATGCACATATAGAATCCGGTAGCGCCCGATAGATTATTTTGTATGGGGTATTTTAAGCAGGGTAATTAAATTTTCCTATTTTCGAAACAATAGCTTTCGGCTAATCTACATTAAAGTGGATTATTTAAAGTTTACCCTTTAGTAGGGTTTTCGTAGATATTGTAAAATTATTTTGGCTTTATATTTGAATTTTAGCGAACCTTGACAATTCTCGTTTGGAAACCAATCGCATGGCTCTGCTGTTCTGGGTATTGTTCCCGCGTCACGCGATTGCGCCAATATTCGTTTAACGAACTTTTTTAACTTATATATATATTATTATTATATAAGTTAAAAAAGTTATATTATAATATATACTATATAAGTTAAAAAAGTTCGTTAAACGAATATATAATATATAGTGCATTCGGGTTTTGTTCTTCGAGCCGACTGGTCAATTGTGCCCACAGACACACTGTGATTGTGACCCTGGAGGGACAAAATCGGAATCCCAGCACAAAAATACGCTGGTCAGTGCCAAATAAATAAGGTGTACATTATACACCTTATTTATTTACACTGTACAATACATTGATTTAATTTACGAATGATTTCCACGATGGATGGGTGAAATATTTAAAGAAATATCAGGATATCTGCAATATGGTGCATGGTTGAAATTTAACTATAAAATGGAGTGTCAGCAATGAAAAATGTAATTTATTATCTGTGAATCTATGGAATACGAACTGAATATGATTAAATGGTTTGGACAAGTGGAAGATATATATAAAGTATGAAAGAAAGTAGAAACCAATGTGGAAGAAAAAGTGAAAAAATTAATGGTTTGGAATTCAAATAAAGGGAATAAAACCTACTTGTTTTATGGGGTAACGTTGATTTCGTAAGACATACTGTAAGGTACACTAAGGTACACTAATAGTATAACATTATGTATTTTCGTAACCCGATTCTCAGCATACTGAAATACTTATTTGGGCATATTCGTGATCATCTAGTTAATTTACTTACTTTATAAAAATTAGGACTCTACGTTGTGTATTTACGTACATTGATAATAACGTTATTTTGAAATTGGTCAGGTTTAATCTTGGGTTTAATAAAACACAAGAATTTAATTGTTAACCCCTGATTTAATTTAAGCACACAGACAAAGGGGTGGCCCGTTGATTTAGAGCAAAGGGAAAAGGGACCATAAAGACCCTGGTGACACAGTTCAAATAAAAATAAAATACAAAACAAAACAAAGTCATATGGGTCATAATCACAAGAATACTTATAAATAATAAGTGAATAAAATAACATGAAAAGCAGATAATAGTATATTACACTACAAGGGCAGAAAGTGTGAGATTCCTGCACTGCGCGCCATGATGCCCTCGGCTTCGCCTCGGGCATCATGGCGCGCAGTTCAGGACTCTCAAACTTTCTGCCCGTGTAGTGTATACTATTTTTCTTGCTACCCCGCAGAAAATACGGGAACAAATTAAATGTATATAAAATATATAAAAAAACTTGTGTCAAAATTAAAATCTGACGTTTAATTTAATTCTGACGTTTACATTCAAAATCAATCAAACTGTAGCGTTGTCATGGTAATTCATGTTGAAAACTTTGATTCTATGAGGTGGAAAATAAAACAACTGTATGCTTGCAATGCTTTGAACGAACTAACTAAAGTTTCATTTTATTTACTCCGTCGGTAAAGTAGTACAAATACAAGATACATGATATATGAATTGAGGCAACCAACATGGCAATATTTCTATTTATTTTAACACCCCCACTAAATCTAAATATTGCTTACATTTTTGATTCCCATGGAATCTAAAAACTTGTCATGCTTCATAAAATTTAAACTTTTTGTCAAAAGATCAGCAGGCATTTCATTTGTCTGCAAATATTTAATTTCAACTAAATTGTTAGCAACCGCTTCTCTGACAAAGTGATGACGCACATCTATATGTTTTGTCCTTTTATGAAACATGGCATTAACACATAATTTTTGAGCACTTTGATTGTCATTGAATAAAGTTATACATTTTAAATTTCCTGACAATTCATTAAATAAATTTCTCAAATATACAGCTTCTTTAGAAGCTTCTGAGATAGCCATGTACTCAGATTCTGTACTGGAAAGAGCAACAGTGCTCTGTTTTTTACTCTCCCATGAGATAACAGAATTACAGAGTGAAAAACAAAATCCAGTATAGGATTTTCTGTCGATAATACTAGCTGCCCAGTCAGCATCAACAAAACCTTTCAACTCGGTAGTGTTCGTTTTTGAATAACATAAACCATAATTTTTAGTACCTTTTAGATATCTCAGAATCCTCTTAGCACATTTCCAATGTACTTCACTAAATGAATTATTAAATTGACTTAAGTAACTAACACAGAATGATATATCAGGCCTTGTCAAAACTGCCAAATACATTAAACTTCCAATTAATTGTTGGAAAGGAAAATCATTATTACAGACATCAGCTTTATCCAAATTTAAGTTAAATTCCATAGGGGTGGAAACCACTTTTGATTCAGACATTTTGAATTTTAACAATAATTGATCTACATATTTTTCTTGATCAAGAGTTATACATTTTTTTATTTTTATCAATATTAATTCTGACACCTAAACATTGTTTGGCCTGACCCAAATCCTTAATCTTAAATTTAGAGCTCAAATGTGATTTTAATGAATCTGTCTCCTGTGTGTTACTGGAGAATATAAAGAAATCATCAACGTACAGTGCTATTATTGTTTTCGTAGCACCTGTACCTTTAATAAAAACACATGGTTCAAAAATTGACTTTTTATACCCTATCGAACATAAAAGTTTTTCAACCTGCTCATACCACATTCTCGATGACTGCCTTAGTCCATAAATGGCCTTTTTTAACTTGAGGACCTTGTTTTTGCAAGCATCATTCTCCTCAAATGACTTGATTTCATCATTAATTGCTTGTTGCCACATTTTTGCGTCAGGACTTTTAAGAGCGTCACTTACACTAACAGGAACGTCCATTGATTCAGCAGTACACATGTAAGTTACAAAGTCTTCGTAAATTTTCGGCTTTCTTTCTCGTTCACCTTTTCTAGGAAACTGTGGTTGTTCAGGTTCCCCACACGATGCTGTGTAGTCACTGTCATCTAGCACTGGGTCATTAAGATTGTGTTCTTCTATGTCTGAACTGTCCATTGAGTCAACAGAGTCTTCATTTGTCAGTTCAACCCCCACAGAAGGTAACGACTCGTTATTAATAGGAAAATCAAAACTTTCTTTGTTTTCAACCGTTTCATTAATGACAACGTCTCTACTGGTCACTATTTTCTTCTCTATAGGGTCATATAGTCGATAACCTTTGACATTCTCGCTAAAACCAACTAACATTATTCGTTTTGATTTCTTGTCAAGCTTACGTCTTTTTTCAGCTGGGATGTGCATCATAACCTCACTCCCGAAAATGCGTAAATGACTAACATTAGGCTTGGTATGTGTCCATACCTCAAAAGGTGTCCTTCCATCTAGCCCTGTTACCACTGATCTGTTTCGCAAGTAGACAGCAGTGTTCACTGCTTCTGCCCAAAGTGTCTTGTTAAATCCTGCATCAAATAGCAGACATCTGGATTTTTCAATTATTGTGCGGTTCATCCGCTCAGACATGCCGTTTTGCTGTGGAGTATACGGGTTTGTCTTCTGGTGTACGATACCATTCTTCACTAGGTAACACTCAAATTGTTTACCACAGAATTCACCACCGTTATCTGTTCGGAAAATTTTAATTTTGGCTTCCTTTTGTTTTTCTACTAGAGCCTTAAAGTCTTTAAATTTTTCAAAGGTTTCGTCTTTACCTTTCAAAAAATAAATAAAGGTCATTCTGCTGTAGTCATCTTCTAAAACCAGAAAATACCTTGAACCACCCAACGATGCCACTTCCATTGGCCCGCAAAGGTCTGCATGAACAATTTCCAACAGTGCTGTAGCTCTGGTCCCCTTATGTTTGAACGGTAGCTTAGTCTGCTTGCCCTCACAGCATACTGTACACACTACATTTCTGTTTAATGTTCCAGAACATTCTAGACCTGTGACGATACCATCTTTCATCAAACTTAAGTCTTTGTAGTTCAAATGGCCAAAACGTCTATGCCAAATTTCACCTGGAGCTGCTAATAAAGCCAATAAATGCTGTGGTTTTTCAAAATTGAGCTTATAAACATTGTCTTGTAGATCTGCCATTGCAACTAATGTCCCTTGTTTATTGTAAATTTCACAGCCATTTTTATTAAAAATAACATTGTTTCCATTTTTAATTAGCATACCTACAGATAATAGGTTCGTTGTCAATTCTGGCACGTACAATACATTGTTTACAACTATGTCAAATTTCTTGTTGTGTACCACTGTAGTAATGTTTACTTCTCCTGCACAATTTACTGTAACTTTATTTTTGTTTGCCACAGTTATTTCCTTTAAAACATGTTCTTCCCGAATGTTTTTTTAACCACTCTTTTCGTGCTGTTAGATGTACACTGCAACCTGAGTCAACATACCACTCTGTAGTGTTGAATTTGCCACTCAAAAATACTGCACTGAATGCATTAGTTGAACTTTCAGTATTCTGCTGCTTTTCACGTTCTTTCACTGGTTTATTGGGGCACTGATTCATGAAATGTCCTTGCTTTTTACATCTGTAACAAGTGACTCCGCTTCTGTCATTTTTTAGGTTATTCGGCGTGTTTTTGTACCTCGTGCTGCCATCTTTTGGTTTGTTTTTGTGGTAATTTGCTTTGAGAGCAAAAGCGCCACCTGACTTGCTTGTGTCGCCGTCTGTTGCCATATCTAGCAACTTCGACTTGATCGAGTCAGTGGTAATGTCGATTCCTGAATGTTCAATCGCCATTATCATTGGAGCAAAGCGTTCCGGTGTCTCCTGAAAGACATTTTGATAGTCCTTCGAGAATAAACACGTTTTCCAAAGCAAACGCCCAATCTGCGTAATTTTCACGGCCCAAAAGACGCGGTACACTACTTAAATAGTTCACTGCCATATCTTTCAACTAGCTATACGTTTTAAACTCACTAAACCAAATCCGTGTTACTTTACTCAACGTGGGTGTGGGCCCATAACCTGTTGAAAACTTTGATTCTATGAGGTGGAAAATAAAACAACTGTATGCTTGCAATGCTTTGAACGAACTAACTAAAGTTTCATTTTATTTACTCCGTCGGTAAAGTAGTACAAATACAAGATACATGATATATGAATTGAGGCAACCAACATGGCAATATTTCTATTTATTTTAACAATTCAGCGGTGCCAATACAGTAAAAATAAAAGGTTGTATTTTAATTAACAAATTACTACTTTATAACAAATAAAAGTACCATTAAACACTTAAAACAACATAAAAAGTAAAAAAGTAAAAACATAAATTGTTTATTTGTTGTTATAATTGCAAAATTATGGTTTAAAACTGTCATATTTTTGTGTTTCTCATGTTGGCAGTACGAAATTTGAATGTTAAGCACACGACTAAAAAATTTTTACTCCCGCTATTAGAGTGTGCGCGTATAGCTTGACCAATGCAAGAAACGTAAACTTTCTGCCGTGAAATCGGGGACGAAACAACGTATTTTGAGTCGAGGTAGTAAGAAATAGTATATTACACTACAAGGGCAGAAAGTGTGAGATTCCTGCACTGCGCGCCATGATGCCCGAGGCGAAGCCGAGGGCATCATGGCGCGCAGTGCAGGAATCTCACACTTTCTGCCCGTGTAGTGTATACTATTTTTCTTGCTACCCCGCAGAAAATACGGGAAAAAATTAAATGTATATAAAAAAACTTGTGACAAAATTAAAATCTGACGTTTAATTTAATTCTGACGTTTACATTTAAAATCAATCAAACTGTAGCGTTGTCATGGTAATTCAGCGGTGCCAATACAGTAAAAATAAAAGGTTGTATTTTAATTAACAAATTACTACTTTATAACAAATAAAAGTACCATTAAACACTTAAAACAACATAAAAAGTAAAAAAGTAAAAACATAAATTGTTTATTTGTTGTTATAATTGCAAAATTATGGTTTAAAACTGTCATATTTTTGTGTTTCTCATGTTGGCAGTACGAAATTTGAATGTTAAGCACACGACTAAAAAATTTTTACTCCCGCTATTAGAGTGTGCGCGTATAGCTTGACCAATGCAAGAAACGTAAACTTTCTGCCGTGAAATCGGGGACGAAACAACGTATTTTGAGTCGAGGTAGTAAGAAAACATATTTCATATAATTTGGGGGTTTTTATCAATTTTTATTTACTTATTCAAAACATTTTGTACTCAGGTAAATAGTTATAAGAGATCGTCATTTTACGACGAAGAGTTCTACTACTTGTTTACCTTACCACGCATCTTCGAACTATTGAACGAGGATACGATTTTATATAAATAAACTACAGCAACGACACATTTTCGATAGAAAGAATTCAAATGCTTTAAAGGGAAGGGGAAACATGAAATAATATAATCTAGTGCAGATATTTTACCGTAGCCAATAACCACACTATGGAATAATAGCATACTCTGTGAAGTGATATAAGGAAATCAAATGTCCCTATCTCACTATAGTGTCCCCATATAACAATATGTTTAAATGTTCTCACAAAATCAATGTCCAGCACAAGACAGCAGTATTATGAAAATATACAAACAATTCTGCACACAGAGTCTATAACAGTGTTGCCAGATTTAGGCCCTATTAATTATTAGGTTTATTTCTCCAGGCGCTTTCTGACTCTTAAAAAGATTATGTTCGTACACACACAACTATAGTCGTGTTTGTACGAACATATCTTTTTACGAGTCGGAAACCAAATACAGTACCATGATATTACCAAATTTAATAATAATAATATTAATAATAATAATAATAGTAATATAATTGTGAAAAGCTTTAGCCTGAGCACAAATGCAAAGAGTTAAAACAAATAAATACCTATCTTGTTAGTTAAATAAAAAGTTATACAAAAGGAAACAACAAAACAACGTTTATTTATATGTACCTATATTAATACAAAATATTAAAATTTAAGATAAATATAATTCAGTGTATATGATGAACGCGACAACATCAAGCTTGAGATTGGAACTCAGTGTATGCGCGATCCCAAGATATTAAACCCAAACAATGAAATAGTAATACAATAAAACTTATAACCAAAAAACACCAATATTAAAATAATTGGGACCCAATAAACTAGCAATGATAAACGACATAGACCAAGATGCAAATTAAATAATGATGTTAAAAATTAAAAGCAAAAATGAATTAAGAAAACCCAAAACAAGTTAGTTGTTTATCATCACTAGCCACCAAAAATTACCAAAAAAATTGTCTAGAAGTAATTTTGTTATTAATATTTTTTGGTCATTTTTATACTGAAAAAAACCCAACACAAAAATGTTATAACGATTACTTTTGCTTTTATTAACAAAAAAGAAAAATGCACAAAAACTCAAGAACTAAGTAAGGTTTATTTTACTCCTACCAAGTTACAAAATTTAAACATATTATAATAATTATTATTAGTAATTTAAATATGACTTCTATTGTAAAAAGTAACAGCTGCCAATAACTTTTTTGAAAACATAGGATGGCTGTCGACGACAGCCTGTCGTTTACCTTGAACCTGATCCATACCGCAAAATCAGAATGAACTGCTTCGCTAGCCTGTTCGCTATAAAAGCCCAAGCCCAAATTTGTTTTTTCGCAGAACTCTTGAACGTGAAAAAAGACTGCATGTATTTTTAGCGTTGTTTTAATTCCCAATTCATGAAATGAAGACTTAAACCTATTTATTTGTTCTTTATAATTTGGATCTAAGGTAATGCTAAAAGTCACATCGTTGAAAGTTTTAAGGCAAGTCATACGGCAGCAAATTTATTGGTAGATTTTCTTCCAAACAATCCAAATTTTTCAATAATTTTTTACATGAGTTTAAAAGACCCCCCAAGCATGGCCTCCCTTTGAACGTGACAAAGAGTTGTCCACTGATTGCATACCTCTGGAGCTGCTTTTAACATGAGGTGTATAAGATATTATCTTACATTAAATTACAGTTCCTAAAAAAATAACATAAAATAAAAAGGTACGCGTGATAAAAAGTCATTACCCAAGAGCAAATGCAGTTCAGGTGGCGGTATTACTAGGATCATGGGTTCCCTTAATTTTTGAGGAATGGGTTCATGGATGCAATTAAAAAATGCTTGGATTTCTTCGGATCACTTCCATTTTTAGTCCACACTAAAAAATGATCTCGAATGTTTGTGAAAGTACGTAGTTCTCCTTCGTTGTTTAAATTTTGCTTTTTTGCTACAGGGAAAAGCGGAGCTGTGCGACATAATGCCCATCATAATATTTGCCAATTTTAGATCTGTTGAAATACTGTAGGCGTAATTTTTTGCATTTCTTTTTTGCGATAAAACACAATGCACATAATGCGGCAAGAACGTATTTTTATTAAATCACTTTTGTTAAGACAATATTTGATGTCACCCAGCTCAAGCCAAAACAAAATGTGTCAATAACTGACGTATTTTTTAAATACATACAAATAGATACAATGACGACAATTGTAATTGTAATTTGTGAATGACGTTGACATTTTTATTACTAGTCAAAACCGTATTTTAAGCAGCAAATTTTGAAAACTTCTTTCACACGAGCGAGTCGATTTGTTAGACCTAGCCGTAGCTACGCGTAGGTGAGGTCCGCAAGTTGAGTGAGCGGCGAAAAAAGATTTTCTAACGCGTTTTTCACAATATTTTTTCAACAATTGCAAAATAAAGCAATCAAATAATTAGAAAAGCCTGCGCGCAAATGGACACGCTTCTAGAGTGTGAAAAACTTTTCCAGCATGCGTGTAAAAAATGTAATTTTTATATTTATTTGGACCAATTTTTTGATAATTTTTATTTTTTGGCGAACCGTGTAGCCTAAATTACAATTTATAAAAGTGTACATACCTATAATAGCAGAAAATCGGTTACAATCAGTGATTGTCAATCACAATAATTATACTTATATTATAATATAATTTCACAAACTTTTTAACAGGCGTCTCGTACGTATCACTGTGTAGATCTTTCTTCCCTTTCATCCTTTTTCTATATTTTAATCATCTCGACCACTTAAGCAAGCATCTCAGACATAAACAAATCCCCCTAATATTTCTACGTAAAATTTTAAAACTTAATAGGTTTTTAAAACATAAATTAACTTAAAACTAGAATATTATTTTTAGTAGATTATTTACATTTTTCTTGGTTAAAATAGCGCCAAATTTGAATTTAAAAGTTTATGTACAGGGTGATCCCCTATAATGTCGCCCCCTTTAACTTTTTTATTTTAAGTGTCCCAAAAAAATTAAAAGTGTGGTTATGTAGGTACCAAAAAATAATTTTTTTCTACGTATAAAGAAAATTGAAAAATTGATCAGTATACAGGGAAAAACAAAATACAGTGTGTATTAAATCGAATAGATACACTTAAATAAAACAAGTGCCAAACCCCGCCCACTGTGGTAGGGAGTGAATTTGTTTGCTTGCCGTTTCATTGTCGTATGATCTGTGCGCAGTGTTGCCAGCGTCAGTACGTTAGTACCGAATTCAGTACTTTCGAATTAAAAAAAGTACCTCGTTGATGGTTTTCGGTACTTTTCCAGTTTTAGATTTTTTTCCCTTTATTCAAATAAAAATTAAAGAAAAAATTAAAAGTTTAGGTTGGTGAGTTATTTTAGTATCCTGGTATTTTAAGTTTTAAACTGTTGGTAGCGCGCGTTGTCTACTTAGTGTTGACATAAGGTTTCGCCAAGAACCGCTCATAGGAATAATAGGAATTATTGAAGCCAAATACCTCAATCTTTGTTAAAAAAGAAAATTAATTATCGATAGGTAGACTATTTTTTAATTTTACCAACAATATTGTTTTTTTTTCAAAGTATAATAATAATTATCTATTTTGTTCTTTTGATGTTTATAGTTTATTTATGTGTATGTGTTTATTGATAAAGTACAAAATAAAATTACGTTCATATAAGTTTAATATTTATTTCTCAAAATTGGATGAAAACCCAAAGTCAGTACGTTATCTTTCAAATTCAATACGTTTTTATTATATACTGGCAACACTGTCTGTGCGTCAGTTTAAGAAGTGCACTGAGACTTTGCGTACGGCTTTGTAAGAATAAAAAAGTATTTTCTCAAATAAAATGGTTTTTACCCTTGAGGAAAAATACCAAATTATGGTATGGCATCACACTGGTAGATCGTATCGCCAAAATTTGGCCTATTTTAAAACATATTTTGAAATAAAGTTTGTATTTGGCAGCCAAATACAAACTTTATTTCAATATATGTTTCAAAATAGGCCTTTATCCAGTGTAGCTACAATCCGCGGCTGCCGCGCTGTTGCCATATGCTATTATTGTTTCCTAAAAGGGTTGTTTTTCTTATTTTTTAATATTAAAAGTAAGAAAATTAACTAAATCAAATTATTTTTGACATATTATTATTTTTTTTGTTATTTTTAAAGTTTCAAACAAATAAAATTGAACTATTTATTAAATAATTATAATCGTTCTCTTCTGATTTAAAACAACCTGGCAGCTATGGTTCGTAATTACGAATGGCTTGGTTTAAACCACGCCCAATTAAAGTTTGTTTTTTTTCTCTGATCAGAATATAATTTGTCATCCTTGTCTCCAGCCTTACTTGATTCTATACAGTCTGTATATGTATTTATTTTTCGATTCCTTGTAAGATTCTAAGCATATTTCATATACAGAGAAAGACAAACTATTTCAACTTATTATCTTAAAAATGATTTAAATATTTCAGAAACGGTTAAATTTAGGTATATGGTATGTTATATATTATGGTATGTTATATATTATGTATTATATTATTCTCTGTCTGAGTACGCCATTTTTACTTATTTAACAAGACATATTGACATATTATCGAATGCGAATATTTCAGAAACGGTTAAATGCATGCATATCAAATCATAACAAATCATGATTTGTTATATGAATTATGCTCAGAATTTTACAAGGAATCGAAAAATAAATTCATTGAAAAAAATAAACTTTTTGTTTTTCCCTGTATATTGATCAATTTTCCATTTTTTTATACGTAGAAAAAAAATTATTTTTAGCACCTACATAACCACACTTAAAATAAAAAAGTTAAAGGGGGGCGACATCATAGGGGATCTCCCTGTAACTACTACAGGACCCTTACAATACCTAATCAAAAAATGCCAATTGTTGCATCATGCAACTTGTATGATTTTTTTGGTTTGACGTTTCGGTTTTGTTTTAATTAAATCAAAGCCAAAGCATCAAACTATAATAATGATTAATAATTCAATTATTTAATTAGTAAAAAATTCAACACGAAGGGTTTAATTACATTTTAGGTAAAGATGTCTTTTCTTCTCGTAGAGTTTTTGGGTAATGAAGATGGAAAATTGGCGGTTGCCCATGAAGTTTTTTGTTTTTTGTTTTATGTTTAGTTTTTTTAATAAAAATAAACATAAAATAGGCAATCTACAGTCCATAAAATAATTAGGTCAAAATAGTTTAACAATTATTTATATAAAAAAATTAACATAATTTGTTTTCATGAGATTTGCAACAGCAACATTTCATCAGTTGAGGGTTAAACATATTGACGTGAATAAATATATACTGCCCTTAGAGAAAATAACAAAAAGTTTTTACTTAAATCAATGATTTTTGATTTTTCTTTAAATAAAAATCAGGTTTTGCCCAACTGCATATTATAATACTATAGTATAAAAAATCTTTTCAGATGATTTAGACAAAATAAATAAGAAATTAAAAGAATGTGAATAATAATAATAATAATAATAATAATAATAATAATAATAATAATAATAATAATAATAATAATATATTTATTTCATGTCATACTATTACAGATATTTTACACAAGTCAAAAAAGAATTTAAAAGTACATGATAAAAAACATACTGAGATAAAATATAAATAAAAGTTTGTAGATTAAATAGGTAACATATTAAACAATATTATAAAATACTTAAAATTACTTAAAATTAAAAATAACAGTTAACAATACTAAAAATCCATAAAGTCACGGAAAATGTCCTCAGTATTATAAAATGCATTAACACAAAGATAACTCTTAACAGATATTTTAAACGATTTAAAATCCAGTGCCCTTACGTAAATAGGTAAAGCATTGAAAAATTTTATACAATAATAATTTTAATTAGTGGAATTTTGTGATCTTTTGAGTCTTATATTTTTTAGATAAAGATTAGACTTATTTCTTGTTTCATAATTATGTTCGAGTGGATAATAGTTATTGATATTCTTCTTTATATAGATTAAACATTCGAGTATATACAAACTGGGAAAAGTTAACAAGTTTAATTGTATATAGGATCCTTTACAGTCATCACGATATCCTAAACCAGCTATAATCCTTATGGCTCGCCTTTGTAAACTAAAAATTCTTGTCTTAATGGTCGAGTGGCCCCATGAAAGGATACCATACCTTAATATTGATTCTATTAAAGAAAAATAGGCAATTCTAAGATTCAAGATTCAAGATTCAAGATTCAAATAACATTTACCGTCTTTTCCTTATTTAAACTTAATCGGTTCGAGTTAAACCAGTTTAAAGCCTCCGATTGCGTGCTCAGACTCTTTGACATTGCTAGTTCAAGGGATTTGTCATGAACTGCGAATGATGTGTCATCAGCAAATAAAGTTATGTTATCTGCATTTAATAGGTTATTATAAATATAAGGAAGAGTAAGGGTCCCAAAATTGAACCCTCCGGAACACCGTGATGCAGGGGCAAATTAGAAGAAAACTTATTTTTAAGAAGAACACATTGAGTTCTGTTTGTCAAATAAGAATTGATAAGTTTTTCACTTAAGGGGGAGAAATTATAGAAGTAAAGTTTTCGCACTAACAAATCATGGGACACGCAATCAAAGGCCTTGCTAAGGTCCAAAAACGTACCAACCATAAACTCTTCAAGTTCAAAGCATGTATTTACTTTATCGACAAAGGATATTATTGCATCCGACGTAGATAGTCCTTTGCGAAAGCCAACTGTTTTTCAGTTAAAAGATTATTCTCTACAAAATAGTTTGAAATCTGCTTAAAAATGAGTTTTTCGTAAATTTTTAAATAATAGGTAATAAGGATATTGGACGATAATTGCCCAATTCGTTTTTATTGCCTTTCTTAAAGACCGGTAAAAGTATAGCTTTTTTTAAAGATATTTCAAATATACCCGAATTGATAAAAGTATTAATTAACTTTGTTAATGGATAAAGAATTATTTCACGTACTGAACGAATAATCTCAATATTCAAATTATATATATCATTACTTTTACTTGATTTAAGTTCTTTAAAGATGTCATGAACCTCGTTGTAGGTGACTTCTTTAATAGTAAAATAATAGTTTAAATTTTTGATTAAATTTAACATAAAATTAATTGGATCAATTTTTGAAGGGTGTTATTTGGGGTATACTACAGAAAAAATTATTAAATTCGTCGGGCTCTATATTTGATGTACCTATTGTCTGTAGGACTATTTGTGTTATTATTGTTAAGTAACTTCCACATGGCTTTTGAGATATTTTTGGAGTTTAAAATATAGTTATCACTGGCTGATATTTTAGTTTGCTTTATTTTTTGTTATATTTCAATTTAAATTGTTTGAGTAGGAGACGAGTTTGTTCAGTAGGGTACATTTTGTAAGAGTCATTTATAAATCATAAAGTTTCACGCATTTTTTTTAAATTTTGGGGTAAACCAGGAGATTTTGTTTATTTTAGATTTTTTACCTTTTACAATTTTATTAGAAAATGCCAGATTTGCTTTGGATTCCAAAATTGATAGAAATAAAGTAAACTTTTTATCCAAACCATCATTAGAATCTATGAACGACCAGCCAATGAAACTAATTAACTCAAAAAATTCAATCTTACCTGGGCCTAATAGATTTTCAGAGTTAACATTTCAATTAAAATCAAATAGTATTCCGGAGTGATCAGAAATACTCGTATCAATAATCTTGGCATTGTTAAAATTCAATATATTTGTAAAAATATTGTCCAATGTGTTAGTACCCCTGGTGAGAGAATTGACTAGAGGGAACATGCTAAAGCTTTTAAATAGATCACATATGCACATTGAGCTTTTATCCTCAAATAAATTAAATTTTACATTAAAATCACCTACAACTATGACACTATTTACTCCATTAACTAATAACTTTAACATTTGTTCAATCTTATCCACAAAAATGTCGAAATTTTCAGATGGGCCTCTGTACACTGTTACTACAGCTAACAAGTCTAGGAAATAAAGTAGCGGCTAGTTCACAATCCTTTTCAGAGGATAAGTTGGTTATATTAATAATATTTTGATTAACCCAAGACGGATTAACTAATTGCATTACCCCACCATGTACTGCGACAAAAATACGAGGAGGTAATAAAATCGCTTATTTGATTTTTTTTTTATTCATCTTCACATAGCCAGTGTTCCGCAAGACAAATAATATCTGTGTTTAATTCATTCATTAATGCATCAAATATATTTTGTTTATTTCTAATGCTTTCGATGATTATAAAAATAATTTTAAAGGGATGTTATCATTCATAATCATACAGTTAGCATTAATCTTTGGTGCTGGGTTTACGAAAAAACGTATAATCTTTTACAATTACCCCTTGAGGCCACTTAGTCGAGTCAAAAAGTAAATTTTTGTATTTATGTTCAATACTCACTTTAAAAGAGCTATTTTTTCCTTTATTTTCCAGGGTATTTACTTGAAAAGACTGTTCTGGCCATGTTTCCTTTAAGTAATTGGATAATACATCATTTGTCACTTTACCTTTTATATGTCCAATATAAACATATGCATATTTTTCTACGCCTTGAATTGTACCATGGTTTTCATTGGACCCTTTAATTGAGTTTGATTTAATCTTAGGTTTATTTTTCTTCTTTACTTCTATGAAATCATCATTGATGTCAGTCATTTGAGTGTTATCCGGTATCACTGGTGATTTTGGGGGTTTTAGTTGTGAGGTCGAGGGTTTTTCTTTAGATAAACCTGGAATTTTTATATTGTTTTGATCCACTTTAGCTGCCCTCTCTTGGTCGGTAGATGATTCATTTGTTTTATTTATTTCTTCTACATTAACAATTGTCGATGCGATTAAGTTTTTTCCTTTCAATTGTTTTTCAAGCATATATTTACTTTTTCTTCCAACAATGTTTTATTTTCTATTGGAAGTGCATTCTTTTCTTCTAGTTCTTTAATTATTCTTTTTAAATGTGTGTTTTCGCAGCGTAAAATTTCGCTGCAGCTTTCGTTAGGTGTTAGTGCCAGAGGTGGTCCAGGAGTGGGAGACCAAAATAAGCAGGACCACTTACTTGGAACATCTTTTGAAAATTGTACACAATCTTCGGTTGTCAGGTTAGCACAATCTTTATAAAGATATATATGAAACCACTTCTTATCGCATTTTTTTTAATACACTTTCTGACTGCATAATACAAGGCAGCGGGTATCTAATAAAAGATTCCGAGGAAGATAATGAAGTTTTGCTCCCTCGTCCCCCCAAAATAGAAGAGGACATTAAATTCGGTTGTACCTCATTTGAAGACAACGAAATTAAAAATAATGATAATGAAGTGTTGGTACCTCGTCCCCCAAAAGTAAGTCAGTTCAAAAGGTGAACTTTAGAAGTGGGCATTAAATTAGGTTGTACTTCAATTGAAGACAACGAAATTGAAAATAATCCTGCAACGCCGACATCTTCACGGATTCAAATCCTGGAAGAATAAGTTATTTAATTCAAGTTTTG
Source organism: Brassicogethes aeneus (assembly GCA_921294245.1). NCBI lineage: Eukaryota > Metazoa > Arthropoda > Insecta > Coleoptera > Nitidulidae > Brassicogethes > Brassicogethes aeneus. Next base: position 11,118,244 of record OV121137.1, read on the forward strand.
TAATAATTAATTATTAATCCTTTTTGCCTAAATACGACTTTTTTAGGTTTCGACCAGTCTTCTGCTTTAGTAAGTAGACTACTTATTGGATAAACTGAAACTTGTTAAAATTGTTTTTGTAGAGCTCCTATTTGGCAAATTTGGGGGGGTAAAGATGTTACAAATAAAATTACTCGAGTCTTAAAATATCTTGTAGTGGATAAGGTGGCAAAAAACTGTTATGAAAAGATTATTTATTTTATTACTGCAAACATTGTGATAAACTTAAGTTTAACCCTAATTAGGGTTGAATTTTGTTTTCTTTTATTTATGAAATTAGTAATAATAATAATTTATGTAGGGGTTAAGTTTTATTTTTTCTTATTTGGATGTATTAATGATAATGACCAAAGAATAAAATATTTTTATTTCCTGTTTTGTTATTTCTATTTATTGTCTTTTTAATAAATTGTTTTTTACACTTCGTATTTATAATGTTCTGGTCTGTCGTCATTGGTATGAAATGGTTTAACATAATTGCTACTTTACGGTCTAAAGATACGCATATAAGAAAAGAAGATTGCCTGCTCACTGGCAATCGGCGCCTATAAGCGTCGTCGACACTATACAGTAAACAGTTATCGACGCTTATGAGTGCCGATTGCCAGTAAGCTGGCAATTTGCTTTCTTTATGTGCAAATTTTAACGTCATTGGACGTAACGGTCTGACGTCATTGGTACGTAACTGGTACGTCGGCGTCGGCTGTGTCATTTTACTGTCCCATGACGTGTTTAAGACGTCATTGTGCTACCTGGGATGCTATTGTAAAGAAACCGCCACTGGTTTACAGGCCCTGCTTAAAATGCCCCATAGAGACCCTGTTCAAACCGATAGATATTTGTATCGGAATGTATGGTGTTTCTAAAGGGTGTATCGGTATGTATAGGATCCATAGTTGGGATTTATGGTTGTTCTATAGGGATATCCACCCTTGATTTATTTGCTATTGGTTTCAATAGGGAAAATACACATAAATGTAGAAATTAGTTTTTCCCCTGTGGAACCCTATAGGTTTTAATAAAATTTTGACAAATGTTTTATGGTTGCTATATAGGGATATCCCTATATATCCTTCATTGAGTTATTTGCTATCGGTCTCAATAGGCAAAATGTAAATGTTATGGTGTGCCTATAGGTAATTTCCTATAAATTTTCTATCGGGCCATATCCGGAAAAAACCATGAATCCGGTAGCGCCCGATAGATTATTTTGTACAGGTCTCTATGGGGTATTTTAAGCAGGGGAGTGTTTATAATCGTAAAAATCCCTTATCACGTTTAAAGGGATTGTTTATATTGTATTTATTTTTTATTTCATTGGTAATTCCAATTTGACATTTGTAAGATGTCGTAAAATAAAATGACCTTTTATATGATCCCAACTATTTACATTTTTACTTAAAAGTTTTTTTTTGAAAAAAACATTGTTTAAACATTTATTTGTTAAAAAATAAACTTTCGAACGACATCTTGGTCGGTAGGTATGGGGGACTAAATAGTTTTAAAGAACTGCCTAACTGCCTGTCACTAAAAGGTTTAAATTTTTTTTATTTATACGCGTTAAAAACTTTTTAATATTTATCAGTGCAATTGTCACATTAATTTGTACCCGGAATGCCCTGGTAAATCGACCATAAAAAATATGATTCGAAAACAACGAACTTGGTGAATGGTGAAAAGAATTATAACCATTTTTATTTGGTGATAATTATGAGGTCCAAAAATCTATTTCTGGATTAATTTGGGGTACCTAATTAAATACTGCTCTTTAATTATCTTAAGTCAGAAATAATTGTACTTGAATATTTTTTATGTAACAACCGTTATTAAACAACGAGTTAAACAGTTTGTTTGTACTTCAGCCAAATTAAGTCGTTCTAATCGCGTATTTTTCTTAACTGTATATTAGTTGAGCCTTTCGAACTATTTGAGCCTCCATTTCGATAAAAGTACCGTTAGAAAGGTAATTTTGTCCTCTTTAAAAAATATATTAAAAATTTTAATTTAGGTATATTCAATTGTTTAAAAAAAATAAAATGGTACAAATTTAAATAATTAATTTTAATATCTGGATCTGTATAACGACATCTTAGCCAATCGAACAAAAAAATAATAAAATCTGAACAATCCTGTAAAACGTGATCAGCGATTTTCGAGAATTTGGCCACCCTGCCATTAAAATAAAAAAAAATTGTTAAACCAATTTTAAAATGTTTTAGCCTAATATAATGATAGGTAAACAAATTTTGATAAAAATCTAAAATAATCGCGCAGAAAATCACACTTTTCTGTTACGTTTAAATTGGAACGACCACTAGGTCTTTTAGAACCTTTTTAATAAACAAATAAGATAGAATTTAAAATTTTGCAATGGGCGTCAATTAAAACCGCTAGCGTCACCCACGCAATCACGGTCATCTCAGTACTTTCTTGGTACTGACCCCTCCATAGCGGGTACCACGGTATACCGCAGTGAAGTTTAACACAGTTCGTTAGTTCTAGCAAGTAGTTGAGCAGTACGCGTGTTTCCTGCTAGCTTTTGGTACTATTGTGTGCATTTTATGTGATCGTGGTTGCCTTTTAAATACATTTGGATTACACGGTTCGTCAAGGTAAACACATGACTTATCGCCTTTGTTATGCAAAATGCTCCTGTTAGATTTTCTTAAATTGCTTATTTGTCGATTAATTTATGTTTAAAATATAATAAACAACTTGTTATAAGCATTTTATCAGTTTAATAAATCAAGTTATAAAATTGCAAATGCAGGTTACTTTAGTTCAATCTCAAGTTGGACGCTCTTTGTTTACTCAGTTTGCATACGCAAAATTCCTACGTTTTCTTAAATGATGGAAAAATATATCAAATGTATAACAGTTGGTGATATTTAAGAAATTATTTTAATGCCATGACATTATTCATTATCCATTGTGGTTAACCTTGGTATCTTATTCTGAAAATGTAGTTTCAATTTTTTACAATATTTATTTTATTTTATAGATACCTACTATTTTTTAAGAACGCAATTTTTCAGAATTTTGTTTGTTTGCTTGTACATAGTACCTATGTACAAAATTTAAGAATGGAATGTTGTTTGAAAAGAATTTGATATTTGTAAAAAGCCAGACTAAAAACATTTAAGTATAAGAATAATTAATATTTGCACTTTTTAAATACCTTTGATAAACAAAAGTTATTGTAGGTAATTATTATACTAGTAAAGCAAAGGTAATATTAGAAACATATTTTTAGTTTTATAATATTGTATTTTTAGCCATAAATAATATCTTTAATAAAAAAGGTTTTTTTTACTGGAAAATAGAAAAGACTACAAGTACTATATAATCTATTAAAACTTTAAGTACCTACCGTTACATCTACCTAGGTGTTTAACGGCAAGAATACCAGGTCTCCACAGTAAATAAAATCAAAGGTAATAAAGGTGTTTCGCAAATTATTTATATTTATTGTAAGAAATAAGCTTCTGATAATTATTTTAATTATACAGGGTGTCCCGAAAATCGCCAACTAAACGTTAGTTACTAACTATACAATGCGAAGGGGAAGTACGTACTATTTCAGTCCAAATATAGTTTAGTACGCATAAAATTTAGTAGTACCTATTTACTTCAGCTACGCCGTTTAGTAGTTTTTCATTTTATAGCAATACAACAGTGTGATTTTTTTGAGTGCAAGGTTTTGTAATGTCAGTAACACTGCGTTAGGTACACGCTAATCTGACAATGCTGCACTGTCGTTACTAGAGCGCGCAGTGACAAAGAAAGAATATATGAACTGTCATTTTCATATAATTAATAATAACTATATTTGATCTACAATTAGGATTGAGCGTCAAACATGCTTCTTAATTCTTAAATTTTAACGAAAACTCATTTATTCGTGTTCAAAAATGTTATATTTTGCGGGCTCCTTATAGGTTTATAAAAAGACAATTATTTCAATAATAATTATTTCGATGACAGTTTGTAAAAACTATAGTATACTTTGATTAGGTATATGTAAAACAAAAACATGTAAAATAAGTGTATTGTCATTTATTTTTGTAAGAAACTGTAATACCTCTGCTAAATAAGCGTTTATTTATTTACTATACAAACTATTTTTGTAATAAGCCAAATACTGCCATGTGCGTAATATTGCCAGCCATATTAAAAATTTGTAAAGCAACCATGATGCATCATTTAGTGACACCGAACAGTTTAAATCTAATATCAAGATTTTGAATTTTGATTTAGTCACGTGTGGTGTGGGTAAATATTGGTAAATATTGGTGAAAATTTTAAAGGTTTTAAACCGAATACATTTATGATGTATAGGTATTGTAAATAGTAAAAAAATACATTTATTATCAATATTGCAATATAACATTGCCATGGAAAAAATATGATAAAGAAAAGGAAAAAAACATTCGACTCATAGTGTTGTTTCATATGAAGAAAAACCACCACACCAATAATGAATAAGATTTTTAAATGCATTGATTTGTCTTTTCGGACTTTTTTATAAGTTAGGTACTTATTTGAAGTTATTATTTTTAATTTTTAGTATCTTTTGATCAGGGGTTCCAAATGTTGCCAGGATTATGAAAATTAAAATTAAAATAAGCTATTTATTTAGTCATCATTGAAATAATTAATTGAAATAATCTATTTAGTTATCAAAAATTAAAACCAAAAAAGTAGGTACCTAAAAATATTATTTATTAAAAAGTTAAAGTTCCTAAAAATTATATTTTATAGATTAGTTAAATTTAATTTTTTTACAATTGTTTTAAAAATATGAAAAGGTAAATAGGTACATATAGCTGTGAATAAGGTACACAAATATTTAAAATAATTACAACTGTTTTAGAATATTAATATTTTAATTTTTTTTAAGGTGGTAATATTTGGCTAACCTACCATACATTTTTACCTATAAGTTGAAAACTATATTTATCGATTTCCCAACATTTAATATAAAAAAACAATTTAAATAGGAGAAAATGTTTGTTAACAATTAATTGTTATGGTAATTTGGGCATGTTTGCTTGTTTCCTGCTCTCTTAAAATTAATTAGTCAAAAATTACTATTAATATTCTAGTCAACAGCAATTTGTATCTTTCAATGTCTATATAAAATTGTCAACTGAATCCAAAACGGCGTCAAAACTTATAAAAGTATATTCTATAGAAAACTTTTTGAGATATAGTTAATTCCATATTATTTGGAAAACTGCTCTACTTTCATAAGTTTTGATGACGTTTTTGGATTCAGCGGACAATTTTACACAGGAATTTACCGGGATACAAATAAGTCATTTTTGACTAATTTATTTTAATTTTAGATGGTAGAATTGTTAAAAGATCCACAATGGGTTGTGATGTTTTGGTTTTTAGGTTCAGTTTTTTTTACATCGGTTTTCTAGGATTTTGTTGGATTATTTGCCTTTAAAATATGTGAACAATATTTTAAATTATATTTATGTAGGTATGTATCATGTGTATGTAAAAAATACCTCGTTAATTTTGTAATTTACTGTTTACAATGATTCTCAACAAGTTGTTTATATATTATAACAACTAATCTTAACAATCTAAAACTCCCCATATCAGAGCGTAAAAATGGCTGCGGATTATATCTTCTTTTAATACAAGGTGCAATAGAATGCGTAAAGGTACAAACCACAGAAATTTTCTGTGGTACAAACGCAATATATCTCTAAATATGTGGGTAGGACAAGCCATAGCAAGATTCCCAGAGCATGAACGCGCCGTTGCAACGCGTTGCCGCAATGTAGCCATGTTGCCTGGTTGTTAATATTTTAGTAGGCGTAATGGTATATTAATAATTATTTTATTATTTAGCAATTCTCTTAATGTATGAGGGCTTCTATATGATTGGGGCCCCCGGGCACCGCACCGAACTGCCCGGTCATATGTCCGCCCCTGTCTATATTATAATAAGCGAATAAGCGAATGGCTGCAGCCATTTTAGATGTCAATTTTGAATATTTTTTCCTTTAACTTGCAATTGCACATTTAATTGTTTAAAGCATATTTTTGATTTATAGTTATCATTTATTTGATCACACCAGTGGCAGCTTGTTTGACATGTGAAATGTTAAAATCAAAGGAAGGATTGTGTCAGGCTCAGCGACTCAACTCGTCTTTTAATTTGACTTTATTTACTTTTACGCGGTTTATAAATAGGCAAATTTTTAATTATAAACTTTTAGTGTGCGGCAATGCATAAAATTAGCATCTTAAAAAACTCTTTTGGTAGTTTTTTGGTTAAAAAAACTAAAAATTAAAGAATTAGGTCGGCTATACCCGATTTAAAAATTAAAAAACAAAGTGGAAGTGGACCAAAATCTCGCTGTCATTTGCATTTTTACATCAGGTCGTTAAACGAGCGTTAAAACAACCGCAAACGATAATTGATTTACGACGTCGGTCCAACGTCGGCAAAGGAAAATCAATTTCCGACGTCAATCCAACGTTGGACCGACGTTGGCAACCCATTATCGCATTTTTATATCGGGCCATTAAACGAGCGCTACGAGTAAAACATCGGCAACTGATAATCGATTTCCGACGTCGCGACGCGTCGCACACTAGGCTGAAAAACCCGATTCCAGTCAAAACTAATTTTAACAAAAACTACAAAAGATATTAACTTTGGACTACATATTAATGGATATAAGGGCTTTAACACTTGCAAAATTCACACTTATGTATAAATACATCCAGTGGCGGACATTTATTCGTTAAATTTCTTTATTCCGACCAAATTCCACTTGATGGTAATATGGATATATTATTATTATTTTACAAATAAATATACTTATTTAAAAAAAAATCAAAATGATTTTAATAAATTAAATCCAATATAAATTTTAAAAATAAATACAGTAGGTGTTATATTAAATAAAATCCCGGCACAAAATAAGTAGGTATTATTCTCTACTCTGGTTATAATTTTGCGTAAAAAATCGCCAATATCAATTAAACAAGAAAAAAAATGGTGTGACCTATGTGCTTTATTATTTTGCAACATTGTCTACTAGAGGATGATATATATAAAGTTTATATACAAAAGTTTATATACAAAAGTGCTCTTTTAGTTCCACCCTTACTTCCTAAGAAGTCCCAGAAGCCAATTGAATAGCTTGTGCGGGTTAGGGGTAGGAACGGACCGTGGGCTTAAAGTCCCCTCCGAAGGACTATTACACAATAGGACAAACACAAATAAACAGCCATACCCCTGGTGTGATTCGAACCCAGGACCTCCGGCAATTCAGCAGCACTAACCACTTCCTTGAAGTTTTTTCTATGTTTCAAAATTTTCTAGTAAAAAGTGACCACTGAAGTACTTTTGTCCAACGCCCGCGGCATAAGCAATACAACTCACCGCTGCTTACGCACGCTAGCTAACTATATACTGCAATACTTAGTTGGACGTGTGCGTCTGTGATGCCACAGCTGAATAAGGACGGTGCTATAGGTTTAAAGCGTGGTAACATATCATGCCATTCAGAGTGCCACTGTCTCCTATTGACGGTGGGCCGACATCGTATGCCACCAGCGGGCTGATATCGGCATACGACGAACAACGGCGGGCTATAGTCCGTCGGCCGCCTAATGGCCGATGTCTCCTATTGATGCCGGGCCGACGTCGTTTGTCACTGGCGGGCCGACGTCTTTAAGATCGCCATGCGGCCAATTTTTTGTGGGGTGGTTGTGTGGTGTCGAAGAAACGTTTGCATTTGCACCATCTACCAACATTCTGGAACTACCTTTTTAGATTTATTCGAGGCGCCCATTGGATCACACTGGTCAACACTAAAAATGTATATCTTCTATAGGGTAGGTATGTCCTTCCTAACACTTTTCTGGGATGTACCTACTGCAAGTTGTACTCTTTGTAAGCTTGTGTCGTACCTTTTTTTTTTGGAGGGGGATATCCGTCATGGACACCCAGCGCTGTTAGTCAATCGCACTGGGTAGTGCCGGACTCCTACCAGCTAAAACCCTCTCCTTTTCTTACCCTTTTCCTGTTTCATAGATTGGGTTGTAGAGGCGGGACCATCGCGCGATATTACTTTACCTCTACACCCCTGTCCTTTATTGTCTTAGCATCCTTTGCCTTTCTCTTTCCTTCTCCTCCTTGGTTTTTATTACAAGTTCGATCATTTTCACTATCCTTTCCCAGTTCTTTTCGGATTCCAGCATCTGATCAAGGATATTATCCGGATTGATGTGTCTGATATCTGATCTGGCTTCTTCCCATCTTTGGCACTCGAACAGCCTGTGTTCCGCAGTATCCGCCGCCCCGCAGTACCAGCATAGCTCGTTGTCGTCGATTTTAAACCTCGTAAGGTAGGTTTGGAAGCAACCGTGCCCCGTTACCATTTGCGTGATGTAGTAGTTCACCTCGCCGTGTTCTACTACACCACTTTGTAATGTCCTTAAGAACTCTTTTGGACCATGCCGACACCCCACTACTTAGCCTCCACCTTTCCTGCCATATCCCTAGTGTTTTTGTTCTTAGCTCCTTTCTGTCTATGTTTTTGTTCTTATTCACTTCAATTCTCTCTTGTACGAGAAGATCAATGGGGGGAACTCCTGCCAAAGCCATGATGGTGTCGGTCGCCGCCGTCCTTTAGGCCGAGCATATCCTCAGCACCATTCTGCGTTGGATCCTTATAAGTTTGTCCCTGTATTTCCTATATTTCAAGGCCTCGTGTCATACAGGAGCACCATACAGCATGATGGAAAGCACTACCCCATTTATTGTTCTTCTCTTGCTTGCTCTGGGCCCCCCATATTAGGCAGGATTTTGCTAAGAGATTGGGCGCTTTTTTCGGCTTTTTTAGGATCGATCCCTGTGGGACCCCGCATGAGGCTTTCATACTTTTCGTGCTTCCAATTTTAATATGTCTGTTGTTGAGGTAGTCGCTAATAATTTTAATTATGTATGGGGATATTTCTAGGTTTTGTAGGGTCCTTATTATTCCGGACCAGGATGCACTATTAAAGGCATTTTTAACGTCTAGGGTGATTAGCGCGCAGATTTGTCGGTGTTGGTATGCCTTTTCCCTTTCTTTGTGTACGATTTTTTGGACCCCGATAGTGCATCGATGGTCGATCTTCCCTCCCTGAACCCGAATTGCCTCTCGGACAAGCACTTCTTGTCTTCTATCTCTTTCTTGAGGCGAGCTAGGATGATATGTTCATATAGCTTTCCCCAGGTGTTTAATAGGCATATGGGCCTGTATTTGGTGGGTTCTTCTCACCCTTTCTTCTCCTTGGCTATCAAAACTAGCTTAGCCACTTTCCAAGTATCCGGGAATGATCCCTTTGCTCCCAGTGTGTTGAGCAGTTTCAACAAAGGTACTGGCAGCTCGTTAGCTACGATTTTTGTCACCTCAGCGGGAATGCCATCTAAACCAGTTGCTTTGCCTGGTTTTAGTTTTTTGCGGCGTTTCTTAGTTTCTCAATGTTGAAATCCACAAAGTTGCACCCCTCTACTTCCACGTATCTGTTTTGATTATCTGCTACCTCCGGGAATAAGCCCCTCGCAATGCTGGCCTGCTCTTCGTCTGCCAGATTCAGGGGGTGGAGGGTCCGAAGTTCTTTTGTCACGATCTTATACCCATCACCCCAGATGTCCATGTCTAGCTGTTCGATCAGTTCTTTCCAAGCATTTTTTTTTGACTTGGCTATTGCCCTTCTCAGGTCCTTTTTTGCCGTTTTATAGTCGGTCCAATCCGAGGGTTGGGACATGTAGTGCCTTCTATTGCTCCTTGTTAGGATCCTTTTGGCATTGCAGATTTTCCTGAGGTCTGCGATCTCCTGCGTCCACCAATACGCTGGACCCTTAGAGCCTCTGCCCTTTCCTCTCCTTCTGAAGGTCCTATCGCATGCCTCCTTAATGGCCTCGTCCCACTTTGCTGCGCCGGTAGTGTTCCGCTTAGCTACCGCCATTTTGAGTTTCCAGATAAACTCCTCGCGTTGCTCAAGTTTTATGTGCCATTCGGGGAGGGGAGGCCTTAGCTGTTTTGTTGTGGTGCTTTGTATTTGGTAGGCAATATATCTATGGTCACTTAGGCTTTCTTCCTCTAGGACCTCCCACTTGTTCACTTGCCTTACCAGGTTTTCTGAGCACGCTGTGACATCTATATACGATTGTTGCCGTCCTCTCGCAAAGGTGGGTGTATTGCCGGTGTTCAGGATATGCAGGTCTTCAGTCGCAAACCCTGGTGTCATCCAGTGGTGACCCCACAGAACAGATTTGGCATTGAAGTCTCCTGCAATCAGTGCCACTGTGTTGCGGTTCCTTAGTCTGTACGCGCGTTGTAGTGCGTTTATGTAATTATGGAATTCCTAGATCACAATGTTGGGGGAGATATAACATCCGAAAATTGCCATGTTGTCGATACGGATCCAAACGTACCCATTTCCTTTGCCAGTTTGAGCGCATTTTATTTCTTTATTGAGGCATTTGATAGCTACGTTTTTTAGGTTGTCGCAGGTCCAACCTCCTTCTTCAACCTTTTTTTTATTAGTCTCTGATACGATGATAATATCATATTTCTTTTCCATTGCGTTGTGGAGGAGGAGGTCCATTGCCTCTCTACCTCTATTCGTGTTACTTTGCAAAAATGTTATCTTGGGGCGGGAGTCTGCCCTCCCTTAATGCTTCTTGTCCTCTCCCTAGCTGCCTTTCTAGCCTCCCAGAGGGCCGTCCTGTAGTTTGGGCATTTGGAAGAGTCAGCTCTGTGGCCTTCCAAGTTGCACATTTGGCACTTCTCCTTGTTTGTACAGTCCTTTACGACATGACCTTCCTGTGCGCATTTTAGGCACGTTTTCTTTCTGTCCACTCTCGACTTTTCTTTGCACTCTTTGGATATGTGTCCCATCTTTTGTTTCTCTTTTTAGCGCTTCTTCAATTTCTTCTTCCGTTGTTCCTGGTGCCAGGTTATTTAGGAATAAATGGAGGACAGGTTGCCTCTCTTCCGTTTGTGCCACATCTGTCTCCTCTTCCATTATTTTTGCACTTAATTTAGAACAGGGTCCCTCCACTTTTTCTGTGATCGTTTATGTCTCCCTGTTTATTTGTTCTGATTTTTTCAACGTTTACCTGGTATGAGTCTATGTTAACTTGTTGTCGCATTTTTTTGAGTATTTCGTTATAATTTACGCTTGTGTCGTTGCGCTTAATTAGGATGCTCTTTTTTAGTTTTCTTTTTCTGCGTTCTCCATGCCTCTGTTATTTGATTAGGGTTTCTTTCCTCCTTGTCCCCTTCTTTAATATAGATAATGACCTGTGTCGTGCAGTCGTGAAATATTGCTTCCGTCATTTTTTTAAATCTGTCTAGTCCCATTTTTTCCGGCTTGTGTAGGGCGATGTTTTCTTCTTCTTCGCATTCAGTTTTGAGCATCACCAGTTTTCCGTAAATGTCTTCTTCATTATCATTATGTGTAATTTTGGCTACCTTTCGTTTGGTCGTTTGGCCGGCTTTTGCGGTTTTGATTTTGCTTTCCATTTCTAGGATGCCAAAATCCTCAATGATATCGACTAGCTCTGGAAATTTATTCCTAAATGATTTTTGGATTCCTTTTTCCATTTGCTTATCGTTAGGACTAATCTACACTACCTTCATTGCCTGATCTTTGGTTTCCAAGGGGTTACCTTCTTTGCAGGTCGTATTTGTAAAGACAGTGTCTGCTGGCTTTTTGTTCCCAATTCTGAAAGTTATTGCAGTCTTCGATGTCGTATACCTCAGGTTTCCTGTTCTCCGTACTTATTGCTTCAGTTGTCTGGGTTTGTGTTGCTATGTCATTTGTACTGTTGCCTACGGTTTGTTAGTCCACATCGTATGTTGGCTTGGGTACCGGGATATATTTATGGCTGTCTAGCCACTCCTTGATAGTTATCCTTTTCAGGTTTGCTGTTTTGCTGCTGAGTTTGACTATTAGCTCTTTCATCTCTGTTTTCGTGTTCTTGTTTTCGGCTGATATTTTTTCTAGTTTCCTGGAGAACAGTACTATGGCCTCAAGGGTTTCTATTAGCTCCCTAGCTATGGGGCACTTGTTCCTTTTGGTGGTTTGTACTTCAAAGGATTGTCTTCTCCTTTTGAGATCCTGAGGTTCGCTCCCTAATAAAACATTTCCCAGCAGATTTAGATCGCTGGGGCCTTTACTTGCCCTTCGTTTCTCCTCGTAGTCCTTTTTTAGGATAGAGGCATTGATTCCGTCATCCCACGTGAGATCTAGGGTACCGCATGACCCACTTCTGGGGCGGTCAAGTATTGTATTCCCCCTCGTGAAGAATCCAGTATATTTCGCCAACTCCACGGCCTGGTTTCCTACCGTGAGCGTACAGTTGCTGGCTGACGGTCGGTTGGGGCCTGTACTACCACCATCGTTCTGGGGTTCCGAGCCCCTGTTCCGTAAGCATTTTTCCTGTATCGGAGTCCATGCGTGGTTTTTCAAATGCTTTCCCTCCATTGCCTTTTATCCCTGCGGCCAGGTTCTTACAGTTGGTGGCTAACGATCGGGCGGGGCCTGCTTGCGCACCCGCGGCACCGACCGGAACTAGGGTGTCCCTCCCTTGCTCCGTAGACATTTCCTCGTAATACGACTTCATGCTTGGTTTGAATGGCGTCCTTCCATTGCTTTTTATACCTACGGCCAGGTGGTATGTACGGCCGCTCCTCTGGAGTCAGACGCCGACCCAGAAGCCGCCCGTCTCGGGTCAGACGCTTTGGGATTTGTGTGTGTTTTTTGGTCCGCGAGGGTACTTACGACCCCTGCCTCCCATATCTGGGAGGCTTTCCCCTATCCGCCACCCGGGGACGCACCACGATGGAGGAAACACACAAAACCCCACACGGGCCTTAAGTGCTCTACCAAGGTTCCTCGTCGGTTGACTCTCCAGATACAGAGAAATACCTACCTCGGGTTGCTTTTATTCAGTGAAGAAAGTAGTGTTTATAAGAATCAGTTAGGGTTGGTGGTCTAATTTAAAATGCAAAACTAACTTAAACCGGTTTATTTACCCAGGTAAAAATATGTACAAAATCATAGAATCATTGTATACATTATATACAGTATTTACAAAAGTATCGTAGACTGTGAACACAAAGGTTCTTTCATAGCCTTTAATCAGGACAGGCAAATGTCACAGGGCTTTTCACAGGCAACTGGCAGGCACGGGCATGCTTTTCAGTCCTACAGAGAGACAGAGCAGATTTGCATTTTGGACTCTAGGGGAAAAATACATATTGTTAGGTTATGTTTATGCATACAGGATTTACAGTTTAATTAACTCTGCTTATTAAAGTTTAATGTTATACGGCATAAAGCCCTGACATATTAGAAACAGGTTAACTTACTGATAATATTCCACTGAGAGTTCTCTGTGATTAAGTGTTGGTTTTCGGGATCACAATTGGTAACACCATTTGGAGTTGAGCCACCAGACGCGACTGATTGTCCATTGAAAAATGCAGCGGTTTCTGGTAGTCCAGCTCTTTCCTTGACGTCGGGTGGTTAGGAAAATCATCTCATAGATCTAATCGTAATGTGCAACGTTACAATCTCCAACAGTAATCGGGCATTATAATATATATGATCCAATTACTGTTGGAGCTTACAAATATATCTCACATTTCATGATAACGCTATTGTACGTATCTTAATAAAAATTTAATATTTGAATTCAGTGTACCTACTCAAACAAGCCGTACGCAAATGCAAATTTGGGAAGTAAGTACCTACAAGTAAATTATTTTCTTCATCAGTGAAATTTTTAATATTATATAAAAATATAATTTAAACATATTTTTATTTATAAATTTATATAATTCGATTTAAACACAAATTGTTGACTATTATTTTTATCCTGTATTAAACTGTATATGGGAACTATATATATACTATAATCGTAATATGTATTGTATTTGTACAGCTTTTATCCTTAACAACACAATACCTATCACTTAAATATATGTTTAGGGCCAAATAACTAACGCAAAATATAAACAGCGGAAGATGAGATCATATTTTAATTTAAAACGTATTTACCTATTGTTAAAAAAATAAAGTTTTACTAAATGTAAAAACACTAAATAAAACGGTGATTCCAAATTAAAAGTAACAACGTATTGCGCGATAATTTTAGAATTGTAATAAAATTTGTTTCTGACTTTACCTCAGGCCCAACCATAAAAAAAATGTTTGTGATTTTCAATTATTTTAATATTTATTATTATTTATATTTTATTCGAATGGAATTTGTAAGATGTCTATGTAAAAGTATTAAAAAGGCCTTAAAGATTCTAGAATATTAATAGTAAACTGTTTTAAATTTTAATTGATCTAGGTACCAAATTATTTAATTTCTTTTTCTTAAACAATGTTTAAACATTTATTTAAAAAAACAAATTATAGTCCAAAAATTTAAACTTCAATAGTATATTATGTATCAAGTTTGATACACGCCATTTTATACACGAATTTAATTTAGGCACGAGCGAGCTTGCAAGCGAGTGCTTAAGTTAATGAGTGTATAGAAAAGTTTATAAACGAGGTGCATACTATACTTTTTCTACGACAAATACTTATTATTATCTTAAAATGATTTAAATCAAAAATTAAAATTTGTATAGAGTGCCATCTATGAAACAACAGGGGAAACTGTCAAATATCACATTTTTACATTTTATAAACACAATTATAAAGGTTATAAATCAAAATGTATCTTGAAAATTGATGGATTTTCACAGTGAAAGTAAAGGAAATGTTTTATGAGGACTTTACAGTAGAGTCCGTGCCCGAATTTAAGTTATAGTTTACTGCCGGCGAAATTAAAAGGTCAGTACAATGTTCATATAAACTTTTCAAATATTGGCGTTGAGAAACTATTTAATATTTTTGTATTTTTGTATTGAGATAATAAAATAATTTTCACATTTAGTATTATTTTATAAGAAAGGCACTTTATTTTAACGATTGTATGACATTTGACAACTGTCAACTAACTTAAAACTAACTTTAGCCTGTGACTAAAAACCTGTTGCTAACTTCAGCCCTTGACTAAAGCGCCGTAAAGCCACAACTTGTCAATGTGCACATGTATTTAAAAGGTCACTTAGTGTCATGGAAAACATGTACGATAAAGGGCGTTTTAAAGGTGGGAGTAGAAAAAATATTTTTTGTAAAAAAGAGGACACTACAACCTTTCCAACGTCATTTTAGTTGTTGTGGGGGTCTAAACAGTTTTGAAGAAAAATTTGTTTTCAATAAATCGTGACACGGTTATAGTAAAGTTGCTTAGTGCTGTGGTAGTGCGTGCTACTAGATTGTGTGTACCTCGCGTTACCTGTTTTCAGAAACTTACAATTGTTGACAATTTCGTCGTAACTGCCTGTCACTAAAAGAGTCGCAATGATTCATCAAATAACTAAAAGATAAATTTTGGAAGTTAGAAAGATTTCATGCCATGTCCACAGAAAAAAATTAGCGAGATTAATGCTGGATTTATGCAGCACACATTAACATTAAGTTAACATTAAGCTAATTTAAGGTGGGTATTTTATGCAGCAAAATTAGTGGCAAATTAATTAATGCATGCTTAAGCATGCGTATAAGTTAAGCATGCGTATAAGTTAAGGTAATTTTGACATCTGACATTTTTGGCTTGTTTGAATTTTGTTTTTTCCCCGTTTTAGCATCTGTTAGTCAAAATAAATGAAAACTATAAACTGCACATCAAACAATAAACCAAAGAACACAATCATTAAACAAAAAATAAATCATCCAGTAGTAAATTTCATTTTATTTTCGGGTATGTTGGCATTACTGACACGGTTTATTTAAAAATTGCACCGCAACCTGCGCAAGACGAATAAAAATTAACATTATCATTAAAAGTTGGCCATCTGTTAAACTTAACTTAATTTGAAAGTTAATGTTAATGTGTTGCATAAAAGCTTCCAATGGATTACGTTCATTTAACTTCTTAATGATAATGTTAATATTAATGTTAATGTTAATGTTAATGTTAATTTGTGCTGCATAAATCCAGCATAAGTCATATCATGATATGCTAAAGAATGTGTAATGCTTATCTTCCACCAGAGTCATTTTTGGAATAAGCGTAACAAAATTAAGCTAAAAAAGTATTTGTCCACCATTTGGCAAAATTGCTGTCGATCAGTGATGTTTAAAAAAATACTGGGTTTAAAAGTAGGTTTCGTGTATTTCGGCCGTAGTTTTGGTATATTGCCTTTAAAAAGTGTATTTTAGAGTTTGATGTTACTTTATTTACCCAATTAGATACATATGTAAAATAAGAATTAAATAAAGAATTTAAAAAATTCTCATTAAATATTTTTCGTCGGAACTTAAAAAAGTTTAAAGACGTTTAAAAGTATGGTTAAAAACGTTGATATCAATTTTATTAGCAATAGTCCAATGTTGTTTGAAAGTGGGTTTTGTGTATTTCTGTCCTTTTTGGTTTATATAATATAGGTACACGACTTTCAAAAATATATTGCAGAGTTTACTTTTATAACTAATGTATTATGAAAATAAAAATTAAAAAACAAATCCACATTACAAATTTTTTGTTGGATCTTGAAAACTTAAAAGTATTATATACAATACATTTGTCCAAAGTTTCTAATTCAAGGTTTTAACTAAGTATTTCCCACTTAAAATTATGTATTCAAACGTTTCCATCGAACGTTTTAACTACGTATTTTCTACCAAAAATCATACATCCAAACAACGTTATAACGTATATATGCGTATAACAAATTATAATACAAATTTCCAACGTTGTCTGAATGTAGTTAAACAATATTTTCTTCCAGGGTTTACTTTACAGCAAAAGAGAAAACCTTATAAATTAAACTTCAGTTATTAACCATTAAAGCTTAACCTTTTTAGATTGGTTAATCAATAATT
This sequence comes from Brassicogethes aeneus, assembly GCA_921294245.1. Taxonomy (NCBI): domain Eukaryota; kingdom Metazoa; phylum Arthropoda; class Insecta; order Coleoptera; family Nitidulidae; genus Brassicogethes; species Brassicogethes aeneus. Next base: position 11,135,263 of record OV121137.1, read on the forward strand.
ATAATTATAAATAATAGTTAATAGTATATTAAAAACTACCCTAAACCTTCGCAAAAAATACTTATTTTGTGTTTGTTCTAGATTCAGCGTCTGATCATGGTACAACGATCATAAACGTTATTTCATCAAACTTTAAGGTAAGACCAACATTATTTTGCACACGGGCGGCACTCTGCTAGGGGCAGCATTTTAATACATAGTATTAATATTATTACTACAATTTATAATATACACATAATAGTAAATATAAATAACTTAATATATTATATTTATTTTATATTTTTAATATAAATAATAAGCGTGTATTTCTAATATGCGCTTTTCTAATTGATCGAAAAACAAGTTTGGTCTAAAAATATGTCTTTAATATTTTATTATTCAGTAGTTTAGAATTTGTACCTACTCAAATTCTACCTAGGTGGTTAAAAGGAAAACCCATCTATGAGGGGCCTCATATTTTATTTCGCACACCGGCAAAAAAGCTAGGGACGGCCCTGCCTATATGAAACTAACTTTTAAACATATGTATTCCCTTAATAATGTTTAAGGTCCTGTGGCCCAAATGTAAAAGGTACTTTTGTTATATGTAATATTTTTTTTTAATAAAATTATAAAATGTTACAAATAATAGCCTAATGATCTAAGAGTTTTTTCCGTATCCTTACTTTTTGATAGTAGTTCCTTATCAAAATATGAATGATAAGAAGTAAACTTTAAAATGTACAAAAACGTGTTTTTTTATTCAATTAACAGTTATGGCAATTTTTTATAGCATCAAGCAGACCCGTCCCTATCTTTTTCGGGGCCTGGGACAAATATTTAAGGCCCTTGCGTATTAACAGTTGTAGTTATTTCAAAAATTAAAACAAAACTTCATGCAAATTACAATTCACAAACGCAAAATAAGTATGTTTTCCAGAAGGATCTTTCGTGTGAAATGTCAACAATATTAAAAAGCAATTAGCAATACATTTTGTATGTATTTAATTCATCATCTGTGCAATAATGTGTAGACTATACTACTATATCCACTTAAATTTTATGTAATTGGATATATTTTAGGGTGTGTCATTTTTAGGCAACTTTTTTTTTCAACTAAAAAACAGGCTAAAAACTTTCAGGAAGGTAAAAAAAGAAACCTCTAAAAAATTGAGCACTTAATATTAACATTAAGTGGTGCCTGTTGAGCATTGTAAAAACGAACTGCAAAATTATTTTGGTAGCTCTACAAAAAAGTTTCAATATATTTTTTCATAGAGTGAGCCGTTCTGAAGGTATTCAAACTTAAAGTTGCCTTTAACATTTCGAATCGCGAGTCACTGTGAAATCCGAACGGTAATATACCGACTGAGCCGATATAATCTTTTATCAGAGTTATCGAATTTAGTTGAGGTAAAATTATAAAAAATAAAGAAAGATTAAAAATTTAATGCAATAACAAATTCATTGTTTTATTTAATCTATTATAATTATTGAACAAAGTTATTGAAACAAATAACTTTTTTTGATAGTAAATAAAATAAAATGGGAAAAAAATTGAGAGGTAGGTAAGTGTTATTTTCTTTCTATACGAAAATAATTATTTTTTCTTAAAATAATTTTTAAGACATAAAAAAAGTATTAGTTTAATAAAATAAAAGTAATAATTTCATACATTTGCAAGTTTGAATACCTTCAGAACGGCTTACTGTATGAAAAAATAAATAAGAACTTTTTTGTAGAGCGTTTAATTTCCTACCAAAATAATTTTTCAGTTCGTTTTTACAATGCTTAAATGTCAAGCTACAAAAATAAGAAAAAAATAATATTTTTTTCCATGTTATTTAAATGGAAAATGGAAAGTTAGGAACAGGCACCACTTAATGTTATTATTAAGAGCTCAAATTTTTAGAGGCTTCTTTTTCACCTTCCTGAGAGTTTTTAGCCTGTTTTTTAGTTGAAAAAAAAAAGTTGCTCAAAAATGACACCCTAATATATTTATTTTTATATTTTTATTTATATACTCTCTTAAAATGAATTATTAAAAAATTGACTAACTAAGGTATAGTACTTTTAGGTACCTGCACTCAAAACAACCCTGCATGTCTTTATTTATATTTACGGTCATTTTCGACTGTACGACTAATAAAACAAATTTTTAAAGAACATCAACAATTATTGATAAATGCTTAATATAATATTAATAAAAAATCATGCATTCTTGCAAGAAAGTTTTGTATTTTTTTTAACATTTTGTTAAAGTATTTATTCAATGTACAGGGTGTTTTCGTATAAATGAAACACCCCTCTAAAATCTTTATTTGAAGAGATATTAAAAAATCCAGCTTGCATGGTTATTTTATGACTTAAGTTCTTTATTCATGGCAACTATGATTTTTATAAAAATGCATGTGTTTATTATTAATGATGATTCGCGCTTTAAATTTACCACAATTTTCGGGTTAACTATTAACAAAACACTTAAGTAACACAAATATATGTATACAAACTATATATTTTTGAAACCATATTTAAATATTCATAAATATAGGTACACGGTGTTTCATTGAAAAAAACAATGTCAATGTTATTTTATTAAATTCACCGATGCTTTTTTGTTTTTAAATTTTTGTGAAAAAAATACCTTTTTAAACCATGCAAGCTAGAATTTAAATTTTTTTGATATCTCTTCTAATAAAGAATATTATGGCTGTCCCATTTGTAGAAAAACACCCTGTACATGTGCCAGAAGCAAAAATGACCGTAAATATAAATGTTGACCCGCGCGGTTGTTTTGAGTGCTATTTTGCAAATTTTTATTTGATTGTGTGAACATTTTAACACAATAAAGTAAAAATATTTATATCTACAGATGAAGCTCTAAAATTTCGTACATTTTATTAAAAAAAATTTAAGTCACAGTACTTACTTTGAATGTTAAAAATTGGCAATAAAAATAATTTTAATCTCTTAAAAATATCAATCCTGCAGGATTTTTAAGGGAAATAACCGTATCAGAGCCTCCCAGTTGATGTGTATTTACTTTTATGGTTACAATAAATTATAATAAGTATTTAATTCATCATCTATGCAATAATTTGTAGACTATAGACCTATATAAAGGTACTACTATATCCACTTAATTTTTATTTAATTGTATATCTATATTTATTTACATACATTTATTTATATTCTCTCTTAAAATGATTTAGATAAAAATGACTGTCATAGCGAAAAAGCAGACACTAATAATTCTCGTCAACAGCAATTTGTATTCCAGATATTTAGCAGTCAATTATAATCGACATATAGGGTAGGGTTGGAGAATGGCGACCACCTAAGCAAGATTGGTTATAAAATGGTTTGTGGGTAATATTTAATTTTCTAAATATACTTAAGTAATTGGGTAGATTATATAGTTCATATATATATTCAGTGGAATATATGCTAAAATGCACCTTGTTTTTGGTAAAAAAAATATAAACTACAACATGCATTTGGCCGTGATTTCCTATCTAACGGGGTAATAACGACCATCGTACCATCTTGATCAACAAGATTTAGGTTTATAAAATTTGTATTAAGGTAAGTACAAAGAAATTATAGTAAAAAAATGTATTAAAATTAAAAATAAAACAAGTTATTTGTCAGAATATTAAATAATAGGTATATAAGAATATTTTTATAAGTCTAAACGACGTCGCTTTACTTTGTTTTTGTTGTAGAAAAAGTCGCAGCAGTCTTCAGGAGATTCGAGTCATGTAGATTAGAATATAATAGATAACATTACTATCCCTACTTCTTTGCAATTCTCATAAATTTGTAACAAAATATGACTTCCATGGTTATCAAGTATGGGTAAGGCATTCTGGCGATGGTTTCACATGATGCACAAAATGTTTAAGCCAAATAAAAAAAAGATCTTCATTGCTCCAACCATTATTTAAAACATTGTAAATTGCTCCCAGAGGACCATCCTTTTGGGGGAGTGGTGACAATCTCTTCCTCGGATATATAAACATCGGTGGAACAGATGTGCCCGATGCACTTAGGCAGCAAAAGACGGTGACAGTCTTGTTTCTTTCTCCACTGGTTACATATATTACTCTTTTTTGACCTTTTTCAGCTAAAACAGTTTCAGGTTGTTGCACATTCGATATTCCAGTCTCATCGATATGAAATATATTGGTAGGTGAAAATATATACTTTTTCATAACATTTTCAAGGTTTTGGAAAAAAGTTCTATTTCTTCTCGATTGAAGGCCGTCACTCTATTTAAACTTGTGCCTTCTGACTCTCTCGGAGAATAATATAATTTGGGTCTGCAAAGGGAATACCGAATCTCCCGGCAGCTCTAAAAAAATTTCCATCTTTTTGAATGAACGCCAAAGCTGCTCCACCGACATTTTTCGGTCCTTCTTAAATAATTTATTGGCATCTGTAATGAAAACAATACAAAATATGGGGACCACTGTTCGTTATTTCTATATGGGGTAATCGCGATCACTAGTCGTTATTTCCCGACAAATTTGGTCGTGATTACTCGCTTTGACCCAAACATACAATTTTTAGGTTATAAATTAAAAAATAAAAGCCAAGCTGTTTTGGCAATATAGCTTTTGATGCTCATTAAATACACTTTCTGTGCATGATTTTAGAATTAATGACAGTATATTTTTTATCTATTCAGAGCTTAGATAATCTAGCATGCATGCTTAAATAATTACCGCTATTTACATTGTCATTTTTGGAAGATAATAAAGAAATCCACAATCACGTCTATTTAGATTAGGATGAGTCACATATGTCCAGATGGCGCTTCAACTATTATTTCGATATTTGTAGTATTAAAGTAAAAAATAAGGTGATCATCATTACCCCACTTTACCTATGTCAATGACATATATGTCAATGACAATGTAAAATTATTTGCTGAATCCAACAATGTCAAAAGTGATAAAAGTAGAATAGTTTTTAAGACAAAGCCATATAATATGGAATTGACTATATTTCAAAAACTACCCTATGGACAATACAATTCATTAATATTAGAAACAATAAAATGCCAGCATTCCATAGTTACGCATTTTATCTCAGCGGCAATATTTTTTATCATCTTGTTTACACGGTACTAAGGATTTTGACACTTTTTGATTTAACATTTGTTGTCATTTAAATTCTGTGTTTGATATATATATTATATATCAATAAAATAATGAATTATAAACTCTAAAAGATCGATGGGTTGGTGTAAACGATAATGAAATTAAGGTAAGTTTGAATAAATAAGGTTTATTAAAGTCTTTTTATATTTTAAAGCACATTTTAATTTTAAATGTTAATCTGACAAATTTTTTAATTCCTAAAATTCATTGTATTTTCTCACTAAATATAACTCGTGGTATGATTAATAATCGAAGATATTTACTCATTGAAACCGAAGCAGCACATTAAATCTGCAGCTCGGTTTCAATTCGAAAATATCATCGATGATAATCATACCACTTGTTATTGTATTATGGGTGAGTATATTTTCATAATTTTTGAAGGTGTTTTCGGATTCAGAGGACAATTTACTGTTATATGTCCGGGATATAAATTGCTGTGGACTACAGTTATGTTTTATCACCAGTCATTTTTGACTAATTCATTTTTAGGTACAGTTTTATATAATATATTTTATTTTAGAAACTACAAACTAAAAAAATGTCAATGTAAATAAACGGATTATCTAAAACCCTTGCCAGTAAAAATATCTTTATAATTTACAGGGTGATTCACCAATATAGCAAAAAACTTCTTAGTAACTAGTTGCTGGAAACGATTAGTTTCCGAAATGGTAACAGTGTTACCTACAACTTTTTTAATAATATTTGATTTTGCCTTTAGGATATATATCTGAAAAAGCCTTATTTCATTTTTTTTTAAACTTCGTGTGTTTGCTTATTAAAATAATGGTAAGCTTTTGAAGTAATTCGTTTTAGTTTATTTATTTCAATAGCGTCCCGGTGAATCTCAGCTGTTATTTTTAAGAGGAAATATGGCAGGCTACTGATTTTAATCTGTTTTCTTATTTGTATAAAACTATTAAAAATGTAACTTTTTCTCTCTTTACTCTTTTTCGCTTCTCGCTTCATTTTTAAGAAAAACAACTGAAGCAAATGAAAAATACACATGCTCACTTTCTTAAAATAAATTAGTCAAAAATGACTACTTGTCATAGCGAAAAAGCAGCCACTAATAACTGCAGTCCACATCCATTTGTATCCCGGAGATTTAATAGTAAATTCCTATGTAAAATTATCCGCTGAATCTGAAAAAAAAACTGTTGTACTTTTATAACTTTTGATGACATTTTCGGACAATTTAAATATATTTAAATTGTCCGAAAATGATGTGGACTGCAGTTATTAGTGGCTGCTTTTTCGCTATAGTAATTAGTAATTTTTGACTAGCTTATTTTAAGAGAGCAAAATGTATGGATTTTTTTAAATGTAAAATGAAAATTATACATTTTTATGATAAAATCAGTTTTTATCTTTATTATGAAAAATCAAATAGATTTTTATTTTTTTAACACTAGTTTCCGAAAACTAGATAAGTAATGGAATTTTTTTTTCTTACTTTTATGCAAGGAATCTCATTCAATTTTTTGCAATATTTTTTAATGTCCCTGTATAATATAAATTTTATAAAGGTGATTGACATTGTTAAGCTAAGAATACAAAAACATTTTCCACTGAATCAGTGGCACTGATAATTTAACGTTTTATAACGTCATTTCTCCTTAAAACAAATGTCAATCAAAAAATGTAAAATACTTATTCCAACAAAATAAATAGTATACTAACAAAATAAATAATTTACATTTCGCCGGTGAAAGTGCAAATTTGCCTTTTTAAAATATAAAATAAAATAATATATATATATATATATATATATATATATATATATATTGCTTATTTTATTTTGATAAATCCAAATATTCTAGTTTTTATTTACATAATATGCGCGCTTGGTATTTTTAAATAGGTATTAAATAACTATTATTCTCAGGTGAAATCGAAAGTAGAAACACCAAACGGGAATGAGGTCATTAAAGTCTCTTAACTTTCTTTTTCAGGCATAAGGTTGATTATCGCGTATATATTTAAGGTATTATACATGCATGATTTATTATATAATTTTGTTAAATATTTGCATTTTCAATTTACCTTAGGGTTTATATACAATTTTTTGTGTTTTTTTAATTTAGTATTTATTGCTATAAATTTAGTTTGAATGATTATACTAAACAATGAAGAAAATTGGGGAAAGCTTCGGTATTTTAGGAGTAAGCGCTTTTGTGTTTAGTATTGATTCCTTACTCTCCTGACTCTTACGTTTAAACTTAATTTTGGAAATCATTACTAATATGACAAAAAGCTCACTAATTTAAACACAAAAGCGCTCACTTCTAAAATATAAATATATATAAATATATCCCCAATTTACTTGATTGTTTAGTAATCATTCCTAAATTTAGCCCAAAAGCCCAAAAACATGAAAAGATGTTATATCGCACTGCTATTTCAAACGCGTCCAGACTTGCTATATGTTATGTGCTCAGTGCTGTGCAGTGTTTCCTTTGAGTGAAGTGGAAAAAAAAATTTTCGCTATGGAATGGAGTGTGGAACAAAGTGCAAACTAATTGAATTATACAGACAACATGCCGAACTATTGGATACTGTATCCCGGATACACATATCCCTTTCTACAAAATAAACAAAAAAAAACTTGACGCTTGCAAGCAAATTGAAGAGGCTCTTAATTTGGGAAAAGACGAAGTCAAAAAGAAAATAAGATGGTTAATCAGAGGAAGCAAAAAAAAACTAAATCAAGAACAGGTGCAGATGAAATGTACCAATCCAAATGGTTTTCGTTTAAAATGTTAACGTTTCTACAGGACAGAAACAAACCAAGAGAAACAATAGAAGCAGGCATTGAAAGGGTAATTATATTTTAAAAGTGAAATCTGATTTTTAAAGATTGATTATCAAGCAAAATTACGCACGCCGGTGCTGCAAGTAGTTGGTTTTCTGCATCCATCTTGACTCAACTAAGTGTGGACGCGAGAATGTTTATAACAAAAGTTGCATAGCAGACTTATATGGGATATTCTTATAATAGGAGCAATCTTGAGTATAAGAAATTAAAAAAAAAAACAGTTACAGAAAATTTTGAAAAACTACTGTTTTATAAGAAATGAATAAAGTTTATGAAATGATGAGTCTGTTGAGCTCAATTTTTAATTTTGGGGCTTTTTCAAAAATCCATATCCACGCCAATGACTAAGAGGCACGCTAATGACAGTTTTCATTGAATAATGATACAAAATATATTTTTAATATTTAATATTTATTTATAAGTAAACATTGGTTACAAAAAAAATTAATGAATTAAGCATATTTTATCAATTTCCTCGAAGTTTGGTACTTTAAAAAATCTATTTGAAATTGGCTTTGGTGGCAAATCATGTTTACATAATATACCAGCTTCTGTAAAGATTTGTCGATCAGTTGATCCAGGCCAATAAAAATATTTACCACTTCTTGCCATAAAGGTAATAGTTATGTTTTCTCCATTTATATCCTCAATTATTGTAAATTGCAGCTACCCATTGTAAATGTAATGCTACTTGCCGGTTTATGTAGATATTAAACCTGCAGGTTCATGAACAGGAGATGGCACTAAAACCCGGTTTTTCAAAAGTGGACTTACGTCTTTTGCGAATTAGGGTAACGATATTAAATTTTATCCGAAATCGCATTTAATAATTATAAATTATTTACCTTTTTAAACAGTAGACACCTTCTGCATTAAAATTTGAATCGAATGTCATTTGAATGTAGTGTCCATGGTATACTGTTTGTTGCGATGGTTATGACAAAGATAATATATTATCTTATATTATATTATATATTATTATATTATATTATTATATTATATATTATCTTTGGGTTATGATATATTTGCCCGCCGCGGCGATTTTTTAATTTAATTCATAAAATTAACTTATTATTATTTTTTTAAACATTTTATGAAAGGTTCCCATTGATCTCCGCGAAGGTGCTTTTTTTAAAATATTATTTAGTTGCTGCTAAGGAGCAGTAATGGTTTGCATACAATGCTCGTATTAAATCGATACTCAAGTTCTACTTTACTGCCGATTTCTTTTACTTTACTGTCGATTGTTGATTACTTTACTGCCGATTTTAGATAAAAAATATCTTATTATCATTATTCGTACAAAATATCATTGGCGTGGATAGTCCGTCATTAGCGTGGACAAAAAAGTCCACGCCAATGATGCAAGTAAATATCCACGCCAATGACTAAATTAAGGTTAAGGTTCTTTGGACAGCAAATCGATTAATGAATTTAATTTAAATTATGCATACCTTTTGTAGTTCTCACTGCTCATTAATTATTGTCAATATTTTTCTAATTGCTTTTAGATAAACAAAATTGTCACTAGCACTCCAATGATGCACATTAAACATACGCCCATGAAACACATAACAACTTTACACTTCATAGTTCACTGTGCAACTGTTCGCGTTTGGCGCCAAATCAAGTAAATAGCGTATGCCAAAATGTTTATAATAACGGTCGCTTACTGGAAAATTTAAAGTAAGCGGGAATTTTAAATACGTATCATTATAATCCACGCTAATGATGTCAAACTCAGGGACACATTTAAGAAATGTTTTTTTTTCAATTCAATTTTATTTTTTTGTCTCAATCCTACTTAACATATCTTAAAAAGTGTTGTCTATAATATACTAATGCTAGAGTATTTATGGGCAGTTTCTTAATTTGCAAAAAAAAAAATATTCTGGTGAAAGGATATCCAGGGACATCCACGCTAATGACAATTTATGTAATTAAAGGGAAAATGTATCGAATTGGTTTTATTTTATTATTAAGTTAATAGGTGTATGAATAGGGTCAATAAACCCCTAAATAAATATAAAATAAAAAATGGTGAACATGCACTTGACTGAGCATGGCAAGTCAGGGACATAAAATTTCCCCTATTGTAAGATTGACCCATATAGCAATGTTACTCAGTCTGGACCCGGCTTTAGACAGATGACAGTGACAGTTGGATGCATATTTATGAAAGCGTATCATTTTATGCTATTGCGACAGTGTGCTTTTAATATTAGTGTTTTGTGAAAATTGTGACCGTATAATGCTATTTTATGTGTTAATTAATAGTGTAATTGTATTAGTCCGGCATCTCTCCTATTAAATTTCAGTAGTAAAAATTGCTAAGCTGAGATGATTATTACTTTATTCTAAACATTCTCAGCGGCAAATATCAGCAATAGCGATAGTTTCCCAAGCAACTGTCAACAACATTAGGAAAAAAGTAATTATGAATGAGCCATTTAATTCACAACGTATTAGGAAATGTGGTCGAAAAGGTTAACAACACCAAGAGACGAAAAAAAATATATAGACATTTGCCTGAAAAACCGTCTTTTATGAGTGGTTGAGGTACTGGGCGCCTGTATATTGTGAAAGGAACCATGCGGTAAGACCAGTACATTCGAGTTTTGAAAACAAGATTGTTGCCCCAAGTTGGTGAGTGGTTCCCAAATAATAAGGAATGTGTCTTTATGCAAGATTCGGCACCCAGCTATAAGGCAATAAGCTTTACCATGCATGGCCAGGAAAATCACCAGATGCCAATCCCATAGAAAATGTATGGGAATTGTTAAAGCGTGGAATTGCATCTGAAACAATAACTAATAAACATAAACTAATTAAGAATAGTATATTCTGTAACAACTTAGTTACTCAAAAGTATCTTAGTTACTTAAAAGTATCTTAGATACTTTTTAAAGTATCTTGTAAGTAAAGATACTTTTAACTCAAAGTATCTAGTTACCAGAGGTAACTAAGATATTTTGTTTAAAGTATCTTAGAAAAGTACTTTTCAGAAGTAACTTCCCCAGCTCTGCCCGCAAACATGTTATCATTGTTAATAATAAACTTTAAATTATCTTTAACGCTAACAAATTAAATTTATCCGGGTTACTTTAAATTATAATTTAATAATTTTTAAATGGCTACAAATTATAAATAAAAATATATTATTTAAATTCTAAACAACTTTTATCATGCCTGGGCTAAAAACAAGTCACGACACATCGCAGTGTTCCTTTGGAAATAAATATAATATTCAGATTCTAATACAAAAGAGCATTAATGATGCGTCGACAAAGTCTGGTAACATAGGTCGACTTAATAAAAAATAGTCACTTCTGTTGTAGCAATGATGGTTTAAAAAATTTAATATGTATCGACGCAGAAATGATATTTGGGGACTTTTTCTGTTTCGAAAGGGTAGTAAATGACGAAAAAACATTTTTCTAAAGGTATACAAGTGATGGTGAGGTATTTTTACTAAAAATAAAAAAATTAATGTATTCAAAAATTTATTTAAAAAAATACAAAGCAGCTACTTACATGCAAGTAATACAATAAAAATATTAAAATTAAATATATATTAAATTTGTTGTTCCCTTTAAAAAATAAAAAAAACATATCCATCTACCTAAAAATCGCATAAAAGTGTCGGTTTCAAGGGTAAATTTTTCCGAGATGTGAAAACTGAATGTTTTTATGGCTAAAGTTATTCTAGATGTCGTAAAGTTTAATAAAACGTGGGTCGGATGCTGTTGCGAGGTGTTGCATATATTTAAAAATGCAAATGTTTGTTTAAAAAGACGAGAAAAATTTAATATTCTTAGTTAGATGAAGATAGTACTCGATATGAATAAATAAAGTTTATAACACACAACATAAAATGTTGCTTAAAATATTGTACATACTTGATTGCCTATATCCATATCAACTTTTTCCACCAAAATCACTTTTAACATAAGATACAACACGGCAAAAATTTGCTACAGCGAAACGGATTCTCTAAAATTATCAATCGGTTAAATACCACAGAGGACGAGAACAACAAACTAACTTCGAAGGCCTTCCTACCCTACGTCAAAAGGACAACCGAGAAAGGACAACCGACAAAGTTCTCAAAAAACATAACAACATGACCGCCCCAAGAAAGATTGGTAAAATACTTCCAAACGCCAAACCAAAAATAGAGTTGGAGGCACAACTGGTGTACGAAATTCCTTGTAAGAATTGTGACGGAAGCTATGTGGAACAGACCAATAGACGTGTCAACGTTCGACGCGAAGAACATCGTAACGCAGTCTTGAAACAGGAAAAAACATCTTTCTTAGCTGAACACGCCCAAACAACTTCCCATGAAATTGACTTAAAAAAAACAAGGGTCTTGGCTAGCATCGAACACAGGACCAAAAGTACCATCCAGCAGCAATTTTGAAAACTCATGGTGTTTATAAAAATAATTGTCAGCGTTTGATGTTATTTAAATTTTATTTATTTATTCCACTGACGTCTCGGGGGCATTTTGGCTGTTATTTTTAAAAAGTAATATAAAACTCCACTGCTTTTAATTTATTTTGATATTTTTTTTATATAAAATAATTGAAAATAAAACATTTTTTTTAGTTTTTTTTTTACCGTTTTTCGCATCTCGCAACAAATTTTTCTTCACACAGTAAGAGAAAAATACAAACATCACAAAATTTATTGGTAGCGTGAACACGGGTGGCTTTAGCTCACTTTCAAACTTAAGCTTAAAATTTTTGTGGTTTTAACAATCATAAACATTCAATATTGTTTACCAAAATTTGAGTCTTGAGTTGATCTTTCATAATAACTATGTTGGGTCAGAATTTCTCAAACGGGCCACCTGAATTAGGTCAAAATTAGTTTTTGATTGTAGATACATTTTTTCGATAGTATTTTACATCACTAACACAAATCCTAAAGGATTTTGTAAAAAAAAAAATTTCAATTGACATATTCATGATATTAAAAGTAAAAGTTTTTAGTAATTAAAAAATAAAAAAAAATCATTATGGCTAAACTAATTATCCGATTCCAACGATTTAACTAGCGTTGGAATCTTGTTTTGACATAGATTCTTTGTTATTTTTTTCAATTGTACAATTTTCATTTAGGTCGATTTTTTTTTGTTTTTTTTATAACAAATTCGGAAATAATTGGCTTCTGCGCCAGCTATCGACTCGAAAAAAAAAAACACATATACTCCAATCATTTTTCGAAATTATGCTGCTGAGAAAAAAAATGGCCCGCAGGTTCCAGACCACCGTAAGACGTCGCGTCACAAGCGCGTACAGCGTACACGGTTCGGAGCGTGAGCTGACACCGCGCGCGGCCACAAAAGGACGAATAACTTTTTGTCAACCTGCGGGCCATTTTTTTTCTCAGCAGCATAATTTCGAGAAATGATTGGAGTATATGTGTTTTTTTTCTCGAGTCGATAGCTGGCGCAGAAGGCAATTATTTCCGAATTTGGTATAAAAAAAACAAAAAAAAATCGACCTAAATGAAAATAGGACAATTGAAAAAAATAACAAAGAATCTATGTCAAAACAAGATTCCAACGCTAGTTATATCGTTGGAATCGGATAATTAGTTCAGCCATAATGAATTTTTTTATTTTTTAATTATTAAAAACTTTGACTTTTAATATCATGAATATGTCAATTGAAAATTTTTTTTTTACAAAATCCTTTAGGATTTGTGTTAGTGATGTAAAATACTATCAAAAAAATGTATCTACAAACAAAAACTAATTTTGACCTAATTCAGGTGGCCCGTTTGAGAAATTCTGACCCTGTTATAATATTACGTATTGCTGAGTTTCAAAAATTAAAAATTAAAAAATGGGTGTGCAAAGTTACCCCCTGGTTGCGGGAAACTTTGTCTCAAAGTGTATTTTCCGTATAAAATTAATTCAATATTTTATTTTATTTTTATTCGACACATGTTCGCAGCGACATATAGCGATTACCGATAAAAAAAATAAAAAATCGAACTGTAGTTAACCAAGGGTCATCATTCCAACGGATTGCGCCTAAAGCCGGGTCGCTGGGTGCTTTGCGCAGGCTTATGTTCTGCGATCTGTGACCTGCGACAATTGTAGACCGGGCTTAATATAGAAATTGTAACGCGTGTATTTCTAAGAGTTCTGCACTGATGCAATATAAACAATTTTAAAGTGTAATAAATCCCATTTGTTTCTTTAAAACACTGATTTTACTGTAATATAAACACAATAGAATCGCTCAATTAACAGACCAACAAATTATAAATGTTAATTTTATCGAGCGCGACAAGATTTTTCAAAAAAAGTCACCCGCGGCGTGCAAAGCCACCTGTGTTTAGGGTATTTAAAATTACCTATAAAATAAAAATAAAACAGTTGGTAGTATTATTATTGTTTTTGTTGGGGTTTTTCAGATATTAGGAAAAATCTGATGTTTTTATTTAAAAAAAAATAATAGCACAGATAGCGAATCTCGGAAACAAAGAGTTTGAAATTTTTTTCTTATTCTTACTTTTTGCAATATTTTAAAGCATATTATAATAATAATAATATAATAAATTAGGTAAATAAATAAATTAGGTAAATAAATAAATTATATAAAATGTCCTTCGAAATTAACAAAAACTCCCCTAATACGTTAATATATTTCTTAAAGTTAAATACATTGAATACAAAAATGTAAAAAGTTATTTAAAAAAAAATTCTTTTTAAGTCTATTTATATTTATTTGTATTAACATGTCCTTTTACTAAATTAGCTCACAAATCTTTAATCCGGTCCTGTAATCAAATTTGCAACATGTTCACGTATGCATTTATTCTTGTATAAACCTACACAAAGCTGCCCACTGTCCAATGTCGCAAGCCAAGGATAACAACTGTTACTTTCGTTTAGACTATTTTATATCTGAACTCCACTAATTGACTCCTAAAATTTATTTTTCCACTCGCCAAATACAAAATCAAAAATTAATAATAATTATCTTTGTTGTATAAAATTTTGAAGCGAAAGTAAATTAAGTATCTATTATTAAAATTAGAATGTTCTAATTGTTTGTGTTAAGTAATAGGATTTTTTAATTAACCTTGTATATGTATCCAGTTTTTAATAACTTTGGTTTCTTAATTTTCTACAGAACGATTGAAGTACCTAATGGAATGTTGTAGTGACTAATTTATTAAAATTACAAAAACATACGGTGAAGATGAAATACATAAATTAACATAGGTATACATGCATACATACATAAGTGATTCATTACCTTACTTACATTTGAGTCACATAATATTAATAATAAATTATGTTCCAGGAAAATGTGTATTAAATAAAAGGATTATATTTTAAAGAATATAAAGTATAAGATATTATTTTCAAAATCAGGTGGTTCTCATGATTGGTTTTTATTACTATAACACTTAGTAATCGAGAGTTAAAAGTAAAATTTCTTATTAATTCTAAACTTAATCGGAAAAGTTTTCCGAGAGTATATTTTTCATATATTAAATATAAATTTTATAGAAACCCACAATATGCTTTTGTATACTCCTAACAAGGATAAAAACGCGTTGGCATTCGTAATCGTGAAAATGTCTTGTAGAGGACAATTTTATAAAAAAAAACATTATCTATACAAAATTTAAACCGATTTTAATACTAGTTTTTGCAATTTAAATAATAACTTTACCAGTGGCATATTGCCTATTTTCCACTTTTTCAAAGTTTTTTACGTGCTTAATACGAATCCAACCTCGGAATGTTTGAGTTAATGTTACATCAAGAAGTCATTTTTCTTTACCAAACTCGTTGCCTACGGCATTTGCTTTTAATATACAATATATTTTTTTAAATTCCTTTTCTGTTTTCTAAAAATATATTTTTTTAAATTCCTTTTCTGTTTTCTAAAAAAAATAAGCAATCTGTACTGTGTTTATCAATGTTTTGTAGGAAAAAATCTGGGTGACATACGAATGAATCATAATAATGTATAAGGTGACCAACCGTCCTGGTTTTCCCAGGACAGGTTCTGGTTTTTGATAATGTGTCCTGGTTTTAATTGTGTACTGGTTTTGTCCTGGTTTTGCAGATTTGGTCCTGGTTTATACTATTTTTTTTAATTATTGATGTTATAAGCACATCTTTTTTTCAAATAATAAACATTGAATAAAATGTTGTTTATTTTTTGAAAGGGCGAGGAGGGGCATGTTGTGTCCTGTTTTTTCATTTTAGAAAGTTTTCACCTTAATTATGTATCAAGTTTTATAAACGCCATTTCAGTTACGTTTTATTAGTCATGAGCGAAGCTTGCGAGCGAGTGTTTAATAAAAACGAGAGAAATTTATAAAACGAATTGCATACTATACTTTATCTACGACGAACAGAAAAAAGAATTTAAAGAAAATTTTAATTAATAAATATTTAACATTTGACGAATTTAAACTCACTTTTTCGCAATTTATAATAAAGAGTCATTCTTTATGAAATCAACAAATGGGGTGTGCCGCATGATTTTTAATTTTAATAAAAAAATTAAGGATAATCTTTGAGGTACCAGAAATGCTAAACCACCATTATTTTTTTTATAGTCAGTACCCATCCAAAGTCAAAAATTGGGTGAATTTCATACTTGTACATAATGGGCTCTAGCTTTTTATTTAGAATAGGTATTGAAATGCTTTATTCTTTGTTTTATGGGGTAGTAAATGGGCATTTCATATTACAAAATAAAACTAATTTGAAACAATTAGGAACAAAATGGCGATCAGAAATTTATACTCTTTGTTCCCAGTTGCACATTAACCCTTTTGTTCTTGAATTATATCTTCTAAAAAAAATAAAAAATAATTGTGAAAATTGATCATTTTTTTAAATATTTAACTTTGACCCACAAATAAACGATATGGGGGAATAAAAAATAAATACAATTTGGAGTGTCCGACCGATGGTTTGGCTTCGGCTAAAATTGAGCCAAAGGTTCAGACTGCCCATAAATTCCCAAATTTCATAGTAGGAAGCTTCCTACTTATTTAAAAAAAATCAGTCACCCTCGGCCGAAGGTTTTAAAATATCAGAACATCGGCTTCGGCTGAAAAACACCTTCAATCGGACACAAACAATTAACCTATAGCGCCAGCGCGCTGGCGTTGCAGCGGCCGGTGCCAAAAGTGGTTAAAGGACTCCTTTAAAAGGAGCACCGATAGATGTACCTTTAAATGTAGGGTTCGACTCGCGATCGAATTCTGATCAACTTTTTTTTTTGTTACCTGAGAGTCTGTGAAACGGCTTTTCTCGAACTCCGGTGGCTCGAAAACCGATACCTATTATTATTATTTTTAATGTTTTACCCAAAATGGTTAAAAAGCTGATTAAAATCTATTCGTCAAAAAAAAGTCAAATATTTTCTTATTCTTCTCGATTTATTTTAGAAAAATGTTTACTACTAGGAATTATAAATCGGACAATATGTGACCTGGCATCAGTGATGTAATGTATCGAGATACATGTATCTAGATACATTTTATGTACCTAGATACGTATCGAGATACTTAAGAAAATCGGGATCTACTTTAGTATCTAGATCCTTTTGAAAGTATCTAGATCCTTAGATACAAGATACATTTTATTTTACCCAACCTGATTGCAACTCCACACCGTGTGGGCCACACGGAAAATGAACATCTAATGGATATATTCTATGGATATGCAGGATATATACCTACATTGGATATTTTTGATATCTCCCGTGAGAGATGAACAATACGAAAACCGTAGTGCTGTGTATAGACTCCCGTACCCTAATCTATAAACTGAACTACTATTTTCGTATTGTTCATCTTTTACGGGAGGAAGGAAAGAAGGAAGGAAGGCAATCTATAAATCCGGCTTAACGCTTTTTCCCACCCTCTATGGATTTACAGGAAAAAGCATCTGGCAACACTGTACCGAACCCAGAGACCTAACGATAATTTTGAATTTGTACTACAAATTTTGTAGTAAGCTTTCATATGGCGCGTAAATATAAAAGTTATTTCCGTTTTTCATGGATATTTCGTCAATTTTATCAAAACAGTTTTATTTTATAGTTAACACGCTTGTTTATAAGCTCCAAAAAAATTTTTTTGTCATTTAATTTTTAAGTTTTTTTAACATAGTATCTGGAAGTAACTTAGATACTTTTTGAATGTATCTGTATCTGTACCCAGATACTTTTATGAAAATGTATCGGTATCTGTACCCAGATACATCTACCAGAGAGTATCTGTATCGGTACCTAGATAGTGGTTCCCAAATAATAAGGAATGTGTCTTTATGCACGATTCGGCATCCAGCTATAAGGCAATAAGCTTTACCATGCATGGCCAGGAAAATCACCAGATGCCAATCCCATAGAAAGCGTGGAATTGCATCTGAAACGATAACTAATAAACATAAACTAATTAAGAATAGTATATTCTGTAACAACTTAGTTACTCAAAAGTATCTTAGTTACTCAAAAGTGTCTTAGATACTTTCATATAGAATGATAGTATATGAAAGTATCTAAGATACTTTTGATACTATTAGTATCTTATATACTTTTGGATAGTATCTTAGATACTTTTTAAAGTATCTTGTAAGTAAAGATACTTTTAACTAAAAGTATCTAGTTACCAGAGGTAACTAAGATATTTTGTTTAAAGTATCTTAGAAAAGTACTTTTCAGAAGTAACTTTCCCAGCTCTGCCCGCAAACATGTTATCATTGTTAATAATAAACTTTAAATTATCTTTAACGCTAACAAATTAAATTTATCCGGGTTACTTTAAATTATAATTTAATAATTTTTAAATGGCAACATATTATAAATAAAAATATATTGTTTAAATTCTAAACAACTTTTATCATGCCTGGGCTAAAAACAAGTCACGACACATCGCAGTGTTCCTTTGGAAATAAATATAATATTCAGATTCTAATACAAAAGAGCATTAATGATGCGTCGACAAAGTCTGGTAACATAGGTCGACTTAAAAAAAATAGTCACTTCTGTTGTAGCAATGATGGTTTAAAAAATTTAATATGTATCGACGCAGAAATGATATTTGGGGACTTTTTCTGTTTCGAAAGGGTAGTAAATGACGAAAAAACATTTTTCTAAAGGTATACAAGTGATGGTGAGGTATTTTTACTAAAAATAAAAAAATTAATGTATTCAAAAATTTATTTAAAAAAATACAAAGCAGCTACTTACATGCAAGAAATACAATAAAAATATTAAAATTAAATATATATTAAATTTGTTGTTCCCTTTAAAAAATAAAAAAAACATATCCATCTACCTAAAAATTGCATAAAAGTGTCGGTTTCAAGGGTAAATTTTTCCGGGATGTGAAAACTGAATGTTTTTATGGCTAAAGTTATTCTAGATGTCGTAAAGTTTAATAAAACGTGGGTCGGATGCTGTTGCGAGGTGTTGCATATATTTAAAAATGCAAATGTTTGTTTAAAAAGACGAGAAAAATTTAATATTCTTAGTTAGATGAACTTTATTTATTCATATCGAGTACTATACTCGATATGAATAAATAAAGTTTATAACACACAACATAAAATGTTGCTTAAAATATTGTACATACTTGATTGCCTATATCCATATCAACTTTTTCCACCAAAATCACTTTTAACATAAGATCGAATTCTGATCAACTTTTTTTTTTGTTACCTGAGAGTCTGTGAAACGGCTTTTCTCGAACTCCGGTGGCTCGAAAACCGATACCTATTATTATTATTTTTAATGTTTTACCCAAAATGGTTAAAAAGCTGATTAAAATCTATTCGTCAAAAAAAAGTCAAATATTTTCTTATTCTTCTCGATTTATTTTAGAAAAATGTTTACTACTAGGAATTATAAATCGGACAATATGTGACCTGGCATCAGTGATGTAATGTATCGAGATACATGTATCTAGATACATTTTATGTACCTAGATACGTATCGAGATACTTAAGAAAATCGGGATCTACTTTAGTATCTAGATCCTTTTGAAAGTATCTAGATCCTTAGATACAAGATACATTTTATTTTACCCAACCTGATTGCAACTCCACACCGTGTGGGCCACACGGAAAATGAACATCTAATGGATATATTCTATGGATATGCAGGATATATACCTACATTGGATATTTTTGATATCTCCCGTGAGAGATGAACAATACGAAAACCGTAGTGCTGTGTATAGACTCCCGTACCCTAATCTATAAACTGAACTACTATTTTCGTATTGTTCATCTTTTACGGGAGGAAGGAAAGAAGGAAGGAAGGCAATCTATAAATCCGGCTTAACGCTTTTTCCCACCCCCTATGGATTTACAGGAAAAAGCATCTGGCAACACTGTACCGAACCCAGAGACCTAACGATAATTTTGAATTTGTACTACAAATTTTGTAGTAAGCTTTCATATGGCGCGTAAATATAAAATTTATTTCCGTTTTTCATGGATATTTCGTCAATTTTATCAAAACAGTTTTATTTTATAGTTAACACGCTTGTTTATAAGCTCCAAAAAAATTTTTTTGTCATTTAATTTTTAAGTTTTTTTAACATAGTATCTGGAAGTAACTTAGATACTTTTTGAATGTATCTGTATCTGTACCCAGATACTTTTATGAAAATGTATCGGTATCTGTACCCAGATACATCTACCAGAGAGTATCTGTATCGGTACCTAGATACTGAAAAAAATGTATCGGTTACATCACTGCCTGGCATTATATTACATTTTTTTGAGTCTGTGAAAATTTCTGAAGGAGCACGTCAAAATTATTTAAAAAAAAAGTTTAATTTCTGGTTGTTTAATGCATATTTGGGTTTAATAATATAATAATCACAGACCATTACTAAAATTTATAATCGTAATGAAAAAGTATTTGCAACTGGATGTATAAATTTGTGAAATGTTTTATACGCCCATGCATTGTATTTTGTTAAGCTCACTGATGCCTACCACTACTATATTTGGGTGCAGTCATTGTCCTTTTTAGATTTTTGAACTTAGTGTAGGCATTCTTTTGAAAGAGTTAAACAAATTATATTAAATATATTTTAAAATTAATCAAGGACTAAAAATATTAATAAATTAGATTGTAAAATATTTTTATTGAAATAAATAAAAAGAATTGACAAATTTTAAAATAAGCAAGGGCCAAAAATATCAATAATAGAATAAATTATTTTTTAATTTTTGAAGTTAGTGTAAGCATTGTTTTGAAATAGTTTAAAAGAAATTATATTAAATTTATAAATATAAATTTTATTGTATGTATGTATTAAATATATATTTTTTTCAGATGTCTCAGTTCCTATATTTATTATTGACCTTCGGCCTATGTAGTTTGGTTTCCTCCCAATCAAATTATGCCGACCAAGCCAACAACATTGAATATGTTGGAGAAGGACTACCCGACCAAGCTACCCTAGATGGAAAAGTCACTAAATTGGATGACCTTAGTCCTGTTATTTTTTTAAACCGCACCAAAGCGGTCCTGAACTGTGCTGCAGGATCCATGCAGATTGACCTTAAATTTAACGACAAATTTTATGGAATTGCTTATGCTGACTTCGATAGAAATTCTGCTTGTCAGGTGTATGGTAATGGCGGACTCAACTACAAGCTAGAACTCCCCTTGAAAGGATGTGGAACAAAACAAGTAAGTTACTTTTAAAGCATACCGATATTTATTTAAACAATATTATGTTTAATATGAAAAAGTTAATCGGGGTGTTGTTATATATATATTAGAATATGTCATATTTAATACTAGATACTAGGGGTATTTTATTGAAACTTAATACCATTTATATATATTTTTAATAATAGTATTTACATTAAAACTACATTAACATTTAATACTAGATACTAGTATTTTATTGAAACTTAATACCATTTTTATATATTTTAAATAATAGTATTTACATTAAAACCCCGATTATTATTAAAATGTATTGCAATAATTAATAAAAACATATTTTTTAAGGAGCCTCAACGTGTTTTTACAAATAATATAGTTGTAAGGTTTCACCCAAGTTTTGAAATTGATGGGGATGAAATTATTACTATAGTTTGCCGATATCCCCCACCTGTAGCACCTTTACCTATAGCTCCTTTACCTATGTAAGTTATCATTTATGCCATATTTTAAAGTACTTATTTCCAATTTAATATTTCAGTCGAGAAGATATTGCACCAGTGGCTGCTTTGGCACCTCCATTAAAAGGATTCCAAATATTATTGATAATTTGTGGTATTTTGTTCTTATCGTTACTTCTTCTTGGACTTGGTTGTTCGTACTACTGCCTTCGAAAACGAAATGTTACTATTATTAGACATCCATTTTCATCCATTGGTACAGGCTCGGAAATCACCAAACTATCTGGAAGTTCACTTGGTAAAATTCCACATTTATATAATATTTATTTGAATTATACATATAATTATTTTAGGTAACCTTTCTATGTTTGGGGAAGTTAAAATTCCGAGAGCACACGCACCTCTTGTTTTAGCTGGAAGCAGTTCTGGTAGTGAGGGACCGCTAATAAGTGATACCCTTCCCTCGGACTATCCTTCCGAATCTCATTCAGAAATAGAGGATGTTGATACTAGATCTTTACCTGTCTCTTCTGCTGGCAGTTTTGAAAATAAGGCGTATGTCCAGGATACCAGCAGTTTTTACAGTGAAGGATACGGCCACTCTCAAGAACAACAAGTTCAAAATGCAGTTGCTATTCCCGCAATGGTATCTAGACTTCCTTTAGCTGTCAAGGATCAACCTAAATTTGACGTTCAAGTACGTGTTAAGAAAGCTCCTCCATCTCCACCCAGTCTCACACTTTCAGATTCTGAAAGTTCCTTGGCAAGGAGTGAAAGAAATCTTTCAACTATTATTGAACAGCGAGAGGAAAGTGTGCGAACTATGGAATCACCACTGCCAGTCGAACGAACTCAATTTACCTACGTTCCTGAATTGCACCCTCCTCCCAAACACATTCAATTGGCACCAACTTATAACAGAATTTTAAGAAGACAGCAAGAATTGCATGAAGAACCTAGGTCTATTGTTTCCTTGAATACTGAAATGACCGACACCCATTCAGTCACTGAAATAATGGAAGATAATCGTCCCAAATTCCTTGCCTCCACTCCACCACCGCCACCCCCAATTATTCCTAGACAAGATTACGTGATGGAAATGGAACAACCAGAATCATTAGAGCCACCAATAGCTGTAGTTCACAAACCAGATATAACCTCGCATGTGGTCGATGATGTCTTCTTAAGAACCATTACTGAAAAGAAGACCATCGAGGACATTGAACGCCATAAAAGATTGGTTACCGAATATCATACTCGTCAAAAACAGTTGGAAGATCAAAAATGGGACGTAACAATCAAAAATTACCCGGCAGATATGCCAGAACCACCAGAATGGGAAAACTTTTCGGATATATCTTCAGCTTCGGGTATGACCTTAACACCTAAACTTGAAAGAAATGTGATGAGCATTCCTCCCCCTAATTCAATCGATGATAATAAACTGCCATTAAATTCACCAGAATTGGTTGGAAGTATTCGTCAGCAACCATCTAGACAAGTTACCTCAACCAGTCAAATTCATTCAAGAGAGGAAACCTTCTTGTCTACATTTAATATACCAATTGATAATCCTGAGGTTCCTAATTGGAACGTTCTAATTAGAGTTTTGCAACCTGAACCAGAGGAAGGTCCAGTTATCGAAAGCGCTGAAACGTTTAACTCCCAACTGACAATGACTGATAAAATGAAGTGGCGTCAAATTATCACCACTGAGTCGACCCTTCGTACTATGCTAACAGAAGCAACTGTTCGCGAAGATTTTGAAAGAATAAGTCATGATACAAGATATGAGAAGCTTTTTGAACCACCCAAATGGGATGTAATTATTCGAATTTTAACACCAGTTGATAAGTTTAAAAATCGTTATAAAAAGAAATCAGATTGGGATACGAGAAGTCGTCGAAGTAGCTTGCCAACTTTATATGAGTACGACTCTGATGGAGGTAGTTCCGTTAGAACATATCCCAGAGAACCGATGGTATTACCATCCATTCCTCTTAGATCTAGAAAAACATCCAAGTCAAGCTATAGAAGCGAAGCTGACTTACGCTCTATGTCAGAAACAATCGTCGACTTTGCTAGGCCCGACCACGCTGACAGTCAATCAGAATCTTCTAGCTATTATCCAGGCCCTGGAAGATATTACGACGATTTAGAACCTGACCAGCATTACCATGGTTTAGCAAGATCTCTAAGTCAACCCAGCCTGGCTAGATCTGCTAGTGAATTTACAGAAAGATGGGTAGCCCCTTCAAGATACGATACGGCTAGTGAATTTACATCGCCAGAGGGAACTCCGAAATCCCAAAGAAGCACAAAAATTCAGCCCGTACGTATGCAGAGAGCCGGCACAACCGAAACGAGTTCGGTTTGGCAGGCTTCTTCTTCTGCCAGAATGGTTCAAGGACCACGACAATCGACCCAAGCCGTTATCACTCAGGAGATGAGGAGTCAAGCTACAAATTTTGCTGGAAAAAAAAATGATAATTGGTTCGGGGAAAACGACAGCGAATCTAGTTATAAATAAATATTCCTATTAATTTCTAAAACAATAATAATCGCTAACTAGGTACTGCCCAATTTTAGTTTTTCGTTCGTTTTTACCACTGAGGTGCAGCGCAAACAAAAACCTTATATAAGCTGTAAATTAATTATATTTAACTGGTAGCTACTGCCCTTATTTGTTACAAGAAATTAAAGCTTATTTGAGAGGTTTCTATAGTAACAAAGCAATTTATTTTAGTAACTAAAATGCTGTGATAATAAAGATTTACAATTTTATTGGATTACGGATTATTTTGATAAAAAGGGCTTACCCGATTTTTCACCTTTCCACTATATACGTGGGGAATTGCAGAATTGGGTATTATTTTCAATTTGCTTTATTTTCTTTTTGGTGACGGTATTACGGTCTTATTAGTACCTCCTTACATTTGTTCTTTAACATATTTTATTATTTTTATATTTTGTTCAATTTTACATTTAATTAATAAAGACTAGCTTTTACTAATATTAAATTTGTATTATTTACCTCTTCAAAATATCAGTAATAAAATTAATATAATTACCATTTGGTTTCTTGAGTAAGTTAATCCATACAATTTGATAATTGTAAAACTTTTAAACTATTACCCTTTTGTTTATCTTTATTTTATAATGTTTTGAGATTTCTACACCCTGTACCGTGGATAGGTGTTGGCAATATTATTAGCTTTTGTGGGGGATTTTTGACCGCCTCCTCCTTCCTTGTCACAAAGGATCAGGTCACAAATTCAAAACACTAAGGGCCAGTTTTTCAATAGGCTAGTTAAATCCAGAGTTGAATAACTCTGGCTTATCTCTGACTTAAGTCAACTCCGAGTTTAGGTCGCGTTTGGGTTTTTCAATTACAATTATAGTGAGGATTTATCAACTCTAGGTTTGTATAAAATTTGTAAGGTTGGTAATGCGTTGTCATGATAACGGCTGCACGCCAACGTCATTTTTGACTCTGTCACGAGTGATCATTATTATAAAATTAATAAATTTATTGATTACAATTTTAAGATTACGGTGAGTTTATTTTTTGATTTAGTGGAAAATGTGCTGCAATTTATTATATTTATTTAAAGGCAGTGATGTGTAATACTGAACCGCCCAAAAAAAAGGCTCGATCTACAACTTTTTCTTCGTCTGAAGAGATGGAACTGATAAACATTATAGGTAAATATGCCTACGTTATCGAATGCAAGCAAAGTGGGAAAATTAAATGGACTGACAAAAAATCTGTATGGGAAAAAATTGGAAAGGAATTTAATTGCACAAGCGGGGAAACGTTTAGGTCGGTGGAGACCTTGAAAGCCAAGTACAAAAATTTAAAGAAAGACACCAAAAAGAAGTGTGCTGACAATAAAATGGAGATAACAAAAACGGGCGGAGGATTCGCAGATATAAAAATACTTACCCCGGTGGAAGTTAAGGTGACGGAGCTATTAGGAGGAGCAGCTGTTGAAGGATTAAATAATAATTTTGACAGTGACGCAGTGATAATCGAAGAAGTAGAACAGCGAGAAGAAGCATATGGAAAAGCTGACGTGGAAGAATATATTTTAGCCGCAGAGGAAGTCGAAGGCTCTATTGGTACTGAGAAGAACCAACCTTCGTCCTCTCAAAATGTTTTACAACTATCCCAGCCGAATGCTGCTATGCAGGAAACCGAGCCTAATGACGACAACAACATGCAGTTGAAGTGGTCATCATATTCGCCAGCTATGCTAAAAAGTAAAATGCATAAAAAATTAGGAAATAGCAAGAAAGCCATGGGTACTACCCAGCCGTTGACGGGGCGCAAACCTGTACGGCTGAACGAACAGCTAATTCAAGAAAAAATTGGTTTTGTTAAACTGCAAAAAGAAAATTGTTTGCAGGAGCATGCATTGAAAATGAAAGTGTTGCGGCTTGATTATAAAATTAAAAAAAATCAATTACAGATGCTACAAAAGCAGACTGTACGTCTTCGACGACGACCGAAACGTGTTTAGGTTTTCGACAGAACTCGGTTATGGTTTCAGTTGGCGGATTATCGGATATCAAAGTTTATTTGTTCCTAGTTTCAAGTTTATTTTCTTGTTTTCAGTTTATTTGTTCTTTTAGTTGCAAATTTATTTTTTCTAGTCGTAAGTTTATTTGTTCCTACTTTTATTACCAAAGTACCTGGGCAATTAGACAAAGATTTAGTTTAGGTTGGCTGTTTATTTACAGAAAATAAAGTTTTGTTATCTCTTATTCGAATTATTGTGTTTTACTTCACTTACAAACGAGCGAAATAATTGTATATTAAATTATGTCGCGTGATATTTTCTGCCCCCCCTCGGTTTACAGCTACTGCCACATCGTCGTTTGGGGGATTGTTATTAACCATCTCTATTGCGGCGGCTTCCATCTCATTTACCACTGGAATGCGGTCGTTTTCGTTACATGCTATATTATGTAGCACCGCAGTACTAACAATAACAGCCAAGATTGTGTTCATTTTGAGACGCAAACCTAATGCTAAACCTGGAAACCGCCGTTTCCAAACTCCATATGATCTTTCTACAACATTCCGCGTTCGAATTTGAGATTCGTTATACAGGTTTTCTGGCTCATTTCTTGTCTGTCGTAATGGGGTTAACATGTATGATTTAACGCCATACCCACTGTCAGCAACAAGTACAGAATCTCCCAAACGCCCTTGTTCAAAAGAACGTTTAACAGAGCAGCTTCGGAAAATATGAGCATCATGCGTAGATCCTGGCCATCTTGCAACAATATCTGATATTTTCAGATCGGGATCCGCGATTGTCTGCACGTTTATAGAAAAAATTTGTTTCCTATTTCTAAAAATTTCTCCATTTAGTCCGCCTGGAGATTGAATCTTTACATGACTACAGTCAATAGCTCCTATGCACCGCGGAAATGAAGCAAGGTTGAAAAACTTTTGCTTCATTTCGCTAATTTCGTCTTCTGTGTGCGGCATTTTGATGTACGTGGGACGCAACGCAGCTAAAGCACTCCGAGTTAGGGTCGCGTTCGGGTTTTTCAATTACAATCATAGTGAGGATTTATCAACTCTAGGTTTGAATAAAATTTGTAAGGTTGGTAATGCGTTGTCATGGTAACGGCTGCACGCCAACCTCATTTTTGACTCTGTTTTGCGGTTTAAACCTTTAGAAAAGAATGTCACGAAGGTAGTTTGATCATTATTTTAAAATTATTAAATTTATTGATTACAATTTTAAGATTACGGTGAGTTTATTTTTTGCTTTAGTGGAAAATGTGCTGTAATTTATTTAAAGGCAGTGATGTCGTGTAATAAAACTGCTATATGTGATTCTGAACCGCTCAAAAAAAGGCTCGATCTACAACTTTTTTTTCGGCTAAAAAGAAAGTTAAATGCATAAAAAATTAAAAAATCGCAAGAAAGTCATGGGTACTACCCAGTCGTTGACGGGGCGCAAACCTGTCCGGCTAAACGAACAGCTAATTCAAGACAAAATTGGTTTTGTTAAGCTGCAGAAAGAAAATTGTTTGAAAATAAAAGTGTTGCGGCTTGTTTATAAAATTTTAAGAACCCGTGGCGTAAAACCGCAGGGTAAGCAACAATTGGTGTTCCGCGGATAAAGCGTTATTTCTACAACGAGAAAATTAAAATATGACATTTAGGACTCAATAAGCTAAGAGCCGTCTTGGAATACTTTTTGCTAAATAAACTTTTCACCTGTTGGAGACCACCAAAATCTGATTAGAAAATCAATATTGTCCCACATTTCAAAATGATTTATTTTTGGACAAATAACTTTTGGTCTTCTAAAGTTCTCTTCATCATTACTATAGGCATTTACATCATAGTCCAACATTATCACTTTACACAACACTTACAACAGAACGATATATAACCTATTTTTATTTTAATTCTTACTTAACTCATACCCTTTCTGGGAATTAAAGTAACTCTGGGTTTTATATAAACTCGGGGATCAAAATGAATTGAAAAACGCGAATTTAGTTAACTCCAAATTTAACTCGGGGTTTGAAGTTAAACCTCGGATTAAATCACATTGAAGAACTGGCCCTAATAGGTATAAAAAATATTTAATTTCGGAAAAATTTAATAAATATTACAATTCTTCTTGGAAAAAGACAAAATAAATTTTGGACCTCACATTTTCATGAGCCCCTCACAAATGGTCCAGTTTTGCTAGACCTCTTCGTCCCATAAGGCGGACGACCCCCAAGGGGCTAGTTTATTTGCATAGAGATTTATATTATATTTTTTTATATTATTAATTTTTATTTTTTTAAATAAATATTATTATAATTATGCTAATATAGCCAAAACCATAATTATAATCTTAGCAACCTATTTATTGTCTTTGTTAATATAATTTATATATATTTGAACTCCAGCCATTCGGAAACACTAATGATGGATATACATCTAGAAGATTTTTTGCCGATCCCGAAACCGCCTTCAAGCGGTAAAAAAATTGACACCGAAAAATGTTCTACCTACGCGCTAGATACGGCTGAACTATATGTTTCCCTAGAGAACTCTCTAGAACTGGTACCCAATGTCACCAAGTTGGTCACACCAACAATACGTCAAGTATAAATTCATGGATCCACCGTCATTAATTCTGCAATAATACCTATTGGAAAGATCTCGGAGGAAGCTGCTGAAGCAAGAAATAAGCATTTCAGACAGTATATAGACAAAATTTTTCTAGAAAATTTTTATTCTAGCAATGCAACAAAGATGTGTTGAATAGATTTCTACTGTGTTCTGATTCATTTTAAGTGCTTCCAAATCAAAAATTAAGATAAATAGTAGGCAGTTCTTAAAGAAGACGATAAAAAAGAAGGCGATAAAGAAGATGAGGAAGGGGAAAACGAAAAGGAAACGAAGAATATTTGTACTCGGATTAGTTAAACCTTATAATATATTTTTTACTTTTTATTAAAAAAATAACAAAGTTTGTCATTTACTACACACAATTTATCCCTTAATTGCATCGCGTAGCAAATTTGCAACGCTCCGAAAACTCTTATAGTAGACATACTGTATTACTGGCTCGAATGCATAGTGCAACATAGTATAGTATTTGCTAAAAAAATTATTTGACTATAGATTGCGTTTGAATTACAGTTTTATTTAATTGTTTACTGAATAAAAAAGTATTCTATTATATGAGTAAGTTACTTTTATGTAAATAATAATATATATATATATATATATATATATATATATATATATATATATATATATATATATATATATATATATATATATGCTATATATAGTTTAGTGAATTAAAGAAAAAAATGGAATTAATTTTAATTCATAAGAATGTCGAGGGAAGACAACCACGGCGACATAGTTACGGACAACGATTTGTCCGATAAACTTTTCGTTTGACTTTTTCGTCTCTCAAAAGAATGGGCAATGTTTCGTATAAATCTTTTGGAAAATGACTTTCATGCCCATCGTGCTACAGATTTAGATGTACAAAGAATTTTCTCCTATTCTCTCTGGGCGTCCTTCTACGTAAAATTATTTGAAAATTTTCCACTTTGCAATTCTTTATTTTTTTAATATTAATTAAATTAAAGTTTTCTTTTATTTTTTTTATTGTCCATCATGTTACTACAAATAGCACAGTTGTAGACGGGCTTTGCACTTGTATAAATTATATTTCTATGTCAAACAATGTAAATACAACCACACTCGTTTAAATTTGTCGTGTACGTTTTCAATCGCAAAGATTTGTCGAGGATACTATTTTTTAAAACCATTCGCAAATGAATCGCTCGACTTCATGTCGAATACGATAACAATAACGTCGAATTTATGCGAACCTTAACTAATAGGAAACATAGGTAAATGATCTCCCAATTGAATCGTCTAATGGAGAATAGAGGATCCCGAGCAACGATTCCCATTGAGAAGTGGCAGGGCCCTGATCTGGCATGGATCCGGGTGCCTTATACGGGAAATTGTATGTGGTCCGGATTAGGCCCAAATAGGTAAAACCCTATTAAGGCATCTACGGTCAGGTATGAATAGGGGTAACCCTGTTATATCCCTAAAAGGAGTACCCTTTGGATATCCATCCGGCCCTTATCAGGCTGCCTGATTAGGGAAATTATAGTCCGTTTCGGATATGGCAACCTCTACTCTTACTGCCTTAATATGCCAATTGGCATATTAAGGCAAGCCCTTTTAATTATTATCTGGCCCAGATTAGACTGCCGGATTGGGGAAAGTGAAGCAAATAATGGTCCGGCTCGGAAGAGGCAAACTCTACTCTCGCACTATAAGGCAATCCCTTTTAAGTACACAATGCCAATACGCATCCGGGCCGAACCATAATTTCCTCTACTTTTACCTAATCAGGCAAAATGATCAGGGCTGGATAATATTTAAAAGGGATTGCCTTATAGTGCGAGAGTAGAGTTTGCCTCTTCCGAGCATTGTGTACTACGATACAGAGCCATAGTGTTCTGAATCGCAGTAAGGATTGACAAAATTAAACGCCACTAAGTACAATACAATCCTTACTACGATTCAGCACATCTCCCAGTTTGTGATGTTCTGAATCATAGTAGAGAATGGTGTAGGGTATGCGCGACCGCAGCAGGCCATACTTTACTACGATTCAGAAAATAGTATTCTAATTTGAATTGTAGTTGGATAGCTTACCTACAAATACGCTAGCTGCACGCCTTATCAATAAAAAACAAATTATTATTTTTAATTGGAATTTATTTATTAATAAATATTAATAAAAACAAACTAGGTACTCTCTGCAGTTTTAATAATAAATATACATTGACCCAAAGGAAAAAAAATCATTTCAAACTTACTAACAAAAATATGAGGCGCCGTCTGTGCCATAATTTTGATTTATAAAATATACAGGGAGGTCCAGGAATAATCTGAAAAATTTTAATGATCGATAGAGCCTGAAAAAACAATAAAAACAAACCCAAAAACATTTTTCAAAAATGCATACTAACGGAGATATAGTCCTTCAAAATAATTTTTAAACCATTAAACCGATTCTTCTCAAATTTTGTGTAGGTTAAGCTTCCGTCGATAATATAATGAACAAAAGGCCCAGTAGCGGAGATTTTGGGAGGGGTTTCCCCTTTTTACCCTAATATTTTCGACGCCACTGGATTTTATTAGAAAATCATCAGATTTATTTTTATCCTTTTTCAATCTAAAAGCAAAACTTTTATGTTTATTTTTTATCAGATCAACGGAGATATTTCAGTTTAAAATTTCATAAACACTGTGTATACGGAACTTTTGTTATTATTTTAGTAATAAAAAATTATTTTTTTTTCTGAACGATTGTATTGGGCCAATAAAAATTTACCAATGAAATTATGGAATAATCACTTTCAATAGGGTGGTTTTTGGGTTGGTTTGATTTTGTATTATAATACAATTAAATTATTAATTACAGACGTTGATTGTAATCCTCAATCAACGTTACAATAAAACAACCTAAAAATATGACGGGATCAGTAACAACTGCACGATGACTCCTGGACGCTAGTTTATTTTTATAATATTTTATAAACTGATAACGTGGCATAATTGTTACCAAGTTACCGATTTAAAATAAAATATGATAAAATTCCGTGTACTCGGTGTTTTTGAAATTTTAGTCTCCGAAACCACTGATCTTATGAAAATTTAACACACAAGTTTTGCTTCTAAATTGAATAAGAAATCTGATGATTTTCCAATAAAATCCAGTGGTGTCGAAATATGGGGGTAAAAAGGGGAAACCCCCACAAAATATCCGCCGCTGGGCCTTTTGTAAGAAATTTTACCTAGGTACACAAAATTTGAGCAGAAGTTATTTAAAAAAAACGTTTTTTTTGCCTTTGAAGGGCTATTAGTGTGTTAGTGTGTATTTTAAAAAAAATGTTTTTGGGTTTGTTTTTATTGTTTTTTCAGGCTCTATCGATCATTAAAATTTTTCAAATTAATCCTGGACCACCCTGTATAATAATTTGTAAAAATATAAATATTTTGTTTAGAATATAAATAATTTGTTTGAAATGTATATATTTAAACTTATTTTCTAAGATATATATTACTTTTACTAAAATATATTATATTTTAATTAAACAGTAATACTAATAATATAAACTCAATACTAATAATATAAACTAAGCTTACAAGACGTAACGCCAGGAGGCGCTGGCAGCTTTATTTAACTTGGCAACGCAGCCTTTCTTTCATTTCATGTGAGAATTACAGTGGTGTAAATTAAATAACTTTTTGCCCCACTTTGGCTTTTTATTATTTATTATATGTTTAACTGGATGTTTATTGTCGTGACTCTCTTTTTAAAACAATAATTTCTTATTCCTAAATTCTTAAACTATGTCGTCAATTTGGTTCCATTACTGCGGTGAAATTTTAAATGACCTATTAATCTGTTAGATTTTAATTTAAACCTATACCCAAGTGTTTTATTACGTACCAGAGGTATTATTATTTTTAATGTATCTTCTAGTTTTATTTAATTTACACCACAGTAATTCCGACATGCAATTACAGACAGGCTGCGTTGTCAAGTTAAATAAAGCTGCCAGCGCCTCCTGGCGTTACGTCTTGTAAGCTGAGTTTATATTATTAGTATTAAAATTATATTATTAGTTTTACTGTCCAAATATATAAATATTTTAAATTTGTAAAAATATTATTATATTTTGGTAAAACTAATATATATGTTACAAAATAAGCTAAAATATATATATTTCAAACAAAATATTTATATTTTAAACAACATATATATTTATTTTAGAAATTATTATATATTTTACAAATCATAATTATGGCACAAACGGCGCCTCATACAAAAAGATCGTTTTACCCAAAAATTTTGCAAGTATCAGATATAAACGTACCACAACGGATTTAAATAATATTTGAAATAGTTCATAGGCTTTTTTTTTCTACTTTTACATAAAACTATTAATTTTGCATAAACAAACATAAAATATACATAAATAAGAAATTTTATTTTATTGTATTGTATCATATTATATTATATTATATTATATTATATTATATTATATTATATTATATTATATTATATTATATTATATTATATTATATTATATTATATTATATTATATTATATTATATTATATTATATTATATTATATTATATTATATTATATTTTGTATTGTGTTGTTTTCTTTAATAGACACCAAATAAAAAAAATAAAAATACATAGATTATACTTGATATAATAATTTAAAGTTATATTTTTTATTTTTTATAACTCTGGCTTATTACTTTATGCGTGCGGCACATACGATCGCATAGCCAATATTTTCTGAATCGCAGTAAAGTATGGCCTGCTGCATTCGCGCAAACACTTCAATATTCTCTACTATGATTCAGAACATCACAAACTGGGAGATGTGCTGAATCGTAGTATGGATTGTATTGTACTTAGTGGCGTTTAATTTTGTCAATCCTTACTGCGATTCAGAACACTGTGGCTCTGTATCGTAGTACACAATGCCAATACGCGGCCCGGATTAGGCAAACTCTACTCTCGCCCTATAAGGCAATCTCTTTGAATTATTATCCGGCCCTGATCAGTCTGCCTGATTAGGGAAATTATGGTCCGTTTCGGATTAGGTAAGCTCTACTCGTGCCCCATAAGGGCAAGCTCTTTTATTTATTATCCGTCCCTGCCCATTATTAACCGGCCCGGATTAGACTGCCTGATCAGAAAAATTATGGTCCGGTTCGGAATAGGCAAGCTCTACTGGTGCCCTATTGGGTCAAGCCCTTTTAATTATCATCCAGCCCTGATCAGTTTACCTAATTGGAGAAAAGTATAGAAAATTATGGTCCAGTTTGGAAGAGGCAGGCTATACTCTTGCTTTATTAGGGCAATACCTTTTAATTATTATCCGGTCCTGATAAGTCTGCCTGGTAAGGGTAAAGTACGCGTGTATCCATCTCGCTCGTGTTTCTGACCTTGCCGAGGTATATAAACGAAGTTAGGGAAATTATGATCCGGTCCGGAAAAGGCAAACTCTACTCTCACCCTAAAGTGATTTAAATATGTAACCCAGCTGGCATACTCGAAAAGTGCATACATCTCCCTCGTGTTATTTCCTTGCCACGGTATATAAACGAAGTTGGATTTGCTCACTATGATCATTAGTCATTGGTCCCCAAGCAGTCTGTCTAATTAGGGGAAAGTGGAGAAAATTATGGTTCGGTCCGGAATAAGCAAACCCTTCCCTCGCCCTAAAATTATTTTAATATGTTACCGTGACATATGCAAGGCACTTTAGGGCTAGAGTAGAGTTTGCCTTCTCCGGACCAGACCATAATTTCCTCCAATTTTGCCCAATCAAGCAACTACTGTCACTGACCTTGACAAGGTATATAAAGGAAGATAGGTCTGCTCACTATTAGTCATTGGTCCCTAAGCAGTCTGCCTGATTAGGGAAAAGTGGAGGAAATTATGGTCCGGTCGGGTCAGGGAGCCCGATTGGGTTAAAATGTAAATTTTTCCTGTCGGGGCCTAATTAGGTAGCCCGATTGGGTTAGAATTCAAATTTTTCTTGTCGGGGCCGAAATCCAGGGCCTGGATTCCACGCACCCAAAATGGTTGGGATGTATTTTTTTCTTTCGGAGCCGGATCAGGCCTTTCTATTATGTTTAAATATATTTTTTTCATTTGGGGCCGTATCAGGCATACCGTCTTGGGATATTAGGATATGGATTTTCTAATCAGGGTGGCATCAGGCATTTCGATTATATTATACATGCTTATGCCACTTCAGATGCTGATCTACCAAAATAGCAAGATATTTAATTAATATGAGTTGCACGTTTATTATGGGACAATTACAAATGGACGCCTTTCTGCAGAAAGGAACCAACCCACAAAACCAAAAAAATCGAGATATTTAGCCTATGAACTAATTAAGTATGTATAATT
Organism: Brassicogethes aeneus; assembly: GCA_921294245.1. Lineage (NCBI taxonomy): Eukaryota > Metazoa > Arthropoda > Insecta > Coleoptera > Nitidulidae > Brassicogethes > Brassicogethes aeneus. The sequence continues at coordinate 11,170,895 of OV121137.1, forward strand.
TATCTGCAAAATAGGTCATAGCCAAAATGCAAGTGTATTGAAATCTATTAATCATTGAACCAACCAACATTCAGTAATAGTGTGGATTACTAATCCAGAATTAGAATCTGTAGAATATCTGTGTGGGTTGGATCTTTTTTGTAAAAAAGCAGGCTGGTAGACCCACTACCAAAGTCTTTAAAGATTTCCTGCTTCTGCAAAATATAAAGTCTTGATGCATTTTTTTGGTAGCTTACAAGATGAGGTGGGGTTGGAAGATGATGTGGACGAATTTCAAATAGAATCAAAATTAATTCATATTACCATTATAATAGTAATATCAGTTGTATTTTGTTTGGAAATAAATAATTGTCGCTTTTCTTTAAATACATACATACATCAGATAGTAGTTTTCATAAATTGCAGAAAGGAACCAACCAACAAAAGCCCATTTTTTTCGTCACCCTTACACATAACATCACAAAATCCACCTGATGAAATTATTTAATTATATCCCTTAAACCTCCGAAAGTCCAAAATCTGCATAAAATTAACAGGTAATTTTAAAATTATTAAAATCTTTGATAGCATTTTTTCTCAGTTTCATCATGGTGTGGGTTGGTCCCATTCTGCAGAAAGCCGTCCAAATGATATTACTACAACGATTATTATGTTATAGTGTTATATAATGGCTGATTAGCAAGTGTTGCGGAAAAAGTTAAAAATTTTGTTTTGTCCACATTTAGACTCATAACTAGCAAATTTTTATCAACTTTAGATCTTTCTCAGTTTTTTTTATAAACATCGGTCCATGAACTTCCTGTGAAAATTAAGTCTGTGTCTTCTGCGTAAGAATAAATTTCCCCATACATTTTTTTTGTATGTAGATACTATTTATGTAAATTAAAAGCAAAATTGGACCAAGTACTGTTCCCTGAGGTAGGTACACCCCTGGTAACTGCTGTAGGGTCACTAATAGTTCTATTAATTTTAACACCCCGTTAAATAGCTTTTAAAACCCTCCAATGCCAATCCTCTTATACCTCACTCAAACAATTTATTTTTGCTATTTAGAATATTTATAAGATCTTAATAAAAACACAGAACAGCGTTTTTAGTACTCATACCTTTTCTAAAGCCGAATTGTTTATTATTTAAAAGACTGTTATTTTCCAGAAAGTTCAGAAGACGATTTTTTAAGCATTGCTCAAATACTTTTGTTAAATTGCTGATTACCGAGATTGGGCGATAATTTGTAGCTAATTTTTTTACAGCCCTTTTAAAAACCGGGGTTATTATAGATTCCTTCATGGCTTTCGGGATTACACCTTGTTCTAAAATAAGATTAAAAATATATTTTAATGGTTTTATTAAATACATTTGAACTGTTTTTACAGTTTTTACAGCAACACCATCTAGACCATGGGCACATTAATTTTTAAAATTATAAATATGTTCAGTTAATTCATTATCTGTAACAGGTGTTAAAAACAAAGAATATTGACTTTAAGGTTAATTTTCTATTATGATGTTTTCTCCTATGTTAATTTTTTTAAACATATCTTCTCCACCCTTTGCAAAATAAAAACATTAAAATAATTTGCTTTACTTTTTTCATTTTTAATTTCCTTATTCTGAGCAATACAATACAATGTTATAGCTTTCTAATTTCTTTGTTTTGTCAGAATTTAAAACTTGATTTAATACAGTCCAGGTTTTTTTAAAATCATTTTTAGCTTGTTTAAGTTCGGATTGATAATATTAATTTTTTACAGTGTTTATTAGTTTGTTTAATGTATTTATATATGTTTTAAATTCGATATTAAGAGTTTTAGTATAATTTTTATTTAGAGTTTTTTTTAATTATCTCTTTGTCTTATTGCCTTAATTAATCCAATTGTTATCCAGGGCTTTAATTTGGAAAGTTTATTGTTTTTAATTTAATTATTTTTTTGCATTTATCTACCGATAAACGGGCTATTATCTGCTCTAGATATTAACAAAAACCAAGGCAAAACAGTCAAATTAAAAGATCATTAAAATAAAATAACAAATAACAAACAAAAATCTGTAAGTTTTGTCTAGCAACTTTTCTTGATCATATAAACAAATGCAAAAAAAAATAAAATTAAAAACAATAAACTTTCCAAATTAAAGCCCTGGATGACAATAGAATTAATTAAGGCAATAAGACCTAAAGATAATTAAAAAAAAAACTCTAAATAAAAATTATACTGAAACTCTTAATATCGAATTTAAAACATACCGTAAACACGGGTGACTTTGCACCCCGCGGGTGACTTTAGCCCTTTTATGAAAAACTTTTTCGCGCTCGTTAAAATTAACATTTATAATTTGTTGGTCTAAACCTGTCAATTGAGCGATTCTATTGAGTTTATATTACAGGAAAATCAGTGTTTTAAAATAATAAATGGGATTTATTACACTTTAAAGTTGTATATATTGCATTAGTGCAAAACTCTTAAAAATACACGCGTTTCAATTTCTATATTATGCGCAATTCTTTGGAATAATGATCCTTGGTTTACTACAGGTCGATTTTTCATTGTTTTTATCGGTAATACCTCGCAATTGCTATATGTCGCTGCTAACATAATATGTCGCTGCTAACATATTATGTCTAATAAAAATAAAATAAAATATTGAGTTAATTTTATACGGAAAATCCACTGTGAGACAAAGTAACCCGCAACCAGGGGGTAACTTTGCACACCCAGTGTTTAATTTTAATTTTTGAAACTCAGCCCTATGTAAGATTATAACATAGTTATTATGAAAGACTCAAATTTTGGTATACAATATTTAATGTTTATGATTGTTAAAACTACAAAAATGTTAATATTAAGTTTGAAAGTGAGCTAAAGCCACCTGTGTTTACGGTATAGAAATACATTAAACAAACTAATAAAATGATAATCCTCTTTTGCTCATTGCCTCGTGCCTGGTATATCAGCTACAGTCTCTAGATGCAATGTTATAAACTGTAGAGTTGTATACAGCAAGTCGTTGTTTATAAGAGATTGCGCTCTCTTTAGATAATAGTAAATGTATCTTGTTGGAGATCGAAAACAGCACAGTCAGACATTGCTCGAATTTTACTTAAGTTTTTTAGTTCACGTTTGTTCTCCTTTTCTTCTGTATGCTTGTTAAAAACAGTCTGCATTTTTCCCTTGTCTTCTTCTGACGATTCTCTGTAAATGGCACAAAGACTGCACTGATCTTTTTTGGGCCAATAAAAAGAGAGGTTTTGAGATTTAAAAACTCTTCTGTATGTTATTATACTTCCAGGTGTTTGCAAGTCGCTGTCTCCTATAATGCGTACATTTTTGGGATACTCAAATCGGAGTGTAAGTACTCTCTTGTAGTATTTGCTATAGCATATATGCAGTAGTGGGACTCTACTCTGGAAAACCTTCTTAAGTGCTTTTCCATTGCTTCTTTAATTCTTTGATAATTTTTTTGTAATGTAGGTCTTCTTCCACCTCGCCCCTCCTTGTTTATAATAACTGTTTCTTTTATCTTCCAAAGATGTACGCATTGTCTTCTCAGATATATTTAGCGTGTTAAAATAGTAGATTATGTCATAAGGAGTAGAAGTGACTCTTTTTGTGGTGAGTACAAAAATTGTCGGCCGAAGCGTAGCTGAGGCAGGCAACTGTACGAAGCACAAGAAGAGCTTCTACTCCAAATAACATATACAATTTTTTTTTCAAGGGCGTAATATAAATATAATAAGCAATAGAATTATTTTATTTACTCATAACTCATCTGGTATAAAATTTTGGCTAAAAGCATTAGAAATTATTGATAAAAACTAAAAAAACGTATAATCCGTATAATACTTACAATGCCGATAAATATCCTAAACTAAAAATAAACACTGCTCTGTCAAAATGCTGCGCTTGAATTAATTTTGATGTACTGGCATTTGTTTGGAGTTCCGACATTGGCGACTCGTCTATCATCATAATATTATACTAATTAACTAGTTGTTCTTTATTTCGTTCAATTAAAATTTAATAAATAATCACTTAATATTCCGTGCGATTATAATTAATATAATTAATACATCGTGATTGCTTTGTATGAAATGCTAAATTAATTTTATTATTTGACGTCTATTGAGTTTTTTGTCTGCCGCTAATGAAAAAGACGCACTTTAACTATCTCTATACATGCATATAAGGTTGTATATCATGGCCGCTTGAAAAAAATTTTTTTTTTACATAAACGAACATTTTCTCCTGAGAGAGATAAATAGTATAAATTGTAAGCAGAAAGGCGTAGGTATATTGTATGTGACACACACAAAACCCTGTCAACGTTATCTTACATACAGGCGTAACTTGAAATACGCCTTTTTGCGAGACACACGTTAAAAGATGCACATATCAAACAAAACGGCGTAAATTGAATTACGCCAGTTTGTACGACACACAAAATGTAAAATATTAGTTACCTACGCCGAAACTGCTTTATGTTAAAACTTTATTTGTATTTATCATAGAGTTACGCCAGTTTGTGAGATTATTAAGTCGATTTTGGTGATCATTCTGATATACGTAACTCAAAAACGCATTTTTTTGAGTTACGCCTCTTTGTCAGACAAACGACGAAATATTAGTGTAATCCGCCTGTCGTTTTAGGTAAGTATCATTGATACTGGAGGGTTCGTTGCTTAAAAAGGGGGTGCTCGCCGTTAACTCTAAACTTTGGGTACTCTTTTTATAGTGTATGGCTTTGTTGTGGGTATTAATATTTCCAACCGTGGCCACGGTGGTGGAAAAGCGTCTGCTAGGACCACGTTATTCACTGGGCCACCAGTTAACCCAATTTAATGTGCCGGGTTAACTAACACAATTATTATCCTGTTAAACCTTTGGGGTTAGATATAGTAACGATCCATCGCGTCACATTAATTTAACATAACCTTTTAAAGAAAAATGCCTCATCGTGTACTCATTTGCTATTTTATACTCTTTTTCCCTGATCTTCCTAAGAGCCACCCCTTGATTGTTGTAAAACGTTTGTTGTTTTGTTTGTAAAGTAAATTAAATTGGGGTTAACTAAACACTGTATTTTATTTCTTGTATACCTAAGTATCCCATGTATCATTCCTATAAAGTAATGTTTTAATAAAACATGCAAGTAAACACAACGTAGAGGTAGAAATTTGGGTAAGACAATCACACATCTATTAATTTTACATTAAACTTGTTTTAAGAAAATATCTTTATACTATTTATAAAATGTACTTAGTTCACAAAGTTTTGACTCCAATTTTTTATTTTATTTTTTAATAAAAATTGTATGCTTTTTTTTAAATATTTATGTCCGTTAAGTTACTTTTTAAAAGAAACCATTCCGATTCTTTGTTAGTATTTTTTTAACAAAAACTAAAAAAAGTAACGAAATAGACATTGGTACCTATCACAACGGACTGGGGTACACAAAGGACTTAATCAGATAAGGTAAAAAAGAAACTATATAGGGTGGTACGATTTTAGTGTAATGCATAAACAAAATCCCTTGTAGTGGTGCTCACTTGCACAATAACAACTTAGATTTCTAAATGTAGACACTCTTTTTCTGTGACTATAAGCTGGTGAAGGTCTTTCGACCCTTTTAGCACTTGTATATTGCGTGGAATTTTCCCTTGGATGTAATCTATATCATGAGTTGTAATCAGGCCCGGACTGGCCAGGTCCGCAGGTCCGCGATCGCGGAGGGCCCCTGCCTGAGAGGGCCCCGAAGGGGTCCCCACATAATGTACAAAAAAAGTTTTTGTCTTGTTAGAAGTTATTTGGAGTTCTTGGTAATGTGTTTACATTTTCAAAAGTAGAACACGTCCAACAACTGTTTATATCTCGCCGTTTATACGAAAGCTTTATACGAGCTACTGTGTTGTACGCAAAAACAAAAACCTATGCAAGTGCAGTTAATCTTAAGCTAGACGAAAATGACATTGATGTCGAGTTAGAGTTGGACATTAAGAGAAAAAGAACGTCAAAGAAAAAATTTATGCCCAGTGAAAAATCAAAAGATGAAGCTGACTCTATTTCAACAGTTCAACATTACAAAGTTGTATATTTTGATATTTTAGACTGTGCGAGGATGAGTATTAAAGAAAGATTTTGCGCAAACAAAGACGTTTTACAGGATTGCTCTTGGTTAGACCCCAAAAAGTTTGACTCTATCTTGAAACTCGAAACATTTCCCACAGAAGCCCTGCGCAGTGTTTCTAAACTGTGTAAAATTGAAAGAAGTCGGCTTTTGATGGAGCTGCGACAGTTTGCACAACAATACAGCAACTTCATAGCGGCAGAGTCCACTGAAAACTACGGAGACAGATGTAATGACGAAGAAGACGATTTGGACCCAACCGAAGAATCGGAAAAAAATGCTGATATTTTCTGCTCTGAAAATAGACAATGTTTCCAGTGTTTGACATGTGCTTTTTCTGTTCTGTCTGAACTTATTCAATCTGGATTGTTTACCAACCTGTATATTGCATATAAATTTATTCTTGCCATACCTTGTACCCAAGTCACATGTGAACGAGTTTTTTATAAATTAAAAATAGTCAAAAATTGACTTCGGTCGTCTTTAGGCCAAGACCTTATGTCCAGTCTGCTTTTTATTAATGTTGAGAGGGATTTATTTTATAATTTGGACAAAAATAAAATAATAGATGAAGTAGCTTTAACAAGTGAGTTGCTTACAAAGAAGCTGTTACTTTAGGGCTAGAGAAGTAAAATATTTTACATATGTCGAATCATCCCAGGTAAGTTAAGCCCCTTTTATTCTAGTATAACAATATCGTAAACTGTTAAATACACAGGATTTTTTAAAAATGTTAGTATTATTTTTCTAATCCCTAAAATCCGTATAACATTATTTTTATTACACAACTAATTTTGACATCATTCATTATAATTTGGTGTGAATAAAATACTGCACTTTATTTTGAACTCCTTTGTAATTATTGGCAGTTCTACAGTATGTGTTTTGTAGTGTTGTGGTATCCTAAAAATACTGTGAATTTCTTATTTTATTAAATAATAAAAAAAATAAAGTCAACAAAAGTCGAAAATCATACTATTCGTATAAAAACCTAGCTGAATTTATTCTTCGCGTAAAACGCGTTTTCAAGCACTTAATTTTCAAAAAATTTCCATACCCTCCCAGACCACCGGTAGAGGGCCCCTTTACAGGTTTTAGCTGAGGGCCCCAAATGGTCCCAGTCCGGGCCTGGTTGTAATCACAAATAATTTTAAATTGGTTTATCATAAACTACTTTTAATAAAAGCGACGGTAAATATCCACTTTGTCGTGGAAAAATTATATTGCGTTACCCTAAATTCCATTGCGTTACCATAAGGTATCATAATGGACTCGGTAACGCAGTGGAAAAAGTTTTGTGAAACCATATTTAAAAAATAATAATAGGACTTTACAGTCATTAATTACTCTCAATAAGCTTTAGTGCCCTAAAATAAACATAAACATGAAAAATAGTATTTTTTCTTATACCTTATTTTATTATTTTTTTTTGAGTAACTTAGCGGACAAACAATTATTACATTCGCGTTACCCGCACCTGTTTCAACCGATATATTATTCCTGATTAAATAAATAAATTCAGCTGGGTAATGTGTACGTCCAGCCAGCGGCGTAACTAGAAAAAGTGCCGCCCGGGGCAGCAGTGACTGTCGCCCTCATGTTTTTTTTTTGGGGGGGGGGAAGAGAGGTTAGGTTAGGAGTCAGTTTTGAGGACCGTACGCAAAATTAAAAACATATAATTATATATATAACATATATATATATAACATTAAATTGTAATATTTTAATTAAAAACAAACAAAAATTCTTAGACCTAGGTAAAGAAAAACAACAAATAAAATGTGCTTTAACATAATTTATATGAAAAAAACAAAGAGATAAATTCTCAACCTTATGTAAAAGTACCTAAAAAAAAACTTAAAACTGAGTAAAAAATAAATAAAAATGTTTAAATATTTAGAATACCGGTCTTGTTTCTATTTTTTGCTAGCTTTATTTGATTTGGAATATTTTGGGAGTAATTGTATAAATCTCAAATCTATTGGAATTTGAATTATATTATTTCGAAAGAGAATATTTAATTATCAAATATTTTTTTTATTTTTATATTCTGTCTTCCAGTTTTTTTCGCATTTTCTTTCACGATTTTTGCCGCCCCAAGAAGTGCCGCCCGGGGCGGACCGCCCCCCCGCCCCCCCTAGTTATGCTACTGCGTCCAGCATCATTTGTTGATCACGTGAGTGCCAAAAAAGTTGCCATATATATGTTTTTTTTTAATATTCTATCGGTAACGCTACGGACGTAACGCAACGGAAAAAATGTCTGGGACAAATTTAAAAAAAGTATATTAAAATTAATTCATTTATATATAAATTGTTTACTGTATTAACTAAGGATGTTATGGATTGCTATAAAGCAACACAAAGTTCTGGTTATTCAATATTTAAAAAAAAACATGTATGTAAGTTTTATAAAACGCTAATGGGATATGCGAAAATGTGTGTTTCACAAGTTTCAAAATTAAAAAAAAAATTCTAATATAACTAAAGAAACATTTTCTGAAAGAGTTTACTAAGGGCTTGTTAGGCTTTCACTTGGTTTTTAAATCAATAAGATCCGATAATTTTTAATAAAGTTATTGGAATTCAAACGTACGGACAGCGGAAGGCGGGTGTTTTTCGAAAACGACCCATGTAATTTTAAAACATATGTTCGCAGACTCTAAAACTATTATTTTTGAGGGAAAAAATTAATTCTAACCTATAACACATCTTACCTTAAGACATCTTGCGTTTTCTTATTAATTCAAAAATAGGATCATAGCGTTACAGTATGCAGGGTAAATTTTTGCTATTTAAAATTTCGATAAAAAAACAATATAAAAAAGTATTTATTAAGTACCTAGTTTATAAAATACAAAAATACAACAATTAAATACTAAGTATACACAATTTTGATTTTAGGAAAGAAACAAATAAATACATAATAGTCATGATAATAATAATAATAATATATAAATTAGTTATAACATATAAATTAAATTATTAATCTGTTATAAAAGTTACCACAAAAACTTATTTCTGAAAGTTCTAACAAAACAAAATATAGATTATTAACATTTAAAATTTTTAACTCTGATAAATCGTTAGTCAAAATATATGATTAACAAAAAAAATTAAATATAGTAGGAAACAAAAAGTCAATTCATTAAATTATAAAAAAGAATCAAATATAATATATAAAATGACTTTTGAAGTTTTATGCAGAAAAATACATCGTGTAATACCTTATCGCTATAAGGTAACCCGCTGTTTATCTACATTTGGGATGACATTGTTTAAAAACCTCACGAATGGACCAATTCTAAGGTCGGATTTTGCCGTTAATTCCTATGCGATTTTTAATTTTAGATCAGTGGTTTACCCCATCGGTAATTGCACAGCCTAAGCTGTGTAAAAATATAGTAAAATCACGGTCTTGTGTGCGTTTTCATCTTAATAACATTAAATGAAAATTGATAACCTTGAATTAAATTATAAATAAATTAAGATATTTTCCACCCCCTACTACTGTGCTCACACTGGATGCTTTAGAGGATAAACGTATGTGCAGTATTAACACATTCAATATTTCGATTTGTTAGTTAACCTAGCTAAATAGTTATTTATGTCAAAAGGGTGATAATCCCAGACCGCAAAATCACATTCCCTGCACATGTCAGGAATATTCCCAGGAATATTCCATTCGTCCCAGAATATTCCCAGGAATATTCCTGGCATAATCAAATGTCCGCTTTTTGGTTAACCAAGGAATCATAAAAAGAATATTCCATATATCTGCCTGCAGAAGACTCAAGGATTGTTAGGGGAATATTCCTTGATATAATTTGGGGATTATTCCCAGCCCTTATTGCCTCTTATACCCAGGAACTTAACTTAACTATAGCCATTATTGAGTTACTGAGTAGATCAGTTCCACTCTAATCATTGTTTGGCTGTGCCATCACAGACGCACATCTCCAACTAATATTATTAACCTATCGGTATATATAGTTATCAAGCGTGAGTAAGCAACGGTGAGAGGTATTGCAACTAAACTAATGAATATTCACTGGGAATATTCTTAGATGATGCTTGGAAGTTTTAGAGGATCATATTCCCAATGAATATTCCCAATGAATATTCCTAGAATGAAGCGGATTATTCCTAGGCGATAGGGAATATTCCTGGAATATTTTCGAACCTTCATTGCAGTCTGGGATCGAGCTTTTTGTGCTACAACTGAGCGAAGCACAGAGGTATGACTCATACCTCTAAGCATTGACCCCATTTTTTTGAATTTTAAAGCCTAGTGGTTGAGCTACCAGCTTTTGAAGTTTTGGTTAAGAACCTTGCATAAGTATTTTTTCTACGACCACTATGTAAAAGTCACTTTCGTAATGACATCGTTGCTTAGAAAATGAATATTTTCATTGGCAAGGTAAAACACGAATGTAAAGTGACATTTATTTGTGAAAAGTGACAGGTCTGTGTGAAAAGAAATTGAAAGCATCGTTTAAAATTCGTTTCAAATTTTGTATTGTATTTGTATGTATGTATGTATGTATGTATGTATATCTAAATATCATTTAGAACACAATTAATTGTGTTTGTATAATAAATTCTAATTTTCAGTGCCTTTATTTAAATTGAGAAGGTAAGTTTATTGATTTTAAGTATGTAACTTATACCTCAAGAAATTAAGATGAAAGTAATTTTAACAGCTTTCAAACACGTGTTCAGGTTATTTTGTTTTGTATTTGAAAATAATAAAAATAAAAGGGTCGCAGAAAAAACATTGTGTTTTACTTGTGACTATTTCCCTCGTCTTAATTTCCACCAATCACAAACGCGCAATTTTGAATTACAAATGGTTTCTAGGTGAAAAAACTGTGTAACAGCACCTGTCAGCAGTTTATTCTGCAAAACTTGACAGCTGTTGTCACCAAAAATTGCAATTTATATTTTAATTGTTAACTGTTACTCATGAAATAGTCTTGTCAAATACCATTCGGGCATCTAATTTTTCCTGTGAAAAAAATCGAAAAAACACAATGCTAAGTAATATTTTTTAACAAAATGCATTCGTGCAGGTGCAAAAATCCTCCTCTTCGACTCGGATTTTTGTTGCCACCAGCACTCATGCTTTTTGTTAAAATATTACTTAGCAACGTGTTTTTTCGATTCTTTTCGGAAAAATTAAATGCCCTTATGATATTACTTACGAGAAAATCTTTCTTCAAGCTCGTGTTAATGCACACTCGGCCTTACGGCAAACAAATAATTATTAAATGCCGGTTTTTGTTAAAAGTTGTTGATTGTGTATTTCAAACGCAAGCTACCTACCATGTTTAAAAAATATAGGAAAATGGTTTATTGGTAAATTGAAACTTTAAATTTGTTTTGGGGCTAAAAAGTTAGGGTACATATTCATGTATCTTATATCGGGTTTGTAATAGTTTAAAACATTTAAATATGTCTTAAAAAATAGATTAACGTGTGTACTGTAATACTTTTATTAAAGTCTGTATACAAATATGAACAATTTCAGTATGGTTAAGTTCTAGTTTGGATGCTACCCCTAAGTGGTGAAATTTTAGATATTCTCAAATAAGGGTCTACCATTTATTACGTGGCAATTAAGTGGGATATCAGATCGACAAAAATTTCCCAACATGTTTCAAAATAGGCCCTTACCAGCAACGATTTAAAATGTTGTGCATATATGGCAGCGTTAATCGATGTTCTCCTAATAGGGCTAGGCCCGTGAATTAAGTGCGCGAATACCGGGACAATTTGATTTGTGCAAGCATCGAACAGGATCCGACCCAGTCAACCAAACAAGTTGCCAAACAGTTTGAAATTTCACGGTCTATGATAGGAAAAATTTTGGGGAAGCATAGATTACACCTCTAAAAATTAAAGAGAGACAATAGGCAGTTTCTAGGTGATCAATAAAGCTACATTTTCAATCAACTCTGAAGCTAGCTTTAGAGTGGAAGTGTGTCGCACACAGACCCCTCTTTCCCATTGGGCACTTTGGGCAAGTGCCCAGGGCCCCGGGATCGACAGGGGCCCCCCTCAGATCAAATACAATGTAGTTATAATTTGTCAAGAAACTGAAAAATTAACTAGACAAATGTCAAATAAATTTAAATTTAAAAATAGTGCCATGTATGTATATAAGTAATAAAGTATTGTATAATGTACAGTCAGTATTTTTAAATTCTGCAATGATTGATCATATAAAGAACCAAGATATATTGGACAATCATAGAATTCTTCTGATTAAAAAAATTATTGCTATATTTTTAAGCTCCAGACTAAATTGGGAAGGTAAAAAGGCTTCTGAAAAACCAGAATATGTTAGACAAAAACTACATAAGCTAATTTTATTTAAAAATCAATAAAATATTGTTTTTCTTTATTTATTCTTTATTATTTATTTATAAAATATCCTAATTATTAGAATCATGTTTTTTAGTGTACATATTTGCATATGGTTTATTTTATGTTTGTTTTTATAACTTGTATTATTATTTATAATTTTATTTGTACCAAATATACTTGAATTAAATTGGGGTTTAAAAATTAATACTTGTGTTTCTTTTACCTAACTAATTTTAAATAATTTTATATCAATGTAAGTAAATTCACAATCTAGAGTCCCTTTTTTTACAAGTAAGTATACTTATAAATCAACTGCTTATAGAAAAGGAAGTATACTATAAAAAGTTAAGTACTTTTGTGGACTTAATATAGTAATATGTAATATCATTTATCTATTCGTTTCATGTGATTGTTAATAAAAATAAATATTTAACCTTGTTTATCTACTTTCTTTGTCTATTCTAACAAAATAGTGTTCTGTCAAAGTCATAGGGGCCCCATTATCCTAACATGCCCAGGGCCTCCAATAGGTTAAAGACGGCCCTGGTCGCACACGTAGAGTGGCTATTTTCGACCGATACTCGAGCACTCCAGCATGCATGCAAAATTTCGCGACGAATTTCAAATAAGCTGGCGCTGCGATTGAACAATAACAATGTCAAAATTTGGGGTCAAGTAAATTATCTTTACGTTTTTTGTTTTGGTGTAGTTTATTTGTTAATATGTGTAACGAAAACTCTATTGAACTCTTTTTAAATGTCATATTAGGTAGGTATATTATATCTATAACACCTATATGCACTGTTAATAAACTATCACATGCTATGTTTTTTTATGAAATAATAACTTCACAGTCTTTAAAATCAATATGATCTTCTTTCTTAACAAAAATGAATGGTTAAATACATGAGAAATGTTTATTTACGAACTTTTTTCTATATTTGTAGTATTTTTACATAGTACGTACATATGGTTACTATTTCCATAATACAAAATATTAATACAATACAATACCGATGCTACATTTGGACAAATATTTGAACAAATCCCGAGTATTTACTAATATTTATTGATTTTCTCGTTGATATTGAAATCTTGTAATTATTGGGAACAACAGTACGTATTTAAAACTTAACACACGTTTAACTTCACAGCCGATAATATATTTTTTAAATAGGTATGTAGTACGTTTTTCACGTCTTTATCTTTCCCAAACCTTGGTTTTCTGGGCTTGTAAAGCTTAAAAAACAAATTCACAAAACTTAAAAAACATAGTCATAAAACAACAAACAATTTTGACTCCAAATAACAAAAGGGTGTTAACTTTAAAAAATGATTCGGTACCTATCTCAAAACTTGGCTTCTTGAGGCCTTATTTGTAATTTAGCCTAAATCTAGTAGTCCTTTGTTAAACATTATTAGCAATAAGTTCTGGCCCTGACTAAAAATTGCAAATACAAATATGTAGGTACAATTATTTTTATTTTGGTCAAGTTAACACAAAACTACCTTTTTACATTTAAAATATAAAAAATTGTACAAATATTTTTGTATGCAAATTAAATGATTTGAACATAGTTGAATTCAAGTGTGAACACATAATAATACAGCTTTAAAAAATCATATTATTAATACATTTTTTAAACAAGCAAGTAATATTATTGGCGCTGAAGTCAAAGACCGCCAAATCAATGCCCAACTAACAATATTTATTTTTAATCGTAAATTTTATGCTTTGAGTTTTAACAAGTACCCCAATATATTTTTTTATTGTTAATATTTGATAGTATTTCATTTTCATTTGTAACCAAAGGGCATATACCTATATATATACCTATATACAGGGTGAAAATTTTAAAACGAACAGCACTTAATATTTCTTCAACTAATATTAGTGTCATATGACACTATAAAAATTTGGCGAAACACGTCAATTTACATATCAAGGGGGAAAACTGTTGAGGTAATTGTTGTTGTATTACATTTAACCCTATGACCTCCAGAGCACCTACCCCTAAAATTTTAAATAGCAACCCCTATTTATTTCTCCATTTTTGAAATCCTTATGTAATTCTAGATAAGTTACATTTCTTTTTAATTTATTTTTACCTAAATTGAAGTGGATTACCTCACGAATGTGTGGAATGTATTAAATTTTAATCCTTAAATTAAAATAATGCAAGTTTTCAAACGGTTGCGTTTATAGTGCCGCCACAGCCATTCATTTTAATATTTAATGTGAAACTACGTTTAAAATGCTTACCTTTATTTACATTTTTTTTATTAAAAACAAATTTTGTGTGCATTTTTTTGTTTTGTTATATCTGATATAATTTAGAAGTGATAAGTGCAGTTCGTATTTTCGTACGCCCGGTGTAAATATATTAATTTGATTTGCTGAATCGATTAGTAAAAAATAAGCTATATTAGTTGGGTGTTTTTTGTATCCTTTTCTTAAAATGGTTTACACTATAATAGCAGAATAATTGCATAACGCCTTGAAATGATTTTTATTTATGGAGCGGAAAACAGTTGCTTCACAAGAACGGCGGTCATATTTAATGATCGACATCCAGAAAGAAATGTTAGACACAAGTATATCCAAGATTTAGTGCTAAATTTGAAGAAACTGGATCTGTTTGCAATAAGAAGAGGAATGAGCCAATATTGGTCAATGAGATCGCTCAGATTAAAGTTTTTGGCCAAATTGCTATGGCTACCACTGAGTCGCTTGACGGCAGAACAAACTGTACTATCGCGTGAATCAGTCAGAAAAGTATTGAAGCTTCACAATTTTCACCCATGCAAGCTACAAATTACTCAAGAATTAGGGGATGATGACCCGAACAGACGTATTGAGTTTGTCGAAGTTATGACTAGCAGGATTATTGCTCAGGCCCAGTTTATAAAAAATATCTGTTTCAGTGATGAGTGCCTTCTACTTAAATGGCAAGGTGAACAAACAAAACTGCCGTTATTGGAGCTTCTTCAATCCTCAAATTATTTGAGAAGGGCATACACAATATCCTCAAAAAATAAATGTTTGGGCGGGCATATTAGGCGATACTATCATTGATCCTTTGTTCATAGATGGAAATGGTGAAATCTATGCGGAAATGTTAGACAGAATAATTGAGCCTCGTATAATTCATGAGGTGGAATATCAAAGAGACGTCGCGACGATGGAAATCTTGTTTTCGATGAACATTTGCTACACTTTCATTATGTACGTCCAGTAAGAGAGTGGTTGGATAATCATTATCCGTAGCAATGAATTGGTAGAAGGGGACCCATTGAATGGCCACCTAGGTCACCAGATCTGACACCGCTCGATTTCTTTCAATTGTATTTAAAACCCAACCGGAGTCAATTGAACAACTCCAACAAAGGATTGTGCAAGAATGTAAGGATATTTTACCAGAGACACTTCAAAACGTCTGCGAACAGTTTGAATATCGGCTGTACTTGTGCTTACAAAACAAGGGAAACCATTCTTAGCAATTAATAAAGTAATTATATTATCTTTATTATCACTTTTACAGCGGAACCCCATTAAATCTAGCAGTATTTTAATTTATAGACTAAATACATTCCATACATTTGTGAGGTTATAACCATGGTTAAGTGCACTTCAATTTTGGCAAAAAAATGTAACTTATCTAGAATTATATAGGATTTAAAAATTTTTTAAAATTTAAAAAATGGTGAAATAAATAGGGGTTGCTATTTAAAATTTTAGGGGTAGGTGCTCTGGAGGTCAGGGGGTTAAATGTAATACAACAACAAATACCTCAACAGTTGTCCCCCTTGATATGTAAATTGACGTGTTTTGCCAAATTTTTATAGTGTTATCAGTTAAAGAAATACTAAGTGCTGTTCGTTTTAAAATTGTCACCCTGTATGTATATTGTATTAAAATACATAATATATATAAAATCAGTTAGAAACTTGTCTTTTTTTAAATCAAATGTAATAAAATGACGAGTAAATTTTGTAAATGCCTATGACGGTGCAACTTCTCGCGGCAACATTGTCGCGGCGACTAGGTCTATATATATACGGGATATTTTGTGTGAATTTTCCTTCATTACAAAAATACACAATTATCAACGCTAATTGTAAATTTTTATTCTTAAATTTGTCATTTTTGTAAAATCACATAAAATGTCTTGAACAGCATCTGGCACCCCTACCTAACTTGCTAAGATGATGCCAATAACATTATATTTAAAACCTTTAAGTAGTCTTCAAACCAATCATTGCAATGTAGCGAAAAGCGTGAAATCTCGAGGGAATGTGCACAGTGTCACTGCGCATACCGCATGTCACGTGATATCTTAAAAAATACGCAAACGCTGTGCTGGTGTGAATAAATAATAATTTACGCTTACCATTGTTAATAGAAAAATAAAAAATAAAGACATACTTGCCTACCTCTTGAAAGAAAATATATGCTTAAAACTTTAAATAATTGAAGCATCCTTATTTTTATTGGTACAGCCCACAAAAATTAAAAAAAATGCACAACTCTACACAAGGAAACCCAAATGTATATAACCTAAAAGTTTGAAACAGAAGGATGCGGCATCAGTTGATGCGCAATAACAAAATGCACATTCCCCGCTATCAAATGTTTTCGACGGATATTTGGACACCCCTACACCCCAAATTTCGCGCTCACCTAAAGGTCCTGAATACTGTGTTCTTGGATGGTGCATTTAAAATAAAATGAGGCATTTTTGTTTTTGCAGTAATTTGTTACTGTTACCATGCCTCCTGAATCTCAAAACTAAGCCTATAATTACACAGGTCTGTGTATAATTACTTTGTTAACCATATCTTCAGAGTAAGTGATTACTTGACTTTTAATTTAATTAATCGATATATTATCTTGAGAGTAAGTGATTACTTGACTTTTAATTTAATTAATCGATATATTATCTTTTCCACTTAGAGAGAAACTAAAAAGTGTTCCCCCTTAATTTTTTGAGCAGGGTATAATGTAAATGTAATTTTACATTAAAATATTATTTTAAATCAATATATTATTTTACATCAAAATAGCCCCAACAACCGAAAAATCGATTTAAGGGTTTTTTTTATAAATCGAGTTTCGAATTTAGCATCTAATCGATTAAAACTATGATTATATCCACAAACCCTGTTATTTAAAACTAGATTATTTCTATATTTGTGACGCGCTGCGAGGAAAGGGACCTAATCGTCAAAAATCAATTTCTGGATTGTTAAAGATTTATTTAAGATTACTCTTTAATTATCTGAAATAAAAAATTACTATTATAAATTATTATTTTTTTAGAATATTTTGCATGTTACAACGCGTTAAACACTGTCTGTTTGCGCTGGCTCTTGAATTATTTGAAGTAATAAATAATGTTCTTCAAATATTTTGCATGTAACAACGCTCTAAAAAGTATCTGTTTGTGCTGTCTAGCACGGTCGCCTGTTCTTTCCTTTCTCCTGTAAAATTTGCGCTGGGACGCTTTTAGCGTGTCACATTTACATTTACATTTATATTTGAAATTCAGTTACCATAATATGTAAAATACTTTTATTGATGCAATCCTAAAGTCGATCTAGTTAATCGGTCTTCACTTTTTCTTGGTGTATTCCTTATTTCCTATAATGGCGAAAGACTTAGTGTCACTGGCTTACTCGATCTCCTGATTTGCCCATTATTGGGTTACATGTAGGTATACCAGCAAAAAATGATTTTTAGCAAGTGGTTCGCGTATAAATCGTTTAAGTAGAGCAGTATCTGATAAGTTACCTGCATAAGATGGACATTTTAAATACGGATTTAGTTTGTTGTAAAATTAGTTATTGCTAACATTGTCTTTCTTAAATAGTCATGGAAAAGTTTTTAACATTAATAGTATTTTTTTAAGTTTAGATATCTTAAATAGGCATTGAAATTCCAAATTTAAAACGATATTTTAGTATATTTTTATTTATAATAAGCCTTTAATTTATTTTTATTAATACCCTCAGTTGGATTATTCTTATATTTTTACGTCCTGTATTAATTTGTAAAAAAATCTCTTTTAGTGGCTAAGGTGAATAATACATATTTTATTACTTTCATTTATTCCTATTTCATAGAAACATTTAAGTAATAAATCTTTATTTAGAAATATAAGGCACTTTACTATGCTTCCTGTATTTCACCTTTAAACCCTGGTACATGGTGGAAATTGTGTCTTGCCAGTTTATTTGCCAATTCTTGTAACACATCTCGAAATATAACCGAATCAACATTTTCACCCAGCATATAGAATAAAAACCAGTCACCCATTTTGCTTCTACGTACAAGTAGGTCTATGGCGTCTTTTCTAACTAACCTGTACCTCATCCGCAAAAGATAAACTCGCATTCTTGGAGAAAATATTGTTATTATCCTATAGATTACGGTAAGGAATGTCAATAAACCGAGAATAATAAACCAGAACCACAAAAAAACGTAGATTTTTTCGTTAACTACGTTAAGAGGCAGTATACACAGGCAGTCGTGTTTTTCCCAGTCCCCGGAAACACCATACTTAAAAAATGTACATTTTGTCATCCTGGGAAATATCCTAATCATGGGATCCATTCTTTCTTCTTCGTCATTGTTAAGAAATGCAATAACTTCAAATCCAAACATTAAAAAAGCACCATCGAAAAAGCGATTCATTAGAAACATTTGGCCTGTAATAAAAACTATTTTAAAAAGGATACAACAAAAACAATGCTAAGCTACATTGTATTTTAAATTATATAAACTTACCTATAACATTTACTAAGGCCAAAAGCTCACATAGATAATATTTATATGCCCACCAGTTGTGATATCTCAGATTTTCCCATAAATAATCAATCATAAGTTTCTTCTTTTGCTTTTTTTCTATTTCTGAACAAACACCTACGTCCAAATCCATCATTAGTGCATGAATTTTACCTCCTTCCCATGATTTCCATAACCATCTTGGTGTGTAAAATAAGATTGCCTAAAACAATACATAAAACCATTTAAAATATACGGGTATATTATTATTAATAATATTTGAATTTTTAAAACTGGTTTTCCACCATAATCTTGCATGCTAGACATTACCCAAGCAGCACAAATGGTTAAATTAATATTAAATTTACGTGGTTAATTAATTTAAGTCATATTGTCCTATAACGTTAAATTAACCACGTTATTTTGTAATAAGTGGGGAATTCAATTATGGTAAAATTAACGTTATGTACATAAGTTAAATTTAACTTCTTGGTTAATGTACCTTTTGGTTAAAAAGAAGTTAATATTTGGTAGTTTTTTGTTTATTTTACCCTTTTTTAACTACTTTTTAACCTCTTAAACTATAATAAACCGGTTTAAGTTTATTTTAACTCTATATATAGATAAATTATAATTATAATTTATCAAATATGCGATATATATGTACCCTCTAAAAAGGAATTAGTCAAAAATGACTAATAACCTACTACACTTATATATTAGTGGATGCTTTATTTTGAAAGTAAAGCAGTTTTTGATATATAGTCAATTCCATATTATATGGAAAATTGACTATATCTCAAAAACAGTTTACTTTTGCGGACGTTTTCGGATTCAGGGGACAATTTTACATGGAAATTAACTGCTAAATGTTCCGGATACAAATTGCTTTTGACGAGAATTATTAGTGGCTAGTTACTAGTTATTATAGTTATTAAAATACGCTGAAATAAAATTATTTATTAAAAATAATAAAAGTACCTACTAGTGTTGCAACGGTTACGGTTACGGTTACGGTTAATTCACGGTTTTCGATATTATACGGTTAACCGCAACCGTATGTCGTTAACCGTAACCGTATTTACGGTTTTTCATGCTACTTTGTGAATGCATGTAAAAAAAAGATTGAAGAGTAATTAACGTTACCAAATATACCACCTAAGTCAAATCCGTTTACATTCTGGAAAACGTGTTACACGTTTCGGCGTTTAAGAGTGTTGGCACTAAGGTATTATACAAACCATTGTCAGTGAATTCGTAGAGGTTGTTTTCGACTGCAGGTCTTGTGCAAACACCAAATAGGAACAGTCTGATTCCGCAGAATTTGCAGATGTTATGTTTTTTAAATAAAAATTTTACTCGTAAATATTAACATTTAATTTTTTTATATTTTTAAATATATTATTCAGGTACCTACTTAGGTTTGACTTTACTGTTTTTAGGTTTAAAATGTAACTCATTTCCTATTGTTTTACAGTTTTATTAGAAATTCTGTTTTTGTTTTACATAAATTATTATTTAACCTTTACTGAACGTGTGTATTAATTTCAAAACTTTATTTTTCGTAATTCTGTAATTTTTTTTTGAATAACCGTGAATTTATTCGTAACCGTATAGCTAACCGTAACCGTAACCGTAACCGTAAAACCCGAAACCGTTGCATCACTAGTACCTACCCATTAAAATATTTAAAAAATTAAATATATTAAAAATTATTTAAAAATAATTAAAAAAAATACATATTTCAGAATTCTTGCAACTACGGATAATACATAAAAAGTACAAGTCAATTTTTATAAAAATGTCCCAATTTTTGGAAAATTAAAAAAATTATTTTTAAAATGCTAGTAGTAATTTGAAAGCTTAAAGAAATGATTTATTTCGTTTTTTTTCTCCATGGTGCAGAAAAAAAATGGTTTATAAAAGTTATTAACGGCCTTACCAAGTAAAAATAAAGCATTTATTCAAAAATAACATAAAAAATGCTCTTTTTATTATTATAAATTGGTATTTTTAAATTTAAAAAAAAAAAATTTTCAATGAAGACAATTTTTTCAAAAACAGGTTTTTCTTAATTTCATAAATATTAAATAAAAATATAATTTTTTTGAAAATCACATTTTTGTTTTTAATTTTGGTTTTGGATTTTTAATAAGTGGGTAAAATGTTACATTAGGTATAACCCAAATAATTTTTTTTAATTGTAAATGATCAATTTTGGTATGTATACGTGGTATTGATTTGAGACCATACAGGCTGTTTCACGTTCGTGGTCCATTAGAAGTTTCTGGGGAACGGAAAAAGATATCAACTTAAAATTTGAAAAGCGTTTATAATCCATCTTCGAACATTTTTATAAAATGTTTTAAACAAAATTCCACTTCCGGTTTAACCGGAAGTGACATCAACTTTGTTATTTTAAATGGAACACCCCATATATTTTTATATTTTTAAATTCTATATAAAATTCTGAGTAAAATTACTTTACCATGTCCTATACCCAAAGTAATTAGTTTTTGAGTTATTAATTTTTTTCGTTAAAATTTGACAATTGCGTGTCAATCAAAAATAGGCCATAACTTTTTTGTTATTAGGTTTGCGGATATGGAGATAGAATTTTTGTTTAATCTTAAAACATTGTTTAAAACATTTCATATTAATTCTTTAATATTTCTCAACAAATTACTTGAGAAAACCCAGGCCAATTAGGCTAACTTAAAACGTTAATAACTTTTTTATTTTAAATATGTTTTTACATAACCAAATAGAAAATTAAAAATCCTTGCGATTAATTTAACTATTCCCTATACCTAAAGTTAATAATTTCAGAGATATTTAAAATATTATTTTGTATCAAGAACCTTTGACGGGTGAGTTGAAGGTATCTATGGTTACCACGTAATCTGTCATTGTTTAACATTTAATGGCGTCAATTTTTCTGGTTGTTATAAACAATTTGTTGACTAATTAAGTGTTTTGTAAACAAAATTACTGATAAAAAATAGCAGGTAGTAACTTTGAGAATACTAAAATTTTTTAAAATTTAAAAGTAATACAAACAGTATTTGCTAATTTCAAAAAAAAATCAACAAAGCTGGAATATATCAACTAGATGAAGCCCAAGCTCATTGGAGATAATAAAAAATAAAATGCAAACCTGGTTTAATATTTATGAAATATTTTAATATTTATGAAATATTTTAATATTTATGAAATATTTTATTAACTTTAGTTATTTAGAAAAGAATGCACAGTATTCCTTAACTAAAAATGGGTCACATGAAAATGACACCCAAAAACGACTTCAGATTCCATTAAGTACTCGAGTAAGGATTATCAATATGCAACAAATAAAATCCTAGCTGATCCTTCCATTCCTTTTTATACAATTATACTTGTTGCATTTCTTTATTGGAAAAAAAGTGTAAAACACAGCACCAATTTTAAAAACTTACAAATTTATTGAAACTAAATAAAAAACACAATTAAAAGTTACCAAAAAATATTATATAACTTAAATAACAAATTATTTAAGATTATAAGATTATTCTAAAGGTATCGAGACGAAAATTTAACAACTGCCTTTTGTAGCTGGAATCCGTAGCTAAGGTCATCTATTGGGTTTATTTTATCTTGACTCCAATATTTTAAAAACTCCCTATGAATAGACTCCCCCGGTTGTTCAGACCACAAGGAACTATCTGAATGGGACATCCCCAAGAACGTCAAGTTCAAGAAGTTTTAGATTGTTTCGCCCTGATAATTTTTTGAAACCAATTTAAGTTTCTTAAGCAAAATCAATGCTCTTTCCTACCTAGAATAGGAACTAAGCCATCTCAAAAAAGATGATTAATCCTTGTAAGATATGAAGCTCAGGAAGGATACACTTCTCAGCAACATCCTCTTCCACAAAAAGAGGAGGGTCAACCCTCTTACAAGGATATGTTAATCATCTTTTTTGAGATGGCTTAGTTCCTATTCTAGGTAAGGAAAGAGCCTTGATTTGGCCTAAGAAGCTTAAATTGGTTTGTAGGTCTGTGGTTAAATCTGTATGGGTGCAGGTCATCAATGACATGTGACGTCATCGTTAAGGTATATTCATACCTGCCCAGGCAAAATCCAACGCTCGTTTATTGTTGGCCGCCTATGGTTGGTTGGCTATGGGCTGATTAATAAACAGTGTTTATGCACGATGACATTATAATATGACAATTATAACAAAAATTCTTTGACGTAAACGTCTTTTTATAGCCCGCGGGCGTTATTATGGCCCAGCGGGCTATAATGAAACGTCAAAAATTAAAAACAACAATGTTACACCATTTGATATATTCGAAGTAAGTTTTTTCGTATAAAGATTTTGATTTTACCGGCAGCAGGCCGCAATTTTTCGCCTTTTCAGCTGCTTCCTCAATTTCATTTATCTTTAAACTTTAAAACTGACTGATGTCAGTTGACATTATAATATGACAAGTATAACAAAAATTCTTTGACGTAAACGTCTTTAAAAACAATAATATAGGTATTAAAAATAATAATATATTAATCGTGCATAAAGTTTTGTATGCATTGCTGGCATAACTGGTTTTTATGGTCCTACGACGCTTTTCTAGCCCTCGCGCTAACGCGCTCGGGCTCGAAATAGCGCCTCGGACCATAAAAACCTTATTATGCCCTTAATACATAAATAACTATTATATTAAGATAGGCATAACATAATTGCTATAATCTTCTACATAAATTAGGCAAATTTAGATTAAATGTGCTTTGAGAAACAAAGTTTATTACATTTTTATTACATATTAATATTATGTTATACAATATAGGAACATCGTATACATGTGTACCGTACATGTTATATAATATATCTGTGGGTAAAAGGCATAAGGGGATAAGTCAAAAAAAGCAATTTTTCAATAGAGTCTTTAACGTGTTCGCATTAATTTAGGAAATATATTTGTTTAGCGGGTATACGCTTTTGTTAGCATAGGACATGGGCTAACAAAAGGGTATACCCGCTAACCATAAATATGTTTCCTATATTAATGCGAATACGTTTAAGGCTCTACTGAAAACTTGCTTTTTTTACTTATCCCCTTATGCCTTTTACCCACAGATATTATAAAAACCCAAAAAAAAAACCAAATTATTAGAAACAAACTAAATTACTGGTCGTCGTCTTCCTCAAAGCGACCCAGGTCAGACTCGGAGTCTGATTCTTCCCCCAAATGTATTAATAAAGGCGCAATATCCTCACAATTTAACACCTGTTCGCGTTGACACCATTCATCAATCAGTTGTTCGGTGTGGTCGACGCTCTTACTCCATATTTCCAGCGTGATGTGGTCAAGAGCCTCTTGTCACATCGCCAAAGACTTGTCCCTACCACTGCCGTCTCTTCCCATATGTTTATTGTAGTAGTTTTTAGTTATGCCCCAAGTTCGATTGGGTTAAAGATACAATGGTAAGGCAGGATCCGCAGTACCTGGTGCCCGTAGCGGTTCGCCAGCTGATCGACCTTAAAAGCTTTCGGTGGCTTGTGTCTGTAATTATGATCAAATTAATTAAAAAATGCCCTTTTTATCAGCAGATGGATTTTTAATAATGTGAGTTCAAACAGGATTCCCTTTTCAGTTAGCCACTGCTGTAATTCAGCCTTTCGCCAAATACTGCTCGGGACTTTCGACACCACTGGTAGGCTGTAAAAGTTTGTACTCGAACCACTTGACCGCATGTTCATGTTCTACTTTCTTAGCGTGGCCCATCGACCTTTAATCGGCGAACACTTTTGTGGCTGAGATCCTGCCAGGAGAACGTTCTCAAAAATCCACGTTTCGTCAAGAAATAGAAACTGCAGAGGGCGGTCTAAACGCCGGTTGGTTATGTATGACTTGAGGAATTTGGTCCGTAGTAGCGCTATCCGGGGCAGCTCCATCAGTCCACGCCGTGTGTCGTCCCTTTTGAAACGGAAGCCAATGTTTTTTAGAACTCGGCCCAATGACGCAACAGTGCCCTCAAACAGTGTAATGTGCTGCTCTAAAAATGTCTCATAGAAATCAATTGGTATAACTCACTGTTAGCATGCATTTCATAAATCACATTTCTGATCTCGACAGCTTGGCTATCGGTGATGTTGGTTATCGTTTGGCACCGTTTCGTTTTTATTAGCCCTACCAACGGTTCTCCAGCCGCGACCATGCCCGCTATCTTACTGACTGTGTTTATAGAAACTTGGAGTGCACGCTTTAAACATTAAGAACGGCGTAAACAATGTCATTAATAACAACAAATGATAATATATAGCTTACCTCGCGAGCGGTTGCAAAATGAAGCACGGGCCCATTTCGGGCCTTTTCTTTGTCACAAAAGGCCACCACGGCCGCGATTAGCAAGTAACATTGTTTACACAAGTGGGGTGCCATTGGTATAATATGAATCATATTATATGATAATCACAAATTATATACAAAACGTCAAAATGACAAAAAAACAACGTCAAAGATAAAATAACGCCGACACATCAATATTATTTAACGGTGCGCGCCTGCCTTAATCTATTATCAACTGACAGAAACAAAAATTACTAAGTAAATGGGTAAATTCATAATTTTGCAAATGCAAGTCCGACCGCACTGGAAAGGACGGCTGTTCAATACCCGCGTGAAAAGAACAAGGATAGAACGCCAAATAGAATTTGATTGGCCAGAGCCCCGGATGCGTGCGAATTGTAAGCGAGGTCAACTCTGGGCCAGAGTCTCTGGCTGCATTTAGACTAAATGATTTAGTGTTAAGCAAACTGCGTTGGAGTGGAGATGCACATTTTAATTTTCTTTTTAAATATTTTATACCCGAATCCTAAAAATAAAATGTTTTGATTTTTTCCCTTGAGAACTAGGGCAACAACAAAAATAGTATTCTTAATAAAAAAGATTTCTCAAATAAAAATAACTAAAAATAAAAATATGTCCCAAATACACTGTAATTTATTTGATTTGAAATATTTATTATTTCGCCTTATTTTGACTTAATATCAAAAAAGCACCCTAATTTTCAATCAATCGTAATCAGAATGAAGTATCTAAATTCAATAGTATGATTTACATGTATTTTTATATTTTATGAGATTTTCTGACATAAATGTTATTAGAATTTAATAAATAAACTTTTTAACTAAAAAAAATTGCAACAATCACATTTTTTTGATGAAATTGTACATAATGATTAAAATAAATTTTCGAATTCGAGTTTTTTTCGTTATTCATTATAATATTTTTTGCATTTTCTGAGAACATTTACCATAGTAATGTATATTTTTTTACACCATCAGAAAGTAGAGATTTCAACAAACAAAAAGCACACCGACTTTTTGAAAAAAGCTGAATCAAATAAATTACAGTGTATTTGGGACATAAAAAGGTAAGTTTTCACCAAATTTCGTGGAAAAAAATTTTTTTTTGAAAAAGATAAAAATAAAAAACCAAAAACTTGGTTTTTTGAATTTTTCCCATAAATTTGGAGGTTATGTAAAAAAATTGTAATTACAAAAGTTGTAGATCCTTTTATTACCTACAACTTTGCCATTTAACTTTTTTCCATAGGACTTGTAGTTTTACCGGAAATCGAGATAAACCATTTTTTACCCTTAAAACCCCACTTCCCAAAGTCAGATCGCCCGTAATTTATTTTTCCTTTTATTTTTATTATATTCTTCTCCTTTTCCAATGGGTTTCATCCTACTTTTATTTTTTTTGGTTTCAAAAATTATCGACCCTGGTCTAATAAAACTCTAAAAATAAATAAACTGAAAAATTAAATTAAATGTTCGAACAAGCAATTATTAACGGTTCGTCGAATTGTTTCTCTGTTTGGTCTGGCCTCGAACATTCCCGCAAATAATCTTTGAATTTCTCGTTCAGAATTACCAGCAAAATGCCAGATTAAAATCTGAACTTTTTGTTCCAACGTGTACCTACATTTTTTAATTAAATAATCTTTTTTACTAAAATTACTACCTCTTGGCAAGAGGCTCTTGCTGGCACCACTGCAGTTCTCGTTCTGATATCCTCGACGAGGATTCCTCGTGTCAAGCACGCTGCGAGGTGCGCGATGGGTATGCGTTGTCGTAGCCTGCCGGCTGGCCAATCAAATTCTATTTGGCGTTCTATCCTTGTTCTTTTCACGCGGGTATTGAACAGCCGTCCTTTCCAGTGTGGTCGGACTTGGATTTGCAAGCACTGTATGTTTTTATAGTTTGTTATATGGCACTATGGATTCAATATGTAATCAGTATTATGAACTGTATGTGTTTATATGGTTTTATATGACAGAAATTTATATGAAAATCCATCTTAAATCATATATGAATGAATATGAATTTATAGGTAATAAATTGTATATGGTCAGTTTTTTATATGCCTGTGTAGAAATGAATATGCTGCGTTTTCAATATGTAATGTCTGTTTCAAAAATCATATAGTATCATATTGGAACCAGCAGGGATTTTTCATATATGATTTTATATGTCATTTACAACAGGGACATTTTAAACAATCAAATACCATTTTATTCTGTATACATATATATATATTCTTTCTAACAAAAAGGCGCCAAACAACTAAAGGACGCTATACGTCATCTTAGCTTTCTCTCCATCCAGTGTTACCACCCAGTGTTGCCAACCTTTGAGTAGGCTTTTTCCCTCCACTTACTTTAAAAATTCCCAATTTTATGAAAAAATTCCCTCCCCCTCTAATTTTTGGAAATAAAAAAAAATTAAATACCTATAAGCATTTAATAATTTTAATTAATAAAAACGAATATAAAATATAAAAAACTAAACTTAAAAACTAAACTCTTTCAACAAAAAATAAAAGAAAATATACAAATTTTAATTTTGTTTATTCTTAAAGATTTCGCCCTTCATATACAGACTGTATAGAATCAAGTAAGTAAGGCTGAAGACAAGGATGACAAATCATACTCTGATTATTAGAGAAAGAGAAACAAACTATAATTGGGCGTGGTTTAAACCACAACTTATACTAGACTATCATAAAGCAACCGGGGTATCCCATTCGAAGTCTAAGCAGCCAAATATTTGAATATAGGTATTTAGAATATTTTAGTAGCCTCCGATTATTAAACATATTTTATGCTTTAAATATTTTTTAAGATATTTTAAAGACTAACGATAGACTAAAATGACTAAAATAAAAATTCCCGTTTTGAGTTAACTTTTTCCCTTTTTCCCTTTTGGGTTGAAAATTCCCGCAAAACGGGAAATTTCCCTCAGGTTGGCAACACTGTTACCACCATAGACAATGGTTACCACCATAACGTATGGCGGCAAATTTAAAACAATCTCTAACACAAACTATTAAATAAGTTATAGATTGCGTTTGTAATTACATTTTTAAGGTTAACTGACGCTTACTACCTTATTTATTATTTATAAAACTCAATACCTTACAAACAAGGTGTTTGAACAATTATTAATTACCAGCCGTCATTTCTCCGCATGCGTATTAAGTTGGCTGCTATCCAGTTGTATACAACATATATTTTGTGGTCATATAACAAATACACAAAATATAATATTGTTTTTAAACTCCCGCCTTTAAAACGCCGATTATCGTACATGTTTCCATGATATTTTAAATACACATTGACAAGTTGTGGCTTTATGGCGTTTAAGTTACGGGCTGAAGTTGGCAGCAATGGCATTCGGACTTTTTAGTCATGGGTTGAAGTTAATTGCAGTTGTCAACTGCGAAACAATGACCATCAAAATAAAGGATCTAAAAAGTGAGGTTAGAATAGACTGGTCGATGTCAGATTTTATAAATAATTATTTATATATAATTGTTGAAAGTTATTTAATTTTTGTCATTGTCGTAGAAAAAATATAGTATGCAAGTCGTTTATAAACTTAAAAAAATCTATATAATATTATAATTATATTGATTGACATTTTTAAGATGTGCCTATGCAAAATAAGTTATGTAAAAAAGGTATTATTAATTATATTCTTATAGAAAAATGTGCATACCAAATGTTTACCAAAACCTAACGGGACATTCTGAGGATGTCTCTGGGATTAGTCCTATGATCAGCCCATTTTAGGCTTTAATTAGGATATTATTAGGTCCTAACGACATCCTTAAATGACGTTCCTAGGATATCCCAAAATGGGACCTAAAAAAGATCTAATGTCCGATAAGGTCAACCTATGGACGTCCTCAGGAAGTTCCTATAAGGACATCCCATTCTGGGACATTTAGGCTGGTCCAAGGACGTCCTGAGGATGTTTGTGCTTGCTGGGTATAAAGTGCTTTGAAGATAAAATGTTGTATGCCATTCGGCCAAGAAGTGCCTTTTTATGCTTCGCTCAATTGTAGGCCTCCGCTACGCGCCGGCCTTCAAATCTTGAGCTTAGCACAAAAAGCCTTACTTCTTAACCTAATGACATAAATAACTATTAAATATAAATAGGAAAGTAAAAAAAGTAAAACTACAGTAGGTACATATTACTTGAGAATAAAAACAGGTTTTAGAACTTAGAAAGGCAGCTAGGGTTATAACCCTACCTACCTCCCCCTACTGTAGTGAGCTTGTTTTCATGCAACCAAGAAGAATCTAATGTACATTTATACCTCTAATTATGCCTAAATACGCGACGTGTGCGCCGATGATAATTTTAACGGCGCCGGAGTATATTATTATAACTTTAAAGAATAAATATTTTATAATTTTTTACACATTAACCTACATATAATAAAAGAGCAATAAATAAATATGAAGAAATATATAATATATATTTTATAGTTTTATAATATTTATTTATTTATATAATATATATTTTATAATTTTATAGCTATTTATGTTTATATGTTTTATAGTTTTTATATGTAAGTTATAGTTTTATAGGTATGTTAACTTTTATATTATAATTATATTAAACATTTTTTGATAAATCCTACTATATTTAATTTAAAAATATACCAAATATAAAAATTTTAATTATTATTGACTGCTTTTTCACTTGTACCGTGGTTAACTATGGAATACCATGGTATCCCAAAATTTAACAGCCAATTCTTAAGTAAAATTGTCCCCTGAATCCGAAAATACATCAATAATTATGAAAGTGAAGCAGTTTATGAGATATAGTCAATTCCATATTAAATAGAAAATTGACTATATCTCAAAAACTGTTCTACTTTTTTAACTTTTGACGGTATTTTCGGATTCAGGGGATAATTTTACATAAGAATTGGCTACTTAGTTTTGGGATACCATGGTATTCCATAGTTAACCTATTCCATGGTTAACCATGGTACAAGTGAAAAAGCAGCCACTATTAACTATTAAATTAGTAATTTTTGACTAATTCATTTTTAGAGAGTATGTTTTTAATTTTAACACATAAAACTGCAACAAATAATAAAATTTGTTTTTACTCCTAAAATAGTGTATTGAATCATTGCTAGTTCTGAAAAATGTAAAGTAAGTTTTAAAAAACTACAACTTGATAATATAATTTATAGCCTAAAAAGTTCTTATTAAAAGTTTTTTCCTAGAATAAATGTTTATAAAACTATACAAAAATATATCAAAAAATTAACGATTTAATAAAAATACAGTTAAATATGTAACATAGGTACCCAAAATAATTAATTCAATACGAGCAGGTAGTAAATTCTAAATATAAACATATTTTTAAATAAATCCCTAAGAGGCAGATGTTGACCATTTCCGAATGCCTCCGAACAATTACAATGGAGCATTCAAATGGACATTACTTCTTTCCGTAACTGTACAATCGAGTGCAATAGCTCAGTAGCAAGGCCATTCAAAAATCGCTTGCGGTGCTTAGTCACCTCTCCGCCTACTCTAGAATCTTCACACCTTAACTTCTTCTGTGTCTTAACCAAGGCCACATTAGGCCACTGCGATAAACCCTTCGGGGTTTTCTATATTTAGTCCATGTGTTCATGTATCATTTGTTTATTCTTTGTTTACACGTCTTGAAAACTCTTTACTCTTTTCAGATGAAACATGCGAATTACGTTTTTGCATAAGAAAGGGCAAACTATATCGCAAATATCAGCTATCTAGGGGTTAAAAATCGAATATTAAAATATAGCTATAAAATCAAACATGCTAGTTAGATTATTTTATAATGTTTACATTTGTTGATTTTATGTGCCCCTCCATAAGAAAGAAAATTTAATTTTTTAAACACACTTTCTTTTATACAGAGATCCCTAAAAAGGACGAGAAGTTAATTAACCCAGGGAACAACCACTGTTGCCACGTTTCTCCGCGTCATCTGTCAAACAAAACTATTAAAACCATAAAACCAAACCAACCCAAACTCAACAACACAACCCAACCGACCCCGCCCCATTGGCCCCCCCCCCGCCCCATTGAGCAAAAAACCCAACTAAAATGGGCAAATTTATGTTACGATAAAATAAATGAAATAAAAAAAGTTCGACAACTTCTAGTAGATTTTATGTTACGATAAAACTAAAACAAACCAACCAACCCAACCCAACGCAACCGAACACTGTTTAACAAAGAAACAACAAATTTATGAAATAAAAAAATAAAAAAAAGTTCGACAGCTTCTTAGTATCGAACCCGGGACCTCTCGCATGCCAAGCGACCGCAAATCAAATCAAATCAAAAACATTTATTTAACATATAAAATATCACAGATAGTACAGAATAACAGTTTACATAGTAGCACAAAGGTCAATATCACATTTTACATATATAATTTATTATACAGTCAGTAATATTGGGCTGCCTGACCAGCGTCGCGACGTCCCGGCTGGCTGACGATGGAAAGTCACCTATGTTAGCTGTTTTCTGTTTTTCATTTTAAAGTTCGGCCGTTCCACTCGCAAGCGATTCAGGGGCATTCTCGAGCTTGTGACCTAGGTCGGTAATTAAGTGCTGATGTTTGTGAAGCTGCAAAATTTTAGATTAATTGCCCAGGAAAAATAAGTTAAAAAACCTGGTTTGCCAAGCGACCGCCCTACCATTTGAGCTATCTAGCTTGATGTCAAATGTTAAACGCTCGGGAAAAAAAAAACGGATTATAATTATGACGTAACAAATTTACACAGTACAGGCATCATAGATAATAATAATAATAATGACATTTCGTATAAGAAATTAGGTTAACGATTTGTTTACGTTTAATAGTTTTGTTTGACAGATGACGCGGAGAAACGTGGCAACAGTGGGTGTTCCCTGTGTTAATTAGCTTCTCGTCTAAAAGGCTTTAATAATGACATATTTTTTCCTGAACAGTAATTTAGGCATTCATATTCTAACCCTAAAATTTTCATGTCAAATTTATTAGTGGCGTATTATTTTATTTTATTTTTTTATTTCAGGGGCGACTTAGCATATAAAAAAATCCAGGGTCAAAACTTAAGAGACTCGAGTAAAGAATATAAAATTGCGTTTATAACTTTTTATAAAAAAAATAAAGGGAAGCACACAAAATTAGTTGCTGGTCAAACCGAACAGTTAAAAAAAAAATGTTTTCTTTAAAAAAAAGATTTTTGTAGCTGGACCTATAAAATATGATATTCTATCAGTCGACCCAATGTTTTTCTACTAACAAATACAATGTTAATGCCTGGGGCGACTTAAAGGAACACGTTATAACGTTATGTTTTTTAAATTAAGTTATTATTTTTTTATTGGTTTTTTTAATGTAGGTTTTTTTATAAATTATTATCAATACAAATAGCTATAATACATAACTTAGACTTTTTTAAAGTTAGGCTTTTTGGCATAAAATACTACTAATTTTTTATTAAACAAGTGTTTAAAATGTCAATTATCTTATTCGCAATATAATAATATAGATATTACAAAAATAACGTCAAAACTCAACAAAATAAATATGAAACGTTAAATCTTATACCTGTTCAGGTAAGAAATATCCAAATAAGTTATTTTACGTAAAGACAATAATGTTGACCCCACCACCTCGCAATGGCTGCAAGCAAATATAAACCCTATAGGGTGGTACTGATCCAAAGCACGTGACTGTATACAGTATATTCGGTAATATTTATAATATCATAAAAAAATTAAAATATTTATAAATTTAAGACCGCTGGGGAGGCAGAAGTGAAGTTAACTTTTTTAAGGTACCTATTACATTTCGCTATATAAAATTTTATATTTTATTTTTTTTTTGTATTTTTTACTTAACCCTACTGTAAGTACATTTAAAATACATACAAAATATTACTAGAAAGTATGCTTTAATCTTTAAGGTTTTCATATGTATTAATTTTGCAGTATGTTGATTCCTAAAAATAAATAATATGCAGTTCCCCTATGGCAAATATCCAGTAATATTATTGGATCAACGACCGTTTTCATAAGCGTATTCACACCATGAATATGATTAAGAAGGCAAAAATAATGGCCTTAACATACAATAACGTTTATTTATTCATTTATCTTTTCAGATTTTATGTAATTTTATATTTTATTTAGAGAAATTTGCAAAGACCTTGTTATTTTGCTATTTGCTATTTTCTAAACAATTTTTAAAATAAGTTAATTTAGTTATTTTAATTAATGGCACCTTTTATCGTGTTACATGCTTTTATTTATTGTAAATATTTTAACACTTGTGTAAGTATATTACTAATAATGTTGTTGTAAATAATGTTCAAATTAAAAAAATAAATAAATATTTCTACTCCTTCTAATGCACCCTCATCCTAACTAACAAGTATGCTAGATACCTATATAGTAAAATGGTTTGTTTATTTTCGAATCATCCATCCTAATTGTATACGAAATTCTATTTATCCAGCAGCGCTGACATGACTCGATTTCCGAAAATCTATTTTAAAAACATTGAAATATTAGGTCATTAAAGTTAGTTTGAAACTCAATTTTAATAAAGTTTGTAATACATTATATTTGTAAATTACCAATTTACCCCAGGAAATTATAATTAACATGGATTCGAAATCTGAAATTTACATAATATAATATTATAATAATGTTATAAAGTATACGTAAAACCATATTTCCTTTTTTTTAAATAAACATAACTTTAATATTTTAAATGAGTTTTTATGTTAATCAGTCTTATACAAATGTAAGTATTATGGAATTTTCAATTAATTGGTCATTTTCAAATGACTTATTTGCGATACTTTTTAGTAGAGCAGAAAAATGTGCAAATAATTTTTTTATTATTATTATAATTAATTATTGTCATTTCTGCTATAAGTTGCTTTTATAGTCTATAAAAGCAGCAGAATTTATAATTTTAATCATATAAACCTATTATACAAACGCCTATAATTTATTGTTTTCATAATAAGTTTGTATCATTTAAATACAAGTTTTTATTATGCTTTAGATTGTGTTCAAATTTATATTACATATTTTATAATTTTACCCAATAGTTAATTTATTATAATTTAAGCTAGCGAATGTATTTTTCGATCACCCTATAAATATTACTTTTATTATTTTTTGGTGCCAACAACTTTCAGTTTCACATAATTTTGGCAGCTTTGTTATATGTAAGTTTTCAGCCCAAAAATCGAAATAAACATTGCATAAATTTTAACGTTTGATTTCATTTGTTAACTAAACTGGAAATAAAATAAGATTTATTTGATATTGTACAAAAGACTGTCTAGACCAGCTTTTCTCAAACTTTTTTATGGCGCAGCTCTATCTAATATGACGGATATATTATATATCCGCATTAAATTAGAAAGGCGTATGCGCCAAAATTAAAAAAAAATAAAGGAAAATAAAAACGTTTTAAATTTTTATTTAGGTAAATATTTAGAGGTATTTTTAGACACACGTTACTAATACCTATGGATAGGCATATCTAACGTGTTTCTGAAAGAACCAGTAAATATTTGGACTTTAAAACGCTTTTAAAAATCTGAATAAGATTTCCTATAATATCTCCTGTACAAGTGTTTCATTTTGGTGCCCCTCTGAGATTATGTTATTTAGTTTAAAAAAATAAAAATAGGTAGGTGTAAAATTAAAATAATAACACAAGCATTTTTTTTTTTAATTTTTAGTGATCTTTTAACAAGACTAATGCAATAGAGACCCCGCATCATTCACGGAGTATTGCTCTCCTAAAATGAATTAGTCAAAAATGACTAATTGTCATAGTAAAAAAGCAGCCACTATTAATTAAGGAGCATCCGTGCAAAACCGGCTATATCCATTTTAATAAAATGTTGGGAAAATGGCCTTTACATCCCACAAAACTCAAGATGCATTTTTTTTGGGCACAAGATGCATTTTTTATCTTTTATTTTTTTATCTGTAAAATGTATATACCTAGTCGGTTTTGAACGGATGCTCCTCAATTGTAGTCCACAGAAATTTATCTCGAACATTTACAAGTCCTTTCCTTTGTAAAATTGGCCGCTAAATCCGAAGATGTCGTCAAAAGTTTTGAAAGTAGGACAGTTTTTGAGATATAGTCAATTTTCCATTTAATATGGAATTGACTACATCTTAAAAACTGCCCTAATTTTATCATTTTTGAAAATATTTTTGGATTCAGTGGAAAATTTTACATAGGAATTATATGATCAATCCACGGGATACAAATTACTGTGGATTACAGTTGATTTTTCACAATGAAAACTAATTATTTTTGTCTAATTCATTTGGGTCTCTGCAGAGCACACTTTGAGAAACGCTGGTCTAGACCAAAACAAAATTAATGTCTATTGGGGCGTATAGTATAAAAAAATAAGAAAAAACATAAGGGATTATTTCCTGATTGCACAATAAAAAACCTATAAGGAAAATGATAAAAGCATTCATCATGATTTGTAATAATAGGATTTTTCGAAATATATGTTTTTTAAATGTTTAAAAGTTTTACTTCATTTTTTATTTTATAAAGGTTTTTAAGTATATATCTAAAAAACATTATAAGTTTAAAAAAAATATGGAAACAACTTTAACTTTAGGAGTTCTTTGAATAAGCTATTATAAAAGTTAATTTCAAAATAAACAAGTAAGCAAATGTGCACATGAGAATACAAATTTTTGTGAAAGTTTACGAGAAGGGTCGTGATATTTTTTTTAATAATAAAGTCATTTGTTGGTTTCGAAAGACCTTGTAATTGTACCAATTACTATTAGGTATATTAGGAGTAAATATGAATCTAATTATGCAACATCCTAGTTATTAATGGTAATTGTCTCATCGAAAATATCTACATATAAATGTGGGAATTATGCATAAAATAACTACTGAATTTTAAGATTTAAATTGGAATTTGAAAAATTGATTTAAGCTTAATATAATAAATTATTATTAATAATCCATGGTAATTTTGTTTCTTAAAAGTTAAAAAGTTACAAAATTGGTAGCATTTAAACAAAATGTTTTTAATATACTTTTCATTGGAGGCTTCACTAATTGTAATTTAAACTCAGTAATTATTATAATAATGTATTTGAGGATTTTTATCTTTAAGCCTAAGGCTTTCGCCCTCATTTTCTTAAAAGTAAAAACGTTTCTGGGCTTTAAGCCGCGTCTCATAGTAATTCGGATTGACGTTTCGACAGCTGTATTCTTCAATAACTTAAACTAGAAACATGGCTATCAAAACGTCAAATCGAATTACTAAAAAATTTAGTTTTAGTTTTCTGAAGAAGACAGACGTTGTTGTCTTCTTAAAAAAAACTGAAACTAGAAAGAAAATAGCAACATGGCTATCGAAACGTCAAACGTCAAATCGAATTACTAACAAATTTAGTTTCACTTTTCTAAAGAAGACAGCAACATGGCTATAGCCATGTTGCTGTCTTCGATATATCGAAACCTCAAACCGAATAACTACAACAAGCGAGAAAGCAGAGTCTGCTTTCTATAAAAATCATTTACCAGTATATAGTTTACTCGCAAATTTTAAGAAACCCATTATGATATATTTAACTATACTTAAAATGAAAAACTACGAAGGGCTTCAAAATTGGCTATTTATTTAAAATTTTGGATTAGGTAAGTGGAAATAAATCGACCAAGGAATCATGGTCTTTCTACATGCCATGTGCCTGGAAATCGATTCGGAAAAATTATTAAAAATTATTATTACAAAAAATAGACCCATTTTTTATATTCCTAGTCCTAATTATTTGTATATTTCTAGTTATTTTAAAATGTTACAGAATTTATAGAAACAAAAATCTTGCTAATGTTCTTATGCGTAGGTTATAGACTAAGGTTACCAGTATAATATAATGTATTGTATTATACTGCATAGTGTATTATAATAGTAGATTATGTCATCATGAGAAGATTGAATCTTTTTGTGGGATTGAGCGAAGTACAAAATACCTTTTCCAAATAACATATACTATTTTATCTACTCCTACATTAACAAGCTGTGACTTTATGGCGTTTTAGTCACAGGCTGAAGTCAGCTTCATTACTTCTCAACATACTCGTTTTTATTAAACACTCGCTCGCAAGCTTTGCTCGTGTTAAATTAAACTCGTAACTAAAATAGCGTTTATAAAACTTGATACATAATATACTATTATCTTTAAATATAAAATAAAAAACCATTAACTTAATTTGAATGCCAGTCTGTCAATGACAAAATTTGCATTTAATGCTTTCTCCGAAGGCATAAATGAAATAGGGTAAAAAAATGAATTTTTATTCAGAGTTGAGTCTAATACTATTATATTATGTTATATTATATTATTTAACAAGTTTTATAAACGCATTTAAATTGCTCGAGCGTGGCTTGCGAAGCGAGTTTTCAATAAACAAGTTCTTAAAGAAGTTTATAAAATGAATTGCATACCATATATACCAAATATACGACAAAACAAAGTAATGTTTTTCTCAGAATTTAAATCCAATTTTATTTGACATTTTATCTGACATTTGACAACCAGTAAAAAGTGTTATTAACTAATTTTTTCTACTCCCACCTTTAAAACGACCATTATCGTACATGTTTCCATGACACTAAGTGACCTTTTAAATACACATTGACAATTTGTGGCTTTACGGCGTTTTAGTCACGGGATGAAGTTAGCAACAGGTTTTTAGTCACGGGCTGAAGTTAGTTTTAAATTAGTTGACAGTTGGCAAATGTCCTAAAATCGTTAAAATAAAGTGCCTTTCTTGTAAAATAATACTAAATGTGAAAATTATTTTATTATCTCAATACAAAAATACAAAAGTATTAAATATTTTCCCAACGCCAATATTTGAAAAGTTTATACGAACATTGTATTGTACTTTTAATTTCGCCGGCAGTAAACTATAACTTAAATTCGGGCACGGACTACACTGTAAAGTGCTCATAAAACATTTTCTTTACTTTTACTGTAAAAAACTGTTCATTTCAAGAAATACATTTCGATTTATAACCTTTATAATCTGTGTTTATAAAATATAAAAATTTGACATTTGACGGTGACACACAGATTCCCTTATTGTTTCATAGATGGCGCTCTATAAAAATATTTAATTCAATTCAATCATTTTAAGATAATAAAAAGTATTTGTCGTAGAAAAAGTATAGAATGCACCTCGTTTATAAACTTTTCTATACACACATTAATTTAAGAACTCGCGCGCAAGCTCGCTTGTGCCTAAATTAAATTCGTGTATAAAATGGCCTTTATCATAACTTGATTTTATTATTTTTTATATATTTTATATTTTATTATATTATATTTTTTTTGTATAATCAGGAGAAAGTGATTAACGTCCCTAGCACT
Organism: Brassicogethes aeneus; assembly: GCA_921294245.1. Taxonomy (NCBI): domain Eukaryota; kingdom Metazoa; phylum Arthropoda; class Insecta; order Coleoptera; family Nitidulidae; genus Brassicogethes; species Brassicogethes aeneus. The sequence continues at coordinate 11,209,964 of OV121137.1, forward strand.
TTCTGGGCAAGAGATTTGTCAAACATGAAATTTACAACCAAGCACACTTGTGACAGTCGAATTAGCGTTTTTTACATATTTGGTAATATCTTTCTAAATATTCTTTTTAGCTAATGGTTGTTACAACATATTAATAGAGTATATTTCCCGTCGAGTGGTCGTTCCATTTTAAATAATAAATATATTGCCATTTAGAATGTCAAAAATACGGAAATACCAAACACCCTGTCTAACATTTTGGAATACTATTAATGGCTTCTTATAGAATACTCATTTTTTTAAGGTGTATACCAAGAATTAACTTTTCAACATTACAATTGTTGATAATACAGACATTTTAGATAGTTACTCTATCTGTCAATTTTTTCTTAATTAAATATCTCAAAAACAATTGAAGAAAGAAAAACGATTCCAAATGAAATAAATACAAAATTTTATTGCATAGTAAATATTTTAGAAAAATAAATCACATCGCGCTATAGCTGCAATAAAAATTTCAGATTGATATCTTTTAGTTTTCTATAAATCTTTAATGAATCAGTTAGGTGAATCACCCTGTATATTAACTTAAATTTTTATAAAAAGTATGTTATAACATATAAATATAAAACATATTTATTTGGGACCAAAACGAAACCATTTTTTAAAAACTAAACGGTTCATTACTGCATAAATAAAGAATAAAAAAAAATTAAACTCTTAAATTCGAATCTACTCATAAAATTTTAATAATAGATATTGACAATTCTGAATATTCTTAATTATGATATTAAGGTTTTCCACATATACAACCCCAAAAATAAAAATAGACCTTGTTTATAAGTAAGGCAAATAAATACCTATGTTTTGCACATGTGGGTGTTTATTTAGATATTCATTTTAGGATTAAATTAACTTGAGCCCCTGAAAATAACTTACTTGAAAAAATAAGCAGAAACAAACCCACTGATAATACTTGTAGAGTTTCTTGTCCTTTTCGTTTACGGTGGTTTTAATTCCAGGGTAACCAAACAAAGGATATGGCAAGTTTGGTGGATGCGTCTGGGTGAGTGTAAAAGTGGAATGGATCCAGCAGAAGGTATTTAGAACATCTTCTGGAATATCTTTGGTGTGGATGCAGTCTATAGGGTTTCCAACGTATTGTCTTGTGGTTACGATTAAACTAAATGCAATAAGTATCAGAACCGTAATTGAATAGTGTAATCTAAACACCGGAGAATCGATGTGTATATGACTGACTCTAATGAGCGATTTTAATCCGCGAAATATATCTAACATCTTATGATTAACACTCTTTAAGTAATAACGAAATATCCAATATTCTATAAAATGTTGTCGTTCGATGTATTACAGGAAATTAAGTTGGTCATAATTTTATTTTTGTCATCACAGTAATTTACTATTTTGAGCTACACTTTTAGACATTCCGAAAAATGTTGCATTGTTTATTCGTATAAAAGGACCTATTGCTAGTATCATCACTGTTTGATTCATTACACGGGAAAAGAGTTGACACTGGCATCTACACAATATAGCCCGCTGATCGTTTTAGTAGGACGCCATACAAGCGTCAAGACGCTTATTTTAACACTAAATTTCTCAACAGCCTAGCTGGCCATGTGCTCTCTTTCGAAGCGGGCCATGCGATTTTCGATCTTACAACCAATATTAATAGGAAACGATATATTACCTAGCCTTTACACTATCAGAGACGCACAAAGGCGTCGGTGGTTTCTATTTTCACAGTCGCCAGTGAGATGTAACAATCATAGGGAACCGGCTGCATTAAGAATGTATTTTTAACCAAAAATTAACTCCAGCACTTTCGTTAAAATTTATGGAGAACGCCTTAAAAATAATAATATAAACAGTTTTATTCATGGCTTTTCATGATTTTCTAAAATAAATATTATGTAAATGTAAAAAACTTCTACTTAATAAATTAGTAGGTACCTACTCGTAATTATTTACCCTTTAAAAATATCTTCTCATTTCAAGGGTTGACAATTCGAACAAATAGTTTAACTAACAAAATAATAGTTATTTAAGTCATAAGTAAGGCCCGGATTTTTAGGTCATAAAAAAGTGATAAAAGGTTCCTAAATTAGGTGATATTTTTAATAAAAAAGGTTATTATTTTAGGTACATATATTTTAGGTACTTAATTAAAAAGTTAATATTGGTTGGCCCGTATTTTTAGGTTATAAAAAAGTAAAACAAAATGCAAAAAATAGGTCACATAGTTATAAAATTAGGTTATTATTTTAGGTGCCTACATTTTAGGTACTTAAATAAAAAAATGAAATAAGCTGATTTATTGAAATAAAATGTTTTCATTATAATGTCGATATCGTTGTAAAACCATACATAGGTCTTATGTAGTTTTAGTTACATTATAATTGCTCTGTTAATGTCCGGCAATAAAGGATTTAAATTAAAAATGAAATATATTTTTATAAATAGTTATTAAAATAATATTTATTATTAACATTAACTGAACAAAAATGTTTGGTTGGAAAAATAACAAATAAAATAAAAGATTCTTTAAAAAAGTAAATATATCATATCAAAAATAATGTAAAATAGCAAAAAAACATAATAGGAACTCTAAAATCAAAAAAAAAATTTATTAATTTATTTAACGATTATATGCATGACAGAATATTTCTCCAAGTTTTCAGAAGTAAAGCTAGTGCGTTTATCAGTCAAAACATTTTTAAACCAAGAGAATGATCGTTCAACGTCACAGGACGGGTAAAAAAAGTGCATTTTAGGTATTAAAAATACAATTTAGGTGCAAAAAAGGAAAATAGGTGAAAAAAATATAAAAAAGGTATTTTAGGTCAAATAAAACTTAGTCAGATGACTCCATTTTTTATAAAACGGGCAAATACAAAAAAATATCTTTAAAACCTATAAAACCAACAAAAGGTGTTTTACCTAAAATCCGGGCCTTAGTCATAAGCCTGAGAATTACCTAAGTCTTTTTGTGCCGAGCTTGAGGTTTGAATTCCAACGCTTTAGCGGAGGCCTACAATTGAGCGAAGCACAAAAAGATACGTCTCAGCCGAATGGCATACAACATTTTATCTTAAAGGTACAGTTTTATTTGGTAAACGATATATAAAACGTACTTACAATTAAAATAACAATAATTACACTGTAGGTAGGTAAATTTTTAACTTTTGAAATATCACAGCTAAACGCTTGGACACGTAAACATAATTTTTGGTCGTAGATTCCAAATCCGTGCTCGGTTTAGCTGTATCAGGTCTAAAAAAGTTGTTCCTATTGGAAATCCGATCCGGGGACACACTGTATACTGGTATATTATAATTTGTAAAATAATATAATTCACCTCTTGTGCCAACAGTTGAGTGCTGGTGGCAACAAAAATACGAGTCGAAGACGAGAATTTTTGCACCTGCACGAATGCATTTTGTTAAAAAATATTACTTGGCATTGTGTTTTTTCACAGGAAAAATTAGATGCCCGAATGGTATTTGACAAGACTATTTCATTCATGAGTAACAGTTTATTCGGCATACACATAGCTTACAAAACATACTACCTATTATACATGCAAACATAGTAAATATGTAGGTATTAATTTGAAAACTGAAAAATAGGTAATTTATTTAATCACAAAACACTACAAACTTAATTATTTATGGTACAATTAAAATAAAAATTGCAATTTTGATGACAACAGCTGTCAAGTATTGCCGCGGGCACGGTCTTATATACAGGTCTTGCAACTTCGCCCAATTTCAATAGGAAAAGTGACCTCTCTAATGAGACACCCACCAGATGGCGCATCGAGTTGGATGGATAAACCATAGATGTTTAAAGGTCGTTTTTACCTTCTTTATCTTTGGGTTTTACAATCGTTAGATAAGCTCTCTGGTGGATAATTTTCTTAGATAGAAGGTTTCTATGAAAGTTATCCGCCAAATAAGCTAACTTAATCTAACGATTGTAAAACCGGCTCTAACCCACTGAGCAAAAAAACCTAAAATATATGTAAATTTAACGTCAAAGGTTGTAGTGTGACGTATAAGATTCTTGTAAAATAAACGTCACATAAACGTCGCTGTGATGTGCCTATGTCCGGATCCTGGGCCGTGAATTAGCCCTAACCGTTACGTGGATAAGAAGACGTTTTTAAAAGGACGTAAAAATGTCCTTTTAATATGGACGTATAGGTTTTGTTTCAACTTGTACATATTAGTTACGTTTTTTTAATAAAACTACCACTTTGGAAATATATTTTTTTTATTAAAATAAATTATAAAAATTAAACATTATTATTCTGGTAAAAATAATAAATAAAATAATAAAAATAAAACATACCGCCTAATTCATTTTCGGCCTCATTCTCATGTCCAAATTTGGCCAAAAAACGTTATGAGCGTTACTTGGCGGTTTGGAATAACTCCTTGCTCTCTTTATCGAAATCACTTTCAGTCAGACGAAATAATTTCATACTGGCTTCTAAAACAAACATTAATAACTTAAGTTATCTAAGTAATTAAGTATATAAAACTTATAACTTGCCTGTCGCTCTGCGCAAAATTTGTCTCCCATGTTCACTGGTGTATTAACTGAAAAATCAAATTGATTAAAAGACTTTTCTTTAAGTCTAACAGCATTGATTAATATTACTTCTCACTCAACGCTAACATTTAAATCAACAAAATTCGATAACCACTAATAGCGCCATCATGGCGATATTGGGACAATTAATTAATTATATTATAACCGCGTATGGTTGCAAACAAATGATAAAGCCAACTTACCTAAACCGTTCAGTCTCGCCTATGGAGAACAATGCGTTTTCTATCACACAGCACAAATGGCAACACAATGTGTTGAACACAGAACAATGGCAGTCGCAACGCAAACAGAGTATGCCCTGTTACAGGGCCCCTTTTATACCGATATATCGACTGGAAACGAAATTACCCGAGTCCTTTTTTACGTAAATTTTACATAAAATATACGTTTCTTAATCTCACTATGCGATAATAATAGAATAATTATTATTTTATAAGCGGTAATATTAATTAATAAATCACTCTGGGATTTATAATAAGTCATTAAAATAATTATTGTACCTACTTACATTGGTTTCTAAGTAAGTATCTACCTTCGGTTTAATCTAAAATTATGAATTAAATTCGGTATTTAATTATACAAATATAGGTACACTCAAATTTCCAACAAAAATGTAAATGTGGCATATTTTGTGGCGTATTTGTGTTCATCATTGGCAAACCTATCCCATTCATATTTATCATGTGTCACATTGGTGACGTAAAATGTACGTTGTGTTTTGCACCTAATATGCTAAAGTAAAATAAAAGGCGTAATACGCCTGGCGTATACGCCTATAGATTGGACGGTATAGTGACGTGCTCGACAGCACCTTTTATTTTTTAGCGTAATTTTTACGTAAATTGAATCACTAAAAAACGTAGTTAATGTGCCTTAAAATTGACAATTTTTAAACGTCACTGTGACATCACCACATTCATAATGTTCAGTGGGAAGTCCTTAAAGTATATGGGATAAAAGGTCAAATGAACTACCTACTTATGTTCTGTGAAGAAACATAACCTACATTTTTATAAACAAGCTTGTGTATTTTGTTACAGGGAGTTTTTACTTATTGTTATTGTGATATTCGTTATTGTTATATTATATTGTTCTATTTTTTCTTGTTATATTTGTTCTTGTTATACATTTGTATTTGTGCTTTTTAATAGACATGAAGTCCTGTGTTGTGCCAAAATGTAACCAGCAAAGCTATCGTTCCGGCATTAAAATTAAGCGGTCCATGTTTAAAGTGCCAACAAATAAGGAGCGGTTAAAAACATGGCAATGTGCAATAAAAAACATATTATTGACACCTTCACATTTTGTATGATTATTATATAATTAAGCACATGGTGTTGGTGAAATATATATTATTTTAAATAAACAATCAACCCATCCCCGCCAAGACAATAAAAAAATCGGTTATTAATAAATTAGCCAGAATATTGGTTGGTTAGTTTTTAAACTATCTAAAGCTTGGCTATGTTGTGTTACTAGAAATTTTGGTTTTCATATTAGCCAAATTGAATTGGATAGTTTACAAATTATCCAGCTATTCCTAAATAATTTCAAGTAAATTAGCCAAGACCCTTGGTTGGTTTACAAACTAGCCGCTAATTTAGTTAAAAATACGTTTTCAATTAAAATAGCTGACAGTTTGGCTAGTTTATAAACTACCCAGCTACTTTATAAACTATCCATGTTTACACATTAGCCGTAACATATATATGATATACGTATGTATTTTATACATTAACATGTTTTACTTACATGTTTGGTCTGGGCATGTGACGGCCGAGGACTTTGTGCATAGAGTATAGACTTTGTTGTCCTATTTTGTTAACGTAAATTATCCGAAACAAACTCACAAATATTAAATTTTTGAAAATGTAAACAAAACATAGAAAAAGAATTTAAAAAGTTTGGTTATGGTTATGCAGTAGTTCCACATTTAACTAAGTAGTAGTTTAATTGACTTTACCCCTTCGATCTTAGCGCTACCTAGCGGCTTGGCACGTTAAGGAAGCCACCTCGAAGCTTAAAGTTGCAAGACCTGTATATAAGACCGTGGCCGCGGGTAAACTGCTGACAGGTGCTGTCATACAGTTTTTCCACCTAGAAACCATTTGTAATTCAAAATTGCGCGTTTGTGATTGGTTTAAATTAAGACAAAGGGAAATAGTCTAAGAAAACCTCGGGGACACGTGTATCTTTTGATCAATTTATTTCAAATTTTGCAAGAATTTGTTATTTTTTTAATTTGGAACTGATGTGTGGGACCCACACTGTGGGTCCCGCCAAATTTATTTTTTTTTTAAATTTATACAGAGTGTTTCGAATATCTTTGAATTTTGACCTGATATAGCTAAACCAAGAACGGATTTGTAATCTACGACCAAAAATTAGGTTTACGTGTCCGAGCGTTTAGCTGTGATATTTTCACCTCCCTACAGTGTTATTATTAAAAGTATAAAGTGAGGTTATATACCTGTCACCAGTTATCGAATTTTTTAATTTTGGTTTTTACAGACTAGGATGTAAAAAACTTCACCTGATTAGTTTAAATTATTTGCACAGCTTATAAGATAATCGAATACTTTTGTAGTTAGCGTTGAAAATAAAAAAGCTTAAAATATAGAACGCTTGAAAATAAAATATTTTTTCTACTTCCACCTTTAAAACGCCCATTATCGTACATAATTCGATGACACTAAGTGACCTTTTAAATACACATTGACAAGTTGTGGCTTTATGACGTTTTAGTCACGGGCTGAAGTTAGCAACAGGTTTTAGTCACGGGCTTAAGTTATTTTTAAGTTATTTGACAGTTTTTAAATGCCATACAATCGTTAAAATGTAAAAAAATCCATAAGTATTAAATAGTTTCTCAACGCCAATATTTGAAAAGTTTATATGAAAATTTTACTGACCTTTTAATTTCGCTGGCAGTAAACTACATTTCCTTCATTTCGGGTGAAGACTCCACTGTGAAGTGAAAGTTAAACATTTTCTTTACTTTCACTGTAAAAAACTCTTTCTATATCCATTTTGATTTACACATAAAAATTTGACATTTGACATATTACACATTTTCAAGTTGGCAATTCTATTGTTTTATAGATGTCTCTCTATACAAATATTCAATTTAAATCATTTTTAGATAAAAATAAGTGTTTTTCGTAGAAAAAGTATATTATGCAACTCGTTTATAAACTTTTCTAGGCACTCATGTAATTAAGCACTCGCTCGCAAGCTCGCTTGTGCCTAAATTAAATTCGTGTCTAAAATGGCGTTTATCGAACTTGAAACATAATATTCTAATTTTTTTAAGCGTACAATAATTTTCATATTATAAGTCTATAAGTATATAAGTATAATATGCTTTCGCCGTCGTGTCTTATATACTTTTTTTTCAAGCATTTAATTAAATTATTACTTGATATTCTGTAACATCATTTTTAGGTTATGTTCAACTGACATGATGAAATTTTAGATTTATATCTTTACGAAGTTCAGTTGAACATAACCTAAAAATGATGTTACAGAATATCAAGTAATAATTTAATTAAATGCTTGAAAAAAAAGTATATAAGACACGACGGCAAAAGCTTATTAATTGCCTAGCACACAATCTACTGTTTCGACTATCGCCTCGGCAGTGAAATGTATGGTTGGCAATAATATGTGCTTTTTTCGCCTGGTCTATATTTCTTGTTTTTATGTCCTTAAAATAATTTATATTTTTAAATTCGTATTATGGGAGAATAATTTTTAGTGTAAGTTTTATAATTTTTTAGTTTCAAAAATACCAAAAAATAAAATGTTTATGACACGCGATGCGAAAATATCGTTATTCTGGGAAAAGCAGTATACGAGGTGTGTTCAGAAAATAACGGGAATTTTTAAATTTCGCGGGTTTGGAGAGTCCGGTTGTAATAAAATTGTCTTTATTATGTTGGTATACATACCCCTGAAGAATGATAAAAATTTTATGTTTTCATTTTTTACTTTGTCTGTGGCAGCCGCTAAGGTTAGACGTGTTTTATGAGCTCGGCGATTTTCGTTCGTTAAAAGAAATGGATCAAAATATTTGTATCAAATAAAGTGTGTGAAATGTTAACAAAGGCCTATGGTGAGTCTGCTATGAGTAAAACAAGAGTTTATAAGTGATATAAGAATTTCCAAGATGGCCGTAAAGACGTTGAAGATGACGAACGCCCCGGACGCCCAAGCACATTAACAACCGATAAAAACATGGAAAAAGTGGAAGAAGTGGTTATGAACGATCACCGAATCACAATCAGAGAAATCGCTGATGATGTTGGCATATCGATTGGCTTATACCATGAAATTTTTTCGATTGTTTTGGGTATGAAAAGCGTGGCAGTAAAATTTGTTCCAAAATTTTAAACACAATTTTGTGCCAAAAACAATACTGTAATGATGCCCCAGCCTACATATTCGCCAGACATGGCTCCGTCTCACTTTTTCCTATTTCCCAAAATAAAGAGAACCTTTAAGGGCCGTCGTTTTGCAAGCATTTGCGCCTACCGTCCTTTTAAAAGGACTTCAAAAAGAAACCTATATTTTGCTGATTCAGCTGACGGTTTGAAGATGTCGCCAGTGTTACGTTATATTTAGTTGACATCTTAAAGAAGATCAATCGCGATCGTTAGGATTTTGTTCAATTTTGGATTGATAGTGACGATTAAAAAACACTGTGTTTCTAGTGATTTCGCAATGAGTGACTCAAGGTATGATATGTTAAAACTCGTTTATTTTTTCGTTGTTGTTTTGATTATTTTTAACAAATAACATAATATACTTAACTTTTTTTATATTTGTGGTTATGTTTCACACTTCTGGATCAATCCAGGAGCGTTCAATTGAACGAGTGCTTTTAAAAGGACGGTAGGATTATATGCTACTATGCGTTTTTTTTGCATGTTTTGGAAAGAGCCACTAACCATGGCACAACTCTTGGAAGAATTGGAGAATGACTCTACGCCGGACTTTCCTACAGACATTATAATTTTTCCACCCGAAAATGCCAACGAAAACTGTGATACCGATGGCAACTGGTACTATACGTGAAAACCGGATCCCTCAATCTCCATTTAGCAATGCTAAAGTTCTGAAGAAAAAGACTCTAGGTACATTTGAATGGGGTGTTGCCGATAATGAGATCGCTTTATGCAAATGGAACGACAACAGCGTTGTTACTTTAGGCACCAATGCATGTTCAGTTTTGCCAGTAAATAAGGTAAAACGATTTTCACAGGCTAAAAAAAAGCATGTTTATATAGATCAGCCACAATTGATCAAGGCATACAACGAAAATATGGGAGGTGTAGACCGTAGTGACCAAAACATAAGCCAATATAGAGTTTCAATACGAGGAAAAAGTGGTATGTCCCGTTATTTTCTCACTGTGTCGACATGGCCTCACAAAACTCATGACATCTCCATAGAAATGATGGTGGTACCCTAGACCAACTTCAGTTTAGGAGGGACCTAGGGACACAGCTGCTCGAAACATACAGGAAAACAACTAAGAAAGGACCTTCGAAATTGCCAAAAACCGCGCACCAATTCTCACGTTATGATAGACTAGATCATTTAGTTACATATCACGAGTCAGCGAAAATGTGCTGTGTGCCACAAAAAAGCAAATTTTGTATGCCAAAAATGTGACGTTGCTCTCCATCCAAAAAACTGTTTTGTGACCTATCATACTAATTAGTTTTTAAGTATTTAAGTGAGTTGTATTTTGCTATAAGCATTTTGTAAAATATATAAACATATTTTCAAATATTTATTTATTTTTCGAATAGTAGCCCTTTATCCTACCGTCCTTTTAAAAGGACCACTGTTTTTTTCAATACTGGAAATCAAAAAAATTTTTTATGATTTTTTCTCGACTTATGGGACCTTCTATTAACCCTTTTTAAGAAAAAAATATACAAAATTGGAAAAAAATAGTTTTAGGGTCAAATGCAAGCGCATCGCTGAAAGAACTAAAGACTATCCCAAAGATCGTGTTTGAGAAGAGTGTAGAGGATTAGAAGAAACGCTAGTACAAGTGCATAATATCTAATGGGGACTATTTTGAAGGCGACAACTTTAATGTAGACGAATAAATAAATATTTTTTTCAAAAAACGAAAATTCCCGTTATTTTCTGAACAAACCTCGTATATACATATGTAGCTGATTTTTTACGTCTTTAAGCGTACCTTCCTAAAAACAATTAAAAAAGTCAATTCTCGAGTTTACAGCTGTATAAAAACACGAAAATATTAACGCCTCATTTCGCTACTCGATATATATTGTACCAGACGTAACCGTTTCCACAGATTGTCCCGTTTTTAGGATCAAAAACCCGGTGTCACCCAATAAAAGTATCTCGGGACACAAAAATGTCCCGGTTTTTGTTTCCAATCAATATTATCAATTCAATATAAAAACTTATTCAGCTATATTTTTTGTCGTATTTTTCGCCTTTGATGTATTTTTCTTTATTCTGGTCATTTTTTGTCTAAGTCTGGCAACAGTGCCAAATATCTCAAAATTGGTCCCGGTTTTACTAATATAAAATCTTGTTACCCCAGGGCCGTGCGCAGGATTTTCTTATGGGGGGGTTTATTAAATTATTATTAAATTGTTATATGGGGCAAAACACCTCAAGTGTTCCCACCTAAAAATGATGTTTTCTCCGATTTTAACAAAACTTTGCCAAATCATTGTCCTATTGGACTACCTTAATTTTCCAAATGGAGGGCAAAAAGGATTAGCGGGTTACAGAGATACAGGGGTCTGAAATTTTTTTTTCTCGTGAGCTTAAAAGACGTCGAAATATTCATGTATATAATAATTTTTTTTTTAATTGATAATCAACATATCGTATAGCATTTTTTCCACGCTTTACGATAAAAAGGGTTTTGAAAGCGAGAAAAAATTTTTTGGTTATAAAAAAACGATTTTAAAAATATATTTGTGTTTTTTTTTCGAAATGCGACACATTGGATTTTTTAAAAATTAATATCAAAAGAAAGCTTTTTCAATTCCCTAAATTTTGATGTAATATGAAGATGGGATCCCAAGAATAAGTCGAAAAAAATAAGGGTTGAAGCGCGTAGGGACCGTGCGGCGAGCAGCTACTATGGTATACCTATTGCAGCGGTGCTCGGTCTACTACTTAGTGGATTAATTGGAGAGGGTCAATACAACTTTTAAAATTATTTTTATATAGAAATAAATGTATTTTTCGTTAGAAGAAGGTCGATAGAGAATTTAATTCTCTATCGACCTGCAGTTACATGTACATCTAACAAATTTAAAATTTTTGGCGCTTGTGTCGTTTTGCCTTAAACTCATCGATTTTATTGCAATAGTTCAAATTAATAGCAATTAAAACCCATGTTTTGGTTTTTGTAGTCGAAAAAAAAATGAGTATTACTTAAAGTAATAAGTTGCTCTTACTCTGAATAAATTACACGTGCACGTAAATGTAAATAAGTTCTACTAGGTATTTTATGCAATTGCAAGTGTCTCACAATAATAATAAACATTTTTCATGTAAACTTTTTATTGAACATTTTACCCATTTTTTATTTTTGGGAAAAATATCATATTCGTTAGCAAACGATATTTTTTTTTAAGTACAAAATTCATTTTCCGTTAGGAACAAATGAGTGATATTTCTGTGTCCCAGGAATTGATTTTGCAGAATCAAATCGCGTTTTAAGAATATCTGCTGTTTTCATATGATTTCTTTCAGGACTGAAAAATACTTTTGTTTCTGGCAAACTTTTTTTTAGCCCATTCATACAAATCATTGGCATATAGATTGGATTTGGATTGGATTTTTTATGTTGCCTTCAAACTTGCGTGGACAGCGAGTATTTTTAAATTTCCACCAATGCCATCACAGGGGCCTTTACCGTGTGCTGTTGCATGAAAGTGCCACTCGGCTGAAATACCAAAATCAGTTTCATGTTGCATAAGGTTTTTAAAGTTGTACTCGTTTTTGAAATATTTCAGCCGAGTGGCACTTTAATGCAACAGCACACAGTAAAGGCCTCTGTGTCACAGAGTCTGTGATGGCATTGGTGGGAATTTAAAAAGACTCGCTGCCCGCGCAAGTTTGCAGGCAAAATCAAAAAATCCAATTCTGATGCCAAAGATTTGTATAAATAGCCTCAAAAAAGTTTGAAAGAAACAAAAGTATTTTTCATTCTGAAAAATATCATATGAAAACAGCTAAAATTCTTAAAAAGCGATTTGATTCTAGAAAATCAATTCCTGGGACACAGAAATATCACTCATTTGTTCCTAACGGAAAAGGAATTTTGTACTTAAAAAAAATATCGTTTGCTAACGAATATGATATTTTTCCCAAAAATGTTCAATAAAAAGTTTACATGAAAAATGTTTATTATTATTGTGAGACACTTGCAATTGCATTAAATAGTAGAACTTATTTACATTTACGTGCACGTGTAATTTATTCAGAGTAAGAGCAACTTATTACTTACTACATTTTTCTTTTTCTACTACAAAAACCAAAACATGGGTTTTAATTGCTATTAATTTGAATTATTGCAATAAAATCGATGAGTTTAAGGCAAAACGACACAAGCGCCAAAAATTTTAAATTTGTTTGCAGGTCGATAGAGAATTAAATTCTCTATCGACCTTCTTCTAAAAAAAAAAATTTGGCGCTTGTGCTGTTTTGACTTAAACCCATCGAAAAATACATTTATTTCTATATAAAAATAATTTTAAAAGTTGTATTGACCCAATTAATCCACTAACTAGTAGACCGAGCACCGCTGCAATAGGTATACTGCCGTGCTTAATGAAAACGCCGTAATCAACAATTTTGCGATTTTTGGTTTATATAAAGATACGGTTTTTTGAGTACCGGGGATAGACGCAGGAGGAATTTTTCTAGTAGAAAATGCCGTAAACCAAAAATCGCAAAATTGTTGGTTACGGCGTTTTCATTAAGCACGGCAGTATACTATAGTATATGCTCGCCGCACGGTCCCTAGGCGCTTCAACCCTTATTTTTTTGACTTATTCTTGGGATCCCATCTTCATAATACTTCAAAATTTAGGAAATTGAAAACGTTTTCTTTTGATGTTAATTTTTAAAAAATCCAATGTGTCGCATTTCGAGAAAAAAACAAATATATTTTTAAAATCGTTTTTTCATAACCAAAAAATTTTTTCTCGCTTTCGAGACCATTTTTATCGTAAAGCGTGGAAAAAATTTTATACGATATGTTGATTATCAATTAAAAAAAATATATTATATACATAAATATTTCGACGTCTTTTAAGCTCACGAGAAAAAAAAATTCGGGCCCCTGTATCTCTGCAGCCCGCTAATCCTTTTTGCCCCCCATTTGGAAAATTAAGGTAGTCCAATAGGACAATGATTTGGCAAAGTTTTGTTAAAATCGGATACATCATTTTTAGGTGGGAACACTTGAGGTGTTTTGCCCCATATATACACATTTAAAATAATAACACTGCCAAAAGGGGGGAGGTTATCCAAACACTTTTTTGCTAATAGCCAATTTTCTATTTTTTAATAAAATTAAAAAAATCGTTTGGTTTTAAAATTTTCTTACTTTTTCTTAAAGAATAAAATATTTCGCAAATTTTAAGCTATCTTTAAGGCTGTTTGACTCACTCAAAAGTTATGGCCGAAAAGGCCAAGAGTCAAATCTAGGATTAATCCAATATTTTGCGAAAATCGCACTAATTTGGGGTGATGGGCATGCGTTTTGCATGCACATTAATGCAATTGCTTATCATACCTACACCATTTATGTTTATTTCGTTTGTGTTTGTTTTGTTGAGTTTTATTCGAACTGTTTAAATAAGTAGGTATTTAAAGGTTTTATTGTTTTTAATAATGGACAAAGAGTTCTTTGAGGTAGGTACATTAATATTTCTTATTTTTTATATTTACTTTCACTAGTAGTAACTTTACTATTTTAGTACCCAAAATAGCATGGAAAATATCGCCAAGTAAGAAAACAATGTTCATTAAAATAGTTCGCATATTTGTATTTCGCAATTTGCAGTTCGCATCTATATGAAACGGGCTATACTTGACTAATTGTCATAGCGGAAAAGCATTTACTAATGATACAGTACGACAAAACTTGATTTTTTTCCCTCCCATGAAAAATTCCTATAGATTTTAAAAATGATACACTTGTCTAGGCGTTTTTTTAGATCACGTCATTTATTTTTTTTAAGTGCGATTCAATAATATGTTATAATATAACAACTTAGATAACAGCTAGCTAGACTGTATATTTTTAAGAATAATGTAATCACTGAATAAATGGATAACCATTAATAGTATATTATGGATCAAGTTTAATATACGCCATTTTACACACGAATTTAATTTCGGCACGAGCGAGCTTGCGAGCGAGTGCTTAAATTAATGAGTGTATAGAAAAGTTTATAAACGAGGGGCATACTATACTCTTTTTACGACAAATACTTATTATTATCTTAATAGTATATTATGTATCAATATTTAGGCACGAGGGAGCTTGCGAGCGAGTGCTTAAATAAATGAGTGTATAGAAAAGTTTATAAACGAGGTGCATACTATACTTTTTCTACGAAAAATACTTATTATTATCTTAAAATGATTTAAATCAAAAATTTGTATAGAGCGCCATCTATGCAACAATAGTGAATCTGTGTGTCACCGTCAAATGTCAAATGTTTGTATTTTATAAAGGTTATAAATCGAAATGTATTTCTTGAAAATTGACAGTTTTTCACAGTGAAAGTAAAGAAAATGTTTTATGAGCACTTTACAGTGGAGTTCGTGCCCGAATTTAAGTTATAGTTTACTGCCGGCGAAATTAAAAGGTCAGTACAATGTTCATATAAACTTTTCAAGATTGGCGTTGAGAAACTATTTAATACTTTTGTATTTTTGTATTAAGATAATAAAATAATTTTTACATTTAGTATTATTTTACAAGAAAGGCAATTTATTTTAACGATTGTATGACATTTGACAACTGTCAACCAACTTAAAACTAACTTCAGCCCGTGACTAAAAACCTGTTGCTAACTTCAGCCTGTGACTAAAGCGCCATAAAGCCACAACTTGTCAATATGTATTTAAAAGGTCACTTAGTGTCATGGAAACATGTACGATAAAGGGCGTTTTAAAGGTGGGAGCAGAAAAAAATATTTATTTATTTTAAAATTATATACAGGATGTTGCACATTTACGAAATACGGGTGTTTTACGTTCCTGGTCCATTAAAAGTTTCTGAGGAACGGCAAAAGATATCGATTTGAAATTTTTAAAGGGTTTATTATTCAATTAAGCCTATTTTTCTAAAATATTTTAAACAAATTGCCACTTCTGGTTTGGCCTGAAGTGACATCATCTTTTTTATTTTAAATAGAACACCCATAGATTTTTATATTTTTGAATTCCACATAAAATTTTAAGTAAAATTACTGTACCATGTCCTATACCCTTAGTGAATAGTTTTCGAGTTATTAATTTTTTTCGTTAAAATTTGACAAATGCGGGTCAATCAAAAATAGCCTATAACTTTTTTGCGGTTTGCCGAAATGGGGGTGGAATTTTTGGAATCTTTAAACATTGTTTAAAATATTCCATGTCAATTCTATAACATATTTTAACAAATTACCCAAGAAAACCCAGGGCAAATTAGGCTAACTTGAAACTTTAATACCTTTTTTTTTATTTTAAATGAAACACCCTGTACGTTTTTATGTAATCAAATAGAAAGTTAAACAAAAAATTCGATTGATCTAATTGTTAAATATCTCTGAAATTATAATAATAATAATAACAATAACAATAATAATAATAATAATAATAATAATAATAATAATAATAATAATAATAATAATAATAATAATAATAATAATAATAATAATAATAATAATAATAATAATAATAATAATAATAATAATAATAATAATAATAATAATAATAATAATAATAAAAATAATTTTATTGTTTAAGGATCAATACAAAATTGATATAAAACTCATCAAAGTACAAATATAAAAGTTTCTACAAATAATAAAACTGGTTTTACTGGATGTAAGGCAGTTGTAAAAAATTATAAAAGCAGTGACATTTAGTAAAATAAATAAATAAATATAGTACAGAATAACAAATGCACGTTGGTACATTTGGCGTTTTCAACTTAAAAAATATATAATCTTCCAAACATTTTTTTTTTAATAGTGATAATATTAGCTTTACTTTGCAAGAAAAATTAAAATCGCGTATGTAGCCGTTGTGAAGATGTACACTTAAATGTATTTTTTATAAATTAATTTGCAATAGTAAGCTTAGTCTCTGTGTATCGCCTCTTGTGTTGAGGTTTTTTGGACATTTTTCTATTTCAATGGCTTCACTGATGGTACGTTTGGTTCTGTATTCGATGCTAGCCAAGACCCTTGTTTTTTTAAAGTCAATTTTCCAATATAGCCAGCAATAGCCAACTTATTCATGGAAGACATCGTAGTATGAGCAATTGAAACGGCAACACTAAAATCAAAGTTATGGCTACGATACGTAGAAGACACATTTGTCATCTGGACCCACGGAGAAGATGAACTGAAGAAATTCCTGGACCATCTCAACAGAATTCCAAAATGGTTAAGTTCACAATGGAAACCGAGAAAAACACCAATTACATTTTCTGGATGTCTTCATAATCAAGAAAAATAATGGAAAACTTGGGCAGAAGCACAGTCACACCACCTCCCGTCACAACTGCAGTCAGTCATTAAGACACTTGTCACGAGATCCGAAAGGCTGGAGGATGATGACCACAAGAAACAAGAAGACCTGAAAATCCAAACGAGGCTACAGCAAAACGTATTCTCCAAAACCATCATCAAAAAGGCTCTTAGACCACGACGCCGGTTAAATACCAAAGAGGAGTAATACAACAAACCAACTTAGTAGACCTTCCTTCCCTACGTGAAAGGGACAACCGAGAGAGTAGGCAAAGTTCTCAAAAAACATAACATTGAGACAACATTTACCGCCCCAAAAAAGATCGGTCAAATACTTCCAAACGCCAAACCAAAAATAGAGTTGGAGGCACAAGGGGGTGTACGAAATTCCTTGTAAGAATTGTGACGGAAGCTACGTGGGACAGACCAATAGACGTATCAACGTTAACTCGAAGAACATAGTAACGCAGTCTTGGCTAGCATCGAACACAGGGCCAAGAAACCTCAACACGAGACGATACACAGAGACTACAACTGCATAAAAACCAGCTCTCACAACCACTAAAACGCCACGCAAATTAACGAGATTAATGTTCTGCTTTAGGTTTTCACGGGCGTTATATGTATTGATGGTTTTCCGGGATCTGCTCTGTGTTGTCGGTTTTTGTTTCTTAAAAGAACCGTATATCTATCTTTAGGTCTTATCTACTAGGCTGCTGTTGCGGCTCTGCTGCTTTAGGTTTCCACTGGCGTTATATTTATGAATTCGCAGCAGATCAGCAACAGCAGCCGAGCACATAAGACCTGAAGATGGTACATAAGATTGTACCGAAACGTCGTCCGACATACGGTTCATTTAAGAACCAAAAACCGACAACACGGAGCAGATCCCGGAAAACCATCAATATTTATATATAGGTATATATATATATTTATATATAGATATATATATATCTATATGGTATAACTGGGCGTCCCCTGTGTAAAATTGTAGGTTTACTGAGCGTCCGAAGTCACCAGGCGTCCGATAAACGGACGCTCACTGACCATTCCTTAAGAACCTGCTTAAATAGTATCTTTGGTTGCATAGATTATTTTAAAATAAAAAATAGCTGGACGCCCACTTGCCGGTTTTTTTATTAACGTTTATAGTGTAGTTCAGCTTATTTCCGCATAAAGGCGCTACGACCCCAAGATTTATAAACACCGTGTTTATATATTTACTGCAGCGGTTATCTGGGCGCCCAGCGAAGGCGCTGATTAAGTATCCCTTCTTAAAAATAAATTAGGTTTTTCTGGATTTTTTATTTGTTTTGAGCGCTAAATGGTGGTATTAGTGCAATTAGCATTGTGCAAATTGAGTTTAAAGTTTAAAATAGTGATTAATAACAATTGTTAACTAAATATGAATAATTTTCGCTCTCTTACCTGTAAATTAGTAATATTTTAGATTTTACTTTATTTTCGCGCTACTTTTAGTACTACCACATTTTTTAACTTCGTTTGCAGAATTAATTTTTTTAGCAACATCAGTTATTTCAGTTCTGCTTAAACAGTATTTATTAAATTAAAATTTATTTGTGGATAAAAAAGAAATATAGCGATCATGGGTTTCCAGATTTTGTCAAAAAATGGAACATTGATACAATAGAAATTGTCAATTTGACGTTATTTAATTATTGTTAATTTTTCTTTCTTCTTTATTTTTTGACCTTTAATACAATTTAGACTATTTGGCCAGCTCATTATCATCTGTTATTTAAATTATTATAATTAGTTTCTTAATATTTCCTTAAATTTCTTGACGTAAGTATGTCATATTTGTAAGTATATTTTTTTATCATCATTGTTAATTGTATGATTGGTTATTATTCTACGTGTATAATTAAAGTAAATTCAAACAAAATGTCCATTTTTAAATAAAATCTGGTAACCCTGCATCTGTCAATAGATGATTAGTTTAAAATATTTATATATGTAGGTATATTGCAATTTAGTCAGACCTATAAAACTATATAAACTTATAAACTATATATAGCTAAGTCTAAATGTCAAAACTAAAAATTGAATCAAGGGACTCTAGTTTTGAATAGAGTCCCTTCATAACCAGAGTCGGGCCACGATTGTAAATGGCACGGTGCAAACATATATTTCTCTGCGTTTTTTTCAACCATTTGGGAAGAAAAACAGAGAAGGGCGTATTTTCAGGTTATATTTTTGATCGGTTTTATGAAGTTTTAACCAGAAGGAATTTTGAAAAATATCAAAACAATCAACACAACACAACAATCAATCTTTTTTGTAAAAATATCAAAACTTTTTCAAACTAAATTAAATGGCTTATTAATCACGGCGGTCCTCAAGGGTGAATAGGTTGACCAAAAATGTAGCCAAAAAATATTTACTACATCTAATTGTACTCCACTTAGGCTCTCTAAAACCATTTTTGGGTAAATCGCAGCTGATCGAAAATTTGTTTTTTTTAGTTTTAAAAGAAAATCATGGAATTTTAGTAGTTTTTTTTTGTTACATTTTTTTATATCAAAAGTTTGTGTAATTTTAATCATTATCTTATTGAAAATCACATTCTTTAATCTTATCAATAACATTTAGTAGTATTATTAATTGAAATCATAGTTAAGTATCAAACTTTCATCCGCACTGCAAAAAATTTAATAAAAAAGTAGGTAGGCTAAGACTACTATGAAATACAATATAATGTTACAATTACCAAAGGGTGCCATGAAATCTGTTGTTGTGTTATGACAACACGTCAATTGTTATTGAACAGAGAGTTTTATTTAGATGTTTGTGCTTGTTGTGTTATTTAAAGTGTTTTAAATTCAAAGTAATAATGCAAAAAGTCTTTGTGACGGCTGGTGGATTTTGGGTACACCAATATCTCAGTTATTAGACATGGTACCCATATGCAATTTATAATTCACTACAGTTTAACAACAAATTTCAAAATTTATTTAAAAAGTCCGAGTATTACAGATTTTATACCATTTTAAAATTTTTATTAATTCTATTTCTAAATAAAAAAAAAATCTGTAATACTTTTAAAATAAATTTTGAAATTTGTTGATAAACTGTAGTGAATTATAAATTACACCACTTTAATTTGAATCTTAATTTGGGCGGCAGGACGCTGGGGGAGGGCACGCTAAAAAATAAACTTTTTTTCCCAAACTTAATTTAAATTCTGCTCGCGCATGTCATTATAAACTCATATAAATTTGATGTGGGTCCCATGTCTAAAAACTGCCCAAAATCCATCAGCCGCCACTTTAAGATATTCATGAAGAAAACCGATCGAAAGTTTGTGTTGTCTGCGGCAGGAAGATAGTTTTTGAAAAAGCAATCCATCAAAATTTATATTAAATGATACCCTATACAATTTGATAAATCTACACTGCTTTAAATTTGACAAAAATGACAGTAGATATTCCAATGCAGTATGTGGCAATTGTCGTTTGTCTTTCCAAAAAAGAACCGGGTTTTGACAAAATTGTGCTACATCCAAGAAAGAGACTCACATGTCACCATGTAGCTGTCAGTTTTAAAGGTCACAAACCAACACGCAAAAATTCTAAATGGAAGAACAAAAAAGCAAATTTTAGAACATGCAGTGAATGCTTGCAAAAAGTTGCTAAAGGAATTTCCCAAAATTGCAGTAAGCACAATTCTGTTGTCTGTTGTCCCTACTGTTTTTCTGATATTAATGAATTAAGAAATGGCACTTTAAATGTTGGTTTATATAGAACTTACCTGGGAAAAATATAAAATTAATCGTTTGGACAATGCAAGCTATAGTTTGAGTTTGAGAAAAGCAGTAGTAGATTTTTCTTCTTGTCATTTGTAGGTTTAGTTATTAATGTTTTATGTTTTGTAAAAGTAGTTACCTAATGTTATTGAAAAGATCAAAGGATGAGATTTTTATTCGAGTGTAACCAAAATTACACATATTTTTGATATAACAAAAAATGTAACAAAAAAAACTAATAAAATTCCATGATTTTCTCTAAAAACTAAAAAAAATCAAGTTTTCGATCAGCTGCGATTTACCTAAAAATGGTTTATGAGAGCCTAAGTGGAGTACAATTAGATGTAGTAAAATGTTTTTGGCTACATTTTTGGTCAACCCATTCACCCTTAAGGACCGCCGTGTAATGTTTTTAATGCCAAATTGTTATATTTTATCATATTTAACCGACTTTGGATTTTCTTAAGATTTTATGATTACATACATAATATCTACATATATTATATGTATTTCCTAGACTGTGTCAAATAAAACTACTTTTGTTTTTTTTTCGGTCCCATATAAAAATTATTTTGTTGGTCACAAAAAAATAATTGAGTCAAAATTTCAGCCTTATATCTTCATTTTTTAATTAGCGCTCGCCAAAATAAGAATTTTGAAAGGAAATTTTTTTCCCGGTATTTTTTGTTTTATAAGGAATTAAATATAACAAATAAACAAAAAACCTTTATACTGTTTTGTATGGGATTAAATTCTCTACGAAGATAACAATTCTAAAATTAATGATTTATATTTTTTAAATAAATTTTATGACCTAGAAGAATGGTTTTTATAGTTTTTATTGATCTCAATATTGTATTTTAAAAGACAAAAATAATTATACAAAAAAAAAATCAAGTAAAAAAATATTTTCCTTAAATTTATTTTAATATCTAGCGTTAATTAGTAAGAAATACTTTAAGAGCAGATTCTACACACAAAACTAAAATAAAAAAGTTTCCAAAAACATAATTTATAATAATAATAATAAGGTAAGTTCCAAGCTTACTTAAAACCGTTTCGAAACGGTAA
This sequence comes from Brassicogethes aeneus, assembly GCA_921294245.1. Taxonomy (NCBI): domain Eukaryota; kingdom Metazoa; phylum Arthropoda; class Insecta; order Coleoptera; family Nitidulidae; genus Brassicogethes; species Brassicogethes aeneus. The sequence continues at coordinate 11,232,182 of OV121137.1, forward strand.
CGCTCATGCACATAGGATCAATCACAGATCATAGGGATCAATTTCGGACACCATTTATCCTATGCGCATGAGCGTTGCCGTTGCGGAGCGGTTTTAACTCTTTCAGGCATGCCGGTTTAAAAATTAACCCATGTAAATATTTCCTCTATGACATATTGGGGCAAAATTTAAACCGGTCCTTTCTTTAAATATACCTTTAAAGCATGTAGGTTTACACTTTATCCCATGACATAAATCAATAGTATAAACCTTAAAAACAATGTAAAAAATTTGCCGCGTGTCTATACCTCTTCGCAGCATCGGTATTTCGCACCATGTGAAATTGTTTTTGAGGTTAGAATTCGAACCATATATAAAATTAGTTTTCTTGAAATAGGATCGATATATTTTATGTGTAGCTGCATTATTGGTAAGTAAATAAGGTATATTATTTATAAGAAAAAGTAAAATGAACGTGTGCTGTAGAATAATTGTCCTAAAGTCACTTAAATTTCTATGTTTAAAATTTAACCCACTATGCAGCGCGCTGCAGCTGATATACATTTTACCGGTATTTTTAAAGTAAAAAATGGTGGCATCGTGTGTTTTTTTACTTCATCGATGCTTCTATTACAAATGCATTTATAATACATAAAATGTTGAAAAATGCAGACCAGTCTTCCAAAAAATTGAAAGATTTCAGACGAGATATTGTAGCGGAACTTGTTGCGCCAAAAAGTGTGTCTACAATGAGGAAACGTGCATCTGTTGACATAGAAGAAGGTATTAAACTAGGAAGAAAAAAACCCAATGTTTCTAGCGCTATAAGACACACTGATAGCGCACACCAACCAGTTAGGGATACAAGAAGAAGATGCGCCAATTGCAGCACGACCAAAAAAGAGGTCAGAACAAATTGGATTTGTACGATTTGTAAAATTCCTCTTTGTTTGGGAACCCGCCGGAACTGTTTTCAAGAATACCATTACGTAAGTCTCATAAAATTAAACTAGTATAGCAATATAATTTTTTTTTAATTTTAGAAATAACGTGTTATTTCAAGCATAATGGGACATCAGGCAACCCATGGCCTCACAATAAAAGTTGCAACTAAAATGGAAATTTTAATTTTTTTTTCTCATTTTTATAGCCTATAAAACAATAATTAGGTGTTAACTTTTAATTTTTAATAAAAAAAGTTTCTGTGCATCTAGGGTTTTTTTTTATCTTAAATTTCCGTGCCGCAAAGAGCTTGGAACTAGATATAATTTACTTGAATTACCGTTAGAGTGGCAATCGAAAAAAAAGCGTGTTTTTTGCAGACGCTCAGATAACCTGCAGAGGTATAGGCTCCATGTTAACCGTTTAAATGATATTCCCTCATAAACGCTCGTGTTTATAGTCGGACGCTGAGTAAGAACGCTTAGAGACCGGACGCCCACTTATGCGACGTAGGTAAATATATATATATATATATATATTTATATATATATATACATATATAGCGAATTGCTGTGGTATTTTTCACTAGAACACATGTTAAGCTTACTGTTGCGCATTAATTTATAAAAAAAAATACATTTAAGTGTATATCTCCACAACGGCTACATACGCGATTTTAATTTTTCTTGCAAAGTAAAGCTAATAATATCACTATTTAAAAAAAAAATGTTTGGAAGATTATATATTTTTTAAGTTGAAAACGCCAAATGTACCAACGTGAATGTACAAGAAACAACATTTAGTTAAATTACTTACAATTTGTAAGTTACAAAAGAAAAAAGTTTGACATGGTATAAAAAGTTTTTTCGTTTAAATGTTTTTTTAATTTGAGCTTAAACATTCTCAAATTATCAAAGGTTTTTAATTTAGTTTGTTGTATATTTTTATGCATTTGGGTGATTTTTCAAAAAGCGTTAGTGAATGAGAAAGGATTCTATAGCCCTCACCATTTTTAGTATTAGATTTATGATTGAAATTGTTTTTGTAAAAATATTCTCATTGTTAAAAAAATAGATGGAACTGTTGTAGATTAAAATAGAAAACGTAAAAATGTTTTTAGATTTAAAAACATTTTTACAAGTTTCACGAGTTTTTAAATTGAATATAAGTCTAATAATTCTTTTCTCGATTTTTATGTAAGAATGTCATATTCTCGCACGCAAAATCGTTGAAGAATGAAGCTCATTCTTAAACGATTTTTGGTAACATTTAGTTTTTAAGTATTGGTACCCCCAAAATGTCCAACTGATTAATAACCTCAAATTCATTACTTTTATTGAAAATGAAGCCTTTATTATTGTTTTTGTAATATTAAGTTTGCTCCAACAATGCATTTTAATGCAAAATTTTAAGTTGAATGTAAAAAAGTGCAGTTCAGGTTGTACTTGTGCAGGATAACAAATATTGTCATTTTGTGTTGCCAACTGACATTTTGCGAGAAAAATCCCCTAACTAACAACGACCACAAAACAATTAAAAAAACCTAAATAAAAGTTAAAATCGAGAAAATAGTATAAATCACACGTTGCAGAAGGCTATTCTCGCACTCATTCGTTCGTCCACTCGCTCCTTCGTCGCTCGAGGCCAAATTTCGAATTCGTGCGAGAATATGTGGCCTTCTGCAACTTGTACTTTAATATACTATTTTGCATCACAAAAACACGTTTTATTGTTGTTGCATTTCCCCACAAAATTATGTTGTAAGACAAATGTGGATAAACTAGTGCATAATACATTTGCAAAAGAACCTCCGTGGAACTATTTAATTTCATTTTTAAGATGGCGGTGCTAAGTTTTAAGCATACAAAGTCAATGTGACACTCCCAATTTAGTTTGTGATCAATATTCAAACCCAGGAATTTTGTATTTTTTGATAGTTCAGGCAAACAGTGAACATTATTAAAGAACATTGTTATTGTTTTGGATTGGTTTAAAATAAGTTTGTTTTTGTTGCACCAAGTGGATAGCTCTTGAGAAACTCTTTATTTGACTTGTTGTTTGATCAAGGCTTTTGGAAAAGATTGCAATGCTGGTATTATCTGCAAAGTTAATTACGTAAGTTTCGTGTATGTGCATAGGTAAATCGTTTATGTATAAAAGAAATATTAAGGGACCAATTACAAAAGCTGCTGTTTGACTTTCCTTTACAAAAACCGTGTTGATTTTTGGATAATGACAAATTACGCACTAAAATTCAATATATATATATTGAATTTTAGTGCGTAATTTGTAATTCGGTTTGAGACTACTTTTTTATAAATATTTGAAAAAACACTCAATAATGATATCGGCCTATAGTTTCTGCTCGACATTAATTTTCATTTTTAAATATGGGAATGACTACCGCTGTCTTTAAGATAGTGGGAAATATACCTTACAATAAATAAACAATAAACAATAGATGAATTTATTAGTTGAGTCAGAGGCATCAATATTGCTCCAATTACTACTTTATTTACTTTTATTTGAATATCATCAATACCACTACTTGTTTTATTTGGAAGATCTTTGAGAAATTTTAGTAGGGTGGGCAGTCGCGTGCAGGACGGGCCCCGCAGGGCCCGCGGTGCGGGGGGGCCCCCGACCTTAGGGGGGCCCCGTAGATAACCACATTGGGTGGTATAAGTGACAAAGGGGCCCCAGCTCAAAATTTGCGGGGGGGCCCCCGATCACCTTTGCACGCTACTGAGGGTGGGTTCGCCAGTAGTCGGCCTTTTTCAATGTATTTTGACTTATACCTTAAATAGCATTAAAGTTTATCGAGTTAAGTTATAAATTCCTCTATGGGAGTGGACATACTGTATTCTATCATTGCGTGAGTATAAAGGAGAAACCTTTTATTTAAATCTGTTTTATCCCTTTAAATAAATTCCAAAAACAAACACTTTTACTAGTAGTCGGCCGGTAATACTCTATTAGTCGGCCATATCTATACCAGTTGTCGGCCGTGGCATTTATACTGTATTTTCGCCAGGTCCGTATGGCATTTTTGTGCCATTTGTAAAGTTGGAGTTTCGGCGGGAAGTTTTTTGTAAGTTTGTACATACAAAATTAAATAATTATAAAAAAAATTAAGTCACAGCAAAATCACATTTGATGTCTTGGGTTACGACATCATCATATGCATATACAATAGAGAATGTTACAAGGACTAGTAATATATATAGCTGAAATATTATTCTTTTTTTATTCCTTTCTTTACTACCAATAAATTTTTGTTACCCCTGGGGCTCAACACTTTTCCTGTTTTAGGGCACATACTGAATCCACTTTCATCCGCATTGAAGATTCTTCACTGGCACCAATACTTTATAGAAAAGTTTCAAGCTCCCTGAACCTATGAAGGAATGAAGAATACCATTTTTGGCTAGGTTTCCCGTCTTTAAATGGTGTTTTTATTTTCTGATCCAAGACAATCTTAAGTATTGTAGAAATTAATTCACGCTTTTTAACGGAAATCCACATTTCGCCAAATTGATTGTCCAGTTGACCACTTTTTTCTCATTTTTGAAGCTTAAATATGGGCCCATTTGCCTTGGCTTATTAGCAATTCGCGCCTTGATCCGGTCCTGTAGTGTTGCCCTGGGAATGCTGTATCTTCGACAAGATTCCCTTATTGTGATCTTATTGTACATCGCTTCGATGGCCTTTTGCAAATTTTCGTCGGTAAATATACCGACCAATAGGAGGAACTTTCGTTTCATTTTCAAAATTAGACTGAAAGTGGATAATTTTAAATATTAAGTCGAAAAATGGTTCTAAAAGTGGCTCAAAATCATACGGCCGACTACTAGCAAAAATAGCATTCGATGCCCACTCCAATAGTCGGCCATCAATTTAAAACTTTCGTAACATTTTTATTTTCACTTCTACCTCCGGCCGACTATTGGTACAGAAAATCTGCTTATTTGATAGAACATAATTATGTTGTCAGAGAAAAAATATACAAAATTAGATAAGTTAGATAAAGACAAGTAAAAATTTTTATCAATGCACCAGTAGTCGGCCTCATAGGCCGACCACTAGCTACTCTGTTAAATTCACATGCTAGTGATTGGCCATTAAATTTTAAACCTAAAAATTACGAAATTACGGTTTTTAGACCAAATATTAGGTATTTCAATGTATATTCTTTCATAACAATCCACCAAAGTTCTTTAATTATTGACTAATAGAAAATAACTTCCGTTTAAATTTTCTGGCAGGTGGGACCCTCGTATCGGCGACAGACTGAATTTTGCGCGGGAATTATATATGACATGAGTTTTTTAGGTTATGCGAAATTGCCATTTAGCTATACAAATATGACAAGATAATAGGTGCATAAAGGAAGATTGCTAAAAACTGGCGCCTAATTCAAGTTATTTGTGAATAAAGTTGCTAGTGGCCGACTACTGGTGGTGGCCGGCTTACTGGCAAACCCACCCTAATTCATTTTCATTTAAGGGAAAATATGCCATAGTATTAGTAACATTATCCTAAAAGGTACAGTTGTTTTTAGATTTTAGACAATATACAGGGTGTAATAAGTTTTCTGCTACAGCTGGGAAATATTTTCCGAATATATTTGCAATTTGTTCTGTGTCCTTAAACATATTGTTTTCGTGTAGTAAATTAATTTTTGCTTTGATATTATTTTGCTTTCCCGTATTTTCATTAATTAAATTCTAGATTGTTTTGGATTTTTTGTTGCTGTTTTTAATGGAATAGAAATGTTTATGTTTTGATGTTTGAGAATGAGTATGAGTATGGGGAATTATGGCAGGCCCCATCGATATCACCTGTGTTTGTTGGATCCGCATTTTTACGCCGGCTGGTAGATCTACCCTAGGAGATCGTGGATGACAATGTCGAAGGTTAAGGCCACTCCCGGATTTTTGTCGCTGGGTCGGGCCATACGCCCAGTTTAGGCTAGTGGAGAGCGGGACAAGGAAGGTAAATGTTGTTTTTTGGAGGACATTGAACTGACCCAAAACTAAGTACAATCCGGAATCCTCCTCAACCGGGGCTTTAGTAATAACCCTATTCTATTGGGATTCATGAAAGGAGGTAGAAGTGTTAGTAAGCTTCTAGAACCTGTCCTTGTTGGTGTCCTTCTGAACGTCTCTGTCCGAGTCGGTTTCCGGTTCCTGGTAACCGGTTTAGAATAGCTTGCCCTCCCGTGAGATACTGAATCCTGTCTTCAGTACCGAACTGTTGACGGCCGCGACCCGCCGTAAGTTACCAATTAAATTTTGTTATTTGCATTCTTACTTTATTGTCAATTTAATTTAGATTATTTACAAACATTAATAGATGAAGTAATTTAAATACGACCCTATTGGCAGGCTTGGCTTTTCTTATTTAACAATTAAGAAATTGTATGTTTTTTAATTTACCATTTGTTTTTTTATACTCGCAGTTTCTTTATTTAAGCAAAGATTATAAAATGGTTTGCTTACTTACATAAGATTTATGTGTTTATTAAGTACTGCTTGTCACGTCCGATACGACAGAGAGTACCTTCGAATTTACTTTACTTTACTTTACTTTGGTCTATTTAATGTAGGGTTCGTTAACCCTGTTCAACTCTTTTATTCTTTCTTGTTGATTGTAAGGATTTAACTTGGGGAGGTATAAACGCAAACGTAGACTCGGTGAATTCTTATTTACGCAATTAGCGACGTGCAATATTAAAAAACTTATCTGAGGGTCGGTTTATCAATGTCCAGTTAAAGTTGCAGTTAGTTATCTGTTAGATAATTTCCATGGATACCATTGTTCTCACAACGATCGATATGAAATTTAACTGTTAGATAGACTAACTGGAACTTAACTAGAGATTGATAAACCGGCCCTGAATATCGCAGATGTCTCTTCCAGGTTCTCTTCCAGGTTTATGCCGCGGTGAACCACCTGTTCAGGTGGGTGGATCCATGACTCCGACAAATGGGGTGGCAATTCACTTCACACTTTTAACTTTTAGATATATATGTAGGTTTTAAATTCACTGCGTATGCACTGTATAGGTACTTATTTATAGGTCAGAGCGGAGAAAAGCAGGTTTGGCCCCTATAGGGGCTTCTATAGAAGCGATGTTTAATAACTTTTTGGTATGTTTTTTTCTTAATATTGTAAAGTGTTTTAAAATCATTACCTATTGATTGAGAAGTCCAATGTAAATTTTTATTTTCTTGGCTCATGCTTATTATTTCTTGAGTTATCCACTTAGATTTTGTATTTTTGTTGTTAGTTTGTTTTTGTAAAGGACAAGCCATGTCAAAATATTTTAAAAATATATTTAAAAAGTATTCAAAGAATATATTTGGGTCTTATACATATAACACTCTGCCAGTCGATTTTTTCCAGAAGACTTTTAAAATATAATAAATTGTTCATCGAAAGGTTTCTAAAATGGAAGTATGTTTCAGTGTCTCTCCCCGTGCTATATATATTTAACAGTTAACTAGATATTGCACAAAAGAAATTGCCGCAATGTGGTGATAGCGTTGGCTGTAAAAAGGCTCGTGGAAGTGAGATTCCACCTCTTAAGCACCCGCGTTGGAGGTGCGTGGTACGAGTGGTGGGCTGAAAAGCCCGATTCCGGTCAAAATTAATTTAAACAAAAACTACAAAAGATTTGCAATTTGGACTAGACATTAATGCATATAAGATATGCAAAATTCACACTTATGGCTACTTATAATTTTATACTTTTACGAATTTGAATTAAAAATAAACTTAATTTATCGTTAAGGGCTTTAACGAACGTGAAATGGGAAACATATTTTTTTCGTAAATGGCTATAATTTTATACATTTACGAATGTGAATTAAAAATAAACCTAATTTATCGTTAAGGGCTTTAACACATCCAAAACACACACTTATACATCCAGTGGCAAAACGTGAAACGGAAAAAATGATTACAATAAAATAAAATGTTTAATTTACACTAAATTTCCTTTCTCCAACTGAAATTAATAGTGGGTGTAAATTAGAAATTTGGCTCATTATGTCATTTACCACCATTCTAGTCTTCTGGGCATCTTCTTTCGCATATTGAAACATGATTGGCCAACAGTATTTAATTAAAGAAGGATGGTCATTGTCGCAAATGACCTTCTTGTTACATATGAATGTATTCATGAAATAGTTAAATTAGTAAATTTAATTTAAAAAAGTTATTACCCAGCCGGGGTTTGAACTCGAGTCTCTCACTTGTCAACCAATCAAAATCAAAATCAATATATTTAACAAGAAATTGGTGATGGGGTTGGCTGTAAAAAGGCTCGTGGAAGTGAGATTCCACCCCGCGGTGGTCTCAGTCCCTTACACAGGGCTCCTTTTGATAGCTTTCATAGCTAAGCTAAGAAGCAGTTCTGGCCTTTTCTCGCAGAGCGAATGTGAGGCCAGTTTGATCCGGGTAGAAGAGTGTAGTCTTGAAAATTGATAGGAGAAGGAATGTTGAATAAAATAAGAAATTTAAGAGAATGTTTCAGGGGAAAAATTAATTCAAAAAAACCCCTAAAAAATTTTGGAAAAGTAGCAAACAAACAACCGGATGTCTAATCGCTGCGCCACTGCTTCTTTTATAAAAATTAGATATATCTGTCTATAAATATATTTATAGGTTAATAAAAAATACAAATGTAAATAAAATAAACATAACACTGGCCGACAGCTATTTTGGTGCAGGGTAGACAACAACTTTTTTAGGGTAATTTGAGTACGCCGAATCCAAAAATGACCATCAATTTGCTCAATCAGCTCTTGTTTTTACGATGTAGACAAGAAAACATGTTTTTATGCAAATGCTTAAATATATTTTTTTTAACTTCTAATTTAAGCAAGGATAGTTGGTAATGTTGCTATGGTTCTTTATTTAACTAAAAAATACCATATACCATTCTCTTTAAAAATCTTGCTTTCATCGAAAGAAAATCGATTTTTAGCCAAAATATTTTTAATTTATTTTTTTTAAACAAAATTTTCAGAAGTAATCTTATAATTTTAATTTTTATTAATTATTTATTCAAGAGTCTATTTTTATTTATTTTAATTTGTTACAATTTGCTTAAAATAAAATTATTTTTAAAACCATTATTTTTAACCTCCAACTCCTATTCCCTATAAAACAAGAGCCAACAGTCGCTAAAGATTTTGTTTTATAAAATTAACTTTTTTTAGTACTACAAAAAAATTGCAAGGGGGCCCAAAATCTTTTAACGCCCGGGGCCAGAAAAATGCTTAAACGGGCACTGCCGCGAATATGTTAACTTTTAACTTTTTAAATTTTATACTGAAGAGCTTGGAAACTTCGCTTGTGGGCATACGTTTATCGGTTAAATTTACCTCTAGTGATATTGAATATAACAAAACTACGTGGATAAATAGGTACATAAAAGTTTAAAATATAATAATCATTTCAATATAAGTTTTTACTCCAAGAATTAAATCATGCTGTTTATTACAATCGAACTTTTCCAAACAAGTTCGTGTAATATTCGGAAAATATGTTTGGTAAATGAAAATTGCAAGCACTGGAACACGGTATTCTGAAATCTATTTCAGTTGCTCATTTGCTAAAAAGTAAGTCTAGGCCAGATTTAAAGTAAACAAATACCTAATTGTTATTAATTTCTAAACATATATCTTTATTGATTCATGGTCGTATAAATATTATATACACTTAGGTAAATGTTTTCATATTTTAGTAAATAAATAAACTTTATCTAAAAATAATATAAATACTAATTTTAGAAGATTAAATTTACGTAACTTTTTTTTATTCAAAAAATATTAAATACACGCAACTGTTTATGGGAACGTTAATTACTTCTGCAAAATTGCATGGATTAAAAGTGATTTAAGTTTTTTTTTAATTTCCAGACAATTGTTTAATTAACCAAAAAATATACATATATACATATGACGTTTTTTGTAAAAAAAATGGGACAAGAAAACTATAAAAAGTTTTAACAGTTGTGCAAAATTCAATTGCGATCTTTACACTAGCTTCTTTTTCTATCGAATGTGATAATAAATGACTTAGTTAAATATTTACTGAAAGATATTTTTCTTGTTAATTTTGTATGTTGGAAAATCTTTTGATCTTTGATAAAAGTAATATTAATCTATATTAAGTAATCATATTTTGCAATACTATTTCCAAAGGTCCAAACAAAGTATTCCTGCACAGTAAATGTTTAAAAAAATACAAATTAATAAAAAAATCGGCATGGGATCAAAATCACCCCACGCGCCTAATTACCAATAATTATAATCGACGGCCCCTTTGTTAGTGATATCCGCTATATTAATATTATAAAATGACGTATTCTGCTTAACAAACCCTTTCATTTAATAACCATTTCAAGGAGGTTGCGAAGAAATAGGTAATTCACCATCTTAGGTGGGCCTTTGGACTATTAGTACAGTCTGCAGGGTGCACCACGATTTTGTGGGTCAAAAATAAAAAATAATTTCTCGGAAAAAAGGAAATTTTGCCTATTGAAACTGATATATACAATGGCGGATGACAGATGTTAGATTTTATTTAGTATACCTATAATGCTCTTGAAGTAAGTTAGTTTGCAACTGCTCGTGGTCAAAATCACAGAAAATAAAAGCATTGATCAATCACTGATGCCTAACAACGGGGATAAAGAAATCATTATTCTCGTTCATAAGCGGAGCGGTGATAATGGTTACCATTATATACAAAAAAATAAATAATTTTAATATTCTGCAAAATTTGGACTTTTTTAATATGAAAATCCAAATTGCTTGCAGTTTTATTTAGTATACCTATAATGCTCTTGAAGTAAGTTAGTTTGCAACTACTCGTGGTCAAAATCACAGAAAATAAAAGCATTGATCAATCACTGATGCCTAACAACGGGGATAAAGAAATCATTATTCTCGTTCATAAGCGGAGCGGTTATAATGGTTACCATCATATACAAAAAAATAAATAATTTTAATATTCTGCAAGTAATTTGGACTTTTTTAATATGAAAATCCAAATTGCTTGTAGAATTATATCGAATCATAAAGCACAACAAATTCTATTTAACATTCAAGAATACCAAACTAATAATTCTACCTTTTACAAAAGATCTTTTAATGAATACAATCAAATTTTATTTAAATTAAAACTGGTGAAATGATTTCATAAATGAACATTATTCTACTGCTCAACGAATGTTTTCACAAAGGCCTAATAATAATGGTTAAAATAAAAATATCTATAATGATTTAGCTCTGTAAGGCTTAAAAACAAAGTGGATTTACTGCTTGCTATAAGCAAATATGACCCAAGATATAAGAAAGCTTATTATAAAATTCAAAATTATGCCTTGGTAAAGGCCAGAAAATAATATTATTCAAATAATATTAAATCTTCCGCTAATAAATCAAAAAATATGGTAAATGGATTAAAAGAATGCACGTTGGTACATTTTGCGTTTTCAACTTAAAAAATATATAATCTTACAAACATTTTTTTTTAATAGTGATATTCTTAGCTTTACTTTGCAGGAAAAATTAAAATCGCGTATGTAGCCGTTGTGGAGATATACTCATGTATTTTTTTATAAATGATTGCGCAACAGTAAGCTTAGTCTCTGTGTATCACATCTTTTTCTATTTCAATGGCTTCAAGGATGGTACGTTTGGTTCAGTATTCGATGCTAGCCAAGACCCTTGTTTTTTCGAAGTCAGTTTCCCAAAATCCCCAGCAATAGCCAATATTAATGGAAGACATAGAAGTACGAGCAATCAAAACGGCAACACTAAAATCAAAGTTATGGCTTCGGTACGTAGAAGACATATTTATCATCTCGACCCACGGAGAAGCGGATCTGAAGAAATTCCTGGACCATCTCACCAGAATTCCCAAAAAGATTAAGTTCACAATGGAAACCGAGAAAGAACAACAATTACCTTATCTGCATCTCTTCATAATCAAGAAAAATAATGGCAAATTAGGACACATGCCCAGTCTCACCACCACCCGTCATAACTGCAGTCAGTCATTAAGACACTTGTCACGCGATCCGAAACGCTGGCGGATGATGACCACAAGAAACAAGAAGACCTGAAAATCCAAACGACGCTACAGCAAAACGGATTCTCCAAAACCATCATCAAAAAGGCTCTTAGACCACGACGCCGGTTAAATACCACAGAAGACGAGAACAACAAACCAACTTCGAAGGACTTCCTTTCCTACGTGAAAGGGACAATCGAGAGAATAGGCAAAGTTCTCAAAAAACATAACATTGAGACAACATTTACCGCTCCAAGAAAGATCGGTCAAATACTTCCAAACGCCAAACCAAAAATAGAGTTGGAGGCACAAGGGGTGTACGAAATTCCTTGTAAGAATTGTGGCGGAAGCTACGTGGGACAGACCAATAGACGTATCGTATCAACGTTAGACGTGAAGAACATCGTAACGCAGTCATGAAACAATAAAAAACATCTTCCTTAGCTGAACACGCCCAAAAAATTTATCATGAAATTGCCTTTAAAAAAACAAGGGTCTTGGCTAGCATCGAACACACGACCCAGAAACCTCAACACAAGAGACGATACACAAAGACTACCAACTACATGGAAACCAGCTCTTACAACCACCAAAACGCCACGCAAATTAACGAGACCAATGTTCTGCTTTAGGTTTCCACGGACGTTGTGTTTATGTATTGATGGTTTTCCAGGATCTGCTCCGTGTTGTTGGATTTTGGTTCTTAAAGGAACCGAATGTCTGACGACGTTTCGGTACAATCTCATGTACCCTCTTTAGGTCTTATCTGCTGGGCTGCTGTTGCTGCTCTGCTGCTTTAGGTTTCCACTGGCGTTATATGTATGAACTCGCAGCAGAGCATCAACAGCAGCCCAGCAGATAAGACCTGAAGATGGTACATGAGATTGTACCGAAACCTCGTTAGACATACGGTTCTTTTAAGAACCAAAAACCGGCAACACGAAGCAGATCCCGGAAAACCATCAATATATATATATATATATATATATAGCGAATTCCTGTGGTCATTTTTACTAGAACACATGTTAAGCGTACTGATGCGCATTAATTTATAAAAAAACACATTTAAGTGTATATCTCCACAACGGCTACATACGCGATTTTAATTTTTCTTGCAAAGTAACGCTAATAATATCACTATTTAAAAAAAAATGTTTGGAACATTATATATTTTTAAGTTGAAAACGCCAAATGTACCAACGTGAAGGTAAAACAAAAAATGAAATACAAATAAGTACGAATAAAGACAATGTTGCAAACGATTTTAATTTGTTTCTAATAAATCACGTACCTATCGGAACTTGTTCAAAAGATGGAAAGCCAGCAATATGTCTCGGATGTGGAAAGTCTTAAAAATAATTATTATACATAGTCTATATAACATTTAATTATTCTATGTATGTAATGCTAGTAAGTAATGGTAAGATTTTAAATATAATAACCTCCCTTAAAATAAAATGAGCTCAGGTGAAGATGAATTCCCACAAGTATAATTAAGTAATGTAAGAAGGAAGTAAGTGTACCATTAACGTATATTATTAATAACTCCTTAACACAAGGTATATTTCCTGACCAGCCTTTCAGCCAAAACCAGCACGAATATTTGAGAGGAATGTCAACAGCTACTGCAGTGTTGTAGATACAATTCTTAAAAACTTCACAAACTGTTAGCTTGGGATTTTTCCCTGATTTATCAAAAGCATATGACTACCTCTAGATCACGATCTCTAAGAGGACAAGCATTGCAGTGGTTATCGTCCTACCTCTCAAATCTTAGTCAAAAAGTAACTCCGAGGAAATCAAGTTTTGTTAAACCATTATAATTGAAATTCCTCAAGGAATCATTTTAGGCCCAATTGTATTTGTAATATTTATTAATGACCTTGTAGCGAGACTTAGGGTTAGGGTAGGCGTTAAGGCCACGAAAATATATATAATGTATTTTCCAAAAATATTTGAACAAATTTTATATTCTAGGTACTATATATTTTAATACCAAACAACTTATCTCACCCTATCAACATGGATTTGTTCTAGGACGGTCAACAGTTACTAACTTGGCATCTATCACCCAATATATATCTGAAATTTTGGATAGGCGTTAATGTAATTATATAAATATTATTGTTAAAATATATAAATGTTACTGTTAAATTATACATAATTATAAATTATATTATATATAAATGTTATTATAAAAATATATAAATGTTGACTGTTAATATTTTGATCCAGAGTTTTATTTTACTCAAGGCCGCGAGTAAGTTGGAGCTGTGCTAAACGATAAGAAAGTCGTTGCTATTGTCACTAGCGATGCAACGTGTTTTAAAAGAAGTTGCATCACTAGTAATGATAGCGACGACGCTATTGTCGTTTATCACAGCTGCAATATAGATACTCGCGCGATCTAAAAAAAACTAACAAATTAGAATTTTGAATATTTCACGCCACACTGTTAAAACGATTTATTGATTTTACGTAAAATTACGGTCTAATTATGTTACAATCGTAATATCACGGAAATATACTACACCAATTGTATTTTTACATAAACGTGTCAAAAAATTACACAGAAAATCATAAAATTACACATGAGAATTACGTTAAAATTTTGGAATTTTTGTAGAAAATAATCTGGATTATCACGTTAGTACATAGGTAAAAGTAACTAAACCTTAAAGTAAAATTACGAACGTTAGTCGGAAAACTAAACTTTTCATTATGTATTTTTACTGTATTATTTAAGTATAATCAATAAACATTTCGGGTAAATAACGTCTTCAATAAACCTTATGTATTTTTACTAGTTATTTATTGTAATAATAATATAGTTTTTTTTATGTAATTTAATGTAAAATTACAAATATCTATTTGTATTTTTAGTCAATATTCACTGATTTTTTTCTTCAATTTATCACATTCACTACCCACCCCAAAAAAGAGTATTTCTTCAGGTACCACCTAAGTTTTTCTTCATATTTTTTAATTTAAATAAATGCATCTTGTTTCAAATAAATTCTAGTATAGATTTTCAATTTTATTTTTTGAAAAAAAACAAAAAACCCACGCTATCTATAGACCACAGAACATAGACTTTAGTCTAAGGTATAACACCTCACAAAACAACTTACTACACTGAACAGTACTAAACACAATAATTACGCGATTCGCGGTTATAAAAAATGCAAGATTTAAAAGTATTTAAAACAAACCACTGATTTTAATTTTTTATAATACAAAACATAACCTAGCAAAGCGATAAAGCGAATAAATGTTGGCGCGGCGTCACCAGATCAGAGACGAACAGCGAAGCGAACTCGGTGGGACACGCGGGGATGTAAAGTTACTGTAGCGTGTGGTAAATTTATAAGATTTAATGGAAACGTACATTAATTTAAAAGGGATTTTCCGAAATGTCGTCAATTTTACATATAAGATAGTGATTTTACATTTTTTAATGTAATTATTTACTATATAACAAAATGTTTACGTTATTGTTCACTAAAAATACTCTAATTATGTAAAATACCATTAAATATAAATGTACGTCAGTTCATAAGGTAATTTTCCTTTAAAAATATTGTATTTTTTTCGTGTATAGTAATGTAATTTTAACCCTATGTTTCCACAATATACAATCAATGGGATATCAAATCGTGACATTCGAGCGCAATACGCACTCAATGTGATATCACTTCGTGACATTGCTGGCGTGCATTCACGAGCGAATGTGCACATTCGCTCGCGCATGCACGCCAGCAATGTCACGAAGTGATATCACATTGAGTGCGTATTGCGCTCGAATGTCACGATTTAATATCCCATTGATTGTATATTGTGGAAACATTTGAATTCGCAAGTGATAATACGATGTCACGACGGGATTTCGGAGTGATTTCATTACGCAATCATAAATGTTTACTGTGGTGAAGCAAATTTTGAGTATGAGTATGAGTATAAGAGACGTATAACCGGCCCAATTGCCTCATTGCTCCCGGGCCCCGCATAGGCCTCTGTTTCCTTGCGCCGATTTTCTTTCGCCACCAGCAACGGCGCAGCTTCACCCATGTTTGCTGGTTGCGAATGCCCATTGCGTCCCGTACTGTCCCCTAATTAGGGCTCGAGAGCGAAATGCCAATAGTTTTAGTAGCCATTCCTGGATTCGCCGAGCCGATGCTATACGCCCAGTACGGTCATGATTAAGGTAGGACGGGAGGGATAGACAGTTTGGTGTTTGGGGGACTATAACGCCGACTTAAATCTAAGTACGACGCGGTACCCCCCTAGACCAGGCAGTTAGTATTACTCCAAACATTTGGGATTACTGTACGGAGTTCGGGAGTTGTTATTTTGCTGCAGGCGCCTACGTCTTGGTCTACGTTTTTGTCGATATTGTTCGTGTCCAAGTAGGATTGTTCCTGCACATGTGTCTTCAGTCTTGAGGCCAAAAACCATCAATAGATAGTTTAGTAGTTGGATAGGTAACTTGTAGCTTTTGATGTTTTTTTTTAAATTGTTTATTGGCGCAGTAGTTCGAAATTTCTAACAATTTTTTAGTCAATAAATAAACAAAAACAACACTGCTCCAAAGCCCCACTATTCCATTCATGCCCCCAATGACCAACAATTGCCCCGCCACACAGTAGCCTCCCCAGAACCAGTATATATCTTCATCAAGCGGCGGCACCCATATCAACAAATGGCAGGCAATTCGAGAAAACAAGTGCCGCACAAACACCTCACCTGAAGGTATTAATAAAACTTACACAATTATACCCTCAGGTATAATGTCTATACAACACCTAGGTACTCTCCCAAACCACCCGCCACCCGTCAACATAAACACCGCCACCCGACAAAATCATGCACTAATTCCGAAGAAGTCACTGTGCAGCTAAACAACTGCCAATCACCAAAAACACAAATAAAACAGAGAAAATTCAAAACAGTGCCGTTCTAATTCATATATTAATAATATGGAGTTTCGTCATGTATGGAGCGCCGTTGTATTTTTTAATCAGGAATTTCTAATATCACTTTTGATTTTCAGATAGGTATCTGAAATTAATTTCAGATATCTAAAATTATAGGTATTAAAAAGTACTTTGGCGTTCCGTTAACGCCAAAATATTTTTTAATCAGGAATTTAAGTTGTAACTTCAACTAATAGTCATATTTGTAATTACAATTAATTGTGTCAACTGTTTTAAACAATATTTATAATTCAACTAATTTTAAACTAAAAAATAATGTGGAATTAAAAATATCAAAGTGACCCTAAAATTAAAGTCAATTTTTAATTCAAAGTGATATTTGTAATTCACAGGAATTATCGATATCAAAGTGACCAGAAAATTCAAGTTAATTTTTAATTCAAACTGATATTCATAATTCGCATGAATTATAAATATCAACTTGAATTTTTAATTCAACTTATTTTCAACTAAAAAATGATGTAGAATTAAAATATTAAAGGGAAACTAAGAATTATTTGATATTTTTAAATGAAAGACATATTTTTAATTCCCACAGTTTGGACACCCCTGGTAATGTTGACGGTTCAATTTATCTACTACAGTAGGTATATTTGCCTTAATCTCAGTTCAATTATTTTGCGGCACTATTTTTGTTTATATAATAACGTTTTTATTAATACTTACCTATGTAGTAAATATACCAACAATTTTAGCTTCGTTCCCGGCAGAGAGATAAAGAAGGTTAGGTTTCCCGGCGGGAAATTCTCGCATTGTCAAATTTGTAGTAGTTCAACTGACTCAGTTGACCTACTTAACGATTTATGAGAATACCTGTGTAAATATTTAAAATATTAGGTAATTTAATTAATATTAATTATTATGCCTATTATTAATAAAAACGGTATTATATAAACAAACAGTGCCGCAAAATAATTTAACTGAGATTAAAGCAAATATACCTACTGTAGTAGATAAATTGAACCGTCAACATTACCAGGGGTGTCCAAACTGTGGGAATTAAAAATATGTCTTTCGCGTTCCATAGTCATGTAAAGGTCGAAACAATCAACAATTTTTTAGTTATTGTGTTGCCCAAGCACGTTTTGTGGTTGAATTGTTTTGTCTTTTTTTCTTAATTTATATTCATTGATATTCATTAGGATTGCGCGATACTTGTTGCTTGGAAAAATGTTTCGTCTTAAGGCCCAAAAATTAGAGACTTGAAGCTCCAAATTGATATTTTTTAAATTTCGTTTTTTTAACAAAAATACAGTGATTTGAAAAATCGCTAAAAATTTGGAATAAATTTTTGATCCTTTAATTTTTTCCACTAGTGTATATATTATAAACAAGTTATGTTGGGTTTTTTCCAAAATTTGTATTTTTAACTTTTGCTTAATTATTAAAGAATTTTTTTAAGTTCGTTGTTAGCTATATTAACTATTACTTATGTACATGTAGTACCTATGTAGTTATATATCGCTACCTTGGTTTAACATGGTTACATCAGCCATTTTCTCGAAAATGTGATTTTTGCATAAAAATATTTCTATATTGTACATAGAACCTTTTTATGCAAAAATTAAATATTTGAGATAATGGCAGATAGAACCATATTAAACGATATTAGCGATTTGTAAAATAAAATATTTTATTTATACACAAAATTTGTTATACTTAATATATTTTTTTGTTATGTTGAGTTTTTAAGTGTACTATAATTTTTATTTTTACCTTTTATTAAATGTTTCCCGGAGCGGGCAAAACCTTAGAGACGGCCCTGTATATTATGTATCAAGTTTAATAAATGCCATTTTAGTTACGAGTTTTATTAGACACGAGCGAAGCTTGCTAGCGAGTGTTTTATAAAAACGAGGGTCTAAAGAAGTTTATAAAACGAGTTAATATTTTATAAAACGAGTTGCATACTTTATCTAAGACGAAAACAAGGAAGAATTTAAAGTTAAACATTTATAAAATGTTAAGGGATTTAACCTCACTTTTTCCCAATTTATAATAAAGCAAACTTCAGCCCGTGAATAAAATGCCCAAAAACCACTATTGCTTACTTCAACCCCTGACTAAAACGCCAAAAAGCCACAGCTCATCAATGTAGGTCCTACATTGTAGGAGTACATAATAGTATATTATGTATCAAGTTTCATAAACGCCATTTTATACACGAATTTAACGAGCGAGCTTGCGAGCAAGTGCTTAAATTAATGAGTGTATGGAAAAGTTTATAAACGAGATGCATACTATACTTTTTCTACGACAAATACTATACTTTTTCTACGACAAATACTTAAGTATCATTTTAAGATAATAATAATTATTATTATCTTAAAATGATTTAAATCAAAAATTTGTATAGAGCGCCATCTATATAACAATAGGGGAATCTGTGTGTCACCGTCAAATTTCACATTTTTGTATTTTATAAACAAAGATTATAAATCGAAATGTATTTCTTGAAAATTGACAGTTTTTTACAGTGAAAGTAAAGAAAATATTTTATAAGGACTTTACAGTGGAGTCCGTGCCCGAATTTAAGTTATAGTTTACTGCCGGCGAAATTAAAAGGTCAGTACAATGTTAATATAAAGTTTTCAAATAGTGGAGTTGAGAAACTATTTAATACTTTTGTATTTTTGTATTGAGATAATAAAATAATTTTCACATTTAGTATTATTTTACAAGAAAGGCACTTTATTTTAACGATTGTATGACATTTGACAACTGTCAACTAACTTAAAACTAACTTCAGCCCGTGACTAAAAACCTGTTGCTAACTTCAGCCCGTGACTAAAGCGCCATAAAGCCACAACTCGTCAATGTGTATTTAAAAGGTAACTTAGTGTCATGGAAACATGTACGATAAAGGGCGTTTTAAAGGTGGGAGTAGAAAAAATACATCTGTTAATAATTCTTTTTTAAATATTTACTTCATTATTATTTTTAATCAACCCCGAATTATTTGTTAACCCAAAATAAAATGAAGTATAATTGCTAAAATGGGAAAAACGCAAAAATTTTTTGCATTTTTAATAATCAACCTTTTAAAATGACCCATTGCTTTAGAATTTTAAAAATTCAGGTATTGTTTAAGCGAGAATTTTTCCGGTCCCTTTGTCGTTATAAATGATATCCACTGTATACAATAATATAAATATACAGTCGTAGTGTAATAACAATGATTTTAAAATTAAATATAATTAATTTATTGGCAAACTACTTTGTCAGTGTATAGTATATTAAAAAGAGAAAAATGGCCAATATAAAATGTTTTTCAGAACATATTATACCTAATAAAAAATAAATAATAGCCTACCAATATGTTCTGAAACAACATTTTGTAATGCAATTCAGATATTAGTATTTTAATGGAAAATTTTTCTCATTTTTATTGGATTTATTGAAATTATATACCGCGTATTGGTTGGGACATTTTTCTCATAACAATATTTGGATTTATTGCAATTATATACCGCTTATTGGTTTTAACAATATGTGAAGACAGTTAGTTCATTTATTTTTGCCTTCAATTCAGTAACAAATGCTTTTATGTTGGTATTTTTCTAAATATGTAGTTAAAATTTTTATTTAAGTTTGTATTAAAATAACTTTTGGTTAGAACATTTAATCACAGAATGATACAGCATGAAATATAACTATCATTAATAATCTTACTGTGCAATTCCTAGTTTTTTTGTTATTAATATAATTAATTACAAAGTGAATGAAAATAACAATTTCTGGCAAAGCCGAATGAAAATAGTGTATTGTGCGACTAGTGGGAGAAAGAAGAGATTCCTCGAGCGTGGAGTTTTCACGCGAGTGGAATCTTCTCTTTAGACCAAGGGTCGCACACAATATTTTATTTAACCATCACAAGGAATTTAAGGCCAAATTTATTTGATATTTTATCGTAAATAGGACAGCTGTCGAACTTATCCAAACTTGCTTCCAATTTTAATTTAAAGCTTATGAGAAATTCTATTTCGCCCACTAGTGGGCAAAGTGAAAGACATGAGATGTGTGTTGAATAAAATATTATTTACCTATTATTAATTTTAATAATTTAATGCCATATAAAAGTTTTTGACGTCTTATTTTTTAATATATTTCCTGTTCAAATATGTATATTTCTCATGTTTATCAAATGAAACTATTTCGATTACCTAATTAAATATCAAATAATTATATATAATTATTTGATATTTAATTAGTATACTAAAGTGAATTAAAGGATTTATAAATCTATAGCGCAAGAAGTGGTTTTCTAAGGTATAAACGATTTGTGTGAGTTAAAAAAGAAAGTGAATATGTTACTAATAAAAATAAGACAATCTGTAATGAAAAATACATGCAAAACGGTGATTGTTAGGAATCATACTGCAGTAGGGCAATTAACGTAAGCAATACAAGGAACCCCCGAACCGAGTCCTTTACTTAGATTTTTTACCAACAAGAAATTTACAATAAAACACTTCATCCATCCATTAATATATATATATAATATATATATATATATATATATACATATATATATATATATATATATATTATATATATATACATCTTATTTAAATTTAAAAAAATCAAAAAACCTTATATCTTCGTATTTTATTTAATTAATTATTTAAAGAAAGTATAAAAACGCCATTTTTTGAATATTATAGTATAAATATTTATTAAATTTAGATGCAGAAAAACTGGATTTTACCTACTGCACCTGCATTAACAATAACTGATATTTAAATAGATTAACTTAAAAAGTTACAAAACACGCCGTAGTGTGACGGGTGGGACAAATTATAATAATTTATAAAAAATTTAAATTTTAATTAATAGACTTGAAATTACCCCCAAATATTTGAAATTATTATTTCTATTAAAATTAAAACTATTTTGGTTTTTTTGTGACGGGTGGGACAAATAGGCATGTCAATTAAAACAATTAATTTAACAAATAATAACTTACCTTCTTTTGATAAACGTTAAACAAGCTTAACAATAAACACTTATTTAAATAAATTTTAAGTTAGAAAGTTCTTAAAAAGAGCCAGATCATTAATACAAAGCCAAATTATTTACAGTCTCACTATGCACGCGCCACCACCACCGAATTGACCAATAAGGGCCGCGCTTGTTTTGATTTGGTCCTAAAAAAAGTAACTACCTATAATATTTTTGATTCAGCGCTTGATTTTTCAAAAAGCTACCAAAAGCACTTTTTTCAAATTCATGTAAGAAGGTACTGTCTGTCCACTCTAAGTTGGCGGAACTAAGGAATTTTGTAGTTTAGATATTAAAGAATTGTCGTACTGTGTGCTTTTAAAACAGATTTTATATTATAAATAATACTAGTAGATATTATATACTAGTATTATTTATAATATAAAATCTGTTTTAAAAGCACACAGTACGACAATTCATTAATATCTAAACAACAAAATTCCTTAGTTCAGCCAACTTAGAGTGGACAGACAGTATGGACATTTTTTTTTCAAAAAAACAATAGTGGACCAAAAAAGAAAGAAAGAAATTTCGTTTTTTTTATTACGGTATTCGTTAGAATTGAGCGTTGCACGTTTTTCATCTAAAAATCCCAAAAGTAGAAACTTTAAGCTTCAAATTGCTCCAATAATACCATTTTTAACGAAGAGACAGCTATCCGAAAAATCGCAAAAAAATTGGAATTTTTTTTTATACTTTAATTTTTTCTATTATTGTAGTTTAACATTGCTGTTGGTTTCTTATGAGGAAACTACCAACTCGGTCAAAATTTTCAATAATGAAAAATGTAATATATTCTACATATCACTTTATTATTAATATACATTTTACATAAAATTTTTTGATGTTTTTTTCACATCTAAAAAAACCGTTTTTTACATCTCTAGTTCAAACCTAACCTTAGTTTTTTTAAGTTTTACAATTTAAGTACATATATTTGATTTACAAGGCTTCTCTCGGACAAAAATTTAAGGAATTATGTTTTTGAGAAGCCTCTTTGTTTCAAAGATACAGGTGGTTTAATTAAACACATTTAACTTAAGTTAAATTTTATAAAAAAAATGTTTTACTTCTGGGCAAAAATTTAAGATTAAGATTTTTTGGGTGATATTTAAGATGAGGGTGTATGTTTAACATGCTTGTAGAAATCTAATGGACAAACACAATTTGTTAATACTTCTCACTAGATGGCACCACGATTTTACAGATAATAAATAAATTTTTCTACTTCTATTATGGAATTTGACCGTTCTAATATCACTTTTATCTATGGAATGACATATATTCCGTAAAGTGTGAATGAAATATTCTATCATCGGATGACAGAATAAACACTCGTGGCGACATCTCTGTTTTTAATATCTAACAAATTTTAGACCGATCCAACCTCACTTTCTGCCAATTAAATTATTTTTCTATGGTATTTTTTGGAAACGTAGAAAAAGTATAGTCTGAAACACGTTTGTAATTGCATATTCCGCTCTCGTGAAACCGTCAAACTCGCCTTCGGCTCGTGTGACAAACTCTTTACTCGAGCGGAATACATATGCTGTATTCCAAACTTATTACAGAATATACTATTCTATGCTCTATATGCTAACAGAATCCCACTGCTAAAGAGGAAAACGAAAATTTACGACGTAAATTAAGAAAGACAAGATGCAAACTCAAAGGCGCTAAAATGGCTGCAGATCAAGAACGGTATCTTTCGTCAGCGCTGTTATTTCGTACGGAGGTACCTCAAATTCTTCCGTTTAGTTATTTTAGACGTCGTATGCCTGTCCTTTCTGACTAGCATAAGTCTCATTTAAATACAGTATTGTGCTTACATTTATCCCAATCAAAAGTTTTATGGTATATTTCACTTGAGTCACCACATTTTGATAATGTTATCCCCAGAGCCGAGCCTAGGGTATCTGCCGCCCGGGTGCAAGAATTAAATTTGCCGCCCCCATTAATGTAAAAAATTAGGTTGTCGGTAGGGAAGGAGTTCATAATTTATCATTCTCAATAAACATATAACAAATTTTATAGTAAAATAACAAAGTATTTATTAACAAATACATAAAAGAATAAAATAAAAATACATTCGAATGATCAGGAAAAAAAAAACAAAAATAATCAAACTAAACTAAAAAACTAAAATCCACTTTTCTCGCTTTTTTAATAGCAAATTCCCTAATCAAGTCGCCTACATCGGATGTAGTACATCCAAGTTGTTAGAAACGGAGCTTACACTTGATTATAGTTTATTTCTTTTTAGTTTTTAACTTAAACGCATTAAAAGACAAAAGAAACTACTATGTTTGCATCCTATTTGCCTCACGTTAATAGAAAAACTAAAAATTGCTGAAATACGCAGCCGTCAAATCGGAAGAAATTATGCTTTAACTTAACAGTTCAGCTTGTAAACAATATCACGTGGTACTAGGGGTGTCAATCCCGAGCCTATTTTCCAATCCCGGGCCTTTCGGGACCAAAGGTAACTAATCCCGGGATCAGTCCCGAAAAAATATGTATCATTAATTTTGAAACCAATTTAAAATATAACAACAAACAAAGTAACGAACGATATCTTTCGGACTTCACTCTAGTCGGAAGAAGGTTTTCAAGAATTCTGTAAACGAGTATTTTGAGTATCAATTTTAATGTTTTAATTATATATTTACCTATATTATGTAAGTTTGTACTTTTTAATGTATTTGTGATTAGTCTTTTCTTTCTTCTTTTTCTTTTTTTGACGTTGTAAACAATTTGTATTGTATTAGCACTAATAAAGATTATTATTATAGGCACATTGTACCCCCATTAACAAATAATTCCATTTCTTTTATCAATAGGGCCTTGATGAGTTCCAATTGGGGCTGTAACTTACATTGAAATTATCAAGTTTGTGACATTTTTTCAGGTTTTACGTTTGAAATATGTTATATTATAGGTTATGTACATAAATTTATTCTACAGTGACCTGTAATTTTACATTTTTTTTGCTGATTTTATGCTATAGATGGAACCACTCTTGCTATGTAATTTCAATGTATTTTCATTATTGTACGGCGGTGTATAATAATTTGACTTGAACTGAGTAAAAAAATGAAGTGTTTATAATGCTTATGAGTATTATAATATGAAAAATGTCATACGCTTAAAAAAAGTCTATTTTATTCTTTGTAACCTATTACTAAGATCCCGGGATTGGGACTTTTAATCCCGGGATTTTCGGGATCGGATTTTTTACGGGATCCCGGGACCCCGGGATTTTGGGATCCCGGGATTGACACCCCTACGTGGTACACAGCGCGCGATTTGATTAGTTTCCCGTAAGCCTGCTTCCGTAAAACATAAAACTTGACGAACTCGAAGCGGACGGACGGAAAGCGGGCGGGCGGCAATCTATAAACCGGGCTTTAAGAAAATTGTCATCATCATTTTTTGTGGCTATCGCGCGTTCGGTTATGTCTTTTTTATCATTGCCGCCTGACAGCACAATTTTGGCATTGTTTTTATGTGTAGAATAAAGACGATGATTCCTTGAAACGCCGACATCAATAAAACGCAAGTGATTTTTAGAATGTTTTTTTCATATTGCAAGGTGGCTTTTTTATTCTTGATAATATGATACAATTTTTTTGATGATATTTTGCCGCCCTGTGTTAGTGCCGCCCGGGTGCCATGCACCCCTTGCACCCCCGGCACGGCTCGGCCCTGGTTATCCCTTCAAACACACCCACCCCAGGTGCGTGCTGGGATGATTTTAGGGGCCGGGATATAATTCCCTTACAGGGCCCTCCCACGCCTTAAATTGTATGTCATTTAGAGAAAGGGTTGGGGAACTGGTGGGGGTGTTGTGTTTGTGATTCAAATGTTACGTTGAGTGCTGGGCCCCAGCAGCTGGGGCCGTCTCTACTTACTAATAACCAGGGACTTGTAACGCATTTCTGTTACGGTATCCGATACCGGGTATCGTTCTTCATGTAAGGATCTAAACTAAATTGAATTGAAACATGCGCCCCCGAAAATGATAACTAAACTTAATAGTACAAAAACGAGTAACTTAATCTTGATACCGGTTAACAAAATTATTATCGAAACTGTTTATAACGAAAATTGCAGGTGCGCAACAGTGGCGGCTGGTGGATTTTGGGTATACCAATATTTCAGTTATTAGACATGGGACCCACACCAAATTTATAATAGTTTATAAGGACATTAAATAGACAAGTTCGGCGCAAACAGAATTTAAATTGAAGTTTACGAAAAATTTAGTTTTTCCTGTCGCCTCACCCGCCTCCAGGCCCCCCTATTTAAGATAATTCAAATTAAAATTGTGCAATTTATTATCCACTATAATTTTTCGACAAATTTAAAATTTTATTTATAAAATCCAAATATTTCAAATTTTATTCGATTTTAAATTTTTAGTATTTACTTTATTAAAATAAAAAAATATTTAAAATGGTATAAAACCTGTAATATTTAGATTTTTTAAATAAAATTTTAAATTTGTCGATAAATTATAGTAGATAATAACTTGCACCACTTTAATTCAAAATATCTCAAATAGGGGGGCCTGGAGGCGGATAAGGCGACAGGAAAAACTAACTTTTTTTCGCAAACTTCAATTTAAATTCTGTTTGCGCCGAACTTGTTTATTTAATGTCATTATAAACTATTATAAATTTGGTGGGGGTCCCATGTCTAATAACTGAGATATTGGTATACATAAAACCCACCAGCCGCCACTGCCAGCACTGCGCAACCACTACCAAAATACGGGATATAGAAACGAAACTGGTAACAAAGTAACTGAGTAACGAAACTGTAACCAAACGCTGAATTTTAAAAAACTTTTACATGCACATTAACACAAAGTCTTGGTAAAAATATTCGTGATCCGTCTACTAGCTGTCAAGCTGTCATGCTGTCAAGTATTGACATTGTCAAGAAAATTCATATTGGGTAAAAATTTGAATAAACAATATTGTACAATATGTATTATATTAATAGTATATTGTGCGACTTCTGGGAGAAAAAGGAGATTCCTCCTGACATTAAAACTCATTTTTAACCTCACTATTTTCCAATTTTAACCTAAAGCTAACTTCATGCTATTCCGCCCACTAGTGGCGCGAGTGACTCACGCGGGTAAAACTCTCGAGTAAAACGCGCAGGTAGGTAACGCGGGTAAGTCGGGCGAGTAAGGCGCGCAGGTAAATCAGGTTAGAAAGCCGCAGGTATGTCTCGTGGATAAAACTCGCGAGTAAGTCGCACAGATCAAGTAGCGCGGGTAAATCGCGCAATTAGGACGATGACGATGTGGCACAGGAAAGAACATATATTTTTTGAGGTAACTGAATAAAACAATGTTTGCGATTTTTGGCTTCTTAATAACTTCACGTTCGAGGAATCTCCTCTTTCTCCCTCGAGTCGCACAATACTCGCACAATATTTACAAAATTATAAAGGTATTTAATAAGTACGCTGTTTTATTTATTCATCAACAGAAAACGTTACTAGATACTTAATAGTTTTCTTCGATACACGAGTAAACTTACTAGTTTAGTTTCTGTACTGTAATGGTTCAGTACTTTAATACGTTTTACAAATTTATTTTTGAATTAGTTTGGAATTTTAAATTGTGTTGTAAAATGTAAAAATCGTTGCAACATAGGTAAAAAAACGAACGGTTAGGTAGAGAAATTACAAAGTTTCGTGGAAGACCGGAATTTTGCCTGAAATGGGAAAAAATCTGTTGGCCAGATGAGGCGAAAACAACATCGAAACTGGGAGAGGGAAGCAAAGAAAGAGGCAGAAAGTTTTCCGAAGTGTGAGAGAACGCATCGTTTTCGTAAATCTTTGCTAAAACCACAATTATTGTAAAATTCTGTGTAAACAATTGTTACAAGTGTTTGTGTATTCTCCCAGGTTAGTTCTTAATTTGAGTAGCCCAATTCTGTAGTAAAGTCCACTAAACGTAGAACGATTTTGATTTAATTAAACTAAGCATTAGTTATTTTGCACTACTACGTTTAGTGAATTTTACTCGATATTAACACCTTTTGTTTTAGCTATTTTTATATTTTAAGTTTACTGCTAAATGTAAAAATTTATATTCCTTTCTTTTATTGTCTTAGGCTTAATTTAGTTGATTACTACTCAAATGTTTAAACCTTCCCTCAACACGATTATGCAATTTTTGCGGTAATTTTAAAACATATATCAGTGTAATACAGGACGTTTCGTTGCTTAAAAGGGAGTAGTTTTAAACTTTGAATGCTCCTTTTTCTTTAGTACGTAGTTTGCAGTAGATACTAAAATACTCTCCTCCGTGAGGGATAACTGGTCACCTAGGTTCTCTGGGTGGCATCGCAACTTTTATTCCGAACCTTCAACTTTACGCGAGTTGCTTCCAGTGTGGACCTCGTTCTCCACAGGGCAACGTTAACGTTGACAGACAAACAGTTAACTGCCCTGTTAAACTAACAAAGTTTTTCCTATTTTTTTGAACCCGTAGGGGTAGATAGTGTAACGAGCGTCGTGTCATTCCATTGATTTGCATAAACTTTTAAAGAAACAATGCCTAATCGTGTAATCCTTTGCTACTTCATAGCCGAACAGGGTTTTTCTTAAGCTCTTTTTCCCTGGTCGTATCTCCCTAAGAGCCACCCCTTGTTTTTTTTAACTGTTTGTAAAGTAAATTAAATTGGGGTAAACAAAACACTGTATTTTATTTTTTTGTATACCTTATTTTCCCAAGTATGATTTTTAAAGCAATGTATTTAATAAAACAAGTAACAAGTAACCACAACGTAGAGGTCCAAATTTTGATAAGACGATCACGAGCCATAGTCACAAAATAGTTCATTTATTAATTTTTTATAAAACTTGTTTTAACGAACCTGGTGTAAGGAGAAATCTTTACAGTTTTGGTGCCGTGACCAGGATACATTGCAAAAGGAATCACTTTGTGGAGAAGTAGGTTTATTACAGCACCGGATTGTCTCTAGGTTTTATGTCTAGGGGCTAGGAATTTCCTAAGTCCGGCGCTGTACTTTGTTTATAAAATTCTAATTCATTTGATATTTTTTTTCGGTAAAACTTATGACGGAAAGCCTATGCAACAATTTAAGGAATACTAACGAGGAAAGCAAAAGCAAAACCTTCAACAAAAGTTAGGGATATTCAAGAAGAAGGGCAAAAGTTGATTGTAAAACAAAAAAAACTCCTCATGGGCCTTAAAAGAATGGAGCTGTACAGGATAAAAAATAAAAACAATGCAGCATCGAAAACTTAAGGTTTAACTTGGTGGAAAACAGGAAATGGGTGACCCAATTTAAATATAAAAAATGGGATAAAATAATTTTTTTTTCAGCGATTAATTTTCTCATTTTGTTTAAAGAATAGGGGCGAAAGATACCGAGTGTTTTTTAAGATGTGGCCCAAACTCGGTTACCTGTAAATGGGACATATGTCGGTGCCACACATACAACCGGAATTCGCCAAATTAGTGAGAGGTTTTGATGCCATGGTAAACCCCCCCCTCGCGGGTGCCACAGTGGGTAAAATAAGAAACAGTTGAAGGTGACTGAAGCTCCTTTGCAGTCAATTATTTGAAAGAAGTAGTGGTTTCTTTAATAAAGCCAGCTGCTTACTCTTGTTGCCTGTTGTCCAGCAACTTGGTTCTACTGTAGCTAAAATTTCTTTTGAAGCTAGCTACAAAACATCTCAGGGGCGCAGCTGAATCACTGATAGTGGCAGCTGAATAAAGTAGTAAGGGCGCAGCTGAATCACTTATAGTGGCAGCTAAGTAAAGTACTAGGGGCGCAGCTGAATCACTGATAGTGGCAGCTGAATAAAGTAGTAAGGGCGCAGCTGAATTACTTGTAGTGGCAGCTGACTAAAGTACTAGGGGCGCAGCTGGGTCTTCCTTGAAGACAGTTTTTGGGGTGAACTATCGGTTTGCGGGTTTGAAACGACTAGTTCAACATCTTTTGGTGTAACTAAAAGCAGAAGTTTAGGTTAAAACCTGCTCTATTATTTTTCAGGCTTATTGTATTTTGTTGCTGAATTTATTTTTATTTTTGACTTTATCATGTTTTAATGCTTTTTATTTTTTATACAACAATTTTAATTTAACGAGGGTCTAAAGTTTAACGAGGAATATTTGTTGACCTGTTGACCAAAGGTGAAATGATTTTGACACGTGAGCAACTGACAAAATTGGAGGATCGGGAAATTTAAACGTAGTCAACATGATGGTGCCAAATATGTTGGTGATGATGTTCAGGATAATAATGAAGCCGGCAAGTACGCAGATGACTGTCAATCCTTAAGAATGATTTATTTTTGATCAGGTGTGTCATGTTTATTTTTATTTTATATTTTTGGACTTCCTTTCTTATATCGTAAGATTTTACTCATGAACTGACGAACTAATATTACTAACTCTATTAACAATTGACATTTGACTCTGACACACGACTTTATATTGTTATATATTTTTTTTTCTGTTTATTTATTATAGGTATTTTATACTAGTTAAATTTACTGATTAGTCTTTCTTTTATTTTTCATGTACGTTAAATGTATTTGATGTGAGCTTTGATGGAGTTAGTTATGGTGTATCTGAGCAGGGACGGACTTAGGCCGAAGGACAGTTGTGAACAGGGGCGTACTCAACTTAAAAGAATAACAGGGATGTTAAAAGTTTGACAAGCTGTCCAACGTCATTTGCCAACCTTTTAAAGGGGCGTCTGTAATGGTTCAGTACTTTAATACGTTTTACAAATTTATTTTTGAATTAGTTTGGAATTTTAAATTGTGTTGTAAAATGTAAAAATCGTTGCAACTTAGGTAAAAAAACGGTTAGGTAAAGAAATTACAAAGTTTCGTGAAAGACCGGAATTTTGCCTGAAATGGGAAAAAATCTGTTGGCCAGATGAGGCGAAAACAACATCGAAACTGGGAGAGGGAAGCAAAGAAAGAGGCAGAAAGTTTTCCGAAGTGTGAGAGAACGCATCGTTTTCGTAAATCTTTGCTAAAACCACAATTATTGTAAAATTCTGTGTAAACAATTGTTACAAGTGTTTGTGTATTCTTCCAGGTTAGTTCTTAATTTGAGTAGCCCAATTCTGTAGTAAAGTCCACTAAACGTAGAACGATTTTGATTTAAATAAACTGAGCATTAGTTATTTTGCACTACTACGTTTAGTGAATTTTACTCGATATTAACACCTTTTGTTTTAGCTATTTTTATAGAATGTTTTTACCTTTTAAGTTTACTGCTAAATGTAAAAATTTATATTCCTTTCTTTTATTGTCTTAGGCTTAATTTAGTTGTATACTACTCAAATGTTTAGACCTTCCCTCAACACGATTATGGAATTTTTGCGGTAATTTTAAAACAAATATCAGTGTAATACAGGACGTTTCGTTGCTTAAAAGGGAGTATTGACCGTTAATTTTAAACTTTGAATGCTCCTTTTTCTTTAGTACGTAGTTTGCAGTAGATACTAAAATACTCTCCTCCGTGAGGGATAACTGGTCACCTAGGTTCTCTATGTGGCATCGCAACTTTTATCCCGAAACTGCATCTTTACGCGAGTTGTTTCCAGTGCGGACCTCATTCTCCCCAGGGCAACGTTAACGTTGACAGACTAACAGTTAACTGCCCTGTTAAACTAACAAAGTTTTTCCTATTTTTTTTGAACCCGTAGGGGTAGATAGTGTAACGAGCGTCGTGTCATTCCATTGATTTGCATAAACTTTTAAAGAAACAATGCCTAATCGTGTAATCCTTTGCTACTTCATAGCCGAACAGGGTTTTTTCTCAATCTCTTTTTCCCTGGTCGTATCTCCCTAAGAGCCAGTTTTTTTTTAACTGTTTTTAAAGTAAATTAAATTGGGGTAAACAAAACACTGTATTTTATTTTTTTGTATACCTAATTTTCCCAAGTATGATTTTTAAAGCAATGTATTTAATAAAACAAGTAACAAGTAACCACAACGTAGAGATCCAAATTTTGATAAGACGATCACGAGCCATAGTCACAAAATAGTTCATTTATTAATTTTTTTATAAAACTTGTTTTAACGAACCTGGTGTAAGGAGAAATCTTTACAGTACCAAGAGGCTTTGTTACGATTTCGGTACTCAGGTGGCGTTGCTGGTTTCGTTTCCATACCCGGTGTTTCGGTTCTGCTTATAGTTTTGCTACTTTTGTTACCTAGTGTCGTTACTCTTCTGGTACTTGTTGGGAACGACTTTTAACGTTCTGTTTCTGATTATGTTTTAATCTTTTTATGTTACTCGGAACGATAACGCCAGAAACGGAGTTAGACGAGGTTTTGTTACAAGTCCCTGCTTATAACAGTTAACTTAAATTTATCACGCGTCGGGGTCCTGGGGCCCCTTATGGACAATTTATAAGGGCCCACCGGGAAACTCCCGGTCGCCCGGTGGGCCAGCACGCGCCTGCCCCCCCCAGGATCCACAAGCATTAGATACAATTCCACCCTTAAGTGACGACATGCGTAAAGTAATTGGTCTAAAACAGGAAATACAGATTCTATACACATTTCGCAAATTGTATAAAAAGTACGATTCATTTATCACTTAACACTAGTCCAGTTTAATAGTCGAAAATATCGAAGACACAGTCCAATAAAAATGCATTGCCTTTAAATATCATTAAATTTAACGCAAATATTTAGGTAACTTCCCTTAAAATTTTATTTGATTTCGATTGAATACAAAATGCAATGTAGACTACAATCCAAAATTTTTGAATAATTAATATGGAGAAAAACTACAGGAAAAGCAAAGGCTTTCGGTAAAAGAATTCGAAAAAGCTTTAAGCTTCCAAAGACTAGAGTGGGGGCAGAACCGAAAGATCAAAAAAAGTGAAAATGTAAATATATTTTAATAGGGTAGATCGCTGAGGAAGTATGGTGTACAACATGTGGGAAGTACAGGAAGTCTTTAAAGGTAGTACGGGAAGTAAGTGAAATTTTGAAAGGTAGTACAGGAAGTACGGAAATATAAGGGGAAGTACGAGTAAATATAAAGGAAGTACGGGGAAGTACAGGGAAGTACGAAGGAAGTATAGGGAAGTACGAAGGAAGTATAGGGAAGTAAGAAGGAAGTATAAGAAATAAAATATAATTAAAACGAATATTTAAATATCCCGCGCATTTTCCTAACCTAACCTAACCTAACCTAACCTAACTGCGATTCCTCAGAACCGAGTTCATAACACATCCAGCTGCCGGCAACACAACAAAGCAATACAAATATTTGGAAAAGTTGGAAATTTGTAAAAGTAAGTTTTTTATAATCATAATTGTCATATTTTTAACGCAAATTGAATTGAACAAAAATTCTCGATGTTAAACACTAGTGTATAACCTCGTGTAACCTACCGTTCTGAAATCGCCGGAAAGCGGCCATAAATACAATTTGGGTCTTTCTGTATTAACGTTCTTATGGAAAAAACAATAATTTTTTACGCTATTGGATTTCTAATAGTGTAAATTGGCCTAAATTGTATAGTTGTTACTATCAGTGTTATTGTTTTTAGGTTTTTAGTTTGTCGCACCTTTACTTATTCTGCTAAAGCACCCCTGTTAATGCTACTTTATTTAATTAATAACTAATTAAGGGCGAGTCAGATCAAAAAACGCCAAAGGAACTTTTGTTTTCTTTTTGGCTGTTTTATACGCCCTTGAAATATTTTACTCTCACATATCAGAGTGCGTGGTGGTCCAGTTTATTACCGTTAGGATATTACCAGCTGATAGTTTATCGAAAAATAAAGGTACCTTGTCCTATAAAACTATTGTCCAATTTTGCTTCCTTTTTGATGTACAGGGTGTTAAAGTTTCCTAAAGAAAATAGTTTTTTATTAATATCCAAAAAACGCTTAGACCGATTTTCATAAAATTTTCACAGTTTGTTGACAACTTTATGATGTGCCTTTCGAACAGGTTTCGTAACAGTTGACCCAGTTATTCCAGAGGCGTGCTCACAGGGCACTTCGACAAGTTTTCGGGATAAAAAAATATCACTCAGTATATTTTTTTAATTTTTCATATTTTTTTCATACTTTTGGAAATAATTAAATTTTTAACTTACTTACTTTTACACAATTTTAATCTTTTAAACCACAAAAATATGGTTTTAAAATTCCATAATCTTTATCAGTTTTTTTGGCCACTTTTTTGCTATTTCGGAACACTGTGCGTTAGCAGCAAATTCTAGGCTATTTTTTACTTTTTTACAGATGGCTGACGGATTTATCAATTTTTTTGAATCATTTGAATCTAAATTAAATATTGTTATCCCGCAAACAGTCAAAAACATACTTATTATAAATGGATATGACAATAAAAGGCTTGTAGCAGAATTAAACGAGACGAAAATAAGCGAAATTGAAGATTTTGTTAGAAACGATTTACGCAACATTGTAGAAAAACATGATTTCGAAAAATACTACGGTTTATTTGCCAACAAACCACATTTATTTAAGATTTGTTGTTGGGCATAGGCAAATTATTCTTAAACTAATTGAATTTGCCCAAGAGCAGATAACTAATGAATCCCACTTCGAATTAAAAGAAAAAAGAAAAGCAATGCAAAAAACTCGCGGAAAAGCTGTTCCCTCGACTTCAACCTGCTCATCTGCTATAAAACTAGAAAATGTTGGGGAACACAGTCGTCATGATTCTAGTGGCTCACGAACTCGGACTGAGTCTGTTTCTTTAACAGAAGAAAATGCTGCAATATGGAGTACCTTAAAAAGTTGGACAAAAAGTAAGACTACCGGTGCTTTATGGGATAAGTTGTCCAAAGAATTTGACAATTTAATTGTTGCTGTCACCACAGATACATATAATGAGTTGTTTTGTAAAATTACTTGTTTCTGTGGGGTAAAAGTAAAAATTACAAAATTATCCAAGGGTATTTCATCTAATAAGCGATGGATTTATTCCAATTTTCATAAGCATTTGAAAAAACATATAGAGCCTAGTCCTGAAAAAAACAACGCACCAAAAAAAACTTGGAAAACAAATGAAAAAATCTGCCTATTACATCATTTTTAACGGAACCTGTTCCCAAAAGAAGCAAAATAAACGTAATTCAAAATATTACTATTCCCTCGACTATTCCTTCCACTTCAGTTAGTTCGCCTATAAAGGATTTTTCACTGACCAATTGTTACCCTACAGAATTAAACAACATTTATTTAGAAACAGAAAACTGCACGTTAAAAATGGGTTCTCTTGGTGAAGACTTGATGGAGATTAATCAATCTGATCATAAATCAAGCCAGCCAGCTGAAGAATTAAAGTTGGGGAATTCTGAGACTTCTACAGTTCAGAATTTGATGGAGAATAATCATTCTGATCATAAATCAAGCCAGTCAGCTGAAGACTTAAAACTGAGTAATTCTGAGACTTCTACAGTTCAGAATTTGATGGAAATTAATCACTCTGATTATGAATCAACCCAACCAGCTGAAGACTTAAAACCGGGGAATTCCGAGACTTCAGATTATTTAAATAATCAAGCTTTATTAAAGGATTCGAAATGGATGAAAAAGAAATACCAAAGATTTGAACGAAATCGACGAGCTCGAGAAAAACACACTTCTGATCAGACTTTTATTACGGATTATTTTGTATTGGCTGAAAAAGTAAATCAAATTATTAGTGATAATTCTGGAGATGCAAATATATTTTTGGAACACGTTATCCAGGAAAATAACCTGTCCGAAGAAAAATCGAAATCAGTTAAACAAAAAACATATTCATTCCTTCAAAGATTATTAGAGTTGTCCTTACAGAATTCTAAAGGCCCTAAAAACCGGAACAATTATGACGAAGCAATAAAAAAATTCTCGTTGTATCTTTATTATACTGGAGGGAGATTATTATACGAGACAATCCACGCAAATTTGCAGAATTCTATACCTTCTATTTCTGCATTAAACAGATATATTTGTAGAGAACGTTCTCCAGTAGAAGAGGGATTTGTCGATTTCGAAGGTTTAAGTAGGTTCTTGGAAGAAAATAATCTCTCAAAAACAGTTTGGATATCAGAAGATGCTACGCGAATAACCGGAAAAATCCAGTATGACTCAAGAACAAATAAACTAATTGGATTTGTGTTGCCATTGAAAGACGGTGTTCCCCAAACTAATGCGTATATCGCGACCTCATACAATGCCATTCAGAAATATTTTCAAACAGGTGTTAAAGCTATGTATGTCTATGTAGTATTGGCTTTACCCCTTGGAAACAATTCTCCATCTTATTGTTTGAGCCTTTTCGGAACGGATAACAAATTTACAGGACAAGACGTCATTAAAAGATGGAAACACCTTAAAAAATTGGCTAAAGAATATGGAATTACAGTTGTAGGGTTTTCTTCCGATGGAGACACTCGACTTTTAAAAAGTATGCGTCAAAATTGTTGTCTTCCTCTAGGTGACCAAGATGTGCAAGAATGGGAATGGTTTAGAATGGACCTGAAGAAAGTTGACGAATGCTTTTTACAAGATACAGTTCATATATTAACAAAGATGCGAACACGATTTTTAAAGCCAAAGATTGTTTTACCTGTAGGAAAATATTTTATTACTGTTGATCATCTTTACCAACTTATAAAACTTGAAAAGAAGGATAAACATATGCTTACATTATCAGATTTGAAATCTGAGGACAAAATGAACTTCTTATCCGCTAAAAAAATTTGTTCTGATGCTGTAACTACAAATCTAAAATCCCAAATTCCAGACAGTAATGGAACCGTTGCCTATTTAAAACTAATGAATTTTATTTTAACATCATTTTTGGACAATAAGTTAGATCTAAAGGCACGTTTGCACAGAATATGGTACTGCGTATTTTTTCTTCGTATATGGAGATCTTGGATCAAAGCCAGCAAAAAATATACTATCAAAGACAACTTTTTAACTAGCAATTGCTATCTTTGCATAGAATTAAACGCTCATAATTTAATAAAACTTATCTTGAAATGCAGAGATCCTTCTAATACGTTTACGCCTGGTATGTTCGATTTATCTAATATGAATAGTCAGAACTGTGAACAATTATTTCGTGCAGCCCGATCAATGACGTCGACGTTTTCTACAGTAATAAATTTCAGTGTTAAAGATTTTATGCATCGGATTGATAGAATCGAAGCTATCAATTCTATAAAAAACAATTTGAAAGGCCAATTTGTTTTTCCTAGAGAAGAGAAAAAAGCTATTCATAACACGGTAACACTCAATGAGTCCAAATTTTTAGAACTGGATATTGAAGAAACAGTTATACAAGCTTTAAATGATGCTATACGTGATGTAAAGGATATTGGAATTATTTTCGAATCCGATGAATGGAAATATATTGACATGCCAGTTTATAACCTTGAGAATATTGATCTCGATATTAATGATTTAGACGAACAAGAAATAGAAATAGATGATGGAGAAGTACAAATTGAAGACCAGAATTCGTTTCAGAACCTTAATGTTGATAATTTTGCTGATTTTTCTTTAGAATCTGATGACAAGCCGGAAGAAGAAATTGATGATCTACAACTAAAAGACTACTCAAATAAGGTATTCGAATTAACCGAAGATTCACCGTTTGTCGAAGTAAAATTAACAAATAAAAAAACAAAAATTCTTAAAAAGTCATCTTTATGCTGGTTTTTCGATGAGCATTCCAGTCGAGTTAGTACTGACAGATTAAGAAGATTCTTTGCAAATCGTGGAAAGGCAAGCAAAAATATAAAAAACAAAATATCAAATAAAAACTCTCGAAAAAACTCAAAAACTAAAACAGTAAAAACTAAAACATATGAAAATGCCACATCATCTAATGATTCTGATGAACCCTTGTACGACGATTCGACGGATACAGAATGCTTTTCAAATGATTCAGACTCTCCAGAGAATAGTTCATTAAAGAAAAAAATCTCATTAACAATTGTACTAGAAAAATACTATGCGGTATTTTATGAACAGAAATGGTACATAGGTAGAGTAATTAAAGAGAGATCAACAGATACATACACAATGAAATTTCTTAAGTATGAACTGAATTACTTTGTGTGGCCGAAGTCTGAGGATGTGGCTATTGTGAGCCAACAATATATATTTTACGGACCTATAGATTTAATTGGAAGTGGTCCTTTCCAGTTAAAACGGAACGATTTTTTAAAAATCTCTAAAATGTATAAAACCATGAAAAGACCTTTATTTTATGACTAGTTTTTTTAATATATTTTATTTTGAGAAAGATATGTTTTTGTTATTTTATTCTTAATTTTATTAATTTATTTTTATTTAATAAAAATTACTCATTAAGTTTTTTGTATTTGTCACCTATTTTTTTATAAAAAGAAAGTAATTCAATGCTAGTTGCAAGCTATATCATAGCTAGATATTTTCAATCTCGATTTCAATTTATAAACAAGTAACGGGTGATTCATTTAGACCTTTTTTTTTAAATTCTAAATAAAATGCATTAAATGGAATTGGATGGCGGAATCTTTATTATGACCTGAAAGAACAATCTTTGACATTTATTTTTTGAAAATAATTTCATTTAAATGCTGTCCGGGACTACGGCGTACGTGGTCCTTTCGGAAGATTCAATTTTCGATCACTCTTTCTAGCATTGCGACCGGTATCTGCCCAATGAGGCGAGTAATGTTGGCTTCTTAGTCCTGAATCGTAGCTGGATTATAGACGAAGACTTTTGATTTAACAAGACGGAGCTGCGGCACACACAGCCCGCGAAACAATAGCTTTATTGAGAAATCATTACTCGAGTAATTGGGCAGATACCGGTCGCAATGCTAGAAAGAGTGGAAAATTGGACCTTCCGAATGGACCACGCTGTACGCGGCCAGCATTTAAATGAAATTATTTAAAAAAAAATAAATGTCAAAGATCGTTCTTTTAGGTCATAATAAAGATTCCGCCATCCAACTCTATTTTATGCGTTTTATATAGAATTAAAAAAAAAAAGGTCTAAATGAATCACCCTTTATCTATTGGAGCAAGAACAAATTTTGAGGAATTGCAGGAAGTAAGATCAGAAGGACGAAAAGTACAAGGAAGTACTAGGAAGTATGAGGAAGTAGTGGGAAGTATGAGGAAGTACTGGAAAGTATGAGGAAGTATGGCGAATTACTGGGAAGTACGAAATTTTTTGGGAAGTACGAAAAATTTCTGGGAAGTACGAGGAAGTATTGATGTTTAGAGGAAGTAGTGTACAAGATTTCTGGCAGCGGTTTACCCCTCGGTTTATTTATTATAGGTATTTTATACTAGTTAAATTTACTGATTAGTCTTTCTTTTATTTTTCATGTACGTTAAATGTATTTGATGTGAGCTTTGATGGAGTTAGTTATGGTGTATCTGAGCAGGGACGGACTTAGGCCGAAGGACAGTTGTGAACAGGGGCGTACTCAACTTAAAAGAATAACAGGGATGTTAAAAGTTTGACAAGCTGTCCAACGTCATTTGCCAACCTTTTAAAGGGGCGTCTGTAATGGTTCAGTACTTTAATACGTTTTACAAATTTATTTTTGAATTAGTTTGGAATTTTAAATTGTGTTGTAAAATGTAAAAATCGTTGCAACTTAGGTAAAAAAACGGTTAGGTAAAGAAATTACAAAGTTTCGTGAAAGACCGGAATTTTGCCTGAAATGGGAAAAAATCTGTTGGCCAGATGAGGCGAAAACAACATCGAAACTGGGAGAGGGAAGCAAAGAAAGAGGCAGAAAGTTTTCCGAAGTGTGAGAGAACGCATCGTTTTCGTAAATCTTTGCTAAAACCACAATTATTGTAAAATTCTGTGTAAACAATTGTTACAAGTGTTTGTGTATTCTTCCAGGTTAGTTCTTAATTTGAGTAGCCCAATTCTGTAGTAAAGTCCACTAAACGTAGAACGATTTTGATTTAAATAAACTGAGCATTAGTTATTTTGCACTACTACGTTTAGTGAATTTTACTCGATATTAACACCTTTTGTTTTAGCTATTTTTATAGAATGTTTTTACCTTTTAAGTTTACTGCTAAATGTAAAAATTTATATTCCTTTCTTTTATTGTCTTAGGCTTAATTTAGTTGTATACTACTCAAATGTTTAGACCTTCCCTCAACACGATTATGGAATTTTTGCGGTAATTTTAAAACAAATATCAGTGTAATACAGGACGTTTCGTTGCTTAAAAGGGAGTATTGACCGTTAATTTTAAACTTTGAATGCTCCTTTTTCTTTAGTACGTAGTTTGCAGTAGATACTAAAATACTCTCCTCCGTGAGGGATAACTGGTCACCTAGGTTCTCTATGTGGCATCGCAACTTTTATCCCGAAACTGCATCTTTACGCGAGTTGTTTCCAGTGCGGACCTCATTCTCCCCAGGGCAACGTTAACGTTGACAGACTAACAGTTAACTGCCCTGTTAAACTAACAAAGTTTTTCCTATTTTTTTTGAACCCGTAGGGGTAGATAGTGTAACGAGCGTCGTGTCATTCCATTGATTTGCATAAACTTTTAAAGAAACAATGCCTAATCGTGTAATCCTTTGCTACTTCATAGTTTTTTCTCAATCTCTTTTTCCCTGGTCGTATCTCCCTAAGAGCCAGTTTTTTTTTAACTGTTTTTAAAGTAAATTAAATTGGGGTAAACAAAACACTGTATTTTATTTTTTTGTATACCTAATTTTCCCAAGTATGATTTTTAAAGCAATGTATTTAATAAAACAAGTAACAAGTAACCACAACGTAGAGATCCAAATTTTGATAAGACGATCACGAGCCATAGTCACAAAATAGTTCATTTATTAATTTTTTTATAAAACTTGTTTTAACGAACCTGGTGTAAGGAGAAATCTTTACAGTACCAAGAGGCTTTGTTACGATTTCGGTACTCAGGTGGCGTTGCTGGTTTCGTTTCCATACCCGGTGTTTCGGTTCTGCTTATAGTTTTGCTACTTTTGTTACCTAGTGTCGTTACTCTTCTGGTACTTGTTGGGAACGACTTTTAACGTTCTGTTTCTGATTATGTTTTAATCTTTTTATGTTACTCGGAACGATAACGCCAGAAACGGAGTTAGACGAGGTTTTGTTACAAGTCCCTGCTTATAACAGTTAACTTAAATTTATCACGCGTCGGGGTCCTGGGGCCCCTTATGGACAATTTATAAGGGCCCACCGGGAAACTCCCGGTCGCCCGGTGGGCCAGCACGCGCCTGCCCCCCCCAGGATCCACAAGCATTAGATACAATTCCACCCTTAAGTGACGACATGCGTAAAGTAATTGGTCTAAAACAGGAAATACAGATTCTATACACATTTCGCAAATTGTATAAAAAGTACGATTCATTTATCACTTAACACTAGTCCAGTTTAATAGTCGAAAATATCGAAGACACAGTCCAATAAAAATGCATTGCCTTTAAATATCATTAAATTTAACGCAAATATTTAGGTAACTTCCCTTAAAATTTTATTTGATTTCGATTGAATACAAAATGCAATGTAGACTACAATCCAAAATTTTTGAATAATTAATATGGAGAAAAACTACAGGAAAAGCAAAGGCTTTCGGTAAAAGAATTCGAAAAAGCTTTAAGCTTCCAAAGACTAGAGTGGGGGCAGAACCGAAAGATCAAAAAAAGTGAAAATGTAAATATATTTTAATAGGGTAGATCGCTGAGGAAGTATGGTGTACAACATGTGGGAAGTACAGGAAGTCTTTAAAGGTAGTACGGGAAGTAAGTGAAATTTTGAAAGGTAGTACA
This sequence comes from Brassicogethes aeneus, assembly GCA_921294245.1. NCBI lineage: Eukaryota > Metazoa > Arthropoda > Insecta > Coleoptera > Nitidulidae > Brassicogethes > Brassicogethes aeneus. Next base: position 11,274,015 of record OV121137.1, read on the forward strand.
GGAAGTACGGAAATATAAGGGGAAGTACGAGTAAATATAAAGGAAGTACGGGGAAGTACAGGGAAGTACGAAGGAAGTATAGGGAAGTACGAAGGAAGTATAGGGAAGTAAGAAGGAAGTATAAGAAATAAAATATAATTAAAACGAATATTTAAATATCCCGCGCATTTTCCTAACCTAACCTAACCTAACCTAACCTAACTGCGATTCCTCAGAACCGAGTTCATAACACATCCAGCTGCCGGCAACACAACAAAGCAATACAAATATTTGGAAAAGTTGGAAATTTGTAAAAGTAAGTTTTTTATAATCATAATTGTCATATTTTTAACGCAAATTGAATTGAACAAAAATTCTCGATGTTAAACACTAGTGTATAACCTCGTGTAACCTACCGTTCTGAAATCGCCGGAAAGCGGCCATAAATACAATTTGGGTCTTTCTGTATTAACGTTCTTATGGAAAAAACAATAATTTTTTACGCTATTGGATTTCTAATAGTGTAAATTGGCCTAAATTGTATAGTTGTTACTATCAGTGTTATTGTTTTTAGGTTTTTAGTTTGTCGCACCTTTACTTATTCTGCTAAAGCACCCCTGTTAATGCTACTTTATTTAATTAATAACTAATTAAGGGCGAGTCAGATCAAAAAACGCCAAAGGAACTTTTGTTTTCTTTTTGGCTGTTTTATACGCCCTTGAAATATTTTACTCTTTTTTTAACATCTGATATACAGGGTGGTCCAGTTTATACCGTTAGGATATTACCAGCTGATAGTTTATCGAAAAATAAAGGTACCTTGTCCTATAAACTATTGTCCAATTTTGCTTCCTTTTTGATGTACAGGGTGTTAAAGTTTCCTAAAGAAAATAGTTTTTTATTAATATCCAAAAAACGCTTAGACCGATTTTCATAAAATTTTCACAGTTTGTTGACAACTTTATGATGTGCCTTTCGAACAGGTTTCGTAACAGTTGACCCAGTTATTCCAGAGGCGTGCTCACAGGGCACTTCGACAAGTTTTCGGGATAAAAAAATATCACTCAGTATATTTTTTTAATTTTTCATATTTTTTTCATACTTTTGGAAATAATTAAATTTTTAACTTACTTACTTTTACACAATTTTAATCTTTTAAACCACAAAAATATGGTTTTAAAATTCCATAATCTTTATCAGTTTTTTTGGCCACTTTTTTGCTATTTCGGAACACTGTGCGTTAGCAGCAAATTCTAGGCTATTTTTTACTTTTTTACAGATGGCTGACGGATTTATCAATTTTTTTGAATCATTTGAATCTAAATTAAATATTGTTATCCCGCAAACAGTCAAAAACATACTTATTATAAATGGATATGACAATAAAAGGCTTGTAGCAGAATTAAACGAGACGAAAATAAGCGAAATTGAAGATTTTGTTAGAAACGATTTACGCAACATTGTAGAAAAACATGATTTCGAAAAATACTACGGTTTATTTGCCAACAAACCACATTTATTTAAATTTGTTGTTGGGCATAGGCAAATTATTCTTAAACTAATTGAATTTGCCCAAGAGCAGATAACTAATGAATCCCACTTCGAATTAAAAGAAAAAAGAAAAGCAATGCAAAAAACTCGCGGAAAAGCTGTTCCCTCGACTTCAACCTGCTCATCTGCTATAAAACTAGAAAATGTTGGGGAACACAGTCGTCATGATTCTAGTGGCTCACGAACTCGGACTGAGTCTGTTTCTTTAACAGAAGAAAATGCTGCAATATGGAGTACCTTAAAAAGTTGGACAAAAAGTAAGACTACCGGTGCTTTATGGGATAAGTTGTCCAAAGAATTTGACAATTTAATTGTTGCTGTCACCACAGATACATATAATGAGTTGTTTTGTAAAATTACTTGTTTCTGTGGGGTAAAAGTAAAAATTACAAAATTATCCAAGGGTATTTCATCTAATAAGCGATGGATTTATTCCAATTTTCATAAGCATTTGAAAAAACATATAGAGCCTAGTCCTGAAAAAAACAACGCACCAAAAAAACTTGGAAAACAAATGAAAAATCTGCCTATTACATCATTTTTAACGGAACCTGTTCCCAAAAGAAGCAAAATAAACGTAATTCAAAATATTACTATTCCCTCGACTATTCCTTCCACTTCAGTTAGTTCGCCTATAAAGGATTTTTCACTGACCAATTGTTACCCTACAGAATTAAACAACATTTATTTAGAAACAGAAAACTGCACGTTAAAAATGGGTTCTCTTGGTGAAGACTTGATGGAGATTAATCAATCTGATCATAAATCAAGCCAGCCAGCTGAAGAATTAAAGTTGGGGAATTCTGAGACTTCTACAGTTCAGAATTTGATGGAGAATAATCATTCTGATCATAAATCAAGCCAGTCAGCTGAAGACTTAAAACTGAGTAATTCTGAGACTTCTACAGTTCAGAATTTGATGGAAATTAATCACTCTGATTATGAATCAACCCAACCAGCTGAAGACTTAAAACCGGGGAATTCCGAGACTTCAGATTATTTAAATAATCAAGCTTTATTAAAGGATTCGAAATGGATGAAAAAGAAATACCAAAGATTTGAACGAAATCGACGAGCTCGAGAAAAACACACTTCTGATCAGACTTTTATTACGGATTATTTTGTATTGGCTGAAAAAGTAAATCAAATTATTAGTGATAATTCTGGAGATGCAAATATATTTTTGGAACACGTTATCCAGGAAAATAACCTGTCCGAAGAAAAATCGAAATCAGTTAAACAAAAAACATATTCATTCCTTCAAAGATTATTAGAGTTGTCCTTACAGAATTCTAAAGGCCCTAAAAACCGGAACAATTATGACGAAGCAATAAAAAAATTCTCGTTGTATCTTTATTATACTGGAGGGAGATTATTATACGAGACAATCCACGCAAATTTGCAGAATTCTATACCTTCTATTTCTGCATTAAACAGATATATTTGTAGAGAACGTTCTCCAGTAGAAGAGGGATTTGTCGATTTCGAAGGTTTAAGTAGGTTCTTGGAAGAAAATAATCTCTCAAAAACAGTTTGGATATCAGAAGATGCTACGCGAATAACCGGAAAAATCCAGTATGACTCAAGAACAAATAAACTAATTGGATTTGTGTTGCCATTGAAAGACGGTGTTCCCCAAACTAATGCGTATATCGCGACCTCATACAATGCCATTCAGAAATATTTTCAAACAGGTGTTAAAGCTATGTATGTCTATGTAGTATTGGCTTTACCCCTTGGAAACAATTCTCCATCTTATTGTTTGAGCCTTTTCGGAACGGATAACAAATTTACAGGACAAGACGTCATTAAAAGATGGAAACACCTTAAAAAATTGGCTAAAGAATATGGAATTACAGTTGTAGGGTTTTCTTCCGATGGAGACACTCGACTTTTAAAAAGTATGCGTCAAAATTGTTGTCTTCCTCTAGGTGACCAAGATGTGCAAGAATGGGAATGGTTTAGAATGGACCTGAAGAAAGTTGACGAATGCTTTTTACAAGATACAGTTCATATATTAACAAAGATGCGAACACGATTTTTAAAGCCAAAGATTGTTTTACCTGTAGGAAAATATTTTATTACTGTTGATCATCTTTACCAACTTATAAAACTTGAAAAGAAGGATAAACATATGCTTACATTATCAGATTTGAAATCTGAGGACAAAATGAACTTCTTATCCGCTAAAAAAATTTGTTCTGATGCTGTAACTACAAATCTAAAATCCCAAATTCCAGACAGTAATGGAACCGTTGCCTATTTAAAACTAATGAATTTTATTTTAACATCATTTTTGGACAATAAGTTAGATCTAAAGGCACGTTTGCACAGAATATGGTACTGCGTATTTTTTCTTCGTATATGGAGATCTTGGATCAAAGCCAGCAAAAAATATACTATCAAAGACAACTTTTTAACTAGCAATTGCTATCTTTGCATAGAATTAAACGCTCATAATTTAATAAAACTTATCTTGAAATGCAGAGATCCTTCTAATACGTTTACGCCTGGTATGTTCGATTTATCTAATATGAATAGTCAGAACTGTGAACAATTATTTCGTGCAGCCCGATCAATGACGTCGACGTTTTCTACAGTAATAAATTTCAGTGTTAAAGATTTTATGCATCGGATTGATAGAATCGAAGCTATCAATTCTATAAAAAACAATTTGAAAGGCCAATTTGTTTTTCCTAGAGAAGAGAAAAAAGCTATTCATAACACGGTAACACTCAATGAGTCCAAATTTTTAGAACTGGATATTGAAGAAACAGTTATACAAGCTTTAAATGATGCTATACGTGATGTAAAGGATATTGGAATTATTTTCGAATCCGATGAATGGAAATATATTGACATGCCAGTTTATAACCTTGAGAATATTGATCTCGATATTAATGATTTAGACGAACAAGAAATAGAAATAGATGATGGAGAAGTACAAATTGAAGACCAGAATTCGTTTCAGAACCTTAATGTTGATAATTTTGCTGATTTTTCTTTAGAATCTGATGACAAGCCGGAAGAAGAAATTGATGATCTACAACTAAAAGACTACTCAAATAAGGTATTCGAATTAACCGAAGATTCACCGTTTGTCGAAGTAAAATTAACAAATAAAAAAACAAAAATTCTTAAAAAGTCATCTTTATGCTGGTTTTTCGATGAGCATTCCAGTCGAGTTAGTACTGACAGATTAAGAAGATTCTTTGCAAATCGTGGAAAGGCAAGCAAAAATATAAAAAACAAAATATCAAATAAAAACTCTCGAAAAAACTCAAAAACTAAAACAGTAAAAACTAAAACATATGAAAATGCCACATCATCTAATGATTCTGATGAACCCTTGTACGACGATTCGACGGATACAGAATGCTTTTCAAATGATTCAGACTCTCCAGAGAATAGTTCATTAAAGAAAAAAATCTCATTAACAATTGTACTAGAAAAATACTATGCGGTATTTTATGAACAGAAATGGTACATAGGTAGAGTAATTAAAGAGAGATCAACAGATACATACACAATGAAATTTCTTAAGTATGAACTGAATTACTTTGTGTGGCCGAAGTCTGAGGATGTGGCTATTGTGAGCCAACAATATATATTTTACGGACCTATAGATTTAATTGGAAGTGGTCCTTTCCAGTTAAAACGGAACGATTTTTTAAAAATCTCTAAAATGTATAAAACCATGAAAAGACCTTTATTTTATGACTAGTTTTTTTAATATATTTTATTTTGAGAAAGATATGTTTTTGTTATTTTATTCTTAATTTTATTAATTTATTTTTATTTAATAAAAATTACTCATTAAGTTTTTTGTATTTGTCACCTATTTTTTTATAAAAAGAAAGTAATTCAATGCTAGTTGCAAGCTATATCATAGCTAGATATTTTCAATCTCGATTTCAATTTATAAACAAGTAACGGGTGATTCATTTAGACCTTTTTTTTTAAATTCTAAATAAAATGCATTAAATGGAATTGGATGGCGGAATCTTTATTATGACCTGAAAGAACAATCTTTGACATTTATTTTTTGAAAATAATTTCATTTAAATGCTGTCCGGGACTACGGCGTACGTGGTCCTTTCGGAAGATTCAATTTTCGATCACTCTTTCTAGCATTGCGACCGGTATCTGCCCAATGAGGCGAGTAATGTTGGCTTCTTAGTCCTGAATCGTAGCTGGATTATAGACGAAGACTTTTGATTTAACAAGACGGAGCTGCGGCACACACAGCCCGCGAAACAATAGCTTTATTGAGAAATCATTACTCGAGTAATTGGGCAGATACCGGTCGCAATGCTAGAAAGAGTGGAAAATTGGACCTTCCGAATGGACCACGCTGTACGCGGCCAGCATTTAAATGAAATTATTTAAAAAAAAATAAATGTCAAAGATCGTTCTTTTAGGTCATAATAAAGATTCCGCCATCCAACTCTATTTTATGCGTTTTATATAGAATTAAAAAAAAAAAGGTCTAAATGAATCACCCTTTATCTATTGGAGCAAGAACAAATTTTGAGGAATTGCAGGAAGTAAGATCAGAAGGACGAAAAGTACAAGGAAGTACTAGGAAGTATGAGGAAGTAGTGGGAAGTATGAGGAAGTACTGGAAAGTATGAGGAAGTATGGCGAATTACTGGGAAGTACGAAATTTTTTGGGAAGTACGAAAAATTTCTGGGAAGTACGAGGAAGTATTGATGTTTAGAGGAAGTAGTGTACAAGATTTCTGGCAGCGGTTTACCCCTCGGTTTATTTATTATAGGTATTTTATACTAGTTAAATTTACTGATTAGTCTTTCTTTTATTTTTCATGTACGTTAAATGTATTTGATGTGAGCTTTGATGGAGTTAGTTATGGTGTATCTGAGCAGGGACGGACTTAGGCCGAAGGACAGTTGTGAACAGGGGCGTACTCAACTTAAAAGAATAACAGGGATGTTAAAAGTTTGACAAGCTGTCCAACGTCATTTGCCAACCTTTTAAAGGGGCGTCTGTAATGGTTCAGTACTTTAATACGTTTTACAAATTTATTTTTGAATTAGTTTGGAATTTTAAATTGTGTTGTAAAATGTAAAAATCGTTGCAACTTAGGTAAAAAAACGGTTAGGTAAAGAAATTACAAAGTTTCGTGAAAGACCGGAATTTTGCCTGAAATGGGAAAAAATCTGTTGGCCAGATGAGGCGAAAACAACATCGAAACTGGGAGAGGGAAGCAAAGAAAGAGGCAGAAAGTTTTCCGAAGTGTGAGAGAACGCATCGTTTTCGTAAATCTTTGCTAAAACCACAATTATTGTAAAATTCTGTGTAAACAATTGTTACAAGTGTTTGTGTATTCTTCCAGGTTAGTTCTTAATTTGAGTAGCCCAATTCTGTAGTAAAGTCCACTAAACGTAGAACGATTTTGATTTAAATAAACTGAGCATTAGTTATTTTGCACTACTACGTTTAGTGAATTTTACTCGATATTAACACCTTTTGTTTTAGCTATTTTTATAGAATGTTTTTACCTTTTAAGTTTACTGCTAAATGTAAAAATTTATATTCCTTTCTTTTATTGTCTTAGGCTTAATTTAGTTGTATACTACTCAAATGTTTAGACCTTCCCTCAACACGATTATGGAATTTTTGCGGTAATTTTAAAACAAATATCAGTGTAATACAGGACGTTTCGTTGCTTAAAAGGGAGTATTGACCGTTAATTTTAAACTTTGAATGCTCCTTTTTCTTTAGTACGTAGTTTGCAGTAGATACTAAAATACTCTCCTCCGTGAGGGATAACTGGTCACCTAGGTTCTCTATGTGGCATCGCAACTTTTATCCCGAAACTGCATCTTTACGCGAGTTGTTTCCAGTGCGGACCTCATTCTCCCCAGGGCAACGTTAACGTTGACAGACTAACAGTTAACTGCCCTGTTAAACTAACAAAGTTTTTCCTATTTTTTTTGAACCCGTAGGGGTAGATAGTGTAACGAGCGTCGTGTCATTCCATTGATTTGCATAAACTTTTAAAGAAACAATGCCTAATCGTGTAATCCTTTGCTACTTCATAGCCGAACAGGGTTTTTTCTCAATCTCTTTTTCCCTGGTCGTATCTCCCTAAGAGCCAGTTTTTTTTTAACTGTTTTTAAAGTAAATTAAATTGGGGTAAACAAAACACTGTATTTTATTTTTTTGTATACCTAATTTTCCCAAGTATGATTTTTAAAGCAATGTATTTAATAAAACAAGTAACAAGTAACCACAACGTAGAGATCCAAATTTTGATAAGACGATCACGAGCCATAGTCACAAAATAGTTCATTTATTAATTTTTTTATAAAACTTGTTTTAACGAACCTGGTGTAAGGAGAAATCTTTACAGTACCAAGAGGCTTTGTTACGATTTCGGTACTCAGGTGGCGTTGCTGGTTTCGTTTCCATACCCGGTGTTTCGGTTCTGCTTATAGTTTTGCTACTTTTGTTACCTAGTGTCGTTACTCTTCTGGTACTTGTTGGGAACGACTTTTAACGTTCTGTTTCTGATTATGTTTTAATCTTTTTATGTTACTCGGAACGATAACGCCAGAAACGGAGTTAGACGAGGTTTTGTTACAAGTCCCTGCTTATAACAGTTAACTTAAATTTATCACGCGTCGGGGTCCTGGGGCCCCTTATGGACAATTTATAAGGGCCCACCGGGAAACTCCCGGTCGCCCGGTGGGCCAGCACGCGCCTGCCCCCCCCAGGATCCACAAGCATTAGATACAATTCCACCCTTAAGTGACGACATGCGTAAAGTAATTGGTCTAAAACAGGAAATACAGATTCTATACACATTTCGCAAATTGTATAAAAAGTACGATTCATTTATCACTTAACACTAGTCCAGTTTAATAGTCGAAAATATCGAAGACACAGTCCAATAAAAATGCATTGCCTTTAAATATCATTAAATTTAACGCAAATATTTAGGTAACTTCCCTTAAAATTTTATTTGATTTCGATTGAATACAAAATGCAATGTAGACTACAATCCAAAATTTTTGAATAATTAATATGGAGAAAAACTACAGGAAAAGCAAAGGCTTTCGGTAAAAGAATTCGAAAAAGCTTTAAGCTTCCAAAGACTAGAGTGGGGGCAGAACCGAAAGATCAAAAAAAGTGAAAATGTAAATATATTTTAATCTAATAAAACAATTTTTTCTACTGGCATTTATTATTGGTTAAAAAATTCACAAATTTGTGGAAATGAGGAACTAGTAGGGCGCTAGCTAGCGCCCTACTAGTTCCTCATTTAAATTTCTACTAGGGCCCGTTGCACAGTGCGGGCAAAAATAAGGTTTTTGGACAAAAATCAATATTTTAATTGTTTTTCAAAAAAAAAATGCTTTTTTCATAGTGTATATGGTAAATTGGAGTGTAAAGGTTAAAAAATAAGTAAAACTTTTTAATATGTCGTTTTATTAAAAATATTCAAAAATAATTACAAAAATAAATTAAGAACAGTATCTTTAAATAAACATAAATTTACTTTTGTGTTCAAAGTTAAACTAAATTTTATTCTTGTTTTTTTTTTGTTTAGGTTATGTCACTATATCAATAAAAACATAATATTTTTAAAATAAAAAAGTATTTTTCAATATAAAAATCTTGTGCGATATGCAAGGTGTAAATAAAAATAAAAATAAAAATTCTAAACAAAAATTAAACAATTTTTTTAATCACTGCTTTCGTCAGATGATAATTCAAAGTCGGTTTCATCTGCACTTAATAAAATTTCCGATCCTTGCAAGAAGGAGTTATTCCTTTTTATAAGATATTTTTATATCCCCTCAAAACTATGGGGCTCTCTTTTAGGAATCTTTCTGTTCATAGAAATTAAGGGATCAGACGAAAGCAGATGAATGGTAATTAAATCTATATTTGTATTTAATTTTTTTTTGATTGTGGGACAAAATAATATGTGCAACTCGTGAAGAATAGTAAATTATAAACTCGCATTCTTGCCCCGCTCGCTACGCTCGCGTGCCAAATAAATTCTTATTTATAAATTATAATCGACTATTTTCTTCACTTTTGCACAATATACTATTTTAAACCCCAAAATATGAAAATCAGACGTTTTTACTTTATTTTATTATAATAAAAAGTAGTAATGTACATACCTTTGCCACTAATTTTCATTGGACAAAAACATTCGCTTGCTATAACACACATCACCCGTAGTAGCAGCTAGTAGCAAAAAATATTTATGCCACCTTTTTGCCAAATAATTGGACTAATATTTAGGGTTCTTGCCAATCTGTGCAAAGTTATGCATTTTTTTTAAACCTTAGTAAAAGTTATAATAATTTATTTTTGTAAGCATATCAGTTTTAATTAAATTATTTAAAAAAAACTGCATTTGAATTTTACAAAATTTTATTCAAACAAATAATGCAAGTCCATACCACTGTAATACTTAAAGAAAAAATGTTCTATAATAAAATGCAGAACCAGTGAAATTAATTTTATACGATTTTATCTAAATGTTTTAACATTACGACTTATTATTTTGTCCATTTTTGAAAGTGCGACTTAAAAATAGTTTATGATTATGGGTAAACTGAACTTTTATTTATACTTTTGCAATATTAAAACATTACAAATTCACACTCCCTTTTTCGTCCACCGTAGTCCGCACTGTGCGTAGTCCCAGTGCTGGATTAACCTATAGGCCAACCTAGGCCATGGCCTAGGGCGCCGCGAAGCCAATAGGCGCCCAGGCAGAAGGCTCAATTTTTTTAAGTAGGTTGAATATTAAAATTAATCAATTAAACCCTTTCTGCAGAAGATAAATAACCCACAAAATTAAAAAAAATCGGGATATATGGGTTATCTCGATTTTTTGTTATTTCTGTGGGTTGGTTCCCTTGTGCAGAAAGGCTTCCAGGTGAGGAAATGTTATAGGTAAAGTTCTGTTTTAGGTTATTTAAAAATTGTAAAAATCAAGTTAGTTCTTCATTGTTTTGTTTTTATATATAAAAATAAATTAATTTTTTATTAATTTTATTGTATTTTTTTATATAAGCATTACTTGTCCCCCCGTATTAATAGCATATACGAGGTGTGTTCAGAAAATAACGGGAATTGTTAAATTTCGCGGGTTCGGAGGGTCCGTTGTCATAAAATGTTCTTTATTATGTTGGTATACATGCCCCCGTAGTATGATAAAAACTTTAGGTGTTTTCATCGTTTACTTTGTCTATGGCAGCCGCTAAGGTTAGACGTGTTTTATGAAAAAGTATCAAAGAAATTTGTATCCAATTTTGCTTAAAAAATGAAATAAATTCTGTAAAATGTTAACAAAGGCCTATAGTGAGTCTGCTATAAGTAAAACAAGAGTTTACAAGTGGTATAAGAGTTTCCAAGATGGCCGTGAAGACGTCGAAGATGATGAAAGCCCCAAACGCCCAAGCACATTAACAACCGATAAAAACATGAAAAAAGTGGAAGAAATGGTTATAAACCATCAGAGAAGTCGCTGATATATCATTATAATGTTGGTATATCCATTGGCTCATCTCATAATTTTTTTTTGAATTTTTTGGGTACAACGCGTGGCAGAAAAAATTCTGTGGGTAAAAGGCATGAGGGGATAAGTCAAAAAAAGCAATTTTGAAATAGAGCCTTTAACGTGTTCGCATTAATTTAGGAAATATATTTGTGTTTAGCGGGTATACGCTTTTGTTAGCATATGACATGGGCTAACAAAAGGGTATACCCGCTAACCATAAATATGTTTCCTGAATTAATGCGAATATGTTTAAGGCTCTACTGAAAAATTGCTTTTTTTTACTTATCCCCTTATGCCTTTTACCCACAGAATTGTTCCAAAATTGTTAAGTTTTGAACAAAATTTTTGTCCAAAAACAATACTGTAATGATGCCCCAGCCTCCATATTCGCCAGACATGCCTCTGTCTGACTTTTTCATATTCCCAAAAATAAAGAGAGGGCCGACGTTTTGCAAGCATAGATGACATTAAAAGCGCATCGCTGAAAGAACTAAAGGCTATCCCAAAGATCGAGTTTTAGAAGTGTTTCGAGTATTGGAAGAAGAGCTGGCACATGTGCATTATATCCAATGGGGACTATTTTGAAGGCGACATCATTAATGTAGACGAATAAATAAATATTTTTTTCAAAAAACGAAAATTTCCGATATTTTCTGAACACACCTCGTATGGTACCTACACTCTCTAAAAATGAATTATTCAAAAATGACTAATTTAATAGTTGTGCTTTTTCACTTGTACCATGGTTAACCATAGGTATCCCAAAATTTAACAGCCAATTCATATGTAAAATTGTCCCCTAAATCCGAAAATTCTGTCAAAAATTATGAAAGTCGAGCAGTTTTTGAGATATAGAAAATTCCATATTAAATGGAAAATTGACTATATCTCAAAAACTGTTTTTAACTTTTGACGACATTTTCAGATTCAGGGTACAATTTTACATGAGAATTGGCTGTTAAATATGGGCTGTATTTATAGGCGCCATTATTGTTGGCCTAGGGCAACAAATTATCTTAATCCGGCCCTGCGTAGTCCCCAAAAACAACTTCGGAACGCAAAATTGTCCCGTTTTCCAAAACCGCGCGAAAATGATTTGTTTCACCGGACGCGAGCAGTGCTGGACCGCGTGGAGCCGTGAATATCTGGAATAGTGGCCTTAGTTTCTTACCAAAGAAATGGAGATATTTTATTGGGCAGATTTAAAAAAAATACACGCTTGAAAAGAAGTTCAAAAAGCACTGGATGTATTAATTAAAAAGGGATATATTGATTGTAATAAGGATAAAGAAGGATTTGACGAATTTTCTTTAATTTGCAGCTACATCACATCGCATAAAGTAAGCGAATGGAACAATCTGACATTAAAAAAGAGTTGTTGGGTTGGATATATTTTTTGTCTAAAGAAAATACTCTTTGAATAAATAAATTGTGTAAAAAACCCAGTTACAGATTCCAGTTCTTAAGGCGATGTTAATAAATAAGGTGAATATATTTAAAATCATCGCCAGCTGTACTAAAGGAAATGTGTTGTTCAGACAAATATAAATATAACTAAAATTTTGTTGCTTAATATTTTTTAATTTTTAATGACTAATAACCAACTTTTTCTAAATAAAAAATATTAAAAAATATTGTATTCATTAGTAACCTGCTAACTGACGTAAATAAACCGATGTCCCGTTTAGAGAAAAAAAATAAATGACCACGTTATGTATGACGAGCATTAATAAACTATTGCACGAACATTTAGCCGTCAAGAAAAGTTTTATTTGAGTTAGATCCTGCATAATTTAATAAAAAAAGGGCCGTGTTAAAAAAACAATATCGGTGCATTCAAAGCTGTGTATAACAATTATATTGGGATGAATCATGGATCTATGCGTATGAACCACCTGAAAGCAAATATCAGTCGATTGTATGGGTCTTTCAGGATAAGGTCTAAATCTGTTGAACCCTGCAGAACCAAACTGTCATATATCAAAAAACTTAGTAAACCTGTTTACCATTGGAAAGAGCGGTAAAATGTGGCAAAAAATGTGTAATGTTATTTTCAAAAAGTGGACCTGATACAGTTTGGCTCAGGGGTACAAAAATGCGATCGAAACCTAGAAAGTATTTCAGACCAATGGCTGTTTTTAAAAATGGTAAAACATTTAGCGATAGTTAATCGATGATTTTAATTTATTCTAATGTATTTAATTTTTTTATTTTTATGTTTATATTTTTGTTATTAATATAAATTGGATAAGTTTACTTTAAAATGTTATTTTAGTTAAATAAATACGGTAAAAATTAAATAATTTCTAATCAAAATTGCTTAGGAAAAATTTAACTAACTAACAAATTTCATTGGAACTTTTGAAAACTAAAAACAAACAAAAATTAAAATAAAAGCTGGTACAGTACAATGTACTTTATGTCAACAAAATCATTCCTCATAATCGATGCAAGATTTAAAAAGCTTATCAAAATTAAACTTTAACAAAATTTTAGTATCTAATCTGTTTTGCCTAGAAAACATATTTTATTAAAATAAAATTTAAATAATTTTTGCAAGCAAGCTGGAATTTTTATTTGTTAATATCTCTCCAAAATAAAAGTTTTATAGCGCGTAGGCGCGCCTGTAGATTAAAATACTGGCAATATCTGTATTCAAAGTTTTCTTACTGAATTATTGCGATTTAAAAAATGCTTACCTGGAAAAATAGAGTAAAAGCAACCCATTGGTAATATTTTACTTGTTTTGTTGCATAGTTACCAGTATTTTCAACACCTGGATATGCCAAGGGTTGTTTCTTGATATAATCTACAATCGTGTACGTTGAGTGAACCCAGCAATAAGTATTTAGTACATCTTCAGGAACATCCCTTAAAAATGCATTAATAAATAATACATTATTTAAATATTTATAATCTTATCAGGATCGCATTTACTTAATGCCAAATTAATGAATTATAATAATAATAAATGCAATGCATAAATAGTTTTATGTTTGTTTTTATTTAATTAATTATGAAGAATGAAATTTAAAGAACAAAAAATGAGTACATTAGACGCAAAACTCGGTTTTTGCAAATTTTTCAAAATATATATTTTTTAGCCTATTTATGTAGGTACATTACTGCACTGCCTACAGCATACCTAAGTAAACCAGATGTATAAGTTAGTATTTGTAGAGTAAAATACATTTAAAAACTTAACGCAGATGCAAAACTGGGTACCTATTTGTTTCTTCCTGTCGGATGCAAAACTCGGTATTTGCTGTTTACCAATCACGTCGCTAGTATACGCATTACGTGACCACATAACAATCCCTGATTAATTGTCACAACAATCACCTGATTAATTGTCATTTTTTGGTATTTGCACTTTTCACTTGCAAAACTTGGTCTTTAAACGAGGAAGATGTAAAACTATGTTTTTTAAATCTTTTGATTACAATTATTTACTAAAATACCTAATTTTAAAGGATTTTTTTTTTACTTTTTTGAATAAAAATTATGCAAAAGCACGTCTATACAATTTTTTCAATTGTTTTTTCAAAAATGGTCTTATGAGCGGTTTTTCATGTTTTTCTTAAAATTACTTATCCTGCAAATACAGAGTTGTTCATCTAATGTACTCAAATATCAAGAGAAAAAAATAATAACAAAATTTATATATACAAAAATAAGTAAATCTTCCTTATTTGTTTGTTTCCAAAACAACCGCTACTTTATTACTCTATAGAGTATAATTTTATCTTATATACTTTTATATTTTATATTATATACTTTTATATTTAAACATTATTTTTATTCATTAAAATTAAAAATAATTAAGATGACTTTTTATTGCGTGGTATTTCTGCAATTCTTTGTAATATTTACTTATTTTATAATACATTTTATCTACCTACCTCGTATGAACACAGTCTATTGGATTTCCAACATATTGGCGAGTTGTAACAGCTATTGAAAACGTAACTAGAAGTATTACAGTTGCATTACTATGTAGACGAAATATCGATGTGTCTATAGTTATATTATTTGTCTGAAAATAAATAATAAGTAATTAATAATAATAATAAATCCTACTTCCTATTTTTATGACGTTGATTTCTGGTTTACTTAAGCATTTTTTTTAAAACTAACTAATGCATGACTTTTTTTGTCAGCCTGCACTGTATAAAAGCAGAAATTTCTTCTCTAGAAAAAGTTTAATATCCAGACAATACATATTTATACATATGCACCCAAAAGTCCCACCTTGACATTTCAATAATAAGTTTAACAAAACACAAAAATATGCTGAAACAAGTCAATTTTATTAGCAAGGACATCTTTTTCAATGGTTGGCGAATAATTTAGACCAAGCAGTGGTAAAAACAACCCCTAATTTTTAAAATGAAAAGGGTTGACTTGGATAAATTAAAAAATAACAGCAGCATGAACAGATATCCCAGAAAATGTTAGAGAGGAAATTCACAACAGACTTTATTATTGTTTGCAGTAAACTACTTTTATAATTTTTGACGGTATTTTCTGATTCAGGGAAATGTCCGCAATAGAAATTGCTGTGGACTCTAGTTATTAGTGGCAGATTTTTCACCATATACTGTGGAATTGACTATAAGTAAACTACTTTTATAATTTTTGACGGTATTTTCGGATTCAGGGAAATGTTCGCAATAGAAATTGCTGTGGACTAAAGTTTTTAGTGGCTGATTTTTCACTATGAGAACTAGTCATTTTTGACTAATTCATTTTTAGTGTATTACAGGACTAAAGGACTTAACCAGACCTTTATAATGATGTGTCCCAAGACACCCCTTTCCATTTAAAAAATAAGGGGTTGTTTTTACCACTGCTAGGGGGTTAATCTAATTTGCCAACCATTTAAAAAAATTCCCCCTGCTAATAAAATTAACCTGTTTCGGCCCATTTTTTGCCTTATTGCTGAAATATTGATGGTGGTAGGTTTTCAAATTTACACCCTGTATGTATTTTGTATATTTTAAACTAAGACCTTTATAAACAAAAGAAACATATACCTACCTATTATATTTTTTTAGACAATTATACATAATTAGCATTTTGACTATCAAATGAACGCGTTCGAACGCGTAGGTATCGCTCATATCCCTGAAGTTTATTTTAAAATTAAAATATTGTTAGATTAATGTTAAAAATTATTTAGCCAAAAAAGTTTTAACCATAAATTTTATTGAATAAACCAGAACTGCAACGTAGGTACACTGGAACATCACTTGAATGGTTCAGAGTTGATGTTGCACAGTTTTATTATAATAACCTGGGTCAGGGTGTACACTCCTCTTAATAAATCCATTCCTGCAAATTCACCGTTACCATTAGCTCTTCTTTTATTTCTAGAAGTTCTGATATCAGGATACAATTTTCTGGAAGTTCTTGCCCTTAAAGGCGTCTGAGTTTTATAAACAATCCTTTCTTTATGTAATCTTTCACTTTTTACCCTTCCCATTTGGGATAGAATATATACCACTGATCCATTTATTAAATAATAAAATTGTTGCATCTAAAACCAATTAAAAGTAATAAAATTTCTTTATTTCAAATCCAGGTGTTTGCAAGCTAATTATAAGAAATTAGCAACAAATATAATATTTACATTTAAAACGTGTTATTTTTTTAATGACCCAATGTGGAACTTTTTAATTTTAGTATGTTACTCTTATAGTTATAGACTACTTTTTGAAAACAAAATAAAAAATTTGACGTAGACCTGTAAACAAATTTTTAATAAAAAATTTACAGATGGCTTTTTGACGTACCTACCTAAACAAATTTTTATTTTTTTTTCCAAATGGCGTACTATCAAAAGGTCACATTTTTTCAATGGAAAGTGGGCCCATGGTGTCATGTGACATATTACTAAAAAGTTATTTGCAAGCTTTCAGATTATTTACAGGGTGTGTAACAATTACTCTGATCATTAAAGACTTCTTTTTGTACAATAAGGAAAATAAGTAGCTACATCTAATCAGCTTTAAAAGACCTTTTACGTGACCTACTTTATATTTTAAAAAATGTGGATTTTTGTCATTTGTTTTTTTTAATCCATACATGCAGGTCCGGTCTGGGCCGAGGGGTTAGCGGGCCTAGCCCGCAGTGCCTTTTTGTTTTCGAATTAAAAATATACTTATTCCAACTTTTTTTCGAAATTTTATATCTGTTGTATTAAATATTACTGTTATATTGTTTAGATTATATTCAGATAAATATTTGATTAAAATTTGGTATTTATTGATTCTCAAATTATTAAAGGTTCCCAACCCTGTGTAATGTAGAACCCCTCGCATTACTTAAACAAGTAATATATTATTTGTTTAAGTAATGCAAGGGGTTCAGTTATAACTTAAAGGACCCTTAGTTAGGCGCGCCCAATTCGGCGTGGGGTGATTTTGATCCCATGCTAATTTCTTTATTAATTTTTTTTTTAATTTTCTGTGCAGGAATACTTTGTTTGGACCTTTGGGAATACTATTGCAAAATATGATGACTTAAAATACATAGATTAATAATACTTTTATCAAAGAACAAAAGATTTTCCAATATACAAAATTAACAATAAAAATACACTGCGCGTCAAAATTAACGCATAATAAGTAAAAAAATTCTAACTCTAAAACGCCTTCCTTTATGAAATTTCTAAAAAATATTTTTAAAGCCCTTTTATTTAATATTAAAAAAACGCTCAAAAAAAAACTTTTATAGGGAATTTTTTCAAGTAAATAAAAAATATGCTGTTAAAAACCGTATTTTTGTTAGTATACCCTGAAAATTTTGTACAAATCAAACGAACAGTAACAAAGATACACCGCTTCAAAGTCGGTAAAAATGACCCCTTTTTGATTATTTTGCTAAAAAGTGGTTGGTCATTTTTACCGACTTTGAAGTGCTGTATCTTCGTTCGTTTGATTTGTACAAAATATTCAGGGTATACTAACAAAAATACGGCCTTTAACAGCATATTTTTTATTTACTTAAAAAAAATTCCCTATAAAAGTTTTTTTCGAGCGTTTTTTTAATATTAAATAAAAGGGCTTTAAGGATATTTTTTCGAAAATCCCTTGAACACGTAAACTGAGATATAAGTTAAAGTATTTTTATCCAAAATTTTATAAAGATTGGTAAAGGCGTTTTAGAGTTTTTTACTTATTATGCGTTAATTTTGACGGGCAGTGTATCTTTTAGTAAATTAACTAGTTAATTATTTACCACATTCGATAGAAAAATAAGCTAGAGTAAAGATCGGAAATATGTTTTGCACAACTGTTACAGCTTTTTATAGTTGTTTTTTGGACAAAAATAGCACCTCTTTTGAGTTGCGTTTAGCATAGGCGGATCTGGCCTTCCTGTTTATGTAGACTCATCCAGTTTTCGTTTTGGGTGTCTTGGAAAAGAGTATATACTTTTTCTGACATATTATGCTCAGTGGCGAGATTTTGAGCCAATTGTATAAAAAAATTTAATTTAATATTTTATTGACTTGTTTCACTATAACAACAGAAACAACAAAAATTAAAAAATTACCATAGCAAGTCCTATTGGTCGCGTGGGGTGCAAATGATCATATGATCAAATGAGCATATAATTTTTTTTAAATGCCACTAAAAATTTACAAACGCTGCAGCGCTGATAACTGTAAAACAAAACTGTCAAACTTTTAAAGGAATACTTAAATGCATAAGACCTATATGGGGTTTTATAAGCAAGATACAGTTAAATACTAAATATGCTGAGATCGTGGGCACCCCGCGCGCCTGACTAAGGGTTAAAGCACTGCATTCTGTTAAATGGTGGTTATACGTAATGTTTTTGTAATATTAATGAGTGTTTCAATAATTCAAGAGGTTAAATTTAATTATTTTGTAGATTGACCTCATATAAAAAGGAAATATTTAAAAAATGAATAAATTATTATAAGTCTATAAGCCTTTCCCGCGTGGCTCGCACTCTTTTTAAAACACAGTCTGGCCCTGCATACACATATACGGTTTAAAATATTAAAAATTCAAATTACTAAAATAAAATTGTTAAACAATAAAAATTGTACTCATAAAATCTGATCCTAATTTCTAAAATACCCTTTTGTGAAATAAGTAGCTTGTTATGATCAGCTTGCAGACATTCAGACTCGTATGCAGGAGGGGCAATGGATTACACATGTCTTAAGCCGGGTCTACAATTGTCGCAGGGGTCCGTTTGCAGGACATAAGCTTGCGCAAAGCCCCCTGCGACGTGGCGATGGAGCAAGGTTCTTTTGTCAGCTGGGTGCTTTGCGATCTGCGACAATTGTAGACCCAGCTTTAGACATTTCTAATGATGTGTCGCATAACCCTATTTCCCATTAAAAAAACTTGTTGGCAGTAAGATGCCATTTATAAATCTAGCGGTTAAAACAAACATTAAATACCTTTTTCAGAGCGTTAAATTTCCTACAAAAATATTTTATTTACATGTAAAAACCGGTTAAAAGTCAAAACTATTAGGTCAGTTATAAACCCGCTATTGCCTCTTAATTTTGATGCATTTTATGTAAAGCAGACAACGAAAAAAAAGTGAGATTCTGAAATTCGTTTACATTCGGTCTTATTGTACCTTTAAAAAGTGTGAGGCACCTACAATTTTCTTGTATGATCCTTTTTTTTACATGCGTCTGTTTGCCGTGTGTTTGGTGCTTACTGGATCCTTGTTATGGGTATCAAGGGTTTACGATTTATTATCTATGGGTTTAACGACTAGAAAACGACAAGATGAGTGACGTCATACTTAATCCAATATAGCGGGCGCCCAAAATGGTGGAATTCCTATTAAATGGGTTTGTAATGCGTCATTCTCATTTCAATATGGCGAATTTAACTTACAAACTACAGTCTTTTCACATAAGATACGGACCAAAACAAACCTATGGAAACGCGTGATCAGGGCATGTGTACACTTGTAGGTGGCTAGCGTGGTAAATTAAGGGGTGTTTGACTTTTGCCGAGATTCTGTCCAGGGCCGGGTTATTTTGGTTGTCAAGATACTTGATTACGCTGCATTTATTTGGTTTTTATTCTTGTTAGCTATTGATATTATTAGGGCTCAGATTATTATAAGTCAAAAGTTTCAGATATGTATGCATATTTAAGTGGTTTGGTGTAATATCTATTATGAAGTTTTTACTTATAATGGAATATTTTCGTATTTTTACCAATAAACACGTATAAAGTAAAGCTTTCGATGGAGCTCCAGTTATTCTACCTCACCTGCACCTTCTACAGGTGCATATAGGTATGCAAACATTCTTATAAAACACAATAATTATAATGTAAAATATTATTATAATACGGCATTATAAAGAAATATTTTATTATTTATAAATTTAACTAAACAAATAAGGTAGTTAGAAGGTATACTTAGATTGTATAAATTTACGATTCTCAATTCAATTTTATCAGTTATAAATATCATAATATTATTTATAGTAATTTGTAGTTATTGTTTGTTTTTACTATAGTCATTGCAATGTCCAGTATGGACACAGCTGCTAAAGTGAATTTAAGTCCACCTAGAAAACGATAAAAAACTATGGAGATAAAAGAGGTGATTTTAAACCCTTAAAATAGAAATCAAGTAAAACCAGGAAATCTGTATTAATGATGTTGCTTTAAAAGTCTTTAAATAAATAAGGAAGTACAACAGAAATGGTATGTTCTCTCAGCCGAAACCCAATGAAGTACGTAAAACCATTATAAAATCATTGTACGAGTATGATGCCGATGAACCCAATGAAGTACGTAAAACCATTATAAAATCATTGTATGATGCCGATCGGCATGAGATTAGAAGAAAAGTGCATACATTCTTTTTTCTGAAATGAAATACCTAAAATCCATAACGTATTAAGGAAAGTAAATAAATAAATAATATATATAATATAATAAATAACATGTTGCCAACTTTTAAACAAAATACATTTTATAAAGTTTTTGAAGCATTTAAATTTTAAATGGTAAAAGCTTACTGAAATTGTGCTATTGAGAAGAGAGTATCTGACTAATAAAAAATTGTACAGAACTCATAAGAGAAAGAAACATGGGTTATAGCAGGACATACGTTTAATGCACACATTTTTACAATGGAAAATCACCATTACATGTATGGCTAGTCAATAAAACTTTATTTAATACATTAATGTTTTTGTTGTTTCGTTTAATAAATTAGAATTGACATACTTTAAGTGATAGGTAAATATAATACAAAAATTACATTACAATATATATATATATATATATATATATATATATATATATATTATCGAAATATTTTCTCTTATACTTTAAAAGCTATTTGTGTATTAAGAGCACAAAGTGATACATTGCCGCTCTGAGCGAGAAGTTAGGCTATCTCGCGAGAGCGGCAATGTCACTTTGCGCTTGAATTACACACAGGATTTTTTCTACAACCGGTGCTTCTATAAGAATGTTTGGTAAAAATTAATAATTATTGATAACCTCAAATTTGACGTTTGTGTCAAAAGTCGCAAATACTCTAAACGTTTATTTATTATGGTTTCCTTGGTAACTAAGCGAGCGACAAAGTAACTTTGTCGCTCGGCGAGCGACAAAGTAAAAAAACGCTCACTCCTCGGAAAAGTGCAACTTTCTTTTATTCTTTTGGAAGAGCAAATTTGTACTTTTCGCTTGGTTGTAGAAAAATATATTTTTATATATTTTTGTATATTATTATATTATATTATATATTTTAATATATCGGGTCCACTAGAATACTAGCGGACCCGACACGGCTGTTTATTTGTGTTTGTCCCATTGTGTAATAGTCCTTCGGAGGGGACTTTAAGCCCGCGGTCCGTTCCTACCCCTAACCCGCACAAGCCATTCAGTTGGCTTATGGGACTTCTTAAGAAGTAAGGGTGGAACTTAAAGAGCACTTTTGTTTTTTTTGTATATACAGGGTGTCCTGAGAATAGTGTGCAATACTCTTAAGAAAAAAATAGCAAGTATTCTTCTTATAAACATAGGTTAGCAAATGGCCCCTAAGGAAGCTGCAGCCTCTTAAAGGGGCGCCCCTTAAGGTTTTATTAATATTTTCAAAACAGTTTGAGATAAAATAACGAATTTTTTATGCTCACTTAACTTTTTATGCTAAATTTAAAAATTACAACAGCATTTAAAATTTTCGGGGCTGCAGAATATAAAAATTTAAAGTTACTCCTGTTAAACATCGATAAAATGCACCATTTTCAAATAAAAAATAAATAAAATAACAAATTAAAAAAATGTATTTTTTTCTTATTCAATTTAACAACACATATTAATAAAAAAATACATATACTTCTCAAAAACACATTATTTTATCTCAAACCGTTTCAGAAATAATATTAATAAAATATTTTCAAGGGCGCCCCTTTAGGGGCTCTTTAGGTCCCTTGGGGCTATTTGCCGACCTATGTTAATAAATAAAGTTTTCTTCCTATTTTTGGCAACAAAAACCGCTTGTAGATTGTTGCACACTAGTTTCGGGAAATCCTGTACATGAAGATAATCATGTACGAGGTGTGTTCAGAAAATAACGGGAATTGTTAAATTTCGCGGGTTCAGAGGGTCCGGTTGTCATAAAATTTTCTTTATTATGTTGGTATACATGCCCCCGAAGTATGATAAAAACTTTAGCTGTTTTCATTGTTTACTTTGTCTGTGGCAGCCGCTAAGGTTTGACGTGTTTTATGAGCTCGGCGATTTTTCGTTCGTTAAAATAAATTTTGCTTAAAAAATGAAATAAATTCTGTGAAATGTTAACAAAGGCCTATGGTAAGTCTGCTATAAGTAAAACAAGAGTTTACAAGTGGTATAAGAGTTTCCAAGATGGCCGTGAAGACTTTGAAGATGACGAACGATCCGAACGCACAAGCACATTAACAACCGATAAAATCATGGAAAAAGTGGAAGAAATGGATATAAACCATCAGAGAAGTCGCTGATGATATTGGTATATCGATTGGCTCATCCCATGAAATTTTTTCGTATGTTTTGGGTATGAAACGGGTTACAGCAAAATTTGTTCTAAAATTGTTAAATTTTGAACAAAATTTTTGGCCAAAAACAATACTGTATACTGTATTATAATGATGCCCCAGCCTCCATATTCGCCAGACATGCCTCTGTCTGACTTTTTCCTATTCCCAAAAATAAAGAGAACCTTAAAGGGCGGTCGTTTTGCAAGCATAGATGACATTAAAAGCGCATCGCTGAAAGAACTAAAGGCTATCCCATGGGATCGAGTAGAAGTGTTCGAGTATTGGAAGAAGATCTGGCACATGTGCATAATATCCAATGGGAACTATTTTGAAGGCGACAACATTAATGTAGACGAATAAATAAATTTTTTGTTTCAAAAAACAAAAATTCCCGATATTTTCTGAACACTCCTCGTAGGTGTAAAATAAATATAAAAGGCAAATAATTATACTTACTTGGAAATTATGGAACCGGCATATTGTATATTATTAAACATATTAAAATTCATATATATATATAAGTACTTATTTGTCAATAACTAATCAATCACTCACTCAAAACTTTTTGCAAAGAATCAAATTTAAGCTGGTTAAACCGAGACCTATTGACGACCACATAAAACTAACGTGCGTGCTATGTTGCTTATTTTTATTTTTACATTATAAAATTCAACGGCTTGTTCCCACATCAATAGATTACGGAAGACTACTTTTTCATAAATTAAACACAACAAAAATATACACAATGACCAATATGCTGCCAAGATATTTTTAGATGCGGCTGAATTTCGTATAAAATATTCAAATCGCTATAAATCAAAGTAAAGTTATACCTACCATGAACACTACAGTGTTCAAATTTAATTTTATTTTTAAAGATCAAATAACCTACCAAAAGTGGCAGATTCATAAAATAGTATAAATTTATCGATTAGCAAAAGTCAGGTTCGTATATATATATATATATATATATATATATATATATATATATATATATATATATATATATATATATATATATATATATATATATATATATATATATATATATATATATTATTTTAAAGCGTAGATCTTGATAAACTGTATTTTTGAAGCAAAAAAGCGCCATAATTATATAAAATACATGGACCCCTTTTTAGGAGTACTTTTTTAAGAATTCATATTAGCGATTTTTTAAACAAAATCTAAGCACGACACTGGATTCACCACCCCTCAAAACGACCCTATACTAAATTTTATTAATAAAAATTTAAAAAGAAAAATGAATAATAATTTACAAAAATTTAATTTGTCAAATTATCCATGAAAAAAACATTGAAATAAAATTAAACTAATAGTAACATGGATAACTTGACTGAATAAATTTTTGTAGTTATTATTGTGCATTTTTCTACTTAAAATTTTTCAATAAAATTTAGTAAAGGGTCGTTTTAAAGGGTGGTGAATCGCTAATATGAATTCTTAAAAACTGACATAGTAGGCTTTGTTTTTGTAGATACTAATATGCTCCTAAAATACAGTTTATCAAGATCTACATTTTAAAACAAATCCGGTTAAAATTGCACAATAAATAAAGATTTTACAGGGGTGAGTCGCAAACAAATGGGTCACACTGTATATATATATATATATATATATATATTAGACTGTTTCAAAAAAATCGACTTATTTTTTTTTCTTATTAATATTGAAAATATTGTTTGAAATTACGAAAAAAAAATCCTGTGAAAGTTTGAGCTCTTAATATTAATATTAAGAGGTGCCGCATCGAAAATTTCAATTTCCCATTTGATTAACATGGGGAAATTTTTTTTCGAACTTTGGAATTTATTAACTCTTTAACAAGTCATCGGACTAGTTGAGTCAGAACATGTTTTTGTAGAGAATTGAACGCTGTACAAAAAAGTCTCTTATAATTTTTTGATATACCTATTTACTTTTTCAAAAGTTATTTTTACATTTTTCCAATTTTCCGACGCAACCATCAACTTATTAAGTTATTTGCAAAAAACTAAAAATGTTTTGAAAAAGTTGTCATTTTAATGCTTAAAATTAATTGTCATATTAAATAAATAAATTTTCAACTTAAAAATTGAATGTTATATATACAGTGCCTACGAATACTACGAATATTCCACCGAGCACCACACAGCTCTCGATCGCTGACTTCCGAGATTCAGAGCCGTACTCGCTACATTGCCCCCGTCTTAAAACATTTTCGCCCCCAAAATGGTCCTCAGCTCCATGGAGATTTTTGCATAGAGATCCAAACTTGCATTGTGACGTCCTATAGAAGTAGCAGTCTACGGTCTTTCTTCCGGTTGTTCTTTTAGGGTTGTGGCAACAGACCAGAATGTGTATGCCACTAAATCTGAAGATATCTTCCACCATATTTCTAATTATTCTCCAGTCTAAACCGTCAAGTCCACAAGCAATCTTCGGTATCGCTAGGTTCATGATGTCCTTGGACAAAAGGGTATCCCTCAATTTATTGTGTTGAATGTGTATGCCACTAAATCTGAAGATATCTTCCACCATACTTCTAATTATTCTCCAGTCTAAACCGTCAAGTCCACAAGCAATCTTCGGTATCGCTAGGTTCATGATGTCCTTGGACAAAAGGGTATCCCTCAATTTATTTAAGGCATTCCATACGTCACGGTAGTTTGGCTTCTGATGGGAGAGCTGCTTCGTTACCAGATAGAAGATACTTCTGTTGCCTATTTGCTCATTATCCACAATTTCAAGCACCTCTCCAACTTTGGGATTCTGCCTTTGTAGCTCGTCGACCCGGAACTTGTTTTTAAAGACAACCGCTATTTTCCTGGACATCCTAAGGTCTTCTGCAACACAGTGAGCCAAGGAGTAATCAGCAGAAACCGTGAACAGATCTTGCTGTTCTTCTTGAGTGACACCACACCTAGCTTTTTTACCGCTTGAATATGGATACATGAAGTCTTTAAAAGGTAACTCGTCTTCCGGTGGTTTAACCCATCTTACTCTAGCATCGTTTATTTGGTCATCATTGTTTCCAGCCTAAGGTGCCAATCGATTGAAATGGATCACTTTCGGCTTTCCTCTTGGTTGTTTCCTGATGTATGGTCCTTCCCAAGAAGTCTGCAGCTTCGCTGAATAACCACGACGGCGCTGAGGGTTGCATAACCAAACTAGGTCTCCAGGTTGAAATCCTCCATTTTCCGCCTTGTTGTCATATGCCTCTTTTATTCTATCACTGGCACTCTGGTTGTTTAGACGAACTCGGCTGTGAATGTCGCTCATTTTTCTACGTAAATTGCTAACGTAATCTTCTCCAGCAATATCTTCCCCTGGTAGGCAACCAAACCTCAGGTCACAAGGTAGACGAATTTCACGTCCCATAACAATGCTAGCGGGTGTCTGGCCGGTTGTATCGTGGATAGAAGAACCGTACGCTAACAGGAACAGATGAAGGAAGCGGTCCCAGTCTCTTTGGTGATCAGAGACTCCCTTGGACAGGTACCGGTTTATCGTTCGATTCATTCGTTCTACCATTCCATCAGACTGCGGATGTAATGCAGTTGTCCTCGTCTTCCGAATGTTAAGAATCTTACAGACATTCTGGAACAATAAAGATTCAAAGTTCCTGCCTTGGTCTGAATGCATCTCCATTGGGACACCAAAGCGACAAATCCACTCCTTAATAAGGGCATCTGCAGCACTTCTGGTATCCTGTTTCTGGGGATTATTAACTGCTTCCGGATTTCCCCCCCTTCTGGAGTCTCCAGAACGCGCTTAAGAAGTCCGTCACTTAAGATAATGGAATTCCATTACGCCCAGTACGATTTCACATTTGGCAGTCTTCCGGGCACGGTCTTCTTGAGAAGGCGTCAGCATTTCTATGAATGGTCCCAGCCCGATGTTCTGTGTCAAAGTCAAACTCGTGTAGTCTCTCAATCCATTTTGCTACCTATCCAAGCCATTTTAGGGCAGCATGATCCGTTCTTAGCAAGAATTTTCTTCCATACAGGTACTTGTAAAAGTGTTCGACTGATTTTACCACTGCCAACAGCTCGCGTCGAGTAATACAGTTATTTCGTTCTGGTTTGGATAAAGTTTTCCTAAAGTATCCAATATCTTTCTCTTTTCCTTCTTGAGTCTGTGACAAAACAGCTCCCAGGCCCACATTGCTGGCGTCCGTGTCCAAAATAAATTCACCATCCGGAAGTGGATAACTCAGAACTGGTGAGCTGGTCAACGCGTTTTTCAGGTTCTTAAAGGCTTCTTGGCATTCGTCGTCCCATTGGAATTATCTTTCTCCCTCTGTTAAACGTGTTTAGCAACCTTTGCGAATCCTGGTACGTACCAACGGTAGTAGGTGCATAATCCAAGAAAGCTTCTTAAATCATGTTTGTTCTTCGGTATTGGCCATTCTCGCACCGTCTTCACCTTTTGTTTGTCCACTGCCACTCCTTGACTTGAAACATCATGGCCCAAATACTGCACTTCCCTCTGGAACAAGTGACATTTCTTCGGGCTTAGCTTCAGGCCAGAACTTCTTAAGCGCTGAAAGACTTCCTTCAGGTTCTTCATATGGTCCCTAAATAATTTCCCAACCACAATGATGTCTTCAAGGTACACCAAGCATGTCTTCCAGGATAGTCCCTTCAAAACCATTTCCATGAGCCTTTCAAAAGTTGCAGGGGCATTACATAGTCCAAACGCCATGACAGTAAACTGCCACAGTCCTGCACTCACGGTAAACGCCGTCTTCTCTCTATTTTCTGGTGCCATTTCAACCTGCTAGTAACCGCTCTTTAAATCCAAAGTTGAAAATATCTGTGATCCAGCCAATGTGTCCAGGGTGTCATCGATCCTAGGTAGAGGGTAGCTGTCCTTCTTCGTCACGTTGTTTAGCTGACGAAAATCGACGCAAAATCGAGTTGATCCATCCTTTTTCTTAACTAACACTAATGGGGAAGACCATGGGCTGTTAGATGGCTCGATCACCCCTTCCTTTTCCATTTCTTGCACAATTTTATCAGCTTCCTCTCGCTTGGCAAGTGGTAGCCTTCTTGCCGACTGTCGAATGGGCTGTGCATCACCGGTGTTAATTTTATGCTGGACAATTCTTGTCCTACCCTTCTTTCCTTGTCCGTCGTCAAAGACATCCTGATAATTGTGAATCAGCTCTTTTAGCTTTATCCTTTCATTGGGTTTCAAATCCTTTGAAGAAGTCGACAAAAGATTCGTCAATTCATTGCTAACTTTCTTGGCCGTAACTGCAGACTCACGAATGCCTCTAATAATCGAGGAAACTGAAGAACAGTTTCCCAAAACGATTCCTTTCTTCAAGTTCACAGAGTAACCATTAACATTCAATACTCTTACAGCCACTTCTTTTCCGACGCGTATTAAAGTCTTTTCCACTAAAATTCCTCGACCGACCTCTTTGTCATCAATTCTCGGCTTCAGAAGCATTATACTTCCTTCTTCTGATTTACAATCCAAGAAAGCCTTCAATATCATCTCGCTGTGTTCCGGTATCAAAGCATCTTCTGTTAGCATTACACGAATATTCTTCTCTTTAGATCGACGCAACACGACTTCCTCTCCATTTACCCTCAATATTCCTTGCTTAAAATTCAGTTCAAATCCTATAGTTCATAATGTCCGTGTTTCCTATGACCATCGTGATGTCCACTTCTCCACGAACAGCAGCGGTTTCTCCTGTTGCAGTACGTAGTCGCCGATTGGTAGATTTGATCTTGGACATTTCGACAATATCTGGCCTAATAATTGTCTTCGTCGCACCTGTATCCAGCAGCAGCACATGTAATTTTCCATTAATTACACCATCCACAAAAACACTGCTGGACTGGTGTAAAAGAGATGCAACACGTTCGATATCTTCTGGGCATGCTGGTTACAGGTCGACGGTGGCCCCTTTTCCTCGACCCTATCTAGTTTTCCGACTGAGACGAAGTCGGCGCCACCTAACTTTCTCTGCAACGACTTCGTATATGTCCTAGCTTTCCACATCATCAACACCGGATTTCCTTCTTCTCTGGTAGATTTTCTTTAAAAACTCGCCTGATTGCTTCAATTATACTGGGTTCCTCCTCTTTCTCTTCATCGACTCTCCTTATTCTAGGCTGGCTCCTGCAACTCTGCTTTGCCGCCTCGAATTCCAAAGCTCGAGCCAATGCATCGACCTGTCTTGTTTCGTTGTCTCGAAGTCCATCCAAAAAGGCTTTAACCGCTAATCGTTATATAACGGTCGTTGAAGTAGCTGGATATGCTAGCCGGACCAAGGGTGCAATATCAGCCTCGAATTCTTGTAAAGTCTCGATTGATTTCTAGCAGCGCACAGAGGCGAAAAATCCAAAATGTATGGTCGAAACTTTTTTTTTTAATTTTAAAATCACGTGATTTACTTTAAAAAATATAAAAGCTAAAAAAATAAAATTTTCAATCGAATTTAATCGTTTTTTTTACACGCTCAGCTCCCTTCTTTTAACTAACTAACTAACTAACTACCCGAGGGTTGAGCATACCTACCGGGCGCGTCTCCAGGTGGTGGATAGGAGGAGTCCAGGTAAATCCTGGAAACAGGACACCTGGCAACGGTGAGCTATAGGTGAAGTGCCGTGGTCTAAAACCCACGCGTCATGGAACAAAAGCCCGTCGCGAACCAGCTCGTGGCACAAACCGTAAACCGCTCTTGGTACAACGACCCCCGCAGGATCCTCCCCGGAACACCGCGGGGTACGTATCATGAGGGGCACGGGGGGCTTGGCTTAATTGCCCGGCCCGCGTGTTGAGAACACTATAACTTCTTCCAATTCTTAAAGTATGGTGCGCGCTTATGAGATGCAAGGCTGGGGGGAAGCCCAGTTCCTAGCGACCACACCTGGGGAACCTGGCGCACCCGAGTTATAAATGCCTTACTCCTGTATGAGGCACTGCAGGAGAACGACCCTAATACTTCCTCCTTACTCGTGGGACCAATATGGACACAGGAAATAATAAAGAAAAACCGGCGGCGGGTAGCACCAACGCCAAGAAACCGGATGAGGTTGAAAAACGCCAAAGGCGGAGGGCTAAGCGCCAGGCCGCGCTAGAAAAGGCAAAGACCGCAAGGTCGAGCCCAAAAACTTGGGGAAGGGCCTTCTAGGACCACCCCAAAAGTAGCAGAGGGTGCACACCAAAAGACTGGGACGCAAAAGCGACACCGGTCAGACGGGAGCACACCTCAGCAAACAAAAACGAGGCCCAGGAACCCTGAAACAGGGAAACCAATGGCGAGTTACCGCAATGCTGCAGTGGGGACCAAAATGGCTATAACAGACATGGGATACCCAACATGATGATTTCTGAGGAGCAGTCCCAGCTCCTCAAGCAATGGCTAATCGCCAAAATACCCGAAGATGGAAAAGGTCCTCAGTTCGAGGGCACATACTACGGGGGAGGAGTGCTATACCTTACATGCGCCAACGAGTGGACCAAAAGTTGGCTCGCTGGTACAATGGGGGAAGCAACTCCATGGGAAGGAGCCCAACTCCAAACTTTGGAAGCAAGCAAACTTCCAAAACCCGTAAAGGTCCTCGGATACTTAACCGAGGAAGTACAGGACAAGGACCGGTTCCTACGAACGCTGGGCGCTCAAAA
Source organism: Brassicogethes aeneus (assembly GCA_921294245.1). NCBI lineage: Eukaryota > Metazoa > Arthropoda > Insecta > Coleoptera > Nitidulidae > Brassicogethes > Brassicogethes aeneus. Next base: position 11,304,792 of record OV121137.1, read on the forward strand.
CCAGCTAGAGACCGGGACTTGGAAAGTCCTGTCCAACAGAAAGGTCTAGGGAGGCACTGGCTACCTAATGACCTTACTGATGGATGAACAGTCCTGGGAAAAAGTGGGGGGGAAGAAAACCCTGTACCACAACCTAGGCTGGCTAAAGATCAGAAGGATCACCGGGGAGGAGCCCGAGAAAAAAGAAGAGGGGGAGCTCATTGAGCAGACCCCAATGGACGAGGAACCGACACCAGGTCCCTCGTTCACTGCTACAACCCAAAGTGAAGGAGAGGGGGAGCCCACTGGGCAGACCCCAACAGACGAGAAGGCGCCCTCCCTCGTCCAGATTTTAACCGCCCCGCATGGTAGTGAGGATAATACAGATTAACCTCCACCACTGCAGGGCAGCAACAGCGGCATTATGCAAGTATATGGCCGCTGACGAGATTCATATTGCCCTTATTCAGGAAACGTATGTGTACAGGGGCCAGATATGGGGTCTGGGGGGTCTCAGGGGGAGGCTTGTTTTACACCCAAATGAGACGAACCCAAGAAGTTGTATTCTCGTCAGAGGTAACATGGATGCTATGCCACTGTGGACTTACTGCGATAAAGACACAGCGACAGTAAGATTAAATCTAACATTAGAAGGGAGCCAACAAGATGTCATCGGCGTACCTTCCTTATGACCAACAAGGGGAACCACCGGCCGCCATGCTCAGGTCTCTGGTGGAACAACTTGGATCGGCTAACCTGATAAAAGGATGTGATGCCAATGCACATCACACAATGTGGGGGAGCACTAACATCAACAAACGTCACTACTCAACTACTGTATCTCCACAGATATTAATATTCTCAACACTGGGAACGAGCCAACCTTCGTAACCGTGGCAAGAAGAGAAGTAATCGATCTAACACTGTCAAAGGGACGCATAAGTGAACTGGTGAAACAGTGGCATGTATCAAATGAAATTAGTCTGTCAGACCAAGATACATAAGGTTTAACCTTGAAACGACAATTAACACCCAACGGGAACACAGAAACCCAAGTTGACAGATTCCATTAAGGATGCCTACGAGCGGGCATGTCCACTGCGTTGCTCAAAACAAAAAGAGGGCCCATCTTGGTGGAACTCTGACCTAGAAAACCACAGAAAGAAAACAAGAAAGTTGTTCAACACAGCTAAAAGAACGGGAGGATGAGACCTATACAGACACCACCTAACCGAATATAACAATGCCATCAAAAAGGCCAAGAAACTAGGTTGGCAAAAACTATGCCGGGAACTATCAGAGATACCGGCCTACTCCCGACTGCATAAGGCCATGGCCAAAGGGCCACAGCAGACCCTGGGAACATGCCTTAAACCAGAAGGAGAACACACGACTACTGAAAGTGAGACACTTAGGCTTATGCTAAGGACACACTTTCCAGGATCAATCATACTCGAAAATTCGGAAATCCAAAACCAAACCACACTTGAAATCAAGAGGGGTAAAAAGGAGGACTGGATTCTATCGAGAAAAATAATAACATACGAAAAAGTTAAATGGGCAATAAAAACTTTCAAACCATTTAAATCTGCCGGAACTGACGGAATCATACCAGCCATGTTACAACAGGGCTAAGACCTGCTGCTACCAAGACTGTGCAAAATCCTAAGAGCCAGCCTAGCTCTCAATCACATACCGGAAGGATGGAGGGAGGCACTGGTGGTTTTTATACCAAAACCAGCAAAAGCCTCCTATGACAAACCAAAATCCTTCCGACCAATTTGCCTAACATTATTTCTTCTAAAAACAGAGGAAAAACTGATAGAGCAACATATACGGGAAGAAGTACTGCACAGAAGGCCTCTACACCGAAATGAATTTGCCTACCAAACAGGCAAGTCTTGCGAATCCGCCATCCATGAGATAACCCAAAGGGCTGAGCAATCTTTTGACAACAAAGAAGTGGCCTTTGGGGCATTCCTGGATATCGAAGGAGCGTTTGACAACACGTCATATGACTCAATAAATCGATTAGTAAGAGATCGCCACATAGAACCTCTGGTTGGCAAATGGATCAAACAGATGCTGGCTCAACGACGAGCCAGAACCACTCTTAACAACACAACTGTTGGAGCTAAAGTGTGCAGAGGGACACCACAAGGGGGGGTGCTATCACCCCTGCTATGGAACCTCGTATCGGACAGTTTACTGACACGATTGGAAAACAAAGAAATATACGCAATAGGATATGCGGACGACATTGTACTCCTTATCAGAGGCAGCAACACAGCCCATGTTTTTACCAAAATGCAAAGGGCGCTAAACGCTGTCGAAAACTGGTGCAATGAGGAGGGACTTCGGGTAAATCCCACAAAAACTTCCCTTATCGCCTTTTCTCGTAAAAGAAAGTTGGAACCCGTGAAAAATCTAATCTTCTACGGGGAAACGCTGCCCTTGAAAGACGAGGTTAAATATCTAGAAGTTATACTGGATACAAAACTCACCTATCGGATGCATATAGAAAACATAACAAATAGGGCCATAAAAACCTTCATGATCTGTAAAAGAACATTTGGTAAATCTTGGGGACTGTCACCAGGCATGTACAATGGGTGTTGATTGATTGATTTGAAGGGGAGCCTTTGCAGGCATCACTTAGGCACACATACGGCCCATTGTGCAAACCCCCTTTTGGTGAAGCTCTGCCTTACCTTACGAGCCCGCAGCTTTTAAGAAAAGCGCAGACCCGCTCTGGTCGGACATGCATTATTTCCTCTGGTTCCAAGTATCTGTCCCCTAGGTGTCTTAGTCTACTATTGACTAGAGCGTCGCATTCGCAGACTATATGCTCGGTAGTTTCGTCTACTTCGCTGCAGTACCTACAGTCCGACTCGTTGCTGAGTCCGGTTTTGTGTAGGTGGTATTTGACCACCCAGTGTCCTGTTAGGACTCCTGTGATGGTTCTTAACTGGTTCCTGTTAAGTTTCAGGAGTCTTTTTGCCTCTTTGCAGGTACTAGGACTCTTTATAAAGGCCCTTGACTGCCTGAGGCCTTGTTGTTCACGCTATTTTTTCTGGAACTGGTCGTTAGTCCAGTTCCTGATTTTGGTTTTTACCAGACATGAGGCGACCCCTATGACAGGTTCTGGCCCCAAGAAGGCCGTGTTGCTGCCCTCACGAGCCAGCTGGTCTGCTTCCTCGTTGCCTCTGATGCCTCGATGACCCGGTACCCAGATAAGGTTAACTTTGTTGAGCACACTGAGTAGTTCAAGGGTTTTTATGCAATCCAGTGTAAGTCTCGAGTTGACCCTTTCCGAGTGAAGAGCCCGGAGTGCTGCTTGACTTTTGCTGCATATGTAGATATGTTTACCCGAGTAGCCTCTCTGGAGATTCTCTTGGGCGCATATCTGGATGGCAAAGATTTCAGTCTGGTATACCTAGTGCAAGGCTTATTCTCGCCCCAGGTCGCTCTCCATATACACCAGCTCCTGCACCTTCTTTCATTAAAGACCCGTCTGTATACCAGATGAGCCCTTCCGGTTTGAGAAAGCCTGGGTCAGGCTCACTCCAGTCGTTTCTGGAGGGGAAAACCACTTTATATCTCCTGAGAGGGGTAGACGTCTTTGGCATTGCATCCCTTCTTGTGAGAAGGGGGTCCCGGTTGATAGTCTCAGTCCAGGCCCTTGCATGCCCTGAGTTTTCCCCCCCTTGAGTCCACTGTCACCAATCGTTGAGTCTGACTGAGGCCTCCCGAGCCCGTGCCTCCACAAAGAGATGTAGAGGCGCCAGTCCCAGTATGGCCTCCATTGCCAGTGTTAAAGTGGTTCTGAAAGCTCCAATTATGCCCATGCAGGCAAATCGTTGGAGCTTGTCCATCTTCTTTCTGTAGGTGGGCTTGCTTAACGCATTCCACCACACAAGGCTGCCGTATGCGATCATTGGCCTTATGACTGTTGTGTAAAGCCAGTGCACTATGTGGGGTTGTAAGCCCCAGGTGCGTCCAATGGTCTTTCTGCATGCCCATAGGCTATGAGTGGCCCTCTGGACGACCCTGTTGACATGTTCCTTCCAGGTCAGCCTGGAGTCAATGATGACTCCTAGATACTTGACTGATTTGGATGGGGTCAGTCTTGATCCAAAGAGCGTGAGCCCCTCAAGGTTAATGTTTCTTCGGTTGGTGAATGGTACTACTTCTGTCTTATCCGGATTGACGGATAGTCCGTGATCGTTGCACCACCTTTCGACCTTATTAAGAGCTCTTTGCATGATCTCTTTAATAGTGTTTGGTACCCTTCCGGCTACGACGATGACGAGGTCGTCCGCGTAGCCTTGAGTGTATATTCCTTCCTCATTTAGGATACGAAGTAGCCCATCCAGCACTAGGCACCACAGCAAGGGCGATAGTACTCCTCCTTGCGGGCAGCCTCTGGCTACGGTTGAGCTGATCTCCGTAGTTCCAATCGAGCTTGTAATGATCCTGCTTTCCAGCATGACACAGATCCATTTGACAATGGTATTCTCTAGGCCAAAGCCTTCTGCAGCTCTATTTATCGACTCGAAGGAGGTGTTGTTGAAAGCTCCTTCAATATCTAGAAACGTGCCCAGAGCCATCTCTTTAGGACGAGTCCCTCTCTCTAGTCTTGTCACAAGGCTGTGAAGAGCGGTCTCCGTCGACATGGCTGTCCTGTAGGCGTGGGATGCATGGGAATTATTTTTAGTGCCCCGTCCCTAATAAATATGTCCACCAGTTTCTCCATAGTTTTTAAAAGAAACGAGGATAGACTGATGGGTCTATAGTCCTTTGCCGTATCGTAGTTACAACGTCCTGGCTTGGGGATGAACACCACTCGAACCTTTCGCCAGGATTGCGGCACGTAGCCTCGTGCCAGGCAGGCTCTGAAGAGGTATATCAAGTGCGGTGTCAGTGGTTCTAGTCCCTTTTGTAAGAGAGCCGGAAAGATGCCATCTGGTCCCGCGCTTTTAAAAGATCCAAATGAGTGGATGGCCCACTTTATGGAGCTTTCTGTCACTACCTTTGCAGCTAACTTCCAGTCAGTCGGTCTTACGCCCGCTGGTGGAGCCCGCCTTGGTGGTTCAACAGTTTGCAGGATTTTTGAGCCTGGAAAGTGAGTTTCCAGGAGCCATTTAAGTGCCTCCTCCGCGGTGGTGCTATAGTCACCGGAGGGAAGCCTTAATGTCCCCAGCTCTCGTCCCGGATCCTTTGAGAGAATCTTTTAAAGCCTGGCGGCTGCTGGAAGCTCGTCTACGTTACCGCAGAACGTCCTCCATGATTCCCTCTTAGACCTTCTTATGAGATCTTTGTACCTGCGCTGAGACTGCTTGTGGCTGTCCCAATCCGCACGCGATTTAGACCGCATGGTCCTGTTAAAGAGCCTGCGGGTTTCCTTGCGAGCCTTATCGAGGTCAAAGTTCCACCAAGGGGTTTTCTTTTTTCCTCGATAGACCCGAAGCTGGCAGCTTCGTTCGTACGATGCCTCCCGTACAAATTCGGCTAATTCCTCCACTTGCCGAAAGCTGCGGCACGTCATGGAAGAGTCCACTAGCTTAGTCTTTAGCATCTCAACATACTGGTCCCAGTTAGTGTTCCGGGGGTTCCTGAACCTACTGAGCCCAGCATCGTGAGTTAGGTCTAAGCTAAAGAGAATGTGTCTGTGATCTGACAGGGATGGCTCTTCAGACACCTTCCACTTTCTTGTCATCGGGGCCAGGGAGAGGGAGCCCAATGTCAAGTCTATCACCTCTTGTCTTCGTGACGTGACAAAGGTCGGTGTAGTGCCGCGGTTTAGGATTTCCAGATCGGTAGTATGTAGATACTGCCTGTCCCCTTTGTGGGTCCTTGTGAGGTCCCCTCTTTCGAGGAGCCCGACACGTCAGTCCCCACTTGAGAGCCTGGCATAGCGATCTCTCCTTGCTTTAGGTTTTATAGGTGTATCCATATAATTCCCACGAGTAGTCCGGAAGTAGGTCCGCCCACACAGCGCCGGATTGTGTGGGTAAGGCTAAATACAATGGGAGGTCGCCTGTTATCCCAAGGGGAACGTGTTGCGCCCTGCGGCCATCCAGCCCTCAGCACGTTGCCTTACACCTTAGCTTTGGCGAGGCTCCTTACTGCAAGGGGGTGCCCACACCCCAAGAGGTCCCTGGTGTATCAATGCACCACAGGTTAATAAAAGAAGAGAATGTACTTACAGTTATATTCCTTTATTTGTGATTTATATATTATGTGTAATTATTATGACATTTTTAATTTTAATTTGAAATTCATCTAAATAAATATTTTAATATCTTATTTCTTCCATATCCATGAATATCTTTCTTCTTATATTTTCTTTATTTATTATCTTTCTTCTTATTTAATTCTTCTTATTCTATTCGTGTAATTTTCTTATATTTTTTCTTGTATTTCTTCTCGTAGGTATAATTTTCTTTTATATTGTCTATTTTTTGTTTATGTATATTATATATTATTTATTTTATTTATATTTTATGATGTGTATTAAATTATATAAATTTTATGATTATGATTTTTTATATATTTTTTTTATTATTATTATTATGTTATGTTATTTTTGTTATCTATTCATGGATAACTATTTTTTAATATATACCCAGATAGCACAAAGAAGTACTGGAAACGTCCTGAGTATGTCTTGTATCAGACATTAGTAAGTCCCGAGTACGTCCGAATCAGGTCAGAATGATATATATTCCGTAAAGTGTTGATGAATTAAATATTCTATCATCTGATGACAGAATAAACACTCGTGGCGACATCTGTTTTTAATATCTAACAAATTTTAGACCGATCCATCCTCACTTTCTTCCAATTAAATTATTTGTCTTTGGTATTTTTTGGAAACGTAGAAAAAGTATAGTCTGAAACACGTTTGGAATTGCATATTCCCCTCTCGTGAAACCGTCAAACTCGCCTTCGGCTCGTGTGACAAACTTTTCACTCGAGCGGAATATGCCGTATTCCAAACTTGTTACAGAATATACTATAGTCATTCTGCATGACAAACTATTTTTAAATGATAATATATTATTTAGTCAACTTGACACTTAGACCCTTTGGAAATACCATGCTTCAGTTGCTAAAAAAACAAAAATTACGTCCTTGGGACGTACCGAGTATATCCGCTTTAATTTTCCCAAATAAGTAAGAGACTGGACGTACCCAAAACTTCCGATATAGGTCTGGGACGTTCGGACCTATGTGGGACCCGAAATGGACGTCCTGGGTACCTCTTGTGCTATCTGGGTAAGTATCAAAGATATTATTGATAGTCTTAAGTTGAGACTCTCAACTAACAATGACACAAAATAAAGGTTATGTAACCAAAGTCACATCGACAACTTAAATCAACCCATGGCGCAATACTTGGCGCCAACAGTCCCGTTGTCCCTTCCCTCCCCTAGCACGGGTCACGTAACACTAGGGGATTTGGGCATTTTTGTTCGGGGTTAAGTCCCCTAGATCCGCAGTCTTTTGCATTGAGCAGCATCACCTCTTGCAGGGTGTGTCTTACGACACGTACTGACGGTCTTGGGTAGGTAGAGGTTAGGGGCTTTCATCGACCTTTGTGGTCTCCGGCTGAGTCACCATTGGTGATTCACTTATCCTACCCCTGGCAATACTACTACGCCTTGATGCCGACAATGGGTGTACACAGCTATGGTCAGATCCATAATTACCTACGCGGCGCTAATATGGTGGAACGCAACAAAAACAAGGAATGTAAAACAGATACTCAGCAGAATCCAAAGACTGGCGTGCTTGGGAATAACTGGTGCAATGACAAATACACCGACCGCAGCCATGGAAAACATACTAGGACTCCCCCCTCTACACATTCAGATTAAATCTGAAGCGTTAGCAGGAGCCCAAAGACTAATCTCAAATAAGGCCGAAGTTATTTCCAACATCAGACATAATGCCATATTTGAAGAACTAGAAAATACTGGCAGTCTAGCCATTAGAACAGACAAAGCCAAGGTCAAACACTTCAATAAAGCTTTTATCTCAAAAAGGATAAAGGCTGAGGAGATAAACAACCAAATTGCCCGACTCAGGCAAAAAGAAAACCTAATCTGGTACGTAGAACACAAACGGTCAAAGACCGGTGTTTCTGCGGGCATAAAAGAGGTATCTCAACAGGGCAGTCAAGAAATACTAAACCTGGGAAAAGAGATAACGGATCTTCAAGCGGGCATCATTGCCATACAATTGGGTTTCCAACGAATGAGGGAGAGCAATCCCACGGAGAAGTTGCTCACCATCATTACACACGAACCAGAACCAATCAAGGCACTGGAGGCATTTGAAATCAATTCGAAGGCCGTACTAGAATGTCTGAGAGATATGACGGCAATAACCGAAGCACAAAACCAGATAACTCTTATCCTTGTGCAAGAAGAAGGCAGAAACAGTTCGATGAGGTGGAAGCCAAACTTCGCAGCTGATGAAGCCGAAACCCTGCTGATGGGGCCGGAACCCACATGCGGCACCAGCCAAGAATCGTCCAGGAAAAAACTAATTGACTACAACACAAACAATACTGGGAAAGCCTGTCTGGTCTGGAGCCTTCGAAAGCACTTTTGGACAATCCATCTGCTGAATGGCAGAAACCAATGAGGACATATACCAGAACCCAACTAAAGAAAGCATTATGCCTTCTCACAGGCCATGCTCCATTCAAAAAACATCTTCACAAAATGGGGATGACAGATGACCCCTTGTGTAGGGGATGCGAAGAAGAAGAGGAAACACCTCTTCACATTATGTGTCAATGTGAGGGATTCAACACCTTAAGAAGAACACACCTGGGAGAGTCTAAACTCACACCAGAACTTTTAAAATTGCTCCCACTGCCTCGGCTACTGCGCTTCATAGAAGCAACGGAGCTAGAGCTATGGAAGTAAGACCATTTAGGGCACAATAGGATTGCGAAAGCAAACCGCAGTGCAGAGCTTTGAACCACCTAACGGGGGAGTTTTAGTGGGTATACGTCAATAGACGGAGTCCCACACTACTCGGGGCCCCAAGAGGAACCGAGTGTTCGTAAAGAATTTCTCCGCCGGTCAAAGAAAAAAAAAACTAACTAACTAGTAAACAAATCTATGAAATCGATTTTAACCTACTTCCACCCAACCGGTGTTTTAAAATTTTGAACACTTTTTGTTCTGGTGACAGAACAATCTTGTATACTGTTTATTATAATTTATTCAAAATGGCTGCCACTCCAAGATGGTGAATTATTTTTTTCTTTGCAACCCCTTGATATGGGTATCAAATGAAAGGGGTTTTCAAGCAGAATACGTATTCTGCGTTACGTACGTGACGTCATTCTAATTTCAATATGGCGGATGTAACTAACAAACCAATTTATTCAACTAAAAAATAAATAATTGTTTAAAAAGTTAAAAAAGTATAAAGTATTGTAATTATATATGTACTTAAAATATTTTGTGCGATTAACAAACTTGTCACTTCTTAATGTTCAATGACTATGCTAAAAACCGTAATGCGCTTTGTCGAAATTAACTAAAAGAAACGCAACCAAAAAGCGCCCCATGCTTTTTATCATACATATATGATATGACTATAGTCATTGAACATGACAAGTTTATTAATAGCACAAAATATTTTAAAAATGTAATTAAGTTATTTTATAATTATTTTTTTGAGTTGATTTACAAACGATAAAATGATATAAAAATTTTTAGGCTTTTCTTTTGCAAAAAAAATAACTCGAAATATCTTTGACTTTTTCAAATCAGATATGACGTATATAAATAAATAAATATCTTTATTGACGGATTAACCTTAAAGCGCTTAAGACCGAATTAAGAAGAATAAAATAAACACTGGAATGTATTTCCAGAAACAGAGGGTGAAATTTTGATAAAAAGTAAATAATTAAAATTAAGTTTAATATAAAAGGAATACAGAGCTTAATCACTCTGTAATCTCTTCTTCAATATTTTCATCTGAACTGACAGATTTTTTATAAATTGTAGGTTCATGCAAAAGCTTAAGGACATCTTCATCGTAGCTTTTTAATTTTTTTATTGTAACTTTCTTAAGCTCGAAATATATGGATCTGAAGATACTAAAAGCACATTAAAGACATCTTCTAAATTTTAAATTCTTGAAAATTTTCTAGCATGACTTTTACGGTACCTCTTTATATCCTTATTTCTAGCTTCTTGAGCTTCTTCCCCCAATTGACCTATTGGAAGTATTGCTTCTGCTAAAATTTTAGAGCTATGCATTAAAATCTTGTGGACTGTGGTTGGCATAGGGTACCACGAACTTTGTAACATCATTTTTAGGTTAGGGTCAACTGACATATATAAAATGTCATTATTATTGGTATTGGAGGACCTCCAATGGAGGTATATAATAATTTGACTTTTGAACTGAAGTCTTTTAAAAAACAATATTTTTGAGTAAAACTGCAACCTTCCGCAAGATTTTTTAATTGCGACTCATAAACGACTAATGTAGGCAATAATTTATAAAAATAACTTCACTCGATCGCTTTCCATCAGCAACCAAATCCTTCACTGAATTACGTAATAATATACAAAAATAAAGCCTTTAATGAAGTCACTTTATGGATTCAAAGAAATCAAAATTTACTTATTTTTCTTATATAAGTAAATTAATATTACTTACCTCCAGGTATGATATTCATGCCTTACACTTATAATAATATTTAAAGTTTGTGATTATAGCAAAAAAATATAAACAATACAATGTGAAATTGTTCAATTGAAATTATTGACACCGTAATGTCATTTGGATTTGACGCATTTTAATATTCATTTGACATATCTAGATGCCTTACCTACTAGCTGCAATAATGGAAGAAAATTATTAATTTGGATATTTTTAGTTTCGACCGCAAAAATTTGCATTTTCGCTTCTGTGCAGCGGTTCTTTAGTAGGGAATGGTACACATGTTCCAGATGTGTCTGGCCATATCGCAGTTCCAGGTGTTCCACCAAGGCTTCGTAATCTTCTTGTTGGAGAAAGTGTCTGCAAGATGTCCGTTGCATCTCCGCGTAGCGGTAGCTGTACCTTTTCTTCTAGTAGCCAGCCATTTGCTTTTGCTGCTGCCTCAAATTGACGGATGTAATTGGTCCAAAAAGTTTATCCATCGAACTGAGGTGGTTTCATCCGTACTCGGCTCCCCTCCTGCACTGCTCCTGATTCCGCCAGCATCATGGGTAGATTTACAGCTGTGAGTTTACTTTTTATTTCTCTAATTTTGACTTCCAATTTCTCGTTCAATTTTTCCTCTCTCGAATCCAATTCCTTCCTTACGTCCTCTTTTAATTCATTGACATTATCTAGAATCTTTTGTTCCAAGTATTCCTTTAAATTTTTAGTATTTTCCAGAATTTTCTACTGCAGTTCGCTAGAATTTTCCAGCATTTTCTATTGTAACTCGTTTGAATTTTCTAGCATTTTCTGTTGTAAATCGCTAGAATTTTTAAGCATTTTCTGTTGCAAATCGACTTTTAGTTCTTTAGAATTTTCTAGCATTTTCTGTTGTAAGTCGTTAGAATTTTTCAGAATGTTCTGTTTTAAATCACCTTTCAAATTTTGCAACAATAAATTTATGCATATCACAAGAATTTATGCATATCACACGAATTTATGCATATCACACGAACCTTCAAATAAATACGTATCTGGATTTTCACCCTCTTGTTCCAAGCTTCTCGAAGCCGCTGCTGCAACAGTTGTTTCACATTCTCTTTCTTCCAGGTCCGCCACTTTTAAGTCCATTAACAAAACCACTTTCGCGAAGTTTCACACTAACCGCACTCCTGACACCAATTGTAACGTTTTTAACTGTTCGTAGTGTGAATTAAAACACGCACTGGTTTATTAACGAAATAAACTATTTATTTTATAACTGAATTACACTTAAAACACTAAGAAACTATAAAACTAACTAAACACTTAACTACTACCCAGGTAGCACAACGTGACGAAACCGTGACGATTAGTGTCCAATTGGATACAAAGGACACAAATCGTCACGGTTTTGTCACGTTGTGCTACCTGGGTAATTATTTATATATCACTACTGTACAAGAGTCTATTTATTTGCACGTATATTTATTTATTTCGTCGCGAGTACCAAAGCTTGAATAAGTACTCCAGGCTCCGATGTTCCTTATATCGATGGTTATTTGACAAAACATCGTAAGCGACCAAACCTAAATTTATCAGGAGAGATTTTTTTGTGTGCGAGCTTTATTTTTAAAGTTATATATCTGAAAACTGGTGAGGCATTATTTTATTAATGTAGAGTTCAAATATTTAAGTAAGATCGAATCAAATCTAAAATTTTGATTAAATTTTGTGGCATACGATATTTTATAAGAAGATCTTTAGGAAAATGTAAAATTAGTCTTGTCGCTTAAGTTACTTGTACTTACCTTTGTGGGATATAGAATTGATGATTACTTTTGTCAAAACATCGTTAGCGACATTTATTTTTTTACTTTTATTATTAAATAAAAAAAAATTACAGAAAAATTAATTTATAAAATATCACCAACGATATTGTGCCAAACAATGTTTGAGAATGAAATTCTACATTAGCTTTCTTTAAAAAAAAACCGAACGATTTTTATTCACAAACCTGTATTTAACCCATGGAGCCTACACAAGGAGCCCGAACTTAATAGGGGAAATTGACAAAACCTGCCCTCGAAATTGTACAAATTAAGTTTCGTTTTTTCACCAGCAGCGGCGCTGATTGTCTATGCTAGCCGCTAGCGTTTCGGTACAAATTAAACAATTGTTTCAGAATAAACGGAACACCAGCGCACTCTTATCTTAAGAAGATTCTTGTTTACATGATGTTCGGACTCCTTATGTAGGCTCCATGATCTAACCCATGGTACCATGATCTAACCGTTATAAATTTGAGTCAAATTATTTGACGATACAATTACTACAAAAAACACTTTTAACGAACCACACTACGTAAAAACAATTATAATTAGGATAACTATTAATAATGCAATGAAAAAAAGGAATTATAAGCTTTTGATCAAATAAAATATTGTTTTAAAACTTGGTAGCAATCACCACGATGCAGGTATACTCACGAATAAACTGTTTAGAGCGGGAATAACGCCTTGATAAATCAAGGCGGAAGCACAATTTTATCGTAAGCGACACAATGTTAAATCTTAAACGCCATGTCTCCGAGTTGCTTACGATTATTTGTCGGGAACATATAGGCGCTTACGTTATAAATCGGTAACAAATTAAAAAGAAGAGGCCCTTACAATAATAAAAATATTCAAACTGACCAATATTAGATTCCAAAATTGGGATAACTATTATGTTAACATGTGCAGCTTATCGTAACTGACACTTTGATAAAATAAAAATTAATTCAACAAAATTTTTGCTTACGATGTTTTGTCAAATAACCATCGATATATTCAGTGCCTACGTGACCACGTCACGCAAGCACTTTCTCGAATATTCTAGCGAGCTCCACACGGCTCTCGATCGCTGACTCACCGGCGATGAGTCATCATTCCGAGATCCAGAGCCGTACTCGCTACCTACAGTACTATATTATATTATATTATGTTGTCATGTATTGGGAGATATATTTTGTCTTTTTGTCTTTTTTAATATTTTAAAATGCAGTTGCCGTCGTTTTAGAGGACCTTTACAATTAAAAACAAAATATTTAACTATGATCACATAATTTTCCACCTAAGCAGATTCTAACAAACCGGCTACGCGTCTTCTTGTCTTCTAGATTTCAACGCAAGTCCGAGGCGCACAACTGACTGTCTGCTTTGCGTCACCTACAGTTCTAACAAACCCTAGCTTAAGGTACAATATGTACCTATGTCACTTTGTGCGGTCCCTCTTGTACGCGATAATTTGCGATTTTTATTAAAAAAAAAACATGAAATATTTGAAAAACTTTAGTACCTACCTATAAATTATTCTTTGGAATCAAAATGTAAAAATCCTCATTATTTTTGTGAAGCCCCCTTGCAGAAATCCTTTAATGCTTTTTTACATCTTCTGTTTTTTCATTCGCCTTCCAAATCTACGAAGATGTTCTTTGTTTCCGCTGTTAAACATAAAAAACATTAACATCTAAGTAAAAAATTAAATATGCTCACCAAAAACTGCTGTAAGTATATTAATATTAGAAATAATTTAGTATTAATACAACTAGTTTCTGGTATCTTTTATTAAATTATCTTATTAGTTGTTTCTCCGCTTATGTTTAAAATAAAAAAAGTGTTTTTCTATCGAGATAGAATTTTGCATGCGACACTGTTCGCAGTGGTCCCAATTGTGTCCATGCTACATTAAAAGCGGTATTCTTGCAAAACAGCTGAAAGATACAGACATATTTTGATATTTACTTTATAAACGGATGACTAGGTTGTTGGTTCCAACAGTTATACTTATTTAAAATTCACAAACACCGTATAATCTCCCAAACCACTTCAAGCACGTTCAGTTTCTTGACATGGGTCGCCTTTATAAATATAGTACCGCTTACCACTGGTGGCGCTGTATACTTTGGAAGTCCCAATTTAGGACTCCAATGTGGGACACGTTCCGAACACATGTGATTGAATACGACATGTACGCAAATGTGCGGGCCCATTTGGTCGTTTGTGATAATTTTTTTTATGAATGTTTTATTTCTTGAAAAAAATTCTAAAATACCCCAAATAGAATTTTCGCACATTTTCGCGACTGCCGACCAAATCTTTACCAATGCCAACGTTGATCATTGTGCAAATTAAAGTCGTTTGTGGACTTATAATCTAAAGTTGCAAAAAGTCGTAACGACCACTATACAACGTCGGAGGCTATAATATCTATTATGATATTAAAATCTGTCCACTGTCGACGTCCGTCCAACGTTGTTGACGCAAGCACGTCTCTGACAAGCACGTAAAGATATTTAATAAATTAAGTGGTATAAACTTCATACAAAATTTTAGTTTTTGAATCAATATAATTAGTGAAAAGTGTTGTGTTGGTTCTGTATCTAACGTTTGATTATTGTTTCGATCTGGAGTAATGTATAGTGAAAATAGTTTAATTATTATCGACCAACTGTTCTAAAAAGTATTGTTAAGAACTGCAAAAAAAGATTATAAGAAACAGGGCCGAGCCTAGGGTATCTGCCGCCCGGGTGCCAGAATTAAATTTGCCGCCCCCATTAATTTAAAAAATTAGGTTGTCGATAGGAAAGGAGTTCATAATTTATCATTCTCAATAAACATATAACAAATTTAGCATTTAAATAACACTACAATAGACAGTTTATGTCTAGCAGTAGAACGTACTTAACCAAAAAAATAAAACATTATTTATTTTATTAATTTGAATTTGCTTAAACGCTTTAAAGTCAACTCCATGGACTGCCACCACCTAGCGTAGGGACAACACATCATCCATATACTATTAGACTAGATGCAATTGTGAAATGATTCTTTCATATTGCATTTCCTCTAACTTGGAATGTATAAAAAAACACAACCAAAAGCAAACTTATTGATATTTTAACCCAAAATGTCGTATAAAGCATAAGACATACGCATAATATAGTTAAATTATAAAAAATTAAATTTATTTTTTGTTAAATAATAGTAAAGTATTAAGTTTAATTTATAGCCGCCTTGAAATTACTTTATGTTATTAAGAAATACACATTGAGGTATTATTTTGCTAGTGTTTTATTAATCTTTGCTTTTTATTTTTTTACCACCCCAATTTATCCCCGTTTTGGATATTCACCCAATTAAACTAAACTAAAAAACTAAAATCTACTTTTTTCGCTTTTTTAATAGAAAATTCCCTAATCAAGTCGCCTACATCCAAGTTGTTAGAAATATCTTCTTCAATACTTATAATTGCTAAATTTGAAAGCCTGAATTGACTCATATTGGATCTTAAATAGGTCTTAATTAGTTTTAATTTCGAAAATGACCGCTCTCCATGGGCAACAGTAACTGGAATCGTCAAAAATATTCTTAAAGCTACAAATAAATTCAGAAAGATGTCTTTTAAATCATTAACTTAAACGCATTAAAAGACAAAATAAACTACTATGTTTGCATCCTATTTGCCTCACGTTAATAGAAAAACAAAAAATTGCTGAAATACGCAGCCGTCAAATCGGAAGAAATTATGCTTTAACTTAACAGTTTAGCTTGTAAACAATATCACGTGGTACACAGCGCGCGATTTGATTGGTTTCCCGTAAGCCCGCTTCCGTAAAACATGGAACTTGACGAACTCGAAGCGGACGGACGGATAGCGAAGCCGGCGGGCGGCAATCTATAAACCGGGCTTTAAGAAAATTGTCATCATCATTTTTTGTGGCTATCGCGCGTTCGGTTTTGTCTTTTTTATCATTGCCGCCTGACAGCACAATTTTGGCATTGTTTTTATGTGTAGAATAAAAACGATGCATATTGCAAGGTGGCTTTTTTATTCTTGATAATATGATACAATTTTTTGATGATATTTTGCCGCCCTGTGTTAGTGCCGCCCGGGTGCCATGCACCCCTTGCACCCCCGGCACGGCTCGGCCCTGATAAGAAATACATCCAAAGGAGGATTAAATTGTCTGCAAAAATTTAAAAATAGGTTTGGTTTTCGTTGAGACGCGAACCGCGCACCTTCGTATTGCCGGTCGGGTGTTCTTTCGCTGAGCTACTGAGATTTTATACAGAATTGGCATTTTTAAACTAACTTATTTGGAAATGCCGGACATCTCAAATGAAGATTTATTTAATCTAATTTTAGAAGGCAACAATGCACTAAAGAAGGAATTTCTAGACTTAAAAGCTGAAATTCAAAATGAGGTTTTGATTTTAAAAGAAAAAAACACTGAATTGCAAAACGAAAACAAAGCTCTTAAACAAAAAATTTTGAGTATTGAAAGAAAAAAACACTGAATTGCAAAACGAAAACAAAGCTCTTAAACAAAAAATTTTGAGTATTGAAAGAAAACAAAAAAAATATAATTTATTAGTCTACGGAGTTAAGGGAAATGAGGAAGAAACTCAGAAAAATATTGTTGAAATGATAAATAATACTCTACAAATACAATGTGATATAAAAGATTTTCGCGATATAAATAAAATTGGGAAAGCATCTAAAAATCAACCTCGACCAGTAGCTAGAAGTGGTCAATAATAATCTTAAACAAACAACAACAAAGAATTAAAAGCCAATAAAATATATTTTGCTCCTGAGTATACACAGGAAGATTACGAAGAAAGAAAAAAGCTTTACAAATATTTAAAATCTGCAAGGGAGAACAAACTTAATGCAAAAATAAAAAGAAATAGGCTGGTTCTGGATTCTGGAGAATATTCTGCTAACGATCTTGAAAACAACCCTGATCTCTTAAATCTTGAAAAATCATCAGATTTGCAGTCTAACGATCAGGAGGACGGTGATAGGAAACGTAAATCAGAAGATTCGCCATCAAAAGAAACTGGAGCGATTCCAAAAAAAACCAGAAGCAAGAAAAAATAATTCGAGTTGTTTTGATTTCTAAAATTACTTAAACAGTTAGGTATATGAACAGTTATATGTGTAGTTCCTTACAGTTCACTGGTTGATTTGTTATTGTATTCTAGTTTTTAAAATGAAAAATTTTTCTTTTGCTTATTTTAACGTAAGATCATTAGTAAAAAGTTTTGCAGATTTTAAAAATTTTGTATTGGAGCAGAAATATGACTTTATAGGAATCTGTGAAACTTGGCTTTCACCAGATATTTTAGATGATTTAGTTAATATTCAGGGATATAGTTTTGTAAGATGTGATAGGTGTAGTAGAGGAGGTGGAGTTGGACTTTATATCAAGTCAGGATATAGGTTTTCTGTTTTAAATAGACCATTTAATGTTGCTGTTGAGCAAGTTTGGGTTAAAGTAATAATTTTATCCAAAACATATATTGTTGGAACATTGTATAGACCACCCTCCCAAAATATTATTGATTTTATTAACTGTCTTGAGGATGCAGTTTCTGATTATCTTCCAGATACTAATGAGTTAATATGCGGAGGAGATATTAATATTGACTTATTGGACACTAACAATAAAAATACAATTAAATTTAACCAGTGCATTGATTCGTTTAATCTTAAACAAATAGTCAAATCACCTACTAGAATAACAAAATCAACTGCAACTACATTAGATGTTATAATGGTTTCTGAGAGTTTAAATACGTTTACTTGGGGTACTAAAGAATTAGGTAATTTATCGGACCACCAGTTAGTATATTGTACAGTGAACCTATCTACTTTAAATACAAACTCAAATCAATTTCAAACTAGAAATCTAAAAAATATTGATAGGGACCTTCTACATGGCTTTTTAAATGTTGCTCCGTTTTACAACATACTGTCAATTGAGAACATTGATAACAAAGTAAATTTTTTTTAATGAAATCCTAATTAACATATTTGATACTTTAGCACCAATAAAAGTTATTAAAATTACCAAGAAAAAACCACCTTGGTTAACATATGCAATTAAAGTAATGATTAAACTTAAAGATAAAGCCTTCAGCAAATTTAAACATACAAGAAATCAGGTTCATTGGCAGTACTATAAAGATCTAAAAAATCAACTTACATCCTCTATAAAACGTGAAAAAAAAAGCATATCTAGAATACTGTATAAGCAAGTTTAATAATAATAATAATAATAATAATAATAATTTATTTCCAACAGGAATACACCCAATTACAGGAAATGTTATTAACAGTACAGTAAAATAAACAATGAACAACATTTCAGATAAATTAAAATCTGCCAAAAAAACATTCAATAATATATGATAGGGGACTATTGTGAATATCACATATATCACTTATGCTATTAAACAAAGTACATATTCTAAATATAGGTGAGCATTGCATTACATTAGTTCTTGGTGCTAGAAGATAAAAAGTATCAGAGTTTCTTGAGTTAAATCTTGGCACTAAGAATTTTAAAGAACTTAATAAAAATGGACAGTCTATTTTATTGTTACATAGATTATAAATAAAATTTAACGCAATTCTATTTCTGCGATCCTGCAAAGAATCCAGAGAGAATCTATTTAATAAGTAATTATTGTCTATGCCTCTTTCAGGGTAAATTCGATCCTCCTTATAAGCGAGATACTTCAAGAACTTTCTCTGGACAGCCTCGATACGCTGGACATGACATGCATAAAAAGGAAACCAAATTAAAACACCATACTCGAGCCTAGACCTAATTAGGCAGTTAAACAAAAGCTTCAAAGCATCAATATTATTAAAATCTTTACAATTTCGAACTATAAATCCTAAGGTTTTAGACGTTTGAACAACTATGTTATTTATATGGTTGTTAAAAGATAGTTCATTATCAAAGGTTATGCCCAGGTCTTTTTCTTTAGTCTTTCGCTCAAGTAAAGTGTCATTAATGGAATAATTAAACTGAATAAAGTTTTTTTTCTTAGTATATGTTACTACTAAACATTTTGATAAATTTAACATAAGTTTAGATTGGATGCACCAGGAATAAATCAAATCAAGGGTTTTTTGTATCGTTAAACAATCATTCGAATCGTATACTGTTCGATATATTTTAAGATCATCCGCGAAAAGCAACTTATTATCGGGCAGGGTAAATATAAGGTCGTTAATAAAGAGGAGAAATAATAATGGGCCAAGATTGGACCCCTGAGGAACACCGGACGATACTAAATAACAGTCTGATTCAAAACCTTCATACTCGACAAACTGATATCTACCCTGAAGGTAGGATCCAAATAAGTTGAGAAGATTATTGGAAAAGCCGACATTATTTAATTTTTGAAGTAGGACTCCATGATCGATTTGATCGAATGCCTTTTGAAAATCAAGATATATGACATCTACCTGACCTCGAGAATCCAGAGCAGTACTAACATACTGAGTAAGGCAAGCCAAGTTAGTTATACAAGATTTTTTGGACATGAAGCCATGTTGCTCGTCTGCTATCAAACATTTTGTGGCGGCATATACATGATTATATATAATAATCTCAAACAATTTAGAAAAGTTGCATAATATGGAAATAGCTCTGTAATTTTGAATAATACCTGGGTCACCTTTTTTTAAAACTGGGCATACTCTCGCAACCTTCCATAGTTCAGGAAAAGATCCAGTTGACAAGCAGAGATTAAAGATATGTTTAAGTGGACCAACTAGAGCTCCAATGCAATCTTTAACTAAAAAACTAGGTAAACCATCCTTACCCGATGTAAACTTATTATTTAATTTTTTAACCGCTTTAAAAATATCACGATCACTAATTGTATGTACTTGAATAGATAAACCATTGAGCCTAGAGTTATTATAATTTAAAGAGTATTGTGAATCTATATAAACGCTACGAAAATATTCGGCAAAAGCATTAACTATACTCAAAGGATTGTCATGGATTGTCAAATTCGTTTCATCTTTTAATAATCCAGGAATTCGTGAGCGATTCTTTTTCATATTAACAAAATTCCAAAACTGTGATGGATCATTTGATAAGTTAATCTCAGCTTGAGTTATGAAGTCATTGTATGCCGTATGTATTTGATGCTTAAGTGCGGATCTAAGGGAGCAAAATTGCCGATAGTAGAACTCAGAGTTAGACTGTTTCCATTTCTTATGAGCTAAATCTTTTTTCCTTAACAATTTTATAATTTCCTTTCCAAACCAAGGAGGGTAGAATGTTCCTTTTTTACGACAAAGAGGTACGTTTTCACTAATGGTCACAGACATTTTAGAGTACATCAGGCTACAAGCAGACTCGACATCAGAACAAGAAATAATGTCACTCCAATCAATATTTAAAATTTCGTTGTATAAATGAGGAAAGTTTGCCCTTTTAAAGTTAAATTTATCACGAGTAGTATTCTGCCCAAAATTTATAACATAATCTCTTTTACCCTGAAAGCCTATAGTTAGGGCAGGGTGATAAGCATCCTCAGGTACAAACGGTAACGTTTCTTTACTAGTATCACAGATGAAGTTTGCAAGGACTAGATCCAATAGACGGTTGTTCACATTTAAAATATTATTAAACTGATTAAGATTTAAAAAATTCATAAAATTATTAACCAAGCCATTAATATAATAATAATAATAATAGTAAGGAGCTATGGAAAAAACTAAAAGACCTTGATATATGTTAAAAACCACCAGTTCGAAATATTCCAGACCACTTGGACATACCTGATAAAATTAATGATTATTTTCTTAAATTTTCCAAAAATACAACAACTAACCAGCAATTAGCAAATTTTTACAATAACACTTTTAAATGTAATTTTATTGAGCTATTTTCCTTCTCCTTAGTATCAGAGGATGATGTCAATAAAAATCTGTTGGGTATTAACTCCAAGTTTACAGGTCATGACGATTTAAGTATTGATATGTTGATATTATGTTGCCCTTATATATTAACATACATAACACATATCATTAATACATGTTTTCTCTATTCCACATTTCCAGAAGCCTGGAAGATCTCACGTGAAATTCCGCTACCAAAAAAAGATATTATTACCACATATAATGACTTACGGCCTATTTCTATATTACCTGTTCTTTCTAAACTCCTGGAAAAAATTATGAACTCACAAATTTTAAAGCATGTTAATCATTACGATATTTTGCCACCAAGACAGTCTGGATTTAGAAAAGGATTTAGTTGTGCTACAACTTTATTGGACGTTAATGATGATATACTAAAAGACTTGGATCAGGGTAAAACAGTGGCATTGGTGCTTCTAGATTACTCCAAAGCGTTTGATACAATTAATCATAGTACCTTACTGGCTATCCTACATTTTTTGGGATTTTCGTCAAATTCAATAAATATGCTAAAAAGCTATTTACATAATAGATTACAATTTGTACAGACAGGTAGGGGTAAATCTGGAAGGGCCAATATTTGTTGTGGCGTGCCTCAAGGCTCTATACTGGGGCCATTACTCTTTTGTTTGTATACGTGTAATTTAGGCAGTATTTTAAGATTCTGTACACCATACTTTTATGCTGATGATACCCAGCTCAAATTTTCATTTTATTCGGATAATATCTTGGATGCCAATAAAATAATTAATGATGATCTAACAAGTTTGGTCTTGGAGTCCAAGAAACATAATCTATTAATAAATGCTCAAAAATCAACTATTTTAGTATTTGGTAGGTTTAAGGAAAACTTTCAAAATAGTCTTAAGATAATTGTAGATGGGGATGACGTAAAATGTTCAAGGGAGGCTAAAAATTTGGGTATCATAATGGATACAAATTTAAGATACGAAGGACATATATCTAAATGCATTAAAAAAGCTTATAGTAGTCTAAAAATGCTTTACCCCCATCGTCACATTCTATCCCAGACTTTAAAACTTAAACTAACTGATTCCCTTGTTCTAAGTCACTTTAACTACTGCGATGTTGTGTATGGCCCCTGTCTTGATAAAGTTAATATTAACCGCATTGAAAAAGTACAAAAGTCTTGTCTTCGATATACTTATGGTATAAGGAAATACGATCCTATTTCTTATAAGCTACAAGAATGTAAGTGGCTTAATATGGAAAATAGACGAAAACTGCATGCTGTGACATTTTTTTCAAATATAATTTTATACAAAAGTCCAAAATATCTATACAATAAAATTACTTTTAGAACTGATGTCCATACATTAAACTTGAGACATAAAGGCCTTATATCACCACCTCTTCATAAAACTACTCTATTTAAACGGTCTTTTACATATAACGTATATGCATTATATAACAAGTTGTCCGATTCATCTCCTACAAACAGCTCAATCTTAAACAAATACCTTATACATAATATATTATATTAACTAGGTTGTTTATACTCGTATACCACTTTATTTCTACCCTAATGTGTTTTTAGTACGTGTTTGGTGTTTAGTGTTATTTTTTTTTTAAGGACTGGAATTTTTATATCAGTTTTAAACTGCCTTCCAGCTCCTTTTTATTGTCATTAAATAATTATATAGCTGAATTTGTATTTTCTTTTTTTGTAATTATATAGATGAATTTATATAATCTTTTTCTTTTTTGTATTTGACAATAAATAAACCATTTATTATTATTATTATTATTGTTTAATTATATCTAGGAACTATTACTGGAGTTCGGCAACGATGGTCAGACGTGGGCTTGTTTCCCTCGAAGGCAACGTTGCTATTCGGGGCTCTCTTTACGTTGCGCTGTAGTTCAAATGTATGACGTTGCAAAGTAATACAAATGACGTTTATTATTACGAAGTGACTAGGTGCACGTTAGAGTGCCTGCAATTTATTTTTTATGGGCACGCTAGTGACGTAATAGATAAAAAACGTCACTGCCGTGCCGCTTAATTTAAAATTGGCGGCACGACAATAATAGGTATAAGCTATTTTCTCGGACCTAATCCCGAACTAATTTGGGTTAAAAATGTAAAGTGCGCATGACAAATATTAAAATGCGCATGCCTAGTATGTCCGAACTGGTTCGGGATTAGCACCGCGAAAACACCTATAATAATAAATTTTACCTGTATACATGTTTATTTCCACCTTCTTAGTAAATGACATTTTATAGGTTATAACCTAATTATAATTTTGTTGTTTTTGTATCCAAGTAAACGATACATTATGAGAACAGACCTGTAATATTTTACGGGCTTGTATAAAAGACCTGTAAAGTTTTACAGGCTTGTAGAAATCAATTTATGAAATGAAATGACACATTTGACACATTAATTGAAATATTTAAATTTAAAAATCGTTATCTAAAGGTGAAAATAAAAGTTTGTACAGGGTGATCCCCTATAATGTCGCCCCCCTTTAACTTTTTTATTTTAAGTGTCCCAAAAAATTTAAAAGTGTGGTTATGTAGGAACTAAAAAATACTTTTTTTCTACGTATAAAGAAAATTGGAAAATTGATCAGTATACAGGGAAAAACAAAAAGTTTATTTTTTTTCAATGGATCACCCTATATTTGAATTTATTTTTCGATTCCTTGTAAAATTCTGAGCATAATTTATATACAAACCATATACCTAAATTCAACCGTTTCTGAAATATTCGCATTCGAAATGTCATCATTAAATGTTTTTTTAAACTGTTAGAAATCAAGAAGCCTCAGTATACCAAAATTTTTATTGAAAATAAATTACTATAGTGACATAATGTCAATAAGTGTTGTTAAATAAGTAAAAATGGCGTACTCAGACAGAGAAAGACAAACTATTTCAACTTATTATCTTAAGAATAATTTAAATATTTCAGAAACGGTTGAATTTAGGTATATGGTATAATATATGAAGTATGCTTGGAATTTTACAAGGAATCGAAAAATAAATTCATATATAGGGTGATCCATTGAAAAAAAATTAACTTTTTGTTTTTCCCTGTATACTGATCAATTTTCCAATTTTCTTTATACGTAGAAAAAAAGTATTTTTTAGTTCCTATATAACCACACTTTGCAATTAATCTTTACTAGTCTCACTGGATTATGGGTTCGCTCCTGCGTCGCTTACCCACAAACTTCCAGCTCGCCCGTAAAGATTCATTTACAAAGCTTGACACGTAAATAACTATTATAGGGTGTCTCTCAGATTTTATTCGTGAAAATTTTGTAATCGAAAAATGTAGGTATAAGAACTTGTAAGCTCTAAAGCTTTGTTTTCAAGATACAGGGTATTAAAGTTAATAAATAAAATATGGTTCTGTCACTTTATTGTAAGTTTAATATTATATTTAGATTTTTTTCAGGGCAAATAAACAAATTTTTAATGATTAAGATGAGAAAGTTGTTATTTTTTAGTTGCTTGAACCAAAAATAATATTGTCGTAGTAAGACAACTAGCGGAGATTTTTTATCACAAAAAAGTAGCATTTTTGATTGTATCTTCTTTGTTTTTTATATTAACAAAAAAGTTACAACAAAAAACGCTACTGTGTTATCATAGAAATTCCGCGGATTTATTATGGTTTTGTGGCTTAACTCAAAGTTCTATGATTAAACTTTTAAAAAATCAGTAGCGCACCTACCAAAATTTTATTTTTAAATATCCAGTTGGGTTTCCTTAATTGCATTTAAATTCAATTCAATTGCTAAAAACCTGAAATTTTTTATTAAATTCGGCCCAAAAGTTTTTAAATTTTTTTACTTTTGTACCTGCTATAGCATATATGGAATCCTTTGTAGGTCTTTACTTTGTGACAGTTAAATTGACCGGTTGAGGTGCCGCCAATTTTAAATTAAACGTTAAAATACTATAATTTTTAATAAAAGTATTATAATTATAATACCCACTTCTTAAAAAAATCTATAATTTTTAAAAAAGAAAACTGTAGAATTTTTGAAAAAGAAAACTGCAAAATTTGTATTTTATGCAAAAGCAAAACTAGCCACATGAAATACCGTGGTGCGCATTAGCGCGGCGAGTGCATTTATTCTCTATTTAACTGTTTTCATAGAAAAAGATTTTTATAGGTTATACGTGTATACGTGTGTACATTTTATGATAATAAAGGGTATGTACCTACAGAATACATTTTCAATTGCATACAAAGTTTCTAAACTTATCAGTTATTGTCACAAAAAACGTTTTGTGAAAATAGATAATATAAATTATATAGGTAATATAAATTATATAATATAATAAAAAAGATGTCTTTATTAAAATTCTAACTGCTATTGGTAAGAAAAGGGGAAAAATGTGGGCTCCTGCTTCTCAATAACCTATACGTCATCTGTAGTATAATTTTTTTTTGAAATACTGTAATTAAATTGAGAAAATACTATAATGTGCATCTCAAGAGTTGGCAACCCAGACAGCATCCAATTCAGAAAGATTTCTGTATGAAGTCTGTTGAGGTTACAATATGACATCAGAGAAATCATTTTTAGGAGCTCAAGAGTTCTTGATGAATTCATAAATGAGAAGTCAATTTTTTAACATCTTAAAGTATCTTTTCTGACCTCTTATTGGAATCAAAATTAGAAGCGACTAAGGGTATCATAAATAAGACTTCAGTTATATGATATCTTACAGTGTTCTCTTTTCTTACTGACATCATATTATTAACTCTTTAAGACGTCAACATGGAGACGTCACATTTATGACATTTTAATGCGATTTATTTCTTCTCACCGCTGTAACTGCTTGTGTTTGATATAAGAAGCGACGAAGTAAAATTTAGAGCGTGCTCCATACCAGGGGAGTGAAACTCATATAGGAATATGCGCAACAAGCGCCTCCCGAGCAACGTTGCCATAATTTCTTTTTGTGACTTAAGTCATCTTTTTTAATAATTATTTTAATTGTCAGTTTTGACATCTGTCAACAA
Source organism: Brassicogethes aeneus (assembly GCA_921294245.1). NCBI lineage: Eukaryota > Metazoa > Arthropoda > Insecta > Coleoptera > Nitidulidae > Brassicogethes > Brassicogethes aeneus. The sequence continues at coordinate 11,331,229 of OV121137.1, forward strand.
TAGAAAGAATATTGATAACGTTAAAGATCTATTTCTAAGCTTTTAAGTATTTTTTAAGTTTTTTCATCTGTATTGCTTTCCCTTGAAGTTACAGTAAGTATATACAATAAATCAGCTGCTTTTATAATGTTTTTTTGAAGATTGACATACCTATTAAATAATTAATTGGTGTGTAATTTATTACGATTAGTTTTTTTTTGCAAAAACCAATACTACTTAATAATATTGGGACATTTGCTTTAATAGGGGCTATTGTTGTTTGAAAGTAATTTCCAGCGTACTGATGTCCCTGGTGGAAGAAGTTATTGAAATTTTTACTATTGTTAAAAAATGTAATGCATTAATGGACATCAAAATTTTTTTTAATACATGTATGTTTTTTTAGGGCCAAAACCGATGCAGGAGGGAAGTTTTATACCTTCTTTCACTTCTGAACCCATTCAAAATACAGATGCACTGTTTGTATATTCTTTAATTTATTTTATTTAAAATTAGTGTATTATAACCATTTACTTTTTAAAATAAATAAATCTTTGCAACTATTTTATTTTATTGGTCAAATTTAAATAAATTAATATTATAATTATTAATATATACAAAATAGATAAAGCCGGCCCTGTATTATAAAAGTTAATAAAATATTTGGAGTACGGTCCTAATTGGCAGGCGTTTATGACGTTTGTGTTTCTTAAGTTTAACATAGTGGTCGCCCTTCTTATATTCTTTTTCTATGCTCCATACCAAACGGTCTTAGAGCTAGGTAAACGGCTACGCGATACTGACGAGCTCAAAAAGAGCTAGACAGTCTATCGGAGCCAGTGAAGAGCACGCTTGAATTTAAACAAAAGTGAGACGAAGTAATCGCAATTCCTAAAATAGACGAATACGAGCAAATTATTAAAATGATTTTAATAGAATCAATTTAACAAATTAATAAACGGCCATTCCAAGCCCATGGACAGGACACATCAGAAACATGTCTAAATATATTCTTGTTACTTCCTTAAGTTTACTTATTTTTTCTACGAGTATTTATGAGAAGTATTAGCCAAATTTGGCTAATACTAATAATATTATTGAATACTGTTTTAAAATAATATATGAAAAAATATTGTGCTAACAATATTGAAAAATATGTAAGGCTTATATTTTAAGGATATCCATCTCTGGCTCATTACATAAACACATCACTTCTTCATAATATTCTTGACATTCAACATCTTGTGCAACATATTCACCATTTAATATATGCCTTTTAACCATATTTTGTCGAAAAATGACATTCAAGTAAAAATGGAAATACGACCTTTTGAAAAATCACTCCTCACTTATTGCAACCATGGTTGATATTTTTGTTGAAAATATTTAACACAAAAATTATAGATACAGTGTGACCCATTTGTTTGCGACTCACCCCTGTAAAATCTTTATTTATTGTGCGACTTTAACCGGATTTGTTTTAAAGTGTAGATCTTGATAAACTGTATTTTTTGTACAAAATATAAGGCCTACTATGTCAGTTTTTGAGAGTAAATTTTTAAGAATTCATATTAGCTATTTTTTTAAACAAAATCTAAGCACGGCACCTACATTAAATTTTATTGAAAAATATTAAGTAGAAAAATGCACAATAATAACTACAAAATTTTATTCTGTCAAGTTATCCCATTGAAGGGTCGTTTTGAGGGGTGGTGAATCCAGTGCCGTGCTTAGATTTTGTTTAAAAAATCGCTAATATGAATTCTTAAAAATTTACTCTAAAAAGTGACATAGTAGGCCTTGTATTTTGTACTAATATGGCGTTTTTTTCTCCAAAAATACAGTTTATCAAGATCTACACTTTAAGACTAATCAGGTTAAAATCGCACAATAAATAAAGATTTTACAGGGGTGAGTCGCAAACAAATGGGTCACACTGTATATATATATATATATATATATATATATATATATATACATAGATTTTAAACAACAAAAAAATATTTAAATTTTCTAAAATCAAAGGCGATTTTATAAATAAAAGTAGGCCAAACAAGTTTGAAGAAATTTAGTTAAAAAAACTTAAAAATTAGCGAATAAATAGGTACCCACAATCCACACATTGTGTTGATTACTACTAGACATTGGACAATTTTTACATTTTTATGCCTGGGTCTCTTAAAAATGTAATTATTTCTAATTTCAAAGTTTCAGGTAATAGTGTTGACATCTGAAAACGCAAAGAGATAAATATGTGCACTTTAAACCGTAAGATGGGTTTGCTACGAATTTTTGAAAATTTTCGGTCATCTGTCCAAAGTCACCCCACATACGGGGAGATTCTGGATAGCGTACGGGGTGCATTTGGACACTATAAAAATATTATAAATTTAGGAATTTTATTGAAAAAATCAGGGCAAAACTTATACAGTACTAAATTTCGACAAATCAAAATTAAAGTAAATCATGTTATGGAATCGAACGTCAGAGGGTGGGAAGAACCAATACCACATCCTTAAAATCCACCAAGGCTTCACCTTTATCTGTTTCTTTAAATCTGTATGATGGAAACTGCCTTTTAAGGAATTTGACTGTATATCCTCGGTTTAATTTTTGCAATATTCTGCTAACGAAGTGCCGGGACGATCTTTGGACAATAGAGGAAGACTCTAGACCCAGCAAGCACAAACATCCTCAGGACGTCCTTGGACCAGCCTAAATGTCCCAGGGGGACCTTATCGGACATTAGATCTTTTTTAGGTCCCATTTTGGGATATCCTAGGAACGTCATTTAAGGATGTCGTTAGGACCTAATAATATCCTAATTAAAGCCTAAAATGGGCTGATCATAGGACTAATCCCAGAGACATCCTCAGAATGTCCCGTTAGGTTTTGGTAAACATTTGGTATGCACATTTTTGTATAAGAATATTTTACCCATATAATTTATAATATCTACCTACATTTTTTTACATAACTTATTTTGCATAGGCACATCTTAAAAATGTCAATCAATATAATTATAATATTATATTATATAGATTTTTTTAAGTTTATAAACGACTTGCATACTATATTTTTTCTACGACAATCACAAAAATTAAATAACTTTCAACAATTATATATAAATAATTATTTATAAAATCTGACATCGACCAGTCTATTCTAACCTCACTTTTTAGACCCTTTATTTTGATAGTCATTGTTTCGCAGTTGACATCTGCAATTAACTTCAATCCATGACTAAAAAGTCCGAATGCCATTGCTGCCAACTTCAGCCCGTGACTAAAACGCCATAAAGCCACAACTTGTCAATGTGTATTTAAAATATCATGGAAGCATGTACGATAATCGGCGTTTTAAATGCGGGAGTTTAAAAACAATATTATATTTTGTGTATTTGTTATATGACCACAAAATATATTTTGTATACAACTGGATAGCAGCCAACTTAATACGCATGCGCAGAAATGACGGCTGGTAATTAATAATTGTTCAAACACCTTGTTTGTAAGGTATTGATACATTTAGAGTTTTATAAATAATAAATAAGGTAGTAAGCGTCAGTTAACCTTAAAAATGTAATTACAAACGCAATCTATAACTTATTTTAAAGGCCATTAACCTCTGAATACAGAGATACTCTGTATTCAGATTTATTGAATTGAATAACTTATTTAATAGTTTGTGTTACCGATTGTTTTAAATTTGCCGCCTTACGTTATGGTGGTAACCATTGTCTATGGTGGTAACACTGGATGGATAGAAAGCTAAGATGACGTATAGCGTCCTTTAGTTGTTTGGCGCCTTTTTGTTAGAAAGAATCATAGATAACACTGTGAAAGGAATTCTTTGTCTGTGCCGTGAATTCTTTTTCTGTGTCGTGAACCTGGTTTAAGGCCGTGAATCTCGTGTTCTCCAAGTATGTTTGTTATAATATAATATTATTATAGTGTTCTCTTCGAAATAAACCTTAAATACTAATTTGCTTGAAGATTGAAGTGAACACCAATCATAAAATTCTGGTTATAATAAGCATACTTGTTAAAAAATAAAAAAATCGTATTTAATGTTTCAAAATTTCCAGAAGAAAAAATGCCACTAATTTGCAAATTTAACCGACTTTGTAGCTGCAATAATAATGGAGTTAAAATGGTGAGCAGATAACTTTGGACACTGTGATACATTAATAATATAACTATTATATTTATTTAGAATTATTATTTATTTTACTTTTATAATAGGTGTTTATTTTTTATTTTAAATAATTGGCTGTGTAAAATTATATATATGTATACACAATTAAAATAATATTTTTTATAAAGTAATAAAATGGTATTTGATCGATAAAATGTATCCCCAACAAATAACAAGGCCATTCAGAGGAGGTCCTCAGAACATCCCATTCCTGGACCTACATATACCCATGGGACTTTCAGGGGACATCCTCAGGATGTCCTATTCCTGGACCTATATGGACCTAGGGATATCCCTAGGATATCCTAAAGGCCATTTGCGGGACGTCTGTAGGCTGGCCTTTTTTGCATCACTCGGCCATGGTTGGGATGTCCTGAGGAGATCTGAGGACGTCCTAGGATATCCTTGGGATATCCCAATATCCTGTAAGGCTTTCCTTAGGACGTCCTTAGGACAGACTTGTGCTAGCTGGGGACCAGCGGTTCTTAACCTTTTTGGCAGGCGACCCACAATTCAAAAATATTAGAAGCTCGCGACCCGATAAAAAATAAAATCATCAATTTTCTACACTTTCTTAATTTAAATTAAGGATGCAGTGAATATGGCGCGCTTTTTAAAAAGTCCCGAAGTTCCGCGACCCATCTCGATATGGTCCGCGACCCAAATTTGGGTCGCGACCCGAGGTTAAGAAACGCTGCTCTAGACAGTGTGTCCAAACTTTCCCTACATGATGTGGAACAAAACAAATGTTTATAATTTCAAAATATAGCAACTAAATAAAGTAAGGATATAACAAAAGTTCCATGCTTTATACATGCTTTAATATCCCAGATAACACAATACATGCCAGAAACATACAATTTATGTACTATTTATGCCCCAATGTTTCGGACTTAAATCGTATATCCCTGCGATGTTTCCTCAGTAACATTTCTGGTATGATTTCCCCAAGATGTTGCATAAACATTTTAAATAGCTGATATTGGTACAAATATAAAATAAATTTATATCAAAACACATAACACACTATTAAAAAAATAACCAATCAATTTTTAGCAAAACACCAAATTATTATACTTTGTAATTTTTACCTATAGGTATATGATCAAAACACATAACACACTTTATTAAAAAAAAATATCCTATCAATTTAGCAAAAACACCAAATTCTTATAATATCAATAACTTTGTAATTTTTAAATTGACCGCGAACAATGTCGTCATACTAGATATTTTTTAATTGATTGTTACCTGGGGAATTTTGTTTTGTAACCAACGGCATCTCTGTAGGTTCGCGGCTTTTAATAAAAGCCTTTTATTGCCAAGAATGACATTTCGTGAAAATCGAGATCGTTCTGTGTCGAGAATTTTCTTCTCGTTTTATAATATGATCACAGTAATTTAAGGCTTAAATTAAATTTTAAGTTGTATACTTTAAGTTATTGTTTTGTGTGGGTGGCCTGAGGGGTCTTTTTTGGTAAGTAAATTATGATGATTTGGTAAGAAAACATTATAAATATTATTATAATTAAATTCTATATTAGTTTCTTTTTTAAGGTTTAATTTTTTGTGGGTATTGGTGGCAATAACCTGTATGATTTTATTTCAGACCAGGTCGCACAACAGTTTTCCTTTATTGGGAAAAAGAGCAAAAAAGATTTTAGCCAATCCAAGATTTCTAAAGCTGTTTTAGGTCATCTCATCGAATCCGCAAAACTCATATGAAAAAAACTGTAGTTTTACAGGAGACGAAAAAAACATTAAAAGCTCTCATATCTGGCTTTTTTTAAATATACCTATAGGACAAATTAATTTGTTTTTAAGGGTCTTGAGATTATCTTGGGAGATAAGAGCTCTAGGTTTTACAATCATGTGCATTATTATATGAGGTAAGTACTTAATTATGCAAAAAAAAATCGATTTTGTCAAAAATGTCTCAAACGAGTTTTTGCGGATTCATCGATGAAGAGTTTTGTAAATTTTTATATATTTATTTTTATTTATGCGTATAATGCGTTATGTTAATGGTTTTATGTTAATTAAATGATAAAAGTATTTAAGTAATGTTTTTTATTTAAGGAAAAAACCTATAAAAATTACATAAATGTTTTGTATGAAACATTTCTGTTATGTTCTGAAAGTAAATATAAAATGTCTTAAAGACATACCTACAACATTCTAAGATGATCTCAAAACATCCCAAAAGGACGGCCGAGGGACGTTAAAAAGGGCGACATGGTCATTGCCAGAAACATTTCTGGTATATCTGTAGGAAAATAGGGTCATTCCTGGGATGTTTCTATTGTCGCATGCATATGTTTCTGGCATGTTTCTAGTATATACTTGTGTTATTAGGGATGTAGTAACTTTAAATTATTTATCTACAACGGTCTGGGCAGAAAAGCTTACAAGGGGAAAGTAAAAGTAAAATATTACATGAAACTCGAAAATAAACTTTTCCACTTACCTCTTCTACAGCTAAACTCAAACTTATTTCATTACCACTATTTGATACCTTACCAACATGACGATCTGTAATAGTAGAAACAGCCTGCAATTTTTACTGAAACCGCGAAATTTGTCCATTGTCCATTGTCTCCTAGTGTCCAGACCCTCCCCACTCTCCCCTACCTACTTTTATTTTAGTCAAAAAATTTAAAAATAATAAATTGGTACTTGCCAAATTTATTGATGAAAAAATATTTTTTTTTACTAATTAAACAAAATTCATTTTAACGTTAGGACAAGTAACAAAACCAAACCATAATTGCAAAATAAAAAATGATTTAAAAGTTGTCTTTGCTTAATTCTCCAAACCGTAAAGGTAACGCATTTCGCACATTTCAGCATTTGAGTAAAAAATCATTTTTTATTTTTTTTTTAATTTTGCAATTATCGTTTGGTTTTGTTACTTTTTTTAACGTTAAAATAAATTTTGTTTAATTAGTAATAAAATTTTTTTTTCAAAAAATTTACCATGTTTTTAAACATAAAAGTTGATTTTTCTCGAAAACGGTCAACTTTAGAGCTTATGACCAAGAGTACCTTTTTTCGGTAGAAAACATTGGCGGTTCGAATGGGCCTCTCAAAACCGTACTTTTTTTAGGGGCGTTGAAGTTGAGGAGAAATACACCCGCTACCCCTTCAAAATCTCCACCAATTATGAGTAAAAAAAATTTTTTCTGGCACAAAACATAGCTTATTATGAGTAGAAAATGCTTACAAAAGCTGTTTTTTGTACGATTAACGGTTCCAGAGATAATCTAAAAAAACGATTTTTTTTCTAAAATTTCAACACCCTGTATCTCGAAAATTGTGCATTTTAGAGGGTAAGTTAATAGCGACTTTTTTATCTTTTTGGATGAGCTATCACATCCTGAAGTCCTGCGCATATATTATGAAACACCCTGTATATATATATATATAGATGTCTGACCGCGGAATACGAGATCCGTATATGGTTAAACTTGCGGAATATGAGATCCTGAGATCCAAAGGCCGGATCTCGCAACGAACGGGTCAATTATTTTAAGTATTTAGGGTACGCTCACGAGCTTAAGCTAATTAGTACCAAAAACTAATTAGTACCAAAAACCGCCGGATCTGACTTTCCGTATTTTTACCAGTGTTACCAACTGCTTGAAGTAGCTATGCACTATATAGCAATGAAAAATGCACTAGAAAAGCACCAAATTCACTTCGGTGTAAATCCATCCGATCAGTAATCTATGCAGTAGTCTGAATTTCACTCTAGATGAACACAATGTATGAATGAGCAACCATGAAATAATTTCAAAATTAAACTTTATTAAGCTTAGGCACTTTCACACTGGTAAGCCATTGCTTTAGGACAGGGTCCTTTAGCCAGACTGCTCGACATTGTTGCTCATATTGTGGTTTCGGCATCTAAAAGTATAAAAACAATAAAGCGCTGATAATTAATCACTATAGAACTAGACCATACCATAGAAAAGAATATACTATTCCATAGAATAAGAATATACCATACTCGACTTCTTTTGTTATTTGAAACAAACATAGAAAAATATTACATTGAAACAGAGGTTCTGTGAAAGAATTCAACAAACAAGCCAATCGCAGAGCAGCGGCAGCGCAGTACTACCTTTATAATCTGTGGTACTACCCTAAACCAAGTTTAGGGGTACTACCATCACAGGTATATGCTACCAACACAACGGCCGTCAGCATGGTGGACTGTTGGACAGGGGCGTATTCAGATTTTCTGAAAGGAATGTGGGCTGTGGCTGAGTTGGATGATTGAAAAATTATGAAAATAAAACCATTGTATAAACGCCTTTTCATTGTTATTAACCAAATTTGGTTAATGATCGATGATGCACTAGATTTTGCACTAGCGCACCAAAATCGAATTCCGGGCACTAGATCTAGTGCAATATGCACCGACTTGGCAACACTGATTTTTACCTATTTTGTATGTAAAAATAGTTCGTCGTTATTAACATAGAGGCGCTGCAATCGTTTTTGTATATAACCTGTATTTTCGAAATTAAGGAATACGCTATCCAAAAAAGCGCACAGATCTCGTTTGATGCTATACAAATCTAAGCAAGTATATACAAGTCTGTTAGATTTTAAATTTTATAATTCTCGTAAGAAGCTTCATTAAGTTTAAAGTGTAGTGTATCAAAATGTTTAACTCTAGAACGTCAAAAATCGTTCGATTGGCAAAAAATTACCTATTAACTTAACATTTAAAAGAATTAGCGGGAATGTGAGTTACTAATAATGATTTATTAGGTATAAAATCTACATGAAATTGGTTATTAATCAACATCAGATCCATTTATAACCAATATATCGATAATTTATCGTTTATGAATCAATTTTAAGACGAATATGAATTTGAAATTTGGGTACTACCTAAATTGCGGAACAGATAATGATATTTTAAAAAAATCATACTTTCTTAAAATGAATTAGTCAACAATAACTAATAATTATTAAGTCATATTTGACTAATTGTCATAGCGAAAAAGCAGTCACTAATTAGTAGATTTAAATTTTAAAAAAGTTTTGACCCATCTGGGGATTGAACTCAGGTCTGTCGCTTGTCAAGCTTGTCAAGCTTTTGTCATAACCCATTCGGCCATCAGCCGCTCTTATAAAAATCAATTTTATTTGTCAATAAATATTGTAATATTTTAAAGTTGAATATATTATTTGTGTTGCTGTTTTAAGCTAAACTGTTTGCATCTTAATTTGTTTAATGGGTTATCTAACCATGGAACTTAGGTATATGCATTTAATTCAAATAATACTTTGTTGTTGGCCGCAAACGATTAAAGAAATTAGTTACTTTTAACTCTCAGAAATAGTCAAAGATGGTGACTAATCTTAAATTAGTCAAACTTTAACTATTTACGTAGTAAAAAATAACTATTTAAAAGTAAACCGACTAATTTATTGAAAAAAAATGCTGGTACTAATTCAAATAGTAGAGTTTTGACTATTTCATTTTTAGAGAGTTAGTATAACTTTTTTGAACAATTGCGGCCAAACAATGTAGGTGCATCCAAGTATACTTATAAGTTGTATCAAATGCACCACGAAATAATTTATTTCCTAATAAAAAATACTAAAAAATAGCGTCCACTCAGTGTAACTAAGTGTTATAACTGCGGGCAAGTAAGTTTTATCAAATGCCCTAAAATATGAAGAATACAAATTTACTGAAGGTAGAAAATATTATAGTAAAACTTAATTATGTATAATACTTTTACTTTTAAATATATTAATATTTAATATTTGTTATTTTGTTTACAAAAATTATTTTTTTAATACTTATATAAAAATATAATAATTAAAAAATATTATTATTATTATTATTATTATTATTAAAACTTATTAAAACTGACTTGACCACACCTACACTGATCAGCCGTAGAGTGGCCGACTATTTTCGACCTATTGTTAGCATTTTTTATTAGGTTTCTGACTTTTAGAGGCGGCGGCGGGGGCGGAAAAAAATTTCGGGTTCATTTGAAACAACTTACTTGGTTGCACCTACATTGAGTGATCGACCATTTTTAGCAATTTTTATTAGGTTTCTAGGTTGTGGGGGCAGCGGCTGGGGTAGAAAAAAATATTTTGAGGAGCATTTGATCAAAAAAGTTATAAGACGTTTTTTAAAATATGATCTGTTCCGCATAATTTTTGTTTTATATTTCTTAAGTTTATTTTTCCGTTAAATTATGTAATCAGTTTTTACAGGATTATTTAAACTTTTTATTATTATTATTTTATATATGTTTCTTAGTTAATAAAAAATATTTATTTCTGATGTTTTTCTTTTAATAAATTTTTACTGGAACATAAATTGTTGCTTCAAAACGTACGGTATAATTTCGTAAAATTACAGCTTTTTTGTGCGCTTTAAATGGCGTATCTCTTGTTAATTCCGATTCTATTTTAAGTTTATAATACATAAAATAGATTATCTATATATACTATTCTTATCAAGATCAAAGGAGATCCGAAATATGGCAACACCGTCGGATCTCGCTTTCCTTCTAATTTTCGATGTATACATAGGGTTTAGGATCTCTTAATAAACATGTTTAATTTTGCCAATGGGTTTTCCAAAAGCATTTATATTAAGACATATTTGTAAAATTAAATTTGGTTATCATTAAAATTTTAAGGTTTTTAAAGGTATTTCAAGAAAAAAACAAAATTTTATGGTGGATCTCGTATTAGACATCTATACATGGATCTCGTTTTCCACTTCTATAAATATATATATATATATATATATATATATATATATATATATATATATATATATATATATATAAGGTAAACTATCGACACTGTCCCAATCATCGACATTTGTGCACTAAACATTCAAAAATAAGAATTTGATGCTTTGGACATCTATTGTCATATTAAAATAATAAACAAGTAGGTTTTCCCTACCTTTCCTAAAAAGTTTCGGTCGGTTATGCAGAAAATATTTTAATTCCGCCATTCCGCAGTCATCTGTGAACTTGTGCAAATCCTTAGGAAAAGTGTTAAGAAACAGGTAAGTTAATTATGGCAATTTTAGTTTAAAATATTTAAGTTTTTTTATGTAGATAGTTGTATTTATATACAGAATCTATAATGTATGGTTGTTGCCAATAATTTGGCATAGAATCGGTATAAACGTAAAATTATGTGGTGTCGATAAAAGGTACATCCATTTTTAGGGTTTGTACGATTTATCGACATAGGTGTCGATAAATGGTACTATGTAGCTTTCTCTTTTCTTATGAATATTTTAATGCCTATCAAACTTATTCTTACTCTGTCTGAAGACTTTAAAGGAAATTATATTAACGCTGTTGCTAGTACACCGCGCGCCAATGGGGCGGGGTCGGTTGGGTTGTGTTGTTGAGTTTGGGTTGGTTTGGGTTTATGACTGCACGCGGTGCACTAGCAACAGCGTTATATTAAACTACCGCTGTACCAATTATCGACACCCATTTTTTCCATTGCTAACATCGTTAGAGTGGATGTAATTTATATGTCGATATTTGGTACCAAAAATGTCGATAACTGGTTCAACCTATTTTTTTCAGAAAGAATGTTTTAAAATGAAAATTATTGAAAATAGTGAAGAATGGGAAAAAAACATTTACAAACATGACTTAAGAAAAGTTATTTGTAAACGATTATGTTATAGTGAATTATAACGATCAATCACTACCAGGTAAAATTATTGACACACCAAAAAGTAGCGTATATATACAATAAAAAAGTTCATTGTCTAGATGAAATGCTACATTGATATTGGTCCAACGAACGATTTTATCAAATCAATGAAACACATTTCATTAATTGATCAAAGAATTTATTAACCAATAAATAATTAATTTTATTAATAAAAATCAATTCATTGAAAAGAAAATGTTAGTTTTGTTTATTCAATGAAATATGTTATTGTTGTAACGAACACTATTTATTTTTTAAATGACTATATTTTGTTAATTCGACAATTGTTAGTTATTAATTATATGTATTTGTTTTATTAGTCTTATCAATATCAGTGATAGTTTGAAAGAATAAAAATTATTATTACAATTAATTTTATTCGTTGATACTGTAATCGTTAAATATAGATCAAATGTATATATTCATACTCTTAACGAACTATTGTAGCTGATGCAACAAATGACATTGTCAATACAATGAATTTTAGTAATTGTTATAATTAATCAGTTTATTAATTTAATGAACTTAATTTATCGATAATAATTCTACTCTCTAAAAATGAATTAGTCAAAAATGACTAATTTAATAGTTATTAGTGGCTGCTTTTTCACTTGTACCATGGTTAACCATGGAATACCATGGTATATCAAAATTGAACAGCCAATTCATATGTAAAATTGTCCCCTGAATCCGAAAATACCGTCAAAAATTATGAAACTGGAGCAGTTTTTAATATATATTATAGTCAATTCCATATTAAATGGAAAATTGACTATATCTCAAAAACTGTCCTACTTTTTTAACTTTTGACGACATTTTCATATTCAGGGGACAATTTTACATAAGAATTGGCCATTAAATTTTGGGATACCATGGTATTTCATGGTTAACCATGGTACAAGTGAAAAAGCAGCCACTAATAACTTTTAAATTAGTCATTTTTGTCTAACTCATTTTTAGAGACAAGTTGAAAAAGACAGAAAAAACCTTAACGTGGGTTCGATCACCACACCAACAAATTTTTTCTGTCATTTCCCGCATGTGCGCTTTGCTGTGAATTTGCCAATGGTAATGATGAATTTCATAGACTTGCAAATACTAATAATTTTTGAAATGACTTTTGACAACAAAGGAGAAATAAAAAAAATATATTTATTGTTTTATTTTTATTTTTTTTAAATAATACAAATATAACTTAACTTAAACCTATTGAAAAAAACTAAATGTGATATATCACATAATCATTATTAAAGTTGCCACACATCGTTTCTGAGTAGCTGTTGCAAATTAAAAACACTTTTTTTCGCTTTATCACTTCGCTGAGTCTAAGTGCTCTTCTAGCTGGAAAACTTAAAAAAAAAAAGATTAAAAACAAAAAATATTTAAAAAATTAAATCTAATGTTGTTAAAAATATAAATTTCTTTAGTAGAAAATATATCAATACCTATGCAATAAATAATTGGTTATATATTTTAATTAAATTTAAATAGGTAATGTGACTTACTTTTAGAAATACTATTATTGGTCTTTGGGTTTTTCAAAAAAAGCTTTAATATTCTTGTCTTTATCATTATTTTCATTACTTAAAAATTCAAGATACTTGTCGAAGTTCTTGCTCCAAATAAATAATAGCACATCTGCATTATCGAAGACAACATTAAAATCCATATCTGTAAGTATAAAATAGCCCCTAACCTCTACCTACCCAAGACCGTCAGTACGTGTCGTAAGACACATCCTGCAAGAGGTGATGCTGCTCAATGCAAAAGACTGCGGATCTAGGGGACCCAATCCCAAATAAAAATGCCCAAATCCCCTAGTGTTACGCGACCCGTGCTAGGGGAGGGAAGGGACAACGGGACCTCTTGGGGTGTGGGCACCCCCTTGCAGTAAGGAGCCTCGCCCAAGCTAAGGTGTAAGGCAACGTGCTGAGGGCTGGATGGCCGCAGGGCGCAACATGCGGTCTTTAACGTTCCCCTTGGGATAACAGGCGACCTCCCATTGTATTTAGCCTTACCCACACAATCCGGCGCTGTGTGGGCGGACCTAGTTCCGGACTACTCGTGGGAATTATATGGATATACCTATAAAACCTAAAGGCTCTCCGCAAGGAGAGACCGCTATGCCAGGCTCTCAAGTGGGGACTGACGTGTCGGGCTCCTCGAAAGAGGGGACCTCACAAGAACCCACAAAGGGGGCAGGCAATACCGCTTCCGGGACTCGCAAGAGTAACAGAAGCGGTGCAGCCAAGGCTAAAGCCAGGAGGCTCAGGCTCAAGGCACAGTCCATGGGCTCGGGCTCTGGCAAAGCTCAAAAGCCTGCTTCGGCGCAGGGGGGGGGCCAAGGATCTGGGACGAAACGTAACAGATCTGAGGGAAGCACCCCTGAGTCGAAGGGGGCAAGGACGCTGGCAAAGAGGCCCAAGGCTTCCGGAGTAAAATCGGGAGGCCAGGGGACTGCTTCGTACAGCGCCGCAGCGTCTGGGTGACCATCGTGCCGGATGCGTATCCGGACGCGGTGATCACGGAAGAACAGAGCAAAGCGATCATGGGGAAACTAAACGCCCACATTGATCTGATGGGAGGAGATCGATTCCCACAGTTTGAGCAGTTACGCTGGTCGTCGCAGGGAACCATCACGGTTAAATGCGGGGACCAGTAGACGTTGGACTGGCTGGAGGGGATCATCTTCTCGATCATACCATGGGAAGGGGCATCACTGCGCGTGCAGCGGTACATTCCCAGGGCAATTAAGATGGTTGCAGCTGTCCAAGGTCTCCCAGACGACACCCCCATCATCCTTAAGCGGCTCCACAGACAGAATCCTGGTCTTAGGACAAATCTGTGGAGGACGTACCACCGGAAAGAGGAGAAGAACAGGGTTCTCCTGGTTTTTGAAGTTGACGAGGCTTCAACCGAGGTCTTGCAGCGACAAAAACTTAAAGCGTTCGCAGGGGTCTCCGTCGTCATTTTCATGACGAAGGCAAAGGCTCCAGCTGCGCCTGAGAAAATGACGGCTCCAGCCGAGGAGGGTAGTAGCAATACTCCCTTATCGGATGGAACGTCTACGCCCGAACCAGATCCAACGGCAACATTGGACAAGGAGGTGGCCGAGCTCATGGCTCAGGTGGATATAGAGGATACTCCACCAGGGACAAGGGCTGGACCATCCGTAACCTAGAAATCAGGTCCTATATCTATCCTCCACCATGGATAAAGAGACCTCATTTCTACAAAGCAATTTGCAACATAGCAAAGGGGCGATTTCCTTAATAGATCGTCACATAGCTATGGGGCAAACACATATATATCTCCTACAAGAACCTTGGTCATACAAGGGTCGCGTAGGGGCCTAGGTAGATGGGAAAGATCTCTCTTCTACAAGAGGGACGACCAACTAAATCCAAGGGCTTGTATCTACGTCGACAGACGGATCGAGTCCTCACTAATAGCCAATTTCTGTTCTAGGGACTTAGTAGCGGTGAAACTATGCCTTAAGGACGGACCAGGACCAGGTGCTATGCTCGGCCTATCTGCCCTATGACTCGATAGACGATCCTCCAACACAGGATCTCATCGATATAGTGGAATACTGCAGCACATTGGGCCTCCCGCTGATCATAGGTTGCGATGCCAACGCACACCATACGGTGTGGGTAAGCACCGACACGAATCGGAGAGGGCTCAGCCTCTTAGAGTATCTACATACCACGGATCTGGAAATCCTAAACCGCGGCACTACACCGACCTTTGTCAGGTCACAAAGAAAAGGGGTAAGAGACTTGACATTGGGCTCCCTCTCCATGGCCCCGATGACAAGAAATTGGAAGGTGTCTGAAGAGCCATCCCTGTCAGATCACAGACACATTCTCTTTAGCTTAGACCTAACTCACGATGCTGGGCTCAGCAGGTTCAGGAACCCCCGGAACACTAACTGGGACCAGTATGTTGAGATGCTAAAGACTAAGCTAGTGGACTCTTCCATGACGTGCCGCAGCTCTCGGCTAGTGGAGGAAACAGCCAAATTCGTACGCGAGGCAATCATCACATCGTACGAACGAAGCTGCCAGCTTCGGGTCTATCGAGGAAAAAAGACCTCGACAAGGCTCGCAAGGAAACCCGCAGGCTCTTTAACAGGGCCATGCGGTCTAAATCGCCTGCGGATTGGGACAGCCACAAGCAGTCTCAGCGCAGGTACAAAGATCTCATAAGAAGGTCTAAGAGGGAATTGTGGAGGACGTTCTGCGGTAACGTAGACGAGCTTCCAGCAGCCGCCAGGCTTTAAAAGATTCTCTCAAAGGATCCGGGACGAGAGCTGGGGACATTAAGGCTTCCCTCCGGTGACTATAGCACCACCGCGGAGGAGGCACTTAAATGGCTCCTGGAAACTCACTTTCCAGGCTCAAAAATCCTGCAAACTGTTGAACCACCAAGGCGGGCTCCACCAGCGGGCGTAAGGCCGACTGACTGGAAGTTAGCTGCAAAGGTAGTGACAGAAAGCTCCATAAAGTGGGCCATCCACTCATTTGGATCTTTTAAAAGCGCGGGACCAGATGGCATCTTTCCGGCTCTCTTACAAAAGGGAGTAGAACCACTGACACCGCACTTGATACACCTCTTCAGAGCCTGCCTGGCACGGGGCTACGTGCGACAATCCTGGCGAAAGGTTCGAGTGGTGTTTATCCCCAAGCCAGGACGTTGTAACTACGATACGGCAAAGGACTATAGACCCATCAGTCTATCCTCGTTTCTTTTAAAAACTATGGAGAAACTGGTGGACATATTTATTAGGGACGGGGCACTAAAAAGAATTCCCATGCATCCCAATCAACACGCCTACAGGACAGCCATGTCGACGGAGACCGCTCTTCACAGCCTTGTGACAAGACTAGAGAGAGGGACTCGTCCTAAAGAGATGGCTCTGGGCACGTTTCTAGATATTGAAGGAGGTTTCAACAACACCTCCTTCGAGTCGATAAATAGAGCTGCAGAAGGCTTTGGCGTAGAGAATACCATTGTCAAATGGATCCGTGTCATGCTGGAAAGCAGGATCATTACAAGCTCGATTGGAACTACGGAGATCAGCTCAACCGTAGCCAGAGGCTGCCCGCAAGGAGGGGTATTATCGCCCTTGCTGTGGTGCCTAGTGTTAGATGGGCTACTTCGTATCCTAAACGAGGAAGGTATATACACTCAAGGCTACGCGGACGACCTAGTCATCGTCGTAGCCGGAAGGGTACCAAACACTATTAAAGAGATCATGCAAAGAGCTCTTAATAAGGTCGAAAGGTGGTGCAACGATCACGGACTATCCGTCAATCCGGATAAGACAAAAGTAGTACCATTCACCAACCGAAGAAACATGAACCTTGAGGGGCTCACGCTCTTTGGATCAAGACTGACCCCATCCAAATCAGTCAAGTATCTAGGAGTCATCATTGACTCCAGGCTGACCTGGAAGGAACATGTCAACAGGGTCGTCCAGAGGGCCACTCATAGCCTATGGGCATGCAGAAGGACCATTGGACGCACCTGGGGCTTACAACCACACATAGTGCACTGGCTTTACACAACAGTCATAAGGCCAATGATCACATACGGCAGCCTTGTTTGGTGGAATGCGTTAAACAAGCCCACCTACAGGAAGAAGATGGAAAAACTCCAACGATTTGCCTGCATGGGCATAATTGGAGCTTTTAGAACCACTCCAACATTGGCAATGGAGGCCATTCTGGGACTGGCGCCTCTACATCTCTTTGTGGAGGCACGGGCTCGGGAGGCCTCGCTCAGACTCAATGATTGGGGACAGTGGACTTACGGGGGGGGGGAAACTCAGGGCATGCAAGGGCCTGGACTGAGACTATCAACCGGGACCCCCTTCTGACAAGAAGGGATGCAATGCCAAAGTCGTCTACCCCCCTCAGGAGATATAAAGTTGTTTTCCTCTCCAGAAACGACTGGAGCGAGCCTGACCCAGGCTTTCTCAAACCGGAAGGGCTCATCTGGTACAGAGACGGGTCTTTAATGAAGGAAGGTGCAGGAGCTGGTATATATGGAGAGCGACCTGGGGCGAGAATAAGCCTTGCACTAGGTCGATACCCAACGGTATACCAGACCGAAATCTTTGCCATCCAGATATGCGCCCAAGAGAATCTCCAGAGAGGCTACTCGGGTAAACATATCTACATATGCAGCGACAGTCAAGCAGCACTCCGGGCTCTTCACTCGGAAAAGGTCAACTCGAGACTTACACTGGACTGCATCAAAACCCTCGAACTACTCAGTGTGCTCAACAAGGTTAACCTTATCTGGGTACCGGGTCATCGAGGCATCAGAGGCAACGAGGAAGCAGACCAGCTGGCTCGTGAGGGCAGCAACACGGCCTTCACGGGGCCAGAACCTGTCATAGGGGTCGCCTCCTGTCTGGTAAAAACCAAGATTAGGAACTGGACTAACGACCAGTTCCAGAACAAATAGCGTGAACAACAAGGCCTCAGGCAGTCTAGGGTCTTTATAAAGAGTCCTACTACATGCAAAGAGGCAAAAAGATTCCTGAAACTTAACAGGAACCAGCTGAGAACCATCACAGGAGTCCTAACAGGATACTGGGTAGTCAAATATCACCTACACAAAACCGGACTCAGCAACGAGACGGACTGTAGGTACTGCAGCGAAGTAGACGAAACTACCGAGCATATAGTCTGCGAATGCGACGCTCTAGTCAATAGTAGACTAAGACACCTAGGGGACAGATACTTGGAACCAGAGGAAATAATGCATGCCCGACCAGAGCGGGTCTGCGCTTTTCTTAAAAGCTGCGGGCTCGTAAGGTAAGGCAGGGCTTCACCAAAAGGGGGTTTGCACAATGGGCCGTATGAGTGCCTAAGTGTTGCCTGCAAAGGCTCCCCTTCAAATCAATCAAGTGTAAAATAATATTGATATGGGATTTTTATAGAAAGGCCATTTCTCCATTATCGCATCAGTATTCCCAAAAATTTATAATTTTTTAAACGATATTTACTGCAGGCCTTCCAAGTGTTATTGAATTGTTCAGAAGTTAAATTATCAAACCATAAGGCTCGGGTTCTAAAAGACAATACTCAACTTCAAATTTTATTCACATATCCACAAAATTAATAAATAAACGAAATATAAAACGTAATTTGAATTAGCTTACCAAATGTTTTGCATTTCGACATGTCTGGAAGACTTTTTTTTTGCTGTTACATCAACAACATGTTTACCAACCACAGACTTAGTTTATAAAAATTGCAAAATTTCCTGTATATTCTTCTTCTCTTTTTGGACCGATAGTACTCCTAAAATATAAAAAGAATATTTTGTGACAATCTTTTTAAGGAGTAATGAGTAAAGATCACTAAACATACCAATTTTTCAGTCGGAAATCTGTCTAGAATTTCTCTTTTCGGTCTATAACTGATTGCTAAGGTAATTGGAACACCTTTAACTTAATAATAATAAATTGCGCTACCAAGTTTGAGGTTAGCTGTTCATCTTGAAATTTTAAAAATTTATTGTAATATTCCACAAGCATAGAACCTTTAGGAGTTTCATTTAATATATTAAATAATTATGTAACAATCGTCTGATTTTTTATTAGAAACACAATATGGTGCGAAACGCGGTTCTTGGCACGGTGGAGTGATGCTCTGGAAGCACATGCCGATGAATTCATAATTATTATTAATTTGTGTTTGATTACCTGATGTTTTTGAATTTAAAACATTAATTTCAAGCTCTCTATTTAGAACGTCGTTTGGATCGTTGTTGAGTTGGATATAAAATTTTTTCAAAAAATGATTGTTTAAATGTTTTCTATTGATATGTTTTTTAAAACTAAGTACTTAAGTTTTAAAAACTTTGACCACAATTAGGTATATTTAAAACATCTAAATACTGAATTTTTGGTAAGATCTTGATTTCGTTTAAAATGCAATATAAGTAATTTTAGGAAATTAATTTTATTTGCAAAAAAGCAAAACATCGTGTTTCGACTCTAACCATCCGAAATTTAAATTAGTTTTCCTACGCTTTAGGACAAGACGCTATAAGTGTTTTTTAAACCTGTAAAGCCTAATACTAATAAATCAGTTTATCAAAATTATATTTAAAAACTAAATTATAATTACCTTTTTTTAAATAAAGCCAGTCACTAAGAAATACACTGTACTAAGAAATATCCTCTTTCATGCAGTTGATGCCCGCACTATTTTTCAAATGAAGGAAACTAAGCAGAGCTAATTTCCAAACTCGTCTTGTCAAGAATTTTTATGTCCTTATTATTGTTCCAACGTAAACATTTATTAAAACAATTTAATCCCTACGTTGAGACAATATTAATAATTTTTATTATATTTCATTTGTTTGGTTGTACATTAATATAATTAACATTAACATTAACTGTGAACATTAATTCAATGATTGTTTTATCGTTAGGACAGTACATTTATTCAATGAATATAAAGTATGCGTTTCATTAATCTATGCATACTATACATTAATACCGTGATTTTTATAATTAGAACCAAGAACATTATTTCAATTAATGCATTCGTCAATGTAATGTATACTTTTAATCAAGCATTTTATTTGTTCGTTGCGGAAATTAATCGCAAAACATTAACACAATGGACAAATTATCATTTAATTCTTTATTATATTATCATAACGAAACAATTTAGTAAAAGTTGTTCATACAAATTAATCAACAAATTCATGTATTTAATGAAATTGTTGTCAAAATAAATATTATACATTGACTAATGTAAAATTAATTACTATTACAATAACTGCTAGTTCATCATGATGATGAACCACGTGATTAGTTAATAAAATACCGTACATAACATTTCTTTACATTAATGAAAAAATTGTCCCAATAAAAAATTAGTCAATAAACTGTATTAATTGATATGGACTAAATTTTTTTAATTGATTGATTTTTCAGTGCATATCATTGTAAAGAAAATGATGAGTTTGATTACCAAGTCTTACATATGGAGAAAAATGGGCTTAATTGGATATGGGATATGGGACAAAGGGATAATATTCTTTGGTATGATAGAGAAGAGGTCCTTAAAAAAATTAAGGAACAAAAAAAAAACGCGGACTTTACTGCGTACCGGAGATTTGTGATTCAGTGTTTAAAATACCTTTATCGTCAAACATTTTTGTTTGCAATAAATACTGCTTATATTTTATAATAAATAAACTTGTATGATAAACTCTTTGTTACTTATTATAACTATTTAAATCGATTGCAAGTTACTTTTCCGAGTGTCGATATTACGTACGCAAGGGTGTCGATATTTGGTTCAAGACAAATTTTCCCATGTCGATAACTGGGTCAAATGGTACTTTTCAACAAATTTATTTTTTGCATATAAATTACGCATTGCTATTTAAAAAATAAACATTGCAAAGCAATAATCAATATTATAACAATCCACAGTAAAATTGTTAAAAGTGTAACTTTAATATGCAAATTTTTATAACGATCTGATTTAGAAAAATCTCGATAGGTGTCGATAATTGGGACGTTTACCTTAGCCTGTATAATAAAGGTATGTATCTTTGAAATTGGAGTTATTGTCACAACCAGACTAGGGCAGTAATCGAATAAAATTGTAATCATGAATATAAATTTATATTAATTAGGTATTTTGGTGATTAATGATTATTTATGTAGTCATTATTCATAAATAGTAGCCTGTGTAATAAAGGTATGTATCTTTGAAATTGGAGTTATTGTCACAACCAGACTAGGGCAGTAATCGAATAAAATAATTTAATAATTTAACAATTATTGTAATCATGAATATATATTTATAGTAATTATTTTTGTGATTAATGATTACACTGTGCAGCAGTAAAAAAATTACCTGGATGCGGTCTGGATGGATCGATAGTACTATTTTTGTAGACCAAAACCTCCAAAGGATTTTAAAAAGTTAGCTCGACTTTCAAAGTTATAACCGCTTAAAGTTTGAATGACTCGTTCGCGTAATCTGTGTTTACTTACTTCGCTATTAATATTTATTTAAATGTTTTTAAGGAAAATTGTAATTGATAATGAAATAATAAATTTCTATAAAAAAAAACATTCAGAAAAACTGTGTTTTTAAAATATTTTTGATAAAAAATTACGTTTTATCGCATTTTTATGCTTGTTAATGTGGCTATTTTAAAATTATTTTTTTTGTAGATATATTTTAATTAATATACTCTTTGATAAAATTAAATATTTAAATTGATTTTCGGAATATTTTTGAATTATTTTTAAACTATCTTTATTTTTATTTCCTGTTAATTAAAATATATCTACAAAAAAAATAATTTTAAAATAACCACATTAACAAGCATAAAAATGCGATAAAACGTAATTTGTTATCAAAAATATTTCAAAAACAGTTTTTCTGAATGTTTTTTCTTAATGGAAATTTATCATTTAATCATCAATTACAATTTTCCTTATATTATATACTCTTTGATTTTATTACACATAAAAAGTTTTGCATTCAATAAGGTAAAGAAGCAGTTTTTAAGAAATTTTTTTATTCACGCGAAATATTGTAACTGAAACGGTAAATTGAGTATTTAAACGTTATACCTTGTTTAGTGCGAATATAAATTATATTTTTAACATGGCAAATTGTCAGGGCAATATTAATAACTTCTGTTATGTGTGCGGACATTTCGTACCCATTACCGGTCCATCTAAAGCGAAGCCCTTTACGGAAAGTTTCTTAAAGTGCTATGCATTATATTTTAATTTTAATGTGGTTGTTGATGTACCGTGGGCCCCAAAAAATGTATGTAAAACATGCTACGTTTCCCTTATGCGCTGGAAAGGGAAGAAGTTGGCTGCTTTGCCTTTTGGTGTACCAATGGTTCGATCCAGGAACCCACGAAGAAGAAAATTGTTATGTGTGTGTAAATTTTAAAAATGGACTGAACAAACTCAAATCAAAAAACAAAATTTATATTGGGGTTTCAAGTGTTCAGTTACCATTACCACACTCTAATACCATCCCAATCCCAAAGGTTCCACAAAGTGTTGCATTTTCTGAAAATTATACCACCCCTAGTAGCCCTAATGTTTTTTCAGAATATGTTCCTCCTTCATCGTCATCGAATCAGCCAGTGAAAATTACGCAGGATTTATTGGATCATATTGTAGCCAAGTTAGAGTTATCTCAGAGAAAATCTGAAATACTGGCATCAATTTTGAATTCTAACAATTTATTGGCACAAGGGACAAAGGTAACGGCATATAGAAAACGAAGTGCAGATTTAAAAGAAAATTTTTGTGTAAACAATGAAAAGTCATTTGCATATTGCACCGACATTGAAAAACTAATGACTGAAATGGGAATTAGGTACCAAAAGAATGAGTGGCGTTTAATTATTGACAGCTCCAAGTTTAGCCTTAAAGCTGTCCTTCTTCATAAATATAATAATAAGCCGGCCGTACCAATAGCTTATAGCACGGATACCAAAGAAACTTACGACAAATTAAAATTTATATTAGAAGTTGTTCGTTATAGCGAAAACCAGTGGCGAATTTGTTGCGATTTGAAGGTTGTGGCAATGCTTTGCGGCATGCAGGGTGGCTATGTAAAACATATGTGCTTTTTATGTGACTGGAATACACGATACCGTGGCGACCAATATGCTACTCATGACTGGGTTGCTAGAAGTGAGAGTCAGTTTAAAAATACAAATATTGTTCGTGTTCCACTGGTACCTGTCGAGAAAATTTTGATGCCACTTCTTCATGTAAAGCTGGGTATCGTTAAAAACTTTTTAAAATGTGTTGCCAAAAAGGAAAATGTCTTTCACTGCTTAAGAACAATTTTTCCTGGACTTAGCGCACAATTGTTGAATGGTAAGGATTTAGTTTTATAAATCATCATAATATATTATGTTTATGTAAACTTTTTAGGAGTTGTTAACGGGCCTGATATACGAAAGTTGATGAAAAGCAATGATTTTGAACAAGTATTAATAGATGAAGAATTGCTTGCATGGCAAGCAATAAAAGACGTAATAAACGGATTTTTGGGCAAACATCGCTTGGAGAACTACGAAGCCTCAGTTGCTCGTATGTTGGAGTCATTTTCGAAAATAGGGGTCAACATGTCCTTAAAAATCCACTACTTACATCATCATCCCCGTTACTTTAGTCAACAGTTGCCAACCGAATCGGATGAAATTAAAATTTTATTAAAATATTTTTGTATAACGTTATGCTGCATACCAAGGGTAAAATTTAAGTTATTTTATTATTAAAATATATTACATTAATTTATCTTTTAAATTTGTTTATAAAAATATACTGCTCGAATTATCTTATGGACATAAGATATCATTTTCTAAACCATTGCACTGCATTGTACCTAAGATTAAGGTTTTTAAGAAATCCAAATTTAAATGCACAACCCAACTGGGTTTGAAAAATACAATTTTTAAATGAAGCGAAAGATGATCTCATTTTAAATGACAGTAGTTTTATAAATCATCATAATATATTATGTTTATGTAAACTTTTTAGGAGTTGTTAACGGGCCTGATATACGAAAGTTGATGAAAAGCAATGATTTTGAACAAGTATTAATAGATGAAGAATTGCTTGCATGGCAAGCAATAAAAGACGTAATAAACGGATTTTTGGGCAAACATCGCTTGGAGAACTACGAAGCCTCAGTTGCTCGTATGTTGGAGTCATTTTCGAAAATAGGGGTCAACATGTCCTTAAAAATCCACTACTTACATCATCATCCCCGTTACTTTAGTCAACAGTTGCCAACCGAATCGGATGAACAAGGAGAACGATATCATCAGATCGCAATCCCTTTCGAAATTAGGTAATTTTTTTAAATCACTGCTAATTTTTTATTAAAAAAAAACTGTAATTTCATTTACTTAGATTTAGAGGAAAAAAGTCCCCAGACGCGATACTAGCTGAAATTTGTTAGTGGAGCAAACACATGTATGAACATCGCGATGAAGAAGAAACTGATGTAGAAAAACAAGAAGATGAGTTGTTAGATGATTTTATTATTTCAGATAATGATGATGACCAGGAGGATGATCATTATACCACTCAAATTACCAGGGAATGTAAGAGAGCTAAAATATAATAGGTTTTCTTATATTTTTTCGAATATGTTTTTTTCTACCTTAATTTTAAAGCATTTAAAAATTTAGATATTTGTAAATAAATATTTGGTGTAAAATGTATAAGAATATTTTTGTAAATGATTTTTAGGGGTAGTTTTTTCATAGAATTTCATTATTACATTATTAATAACCATTTTGCATTTAAAATATATGTATTTATAATAATAATTATATGACCCATTGTTAAAATGCGAATAAAGTTAATATAGATTACGCGAACGAGTCATTCAAACTTTAAACGGTCATAACTTTTAAAGTCGAGCTAACTTTTTAAAATCCTTTGGGGGTTTTGGTCTACAAAAATAGTGCTATCAACCTATCCAGACCGCATCCAGGTAATTTTTGATGCACCTAAAATTGTTGCACTGTGTTATTTATGTAGTCATTATTCATGAATAGTTTACTTAAATATTATTCATTATTTATAATCAAATTTTACGTTGTAATCATGAATAACGTTATTTATGAAAGTATGATTATAATTAATATTCATAATCAGAATTAAAGAATAAATTATGTAATTATAATCATTCTGTATAATTTCTTTGGTAAATAATTATTATCCACAAAACACACATTTTATTGATAAAATTTTAATTTTAACAAAATACCATATTTTCGTAAAAAAATTTAAATATTTTTTATTTTCTGATCGTTAGAAAAAAATATTTTAAAAGTTATTTAAAAAAACCATGCCTAGCTTACGAAATATACACCCGATCGTGCTTGCAAGAAAAACGCACAATTTTTAATTGAAATTCGACAAAATATTAAACTAAAATGCCAATTAAAAGAAAAAGTCTTAGGAATGTAAAGATTAAGAAATTAAGCTGCAAATAGCATAGTACAAACTCTAAATACGTTATTAACCCAGGATAAGACCATCTCCATCAAGTCAGCATTTTTTAAAAACTTTAAAAAATATTATAAAACAAAAATTATTACCAAATTATTTCTCATAAATTTTAAGTCAACAAAACTATACCTAACTTATGTAGCAAATAAGGTCAAGATTTAATCTACTTGGTTTGGTAAAACTATTTTTTTTTGTGGTCATCAATTGAGGCGTTTTCACAAAAACGACATATGTATACCCAAAATAAATATTCAGGAAATACAAAAGAAACAGTGTATTATCCATTTTTGTACAGCTGGGGTCACTAATCCATTTTCGTTAAATTTTGACTTGCGGTTTTCGTAAAACACGCCTCAATTAATAATTATTAAGTTATAACGTTTAATACCGAATTTAACACGAAATAATTTATGTTGGTATAATTGGTACGTACCTATCATAAATAAAATAACAATAATAAATTGCTCAAAATTTTTTATTCATAATATAATAATAATAATAATAATAATAATAATAATAATAATAATAATAATAATAATATAAACATATAGATAATATAATAAAAACCAATACGGAACTTATAATAATCTAGAAAGGTATAAAAAACATAATATTATAACAATAATAAATTGCCAAATTTATTTTATATATAAAAGTAACTTACAGCGAATTTAACATATTAATATTTGCTTTGAAAACAACTCTTTGCTCAAGTTTATTATCTGACAATTTGTTTGCTTTTGGTGTATTTATAATTGTTGCAAACGAGAACAATTTCTCTACTGCTGCTGAAGATGGTAGAGGTGTATTAAATTTTAAAAACACAGTTTTAATTTGGGGGTATATGTTTAACATATTTAAGTCCACACAGGGGCTATTTAAAGAGTTTAAAATTTGAATTCAGCTTCATAATTTGATGTTGAAGAACTATTTGATGCATTCGATTTAAATATGTTGAAAAAATCATCTTCTTCCACAGTAGGTGTTATTGGTTTTTTTGCCTCTAAGTGTGATGCGTTTACAAAAGCTGATTTAAAAACATTCATCAGGAGACTTTGACTGTTTTCGTCAATAAATTGAACAATGTCGGAACTTTTACATAATATTATTTAGTAACAATATTTTTCTCCTTGAAGGATATCAAGTGAATCAGCTAAAGGCGTTGTTACAGTTACAAACTCTTTAATGTATAAAAATTCAGTCTCAATAAGACAATGTCTTATTTCTAAAATTTCGAATGCTCTGTCGCTGTTTCCCTTAATTTTGAGAATATCTATGAAGGCGTCGAACAAAGAATTCCATCGAGTCTCTACTGGACGAGACGGTACAAATTTTAGTAAATGTAGCAGTTCAGAAGCCTTTGGTCGATTAAGTGCTTTCCAAACTTTATTGCACTTTCCAAGAACTCGTGTTTAATACTTTTATTGATGTCTGTTGTTGCACATAAGTTGAGAGTATGTGCACTACATCTTAAGTGTTTTGGTAGACATTTAAGTATTCCTGATGTTTTGCAAGAAATATCTTTTTCGATGTCTTCATCTGAACCATCTTCTTCAGACGCACTTAAGTTTCTCTTATCTAAATAGAATTTGGAATATTCAAAATTCTCGAAAAGCTTTACAAAAATTACTTGCATTATCAGTAACTGTAGCTAATATTGTTAAATTATTTATTTTATATTCATCATGAATCATTTAAATAATATTGTTCACTTGTTCAGCTGTATGGCTCCCTTTCATCCTTCTACAAGCTAACGCAACAGACATCCTTTTTAATGATTCCGGGTCAATCCAATGGCATGTTTCACCAAAGAAACTTCGCCTTCTTCCTGACCATATATCTGCCGTCGTACAAATAAACTGGATGTTTGAAAGTTGATCTATAATTTTTTTTTCATACCAGAATCAAATGAAATGAATCTTTCGACTTAAAGTTCGTCTACTTATTAATTGGAGATTTAATTGAGAAATATTTAAAAAATCAAATTTTTTTCGAAAATAAACATCATCTATCACTCGTAAAGAAACCATAGAATGAATTACAAAGTTCATGATGTGTTGATCAAATTCATTTTTGGATAAATTTATTTCACTATTAGCAGAGGATTTGCGACTACTAGTGCTTTTTTAGTTTTTTGAAGAGCTGAGTATTTTTTGTTTTCGTTGAACATTTCAACACCATGTACTCTTTTTAAAAAATGGACGATGATGTTGTTCCAGATATTAAACAATTTTTGGGTAAATATTTAGTACATTTTGCAACAATTTTTCTTGAATTCGTTTTTTCGTGAATAATTTGAAAAAACTTTCCATCCAAAATGGTAATGCGATCAAAATTATCAATGTTTTTGGATATAGACGTTGACGCTTCTCCCATAGACGACTCGATATATTTGAGTTTTCATTATCTTCTTTAAATGAATTGTCATAATCATCAGGTGTTGACATTTTCGAAATACCTTAAACAAAAATATATTTTATATATATATATATATATATATATATATATATATATATGTTTAAAAAATATATTTTCTTTAATGTATGTAGACTGTTTTTTTTTATTTTTCGTCGGATGATTTTCTTAAGTTGAAGCCAGACATTTTTAATTTCCTGTTCCTGTTTCAAATAAACTGCGCACCACTCAATGTGTCGCGACCAAAAAGTTCGCCCTTTTTCAAAACGGCATAACTTTTTTGTTTCTTGAACGATTTTATTTTGGTCTGTGATGTCTGCTAACCCCATTCTCTGGCAATTCATGCTATATATATGAAGCTCACGGTTCGTCAAGTAAATTTCCTACAGAGTTATATGTTAAACGGTGAAAAATTTCAATAACTTCATCCAAGCCCCGCTTGAAAAAAAAAATATTTTTTCTCGTTTTTACTTTGAAATAATGAAGAATTATGTCTTACCTTGAAAGGGTTTTCAAATTTTTCGAATTGGAATCTTAGCAACGAAAATCTGATTTTTTTTTACAAAAGAGTACATTTAAGGCTTTTTGGTATGCAATACACCCAGTCTTTTTAAGAACAAGAAAATAAGATGGTGAAAGATTGTTCCTTGAATAATTCTGAACAAGCGACAAGCAGCAAACTTCCATTATTTTCAAAGGGGCCTAAGTAAAGACCACTTTTTCAAAATGACATTTTGGTAAAAATTTGCAAAAACTAAACCTGAACCGATATTTACGTTTGTGACATGTTTTCTTTATAATTTTGACCTCCTGATTGTGATTCAGTTGTCAAATTTAAGTTTCAGATAAAACCAAAATCACCAAGAATCAAAATTCGAAAACAATTCCCGGCTGTTAAATGTCTTAATAAAATCCGAAAAAAAAATCATATTGTCGTTGCTAAGATTCCAATTCGAAAAACTTTAAAAATATTTCAAGGGAACACATAATACTTCATTATTTTAAAATAAAAACGAGAAAAAAATTATTTTTTTACAAACGGGGCTTGGATGAATTTATTGAAATTTTTCACCGTTTAAAATATCACCCTGTAGGAAATTTACTTGACGAACCGTGAGCTTCATATCTATAGCATCAATTGCCAGAGGATGAGGCTAGCAGACATCACAGACCAAAATTAAAGCGTTCAAGAAACAAAAAAGTTATGTCGTTTTAAAAAAGAACCAACTTTTTGGTCGCGACACATTGAGTGGTGCGCAGTTTATATCGACATTATTTTTTTCTTAATTACAATTGTTAGAAACGAGTACTGTTAAAGTTATAACTAATAATATTTTGCCCATAACAATATTTTTAATTAAATTAAGAATAAAGTGTCCTTTTATTAGAAACAGTCTATTAATATAAGTTTATAATTAAGTAGGTATACCTACTAGTATACTTACTGAGAAAAGATGGAATTCGGGGAAATAAATCACTATTAATTAATCACTGTTAATTATAATTATAATTATTATAATAATATGTATAATTAAAAAAAATATATCTAGAAATAACACTGGTGTCTTTAATCCATGCTTAACGAATTTAAAGTAAGAACAATGTAACTAAGAAAATTCATTCACTCGTTGTTATATAATTTCGCCGGGATTAATCATATACAATGACTACAATTATTAATCATTATTCTTTGACGATTTCATGAAATACTGCAGTATTTATAACCACTCAAAACGTAAATAATAATTATTTAAATAATATTAGTTATTCATGTTAGAATGATTTATGATTACTTTGTTGTAATCATTATTCATGATTACATTTCATAAATATATATTCGATTATGATTATGATTATGATTATTATAATAATCATAATCATAATCGAATACAATTTGCCCCACTCTGGTCACAACAAACATTTTTTGAAAATAGATAAAATATATTATATAATATAATAAAAAGCTGTCTTTATTAAAATTCTAACTTCTAGTAGCCTATTGGTAAAAAAGGGGAAAAAATGTGGGCTCCTGCTTCTCAAAAACCTATACGTCATCTGTACTATAATTTTTCTAAAAAATACTATAATTAAATTGAGAATTTTAAATACTATAATGTGCATCTCAAGAGTTGGCAACCCTGGCGGCAAGTCAGTGTATGACGAATTTCATCCATTACGTCACTAGCGTGCCCGTAAAAACTAAATTGCAGGCACTTTAACGTGCACGTGCACGTACGTAGTCACTGCGTTATTATTACTTTCAATTTGAAAGTGAGGTTATGTATTAGTTTGTGTGTAATTTATTCCTTTTAGTAATGCCAAAAAAACCGTACAGATATTCAAGTACGTTTTACAGAAACCTCAATAAAATAACAATAATAGTAATACTTAATTGAGCGAAGTAAAAAAGACCTTACTATGGACATATATGAATTCTTTTTTTTGTTTACGTACCATATTTTTCCTTCATTTCCTCAAAAAATTAAAATTGTTCATAATTAATAATTATAATAATTATTAATGATTTTAAAATTTATAATTATAAAATTATTGCGTTTTAAAGCAAAAATCCCCTATATGAAAAACTGTAAGTAATAATCGAGCGAAGTAAAAAAGACCTTAGGATGAAAATACATGATTTCTTTTTTGTTTGTTTAAAAGTAACTTATGTCCTCTACATTTTCTCAAAAAATTATAATTTTTCATAGATTAATGGTAATTTTAAAAAATTAATACATTATAGGCAAAAATCCTCTATCTGGAAAACTTCTCGTTGTTACAGGCAATAGAAGGACATTCAAATTTGGCATACATTTTTTTTATATATTTTTTAAAAACAAATGAGGGGGCGGCACGATTAAAATTTCGACATCGGTCAAATAGGAACCACCCTAATGTGCATTACCTTTAAAACAGCGTTTTTTTGCATTTTTGTATTTCGACAAATCTACCCCATACACATGCCACGTGGCACAATAAGAACTGCTGCAAGTACCCCACTAGTGAAAGTACCTCACTGAACTTAAAAACAAATTTAAAAATCAAAAATAAAAAAAAATATTTTTGAAATTGTTATTGTTTTTATTTTTATTTTAGTAGATTTTACAATCAGATACCACTATAGGAATCAAAGTTTGGCATTATATTTCGAGATTCAGATCTGTCGGATATATACGGTCACATACTTTTGCAAAATAAGGTAATTTGAATAGAGTGCTTTTTTTAAATTTATGTACTTGTGCAATAAAATTAAAGTTCTTTTTATTTTAATACCTTATCTTTTTTTGCTTCTTCAACAAGAATTTTTGATCCACCCTAATGGACATGCATTACCGTGTATTATTAAGATTTTGATTTAATTCCAAAAAAATTTAAACATTGTAAGATAATAAGATCATTTTTGAAAAAAAAATTCAAAAATTGTATAGATGTGCTTTTGCATAATTTTTATTCAAAAAAGTAAAAAAAAATCTTTAAAATTAGGTAGTTTAGTAAATAATTGAAATCAAAAGATTTAAAAACACAGTTTTGCATCTTCCTCGTTCAAAGACCAAGTTTTGCAATTGAAAAGTGCAAATACCAACAAAATAACAATTAATCAGGTAATTGTTATGTCGTCACGAAATTTGTAAACTAGCGACGTGATTGGTCAACAGCAAATACCGAGTTTTGCATCTAACAAATACCCAGTTTTGCATCTACGTTAAGTTTTTAAATGTATTTTATTCTAAAAATATTAACTTAAGCATCTGGTTTACTTAGGTAGGCTGTAGGCAGTGCAGTTCATAAATATGATAAAATATATTTTTTTTAAAAATATGCAAAAACCGAGTTTTGTATCTAATGTACTAGTAGAGCTCATATACAACATATACAACATAAAAACATAAATTTCACCTATTATTTTTTACAAATCATACAATGTCATTGTTTTAAAGAATGTTCTCTCTTAAAATGAATTAGTCAAAATGACTAAATGTCACAGCCCTGTTAAAAATCACCCATAGAGACCAATAGAAACCAATAAAAAATCAGAATGGAATGAATTGGTCTTTTTGGGCCTATTGGTTTCTCAACAGAATGGTACTGGAAAATGCCAATAGATTACCTAATGGTCTGAATTGGTTTTTATAAGAAGTTACAAGTACAGGAAATTCCCAATTGAAATTCAATTGGTAAATACCACTTAAATGTTCAGCGCCTGCGCAATTTAATACAAATTACCACTTGTTTCTATTGTCAATTTTCTTACTGGAAAATACCAATAGATAAACTAATGGTCTGAATTGGTATTTTATACCCTTTTGGTATATACCACTTTAATATTTATTTTCAAAATTCGCCAATAGGTAGGCAACCCATGCATACCTCTCGCCTCTGTAGCACAATACATAGGCCTATAAAGGTGGAATGCCTTGAGCTGCTAAGTAAGGATTCCTTACTAAAGGCAAAATTACTGGCCATGGAAACGCTTGGCGTTTTGGAATTTTTAAAGGGTCTTATTTAAAAGAATCTGAGATTAACTCATCCCTTGCATCATTTATATATTCTTAATTATTTATCAATTTTTATAGAACCATGTCATCTTTTCGCTTCACTATGTACACATGGCTTCATACACAGAATTTTCCAATTGTCTTTAATCTTTAATCATCCAATTCATCTCTTAGTAATTTCCATATATTTTTACAAATTCTTGATTAATATCAGTTTGTTTTTACACTGGGAGTCAGATTTTGCCTCTCCTGGGTCGAGAAGTCACTTATTTTTCATATACTCTTTCATAGAGCTACCGACAATACGAGACCCAAAACCGAACTCAATGCCAAAAGTTATGAAAGTTTTTAAAACAGGTACCATGGACCATAGTCTATGGTCCACACACAAAACTTCCAAGACGTAACTTTGACAAAAAATTACCCTTAATTAATTTTTTGTCAAATTTATTTGGTTGGGAGTGTGTCCAGTGAAGTATTGGCTAGTGCCTATTTTTCCTTGCCTATTGCCTCCTTTGGTTGCAGGTACGACTGCAGGGCCAAATTTAGAAGACTTGGAATTATGACTTATCCTGCCTTATTTATTTATCAAATTACGTAAAAATTAATTTTCTCGATTTTTATGTAAGAATGTCATATTCTCGCACGCAAAATCGTTGAAGAATGAAGCTCATTCTTAAACGATTTTTGGTAACATTTGGTATTGGTACCCCCAAAATGTCAAACTGTTTAATAACCTCAAATTCATTACTTTTAGGATTATTTATAATAGCTTTGTTTGTTATCCTGCACTATAGTGCAACCTGAACTACACTTTTATTGAAAATGAAGCCTTTATTATTGTTTTGTAATATTAAGTTTGCTCCAACAATGCATTTTAATGCAAAATTTTAAGTTTAATGTGAAAAAGTGTCCAAGATAACAAATATTGTCATTTTGTGTTGCCAACTGACATTTTGCGAGAAAAATCCCCCAACTAACAACGACCACAAAACAATTAAAAAAACCTAAATAAAAGTTAAAATCGAGAAAATAGTATAAATCACACGTTGCAGAAGGCTATTCTCGCACTCATTCGTTCGTCCACTCGCTCCTTCGTCGCTCGAGGCCAAATTTCGAATTCGTGCGAGAATATGTGGCCTTCTGCAACTTGTACTTTAATATACTATTCTCGCACGCAAAATCGTTGAAGAATGAAGCTCATTCTTAAACGATTTTTGGTAACATTTAGTTTTTAAGTATTGGTACCCCCAAAATGTCAAACTGATTAATAACCTCAAATTCATTACTTTTATTAAAAATGAAGCCTTTATTATTGTTTTTGTAATATTAAGTTTGCTCCAACAATGCATTTTAATGCAAAATTTTAAGTTGAATGTAAAAAAGTGCAGTTCAGGTTGTACTTGTGCAGGATAACAAATATTGTCATTTTGTGTTGCCAACTGACATTTTGCGAGAAAAATCCCCTAACTAACAACGACCACAAAACAATTAAAAAAACCTAAATAAAAGTTAAAATCGAGAAAATAGTATAAATCACACGTTGCAGAAGGCTATTCTCGCACTCATTCGTTCGTCCACTCGCTCCTTCGTCACTCGAGGCCAAATTTCGAATTCGTGCGAGAATATGTGGCCTTCTGCAACTTGTACTTTAATATACTATTAACTTATATAAAAGTCATAACTGTGTACATTAGACTGGGCCAAAAAATTTTTTTTTTGTAAAGTATATCGAAAATATTGTTTGGGGTGACAAAAAAAATTATGGTGAAAGTTTGAGTCCATAACATTAATATTAAGAGGTCTATCATCGCAATTTTAGATTTTTTTTTCCTGAGCGAGTTTTTATCTCAGAACTCGCAAACCATTGAGTTTAACAAAATTGACTTGAGAATATTTTTTAAAGAAAATTGAATGTTTTACAAAAAAGGTTTGATTGGGATTTCCCGTCAGTTGAACCCTTTTCTTAAAATCATGCCTTAAAAATTGGTATAGTTTTACAATTTGATCTTTTAACTTTGGAATTTTGTAATTCATGTAAAAATCAGTACCCGAAAAAAACCCGATAAATATTCCTATGGGAAATCAAATGCTCTACAAAAAAAGTCTCCTAACATTTTTGGATAAATTCACTCCATCAAAAGTTATTCAAGGTTAATTTGAAGTCAAAACAAAATTCTTGTTTATTCCGCTCTAGATTTTTTTTTGGGTCAGTTAAAAACTTGAATTCTTTTATCGTAAGTAATATCATAAGGGCATTTAATTTTTCCGAAAAGAATCGAAAAAACACGTTGCTAAGTAATATTTTAACAAAATTTTTTTTCAGGAAAAATTAGATGCCCGAATGGTATTTGACAAGACTATTTCATGAGTAACAGTTAACAATTAAAATATAAATTGCAATTTTTGGTGACAACAGCTGTCAAGTTTTGCCGCGGGTAAACTCGAATAAACTGCTGACAGGTGCTGTCATACAGTTTTTTCGTAAGTAATATCATAAGGGCATTTAATTTTTCCGAAAAGAATCGAAAAAACACGTTGCTAAGTGATATTTTAACAAAAAGCATGAGTGCTGGTGGCAACAAAAATCCGAGTCGAAGAGGAGGATTTTTGCACCTGCACGAATGCTTTTTGTTAAAAAATATTACTTAGCATTGTGTTTTTTCGATTTTTTTCACAGGAAAAATTAGATGCCCGAATGGTATTTGACAAGACTATTTCATGAGTAACAGTTAACAATTAAAATATAAATTGCAATTTTTGGTGACAACAGCTGTCAAGTTTTGCCGCGGGTAAACTCGAAAAAACTGCTGACAGGTGCTGTCACACAGTTTTTTCACCTAGAAACCATTTGTAATTCAAAATTGCGCGTTTGTGATTGGTGGAAATTAAGACGAGGGAAATAGTCACCTAGAAACCATTTGTAATTCAAAATTGCGCGTTTGTGATTGGTGGAAATTAAGACGAGGGAAATAGTCGATGATAATCTTTATGTTATTGATAAAATTACTGAAAATTAAAAAAATATCACATTAGAGTTTTTCGCTTTAGGAAGCTATTTTCGTATATAATATCACAAGAGAACAAATTTTGCCGGCAAAATTTTCGACTGGTATGAAAGTTTGTTGCTTGGCAATTTTCGAGAATGAAATTTTGACAAAATCCCGAGACGTCAGTCGAGCGAAAATTGCCAAAAAGCAACAAACTTGAATAAATCCAGAAGAAAATTTTGCCGGTAAAAATTTTCTCTCGAGTGATATTCGACAAGACTATTTCACGAGAAAAAACAAGACAATTAATGCACCATATTAACGAAACATGTAATCTTAATTTATTTGTTAATATTAAATGTACAATTATTATATAATAATAATAATAATAAGTTTATACACGAAAAAAAATACAATATATAAATAGGAAAATATCTATTAGTAAATAAACTAACAAAGCCATGTTATGGTAGTTTGCCCATTCTTTTCTACCAAAGCACGATTTTGTGTATTATTGACCTGTAGCATGTGGGAACTCAAAGGTCCAGCTTCATTTGTTGTTCGGAGATTTTCAAACAACTTCTGGTGGTGACTAGAATCCAGCTGCAGGTATTAACTCCTGTTCAGCAACACCTTGCTTTAACAAGGCTGACACAGCTGAAGATCGATGCGAATGGTTTGTTATTTTATGTTTTTTTGTGTCTATTCCAATTTTTTCCGCTGACATCTTTGTCCACTTAGATACGATGTTGATTCCAAGTGGACAGTTTTTGAACCAAGATCCATTTTTCCAGTTGGGGTGAACGGTAAGGAAAAGTCTGTCTGATAAAATATTTGGTCCTCTTTTTTCCATTAATTTCAAGAATAATCTAACTGGGCATAAATCTTCGTTTGATAAATTTCTTACCAACCATTTGCTGCTTGCCAAACTTTTCGACCCGCCTTGAGTTGTTTTCGAAAAAATGCTGTTGTATTCAATTCGGCCCGTAAATTCTCCCATATTATTAAATTCCTTCTGGAAAAAGTGAATCTTGCAGTTTACTGGCCTCATTGCCTCTCCAAGCAAGTTCATATGAGCAGAGGTGAAAAAACTTTTTTTGTGCTCCATCGGGGGTTTCTTCGTCGTAGCTTTGGATCATTTTTAAAAGTTCTTCGGTGGATAATGCTTTTGAACTAAGTTTTTCTGGACAACTTTGAAGCTACCTTCGCTTGGTATCTCTGGCCAATCTTGAACATTTGAAAGATATATCCGTGAAAGGATCGATTTTTATGCCGTATTCCGTAAAATATTTTTCTTGTACCATTTTTGCAGTTGAATTTCACATAGACTTTACGGTAAATTTTCACTTTAGCGACTTTTCCGAAAAAACGGCAGGAAAGTTGCCAAAATGCCAAAAATAGGTGTGGAGGGACGTAAAAGTGCATAAACAATCGGCACAGGATAAAAAAGTTGTATAATTATCGCGTATTTAATAAAAAAGGGGCTGATAATTGAAGTGACTTACCGTGATTTTCTGTGAAAAAGAATATGCAGCGAGCCAAAAACACGTATCTAATAGACGTAGAATTTGAAAGTGGAAGTGAAAAAGCGTGAATTATGAAAAACAACGTCATGAATTGAGGAAAATGCAATTTTTAAAATCAAGTAATTTGAGGTTATGACGATTAGCTGCTATATTGGTGATAGAGGTACACTAAAATGGGCAAAAGTGAGCGAAACCAACCCAAACCAACCCAAACTTAACAACCCAACCCAACCGGCCCCGCCCCATTGGCCCCCCCCGCCCCATTGAGCAATAGAGGTATAATATATCTAAAGGCAGGCTGGATTGTGAACCTGCATAACCTCAAATTACCTGATTTTAAAAATTGCATTTTTCGCAATTTATGACGTTGTTTTTCATAATTCAAGCTTTTTCACTTCACTTTCAAATTCTACGTCTATAAGATACGTGTTTTTGACTCGCTGCATGCTCTTTTTCACAGAAAATCACTGTAAGTCACTTCAATTATCAGCCCCTTTTATTAATTACGTGATAATTAGGTATACAACTTTTTTACCCTGCGCCGATTGCTTATGCACTTTTACATCCCTCCATACGTATTTTTTGCATTTTGGCAACCCCCAAGCCGTTTTTCGGAAAAGTCGCTAATGTGTAAATTTAATGACTTTACAGACGACTCTTTATAGTCTTCGCCATTGCATTTTTTCATATTAAAGGCGTAATCTTCCAGAATTTTTGCTAGTTCCGTCGCGGTACTACATTTTTCCAGTGTAAAATTTCTCACCCGTAGGAATTCTGAGAATTGGGTCCAAATAGAGCTTCTGGACCTCTGAGTATTTAATGGGATATTTTCTGAAACCAATTTTTTTATTTGTTCATCTGAATGGCACCCAAATCGTAAATTTGCGCGTGGATTCATTATTTCACAATGACGTTTGTCAAATTGGCAACAATAAAACACCTTGGTGACGGATTTGTAATAATATCAAAACAACTTTAATTTTATTGTTTGTCAAACTGACAACAATAGAAGTACCAAAGCATAATTTTGTCGCTGAGAAATCACGGGCAGAAGTTTTGTCGTAATATCATAAGGGCATTTAATTTTTTCG
Source organism: Brassicogethes aeneus (assembly GCA_921294245.1). Taxonomy (NCBI): domain Eukaryota; kingdom Metazoa; phylum Arthropoda; class Insecta; order Coleoptera; family Nitidulidae; genus Brassicogethes; species Brassicogethes aeneus. The sequence goes on from OV121137.1 coordinate 11,369,716, forward strand.
AAAAGAATCGAAAAAACACGTTGCTAAGTAATATTTTAACAAAAAGCATGAGTGCTGGTGGCAACAAAAATCCGAGTCGAAGAGGAGGATTTTTGCACCTGCACGAATGCTTTTTGTTAAAAAATATTACTTAGCATTGTGTTTTTTCGATTTTTTTACAGAAAAAATTAGATGCCCGAATAGTATTTGACAAGACTATTTCATGAGTAACAGTTAACAATTAAAATATAAATTGCAATTTTTGGTGACAGCTGTCAAGTTTTGCCGCGGGTAAACTCGAATAAACTGCTGACAGGTGCTGTCACACAGTTTTTTCACCTAGAAACCATTTCTAATTCAAGATTGCGCGTTTTTGATTGGTGGAAATTAAGACGAGGGAAATAGTCAGTAGAAAACGTGCCGTTACTATGACATTTTATTACTTAAAAATAGTCTAGTGAAATAATCTTTAAAAAATATTATTTTTACTGTTACCTATTTAATCGTTTAAATAATAACAATCATGTTGTTTTTTTATTGGAAATTGTTAATTAGTTATATAATACACATTTATAGAGAAAAAAATCAAATTATCACCCATAAAAAAATAAATCTACAAAGGAAAAAACAAGAATTTCGTTTTGACTTCAACTTTAACCCTGAATAACTTTTGATTGAGTAATTTTAGCCAAAAATGTTAAGAGGCTTTTTTGTAAAGCATTTGATTTCCCATAAGAATATTCATCGGTTTTTTTTTTTGGTACTCATTTTTACATGAATTACAAAATACCAAATCTTTTTTCAAAATGTAAAACTATACCAATTTTTAAGGCATGATTTTAAGGAAACGGTTCATCTGACGAAAAATTTCATTTTAACCTTTTTTGCATTTAATTTTCTTAAAAAAAATATATCTGAGTCAATTTTGTTAAACTCAATAGTTTGGGAGTTCTGAGAGAAAAACTTGCTGAGGAAAAAAAATTAAAATTGCGATGATAGACCTCTTAATATTAATATTATGGACTCAAATTTTCACAATATTTTTTTTGTCACCCCAAACCATATTTTAGATATACTTTTCAAAAAAAAAATAGTTGATTTTTTTGGCATAGTCTAATATACATAACCCATAACACTAGAAATAAAAACAACCGATTCTCTAGACTGAACATGTGTCATTCTAAATAAAAATCTTTAATACTTTTTTATTCTATCATTTTTCGTTTTCAAGTTATTCGAGTTCAAAGTTTTGAATTCAAACAATGAAAGGATAACAAGATGCAATAATAGGATTAATAATTCTAGCCAAAGATAATACACCCCATAGATTGGAAACTGCACTAGCGCTAGCGGCAAAAGGCTAAAGTAAATTAACGCCATCTAGGTCTACAATACCCTTAGCAATGCCAAAAATTGAAGTAGATTTCTGTAACATGTTACATGTATATGTTATATGTATATTGGCGGCAAATTTGAAAAAAAAAATTTTTGAAAAAGATAAAAATAAATAACCAAAAACTTGGTTTTTTGAATTTTTCACATAAATTTTGAGGTTATGTAAAAAAATTGTAATTACAAAAGTTGTAGATCCTTTTATTACCTACAACTTTGCCATTTAACTTTTTTCCATAGGACTTGTAGTTTTGCCGGAAATCGAGATAAACCCTTTTTTACCCTTAATCCCCCCCCTCCCACTTCCCGAAGTCAGATCGCCCGTAATTTATTTTTCCTTTCATTTTTATTATATTCTTCTCCTTTTCCAATGGGTTTCATCCTACTGTTATTTTTTTTGGTTTCAAAAATTATCGACCCTGGTCTAATTTAAAATCGATCTCTCAAAAAATGTTCTATCATAGGTACAGGGTGGTCCACGTAAGGTGACCCATATACTTATCTCAGAAAATACTGGAGTCACAAAAAATTTGCAAGGGAGAAATATTTACATAGAAAAAAATATTTTTAAAATATTATATTTTCATTAATACAGGGTGTTCGGTTTTCCGTGGGACGATACCAACTTTCTTATTTTCAATGGAACACCCTGTATTTTTTGCATTTTTAGATTCTACACACTATTTTAGGTATACTTTGTAAATATATTAATTAGGAAAATGTTAATACTTTTTGAGTAAAATTAAAATTTATCAAAATTTCTCTAAATGTAGACATTCGCTAAAAGTTAAAAATAACCAACTAAAACTTATTATTTTTTATATTTTGTAGTATTCATCTCTTTACTAATAATCAAGCTATAAGTTAAATCTTTTTTTTAATAAAATATTATACAGGGTGTTTTCTATGCTCCGTTGAAAATAGCGATTTTAAAAGTTTAAAATCTTGTTTTTTTTCAATCGAACACCCTATATATTTTTACAGAATTGGATAAAATAAATAATTTCCTTTTTTTATATATATATGTCCTATACCTAAACCCAACAGAAAAAAAATATTCGCATTTTTCGCAATTAGTAGCTTTGTGCGTATGGTAATTAGTATTATAATAATATATATTTATATATAAGAGCATTTTATTTGTGGTTATTTTAATTTATTTATTTTAATAATGGAAATATAACTAAGCTAATTGGAAAATCCACAAAATTAATTTTTCACCTTGTTATTAATAAACTAATAAATTACCTTACTTTCTCTTTAAGAGTACCCTCAGGATTAAACTAGGCATGAGTGTATTCGGAAAAAAATAATCTTTAATTTAGGTAATAAAGAAATACTATAAAAAACAGTTCGGTTCCAGCGCTTGAGAACGCGCGACGCGTGTGGGAAGGCTCTTAAAACGTAAAAGTTTAAAGATTGAAACCAACAATAATTTTTAAAAAAGTGCAAACTAATAAAGTGAAACAAACAATTTTCATAGAGTGCAAGCTAGAGTGGTGTAGCGGTCATTGAGGAGTGAAGTGTTAAGTGATATGAATGAGTTAAGTGCCACCTGTCATTGGACGCTTTTCACGGGACAGACAAAGGAGGTCAAACAAAAGGGGAGGTGGCCATCCGCAAAAAAAAATGATAAGTTACCTTAACACGTTGACTGCGTCGTCGGTCTCCGGGGACCGATGGCGCAACTGCGTTTCTATGCGGCTAGATATGTGCTTAAACTACTGTGCGGTTACGGTCCCCGGAGACCGATGCTGACGATGTCACTTCTGTTGGGGGAATTGGTAAACAGAATCCTATACAGAAAATACTGATATCATTCATAAATTTTGCGTCAGATGTCGCTTTATCTTTTTTAACATATCGGTCCCCAAGGACCGATACCGCACAGCAGACTTTACCAGCATCGGGCTCAGAAGACCGATACCGCACTTGAAAGATTAGGCTCAGTTTTAGCATCCGCATTCAACGTGTTAAGAATATGCATGACCAAATAAAAAATCTGCAATTTAAATACGGCAGATATCTTTAAAACATATGAAAGGCACACGGAGTAGGGCAATAAATCTGTCAACAACAAGTACGTAATGCAATCCCAAACGAAACCGAAAATAAACACTAGACTCACAGAATAAACTAACACATTAATCATAATATCTAACCCTAACAACGTAAACAAAAAAAACCTAATAATCAAACTCTACTAGATTTGTAATCATTAGATAACAGAATAATTGCGCTTGTCAATTGTTTAACTAATAAATAAATGCAATACTTAATTTTGGAATTTAAGAAAAAAAGACAACTACCACAAAATGTGCTTGGGACAAAATTTATTAAAAACAACTGACACACTTTACCAAGTGCAGGAATTATCTGACCAGGACACGGACAATGACAATAACGAACAAGACAAAGACCTCGACTAGGAAACTACACCCCTGCAGCGAAAAAACAACTCCCCAACTCCAAATAGTAATCCCAAATGTTTGGAGTAATACTAATCGTCTGGTCTAGGGGGATTCCGCGTCGTACTTAGTTTTAAGTCGGCGTAATTGTCCCCCAAAAACCAACACCCTCCCGTCCCTCCTCCTATACCCCACTGAGCGTATAGCATAGGCTCGGCGAACCCGAGAATGGCTATTAAAACTATTCGCCTCTCGCTCTCGAGCCCCAAATAGGGGACAGTACGGAACGCAATGGACATTCGCACCCAGCAAACACGGGTGAAGCCGTGCAGTTGCTGGGGAAGAACAAAAATCAGCGTAAGTAAACATAGGCCTGTACGGGGTTCGAGAGTCAAGAGGAAATGGGGCTGGTTATACGTCTCTTATACTCATACTCATACTCATAAAAAAAATAAAAGGTAAATCTGCTATTAGTTTAATTCGATAATTACGATTGTTAGCTAGTTACAAGAAGATTGGAGATATTATATACCTGCATTTTAAAGGAAGGTGGTCATGTTGAACATTTAATTTAAAATATATTGTTTATACTTTTGAAATTTGTTTTATTTATTTTCCAGATTAAATTTGCTTCCATTTTAATCATTTAATATTGTAGAAGTATACACATTAAAAAGAATACACTCGTGCCTATTTTAATCCTGAGGGTATTCCCAAAGAGTAAGGTAATTTATTAATAACAATAAGGTAGAAAATTGATTTTGTGGATTTTCCAATTACCTTATATTATTAAATAAATAAATTAAAATAACAACAAATAAAAATGCTCTTATATATAAATATATATTATTATACTAATAATTACCATACGCATAAAGCTACTAATTGTGAAAAATGCGAATATTTTTTTTTCTGTTGGGTTTAGATATAGGACATATATATATATATATATATATATATATATATATATAAAAAGAAAGGAAATTACATATTTTATCCAATTATGTAAAAATATATAGGGTGTTCCATTGAAAAAAAACAAGATTTTAAACCTTTAAAATCGCTATTTTCAACGGAGCATAGAAAACACCCTGTATAATATTTTATAAAAAAAAAGATTAATATTAAAGAGATGAATACTACATAATTTAAAAAATTAAGTTTTAGTTGGTTATTTTTAACTTTTAGCGAATGTCTACATTAGAGAAATTTTGATAAATTTTAATTTTACTCAAAAAGTATTAACATTTTCCTAATTAATATATTTACAAAGTATACCTAAAATAGTGTGAAGAATCTAAAAATGCAAAAAAATACAGGGTGTTCCATTGAAAATAAGAAAGTTGGTATCGTCCCACGGAAAACCGAACATTCTGTATAAATGAAAATATAATATTTTAAAAATATTTTTTACTACGTGAATATTTTTCCTTTACAAATTTTTTGTGACTCCAGTAGTTTCTGAGATAAATAAAGTTGGTATCGTCCCACGGAAAACCGAACATTCTGTATAAATGAAAATATAATATTTTAAAAATATTTTTTACTACGTGAATATTTTTCCTTTACAAATTTTTTGTGACTCCAGTAGTTTCTGAGATAAATAATGGATCACCTTACGTGGACCACCCTGTACATATGCTTAAGATTTACTAAAAGGGCCCTCTATTCATTGTTATACCTACCAACTTTAACTTCATCGAACATGCAAAAGATGACTCTATGTTCATGTTATAAAACAAAGTTAAAAGAAACAAGTATTGATAATTTTTTAAATGTGTTTCAAGTCATCTTAATTTCTTAAGAAAAATACCAGCCACAGACTAAGAAGTTCTTAATAAGAACGTGAACGGTTGACGACCTCGGTAGAAAGCATTGCCCTTGTACGAATTAAAAAAAGGTAAACTACATGTAGTTGCCAATAAGATGTTTCAAAATTACATTAACAGGTATATTAAAGATTGGCTATTAAAAGAGAGGTAAAAAATAAGTTTTTTCAAAATACCATATTATTCTTTATACAGGGGATGCTATTTTAAGCATAAACACAATTACAAATAATTTTTCCGACTAGTAGTTTTTTAGTAACCTATAAGGGTTTTATTGATTTTTATTTTGTTATTTTTATTATTTGGTATTTATTTATCTGAAAGGATATAATTTAAAAAAAATCAAAAATAAAAAGTTTGTTAATAAAAACAAGGTTACGATGATTTAAAATTTTAATTTTATGATATATTTTTTAGTATTTTGTATATTTTTATATAGGTATTCAAACTTTCAGAAAATACATATGTCAACTACCTATGTTAATTGCAGGTGGCTTCAGATCCTACATCGTTTATTTTGTTTCATAACAACCATTAATATGCAGTGCATATACAGAGTGTCTCTGAATCCCGTCAATAAATTTTCTACAGCCCAAAATATGAAAAAATGTTTTAGATGGCTTCAGATCCTATGTATACTATCCTATGTATACTATTATATATACTATTATAATAATCAAATCATATATTTGGTAGTTTTCAGTTATAATTAAAAAATATTGTTTCTGAATAACAAATATTTGTTTATTATTTCAATACGGCAAAATAAATATATTTTTATTTAATATGCCATTTGTTTTATTGAGTTTGCTTAAAAGAAATAAATATTTCTTTATAAAAACCAAACAGAATAATACATTTAAAACATAGATATATCTATTAATTAAAAATAAATCATATTTATAATAAATAAATAAATATATTTTGTCCAACTTCCATAAAACAAATGATACAATTTTAATTAATAAATAATGCATTTGTAAGAAATACATGTTTATTGTTGAATATGTTTTCTTTATTAAATGTTACACGTTTTGTTTACAATAAAGCTGTGTTAGTAAAAAATAATAAATCATTTTTTATTAATAAATATATTTGCTAAATATGCCCTAAAATACGTTATTTACTTATTTCACGCCCTCGCGTAAGCATCATTAGTTTTAGTTTTATGTTGTGAAGTAGTGAAGTACCTGTAAAAAATGGATTTAAAGGACTTTCTTATCGATCTCGGTTTAAGTGATGTTGTGTCCAATTGTAAAGGTAATTTATAACAGTTTTTTTTCTTCTTTAAAATGTTAACAATGATTTTAATAAATGAAAAGCTTTATGACGGAATATTTACCATCAGGTTCAAACTTCCAAAGTAGCAACTAAAATGTGATTTTTAATGCATCATTGCAATGATTACATTCTGTTGTGATATTCTTAGTTAAAGAGATCTTCGCTATATATATTTTTTTGTTTATTTCCAAATTTTTATTTTAGAATAGAAGAGGCGTCAGTTGTTTTTTTAACAGAAGATTCCTATCAACCTGCTGTTTACAATAAATGAGGATGGCCAACCAGTGTTGTCCATACTCCAAACGTTAATTAGCAAACCCTTTAAACGAACCAACTTTAAGTCATGACATTGAATGGCCATTTTGTACAAAATCAAATGACCGATCTTAAAGACAGGAAACACAAATAACATTGGCGTATTTAGAAGAACAACTATATACATTATTATTATAAATATTGAAACATTTTTTATTATTTAAAATTTGTTTTTTATTAACAAATTCATTGTTTTACAATAAATAAATATTCAATTTTTATTGCTTTAAATTTGTTTATTATTAACAGGTTTTATTTTTATGCAATATGGTATAAATTTGTTTTAAATAAATAAATTTTTTACTTTTAATAAATGTATTTTAATTATTAATATTTTAAGATCGTAGTAAAAAATAAATATATTATTTATTAAGAAACATACAAAAACAAACGCTTTATTACATTTAAATGGGATGTTTATTAACCCTATATGCAATAAAGCATTTATTATATATAAATAAAACTGCTTTATAAAAAACAAACTGTTTTCTCAGTGCATCGTTTATTTTGTTTCATAACAACCGTTAATATGCAGTGCATATACAGATGTGTATGCGCCTCAGCAATTACTTTAACTCAAAATAAAACCAAAATACCCAATTATGTAACTAAAAAAAATAAAATGTTAATGTAAAGTTTCATCTTCCCTATAAAGCATTGTTTATAAACATTTTTTCATATTTTGGGCTGTAGAAAATTTATCCCGTCAATAAATTTTCTCGCCTGGCCGGGCCATACGTCCGATTTAGGCTAGTGGAGTGCGGAACAAGGAGGGAAAACAATTTGGCTTGGTTGGTTAGTACGCTGATTAGAATTATCCTTGCTGGTCTTTTAGTACTTCCTTCCTTTATTGTGCAAGGGTGTAGTGGAATGTAGGTTCATAAATGGGGCCCGGTTGGTCAGGGCCGGGCCTAAGGGGGGTGTAGGGGGGTGAGTCATCCCCCGCAAAGTCTTGGCAGTTGGTTCCAAATCCAAACACGGTTGGCAAAATCTATAGTATTTGGTTCGGTTGGTTGGGTATACCTACCCTACCAACCAACCCATCATCAAAATGAAATATAATTTTTAAACTATACCTACATATTACAAAATTATAATTTTTAATCTATTGTAACCTCCTATAATCGTTACCGTGAAGAAAATTGTATGGGTCAACCATATTTTTATTAAAGGACAATATATTTCATACAAGCGGCATGTGCAAAGTCGGCACCGCCTCTTTGGCTTTGGCGGCGTTTGACTCTTTTTACGCACCGCAATTTTCGGCGTCTTATTTTTCTAGATTATTATTTAGTTAAAGCTTATCTAAGCTAAGTAAAACTAGTGTCAATAAATAGGAATTAATTTTTTTTAATATGAAAAGAAAGCTAGACCGGGCCGAGTTCTAGTAAAATGCTCATTATGTGGATCTGTGTTTAACAAGGACTAGAAAAAAATGCATGAGAAAAATATTCACGGTGAAAATTTGGTTAAAATTAAAACGCATAACCTACGTCTTCCTGATTTAATGCCTTAGATATTATATTTACTTTAAAAGTGAAATTAAACCTTTAATAATTCTGAAAAATCAAATAAATATCAATTCCTCTTTAAAAACAAACCCTTCAACAGTTTTAATGATCAACTGAAATTTCATTTAAATCTTCTTTACAATGGTTTAATTCAATTCAAATTGGGTATGACACCCCTGCCTAGGGGTTTAATTTAAAAAAATTAAAATTGTTGCTGTTCCGGATAATCCATTTACATTGGCAGCAAGTCAAAAAAAATAGAGAACGAGAATCAATCCCATCGACTTTGAAAGAGCATGCTAAATTAGCATTGCTAATGGTAGGTAAAGACATTCTTTATCTACACTTTACAGCACTTTACATACAAGATAAAACTACTGAAAATTTTTACTACTAAAGTATCGATAAAAAAATAAGTTGGTTTTTTTATCGTCTCCACCCCCCCAAAAAAGTGAGCCTCGGTACGGCCCTGCGGTTGGTCAACACGTTGGGGGGACCATCGGGTTTCTTGTATTACTTTTTGTTTGTGTCACTGCTGAATTTATGTCGACATAATATTATGTTTACTGCTAATCCAAATTAATGGTTGGTTTCTTACTTTTCTAAGCCCTCTAGCCTGTTGGTTTTGGACTTGAAATATTTTAATTTTGTCTCTAGTATGGACAAGGAATATTTAATAATTTTAACAGTGTCTGCTTTTCTTAAAGGATTGTAATTTTTCATTTAATAAATTCCTCTTGAGCTGAGGCCAAATTTAATATAAAGTATACAGGGTGTCTCAAACTGTAAAAACTGGGGTTTGTTGTAAAGAAAACCCTACGACCTCGACAGTTAATTTGGGGATACATACACAAAGAATCCTTCATGTTTTTTATTTATTTGGATAATTTTACAAGACAACAGAAAACCATTTGATGCTGTTCTTATGAGTTTTATAATAAATACAACTTTTATTTATCACTTTTTTCATGCTAAACGTTAGCCCAGTTTTTTTCTATGCCCTGTATGGAAAATATTTGATTTCTGCAAAAAACACTTTTTTGGTTTCCTGACGCATCTTTAGGTGTATTCTTTATTTTTTAGAAAGTGAGAGTGAGAGTGAGAATCCAACTCATCAAGCTCCTGCCTTGCCGATTCTGCCTTTAGATGTTAATGTTAATACCAACAACAATATCGGAACATAAATAGTTACAGAATCTGACCAAAAATTTGATGAAACTCGAGATGATAAAAGTTTCCGCAAATAAAAATAAAAATTTATTGGATAATGATCTTAGGTCTTGTGAAATCCAGTATATTAATGAAAGGCCTCTACATATTACTGCAGATGCAGAAATTAAAAAATCTGTTCAATGTGTCACTGGCGATATAGAAGAACCTGTACACTACAACACCATCTGATTTCGATAGCGATGATGATATTGATGACCCTTCCTATAATACCGAAACCGTAGAGGAAACTAATAGCGAGTCTTCTGCTTCTAACAACGACGCTGAAGAACGAAAAATTGGAAGAAAAACGTTCAAAAAATGAGAAAACATTGTGGATTAGAGTATCGCACTAAGAAAAAAGTAATCGTTGCAAAAACAATTAAGCGACCTTGTAGTGACAGTTGCAAACTTAAATGCAAATCTAAGATTACTGTTAAAAAAATATAAGATATTTCAAAGTCAGTTTTGGAGTTCACATAAGTCATTTGAATTCGAATTTATTGCATCAAATGTAGAGATGTGTAGAGAACGAACTGGTGTAAGAAGCGGCCAGCGACAGTGTTTGAACGAGTATCATTTCGAAATAGACGGTCGGAAAGTAAAATTTTGCAAGACATTTTTTTTGAATACCTTAAGCATATCAAAACAAATCGTTGAGACAGCTGTGAAAAAGAAAAGGTGGAATTATTACACCTGACAAAAGAGGGGGGTAGGAACGGACCGCGGGCTTAAAGTCCCCTCCGAAGGACTATTACACAATAGGACAAACACAAATAAACAGCCATACCCCTGGTGGGATTCGAACCCACGACCTCCGGCTTGTAGTCAGCAGCACTAACCACTAGTCCACCGTCGGCGATACAAGGGATGATTGCAAAAAAATGGCTATACTCTGAAATTTTCAATTATGAATTCAATTATTCCTTCAAGAGCCCTGATGTGAAAATTTCAAGCTTCAACTTCAGGAATCATTGTCAGCAACAAGACAAAATATTCAAACGAAATATGATGAACATTTGATTGATGCGTCTAATACATACAAATTAAAAAGAGGAGGCTAGGGATAATAAAAATCAAAAAGTGGCAATAATCGATTTACAGAAGTGTTTGCCGACTCCAGAACAAAACAGTCAAAGCTTTTATTTGTTGAAACTCTGGACCTATAATCTGACAATTCACTTTGCAAAATTCATTTTGTATAATGTGGGATGAAAGTATTTATGGAAGAGGAGGAAACGAAGTGGCGTCATGCATTGTAAAGTGGGTTATTGAAAAAGTGGGTGACAACATTAATAATCTTCCTTTATGGTCTGAGAATTGCCCCAGTCAAAATAGGAATATATTGGTAGTAATGTGTTATTTTTGGATGATGAATCTTAAATCTAATCTTTAGGTCATAACACATTCTTGGCCAGAGGACATACGCACCTGGAAGCTGACACAGTACATTCTTTAATCGAGATGAAAGAAAGAAGATTCCGCAATTCAAAATCATGACACCATTGGCAACAACTGGTGCGATTAAAACTCCAAAAAACAACTGAATGTTGTATCCATGGAGACTGAAGATTTAAAATTTTTTGGATCTATGTACGATGAACCCAACGCAATTTATGTCTCAAGAAAAAAATCCGAATGTGGTACCGATTTTTTGATCTTAAATGCTGTCATGCTATTTTATAAAACCAATTTTAACGAAAAATTTTAAACATAAAAACAAGAAGATCTTTAAACATGCTAAATGAACTTCCTTGTTTACGAAATGAACGAAAGCCTATATCTTTAGAAAAGTATGAACACCTACAGAAATTGTTACAATGGGTACCATTAAGATTTCACAACTTTTATAAGAGTTTGAAACAAGAAAAAGAAAAAACGCACGACGAATCAGGTTTTGGTTAGACTTCATAGTTGTGTAATAATAATGATTTAATATAAAATATTTAAAACTAACTTGTCTATGCTTTTGTAAAATATTCCTTACTAAATAAATAAATGGTCCAATTATTGTAAGTAATATTCCGGACTTGGTATGAGGACAAGTCCATAACTAACATTTTTTATCTAAGTCCGTTATACAAAAAAACATCTTATTGTACAAATTTTAACAAAATAATTAGTTACATTAAAAAGTTTACAACTTCCTTAGCGAATTTGAAACTCTACAGAAAATGTACTTTAAAAATCTTCAAAGTAAAATTTCTCGTAAATAAATAACTATACAACCATTTATATGACCATAATCAGGCCAATTCACTAACATAAGTTGTTAACGTTAGCCACTAGAATCAGTGGTTATCGTTATATTTAAACTGCCCGATTGGCCGGATTGCCTGATAACCACTAATTCTAGTGGTTAACGTTAACGACTCATGTTAGTGAATTGGCCTGATTAACACACTCCAAATAATCCACTTATTTATTTTGGTCAAAATAGATATTTCTAACCTAAAATTAGGTGATATATTTTGTTATAATACATTAACCTACCTGGTGTGTATTTACACCACAGGTTAGTTATAATAAATAGATTCAAAGATTATACTTACAAGTTGTTTTATTTGTCAATATTTACAATAATTGTCAGTTATAATTTATTATTTTCTTTCTTCTAATTTTCTTCTTCTGTTTCTTTTTCTAACATCTTAATTTTGCTCCTTTTCTAACTTCTTTATTTTCTTTTATTTCTTGTCTTCTTTGTTATCCATTCCTTATCTCTTTTTTTCTTATACTTCTTTAAATTTATTATTTATGTTTAGTTTATTTATATATATATATATATATATTTATATTATTAAATTATGTTGAATTGTATAAATATAATAAATTATTAATATTATATTTTTTATGTTATGTTATGATATAAATATTTTTTATATAACTTTTTTATTATTATTATTATATATATGTATATAGCAACCATAGCCGACTAAATTTATATTAACAAATAGACTTGCAAACAAATCAAAAAAAATCTACATACTCAAACTAACCTGTGGCGCAAACATGCTCCCCGGCTTTGAAATGTAAATTTCAAAAATATTTTAAATTAATATTTGAATAAAATAAATATAATAAAATTTAATTTTAAAATTAAATATTCAAGACTCACTGTGTTGGAATAGGGCAAAGCTTCACCACCGGTCGCTTAAAAATCCCATTTTGGGAACGTACTAATGCTACCCTAATAACCCCATCCTTTCCAGGATAAACTTGTTCTATAACTCCCAATGGCCAATAAAGTGGAGGCACATCATCCTGTTTTATCAAAACAATTGTTCCTATATTTATGGGATTATTAGATGTATTTCATTTTTGTCTTAATTGTAACGTATGTAAATATTCCAAATGCCATTTTTTCCAATAAGATCTAATTAAATTATCTAATAACTTTTTCCTTCCCTTTAAGGTTTGATCAGAATTTGACAGAAATGGTAAAAACTGAAGAGGCGTTGACATTAAAAAATGCGCAGGTGTAAGAATCTCTGGATGAGGTTTCTCAGTTAATAAACAAAGTGGTCTAGAATTTAATAAACATTCTATCTGAATTAATATTGTATTTAACTCTTCATAAGATAATAACTGTTTACCAACAACTCTATATAAATGCGTTTTAACACTCTTTAAATTTGCCTCCCAAATACCTCCAAAATGAGGAGCCGAAGGAGGAATCATTTTCCACTCTATTTTTCTAATATTAAATTCTTTTTGAAAGGATTGTTTAGTTTCATTTGCATATAAAAAATTATAAATTTCATTCAAACGTCTCTTAGCTCCTATAAAATTTGTCGCATTATCTGAATATAAACATGAAACAGGACCCCTTCGTGCAATAAATCGTTTAAAAGCTTCTAAAAATATATCAGAACTAAGATCTGAAGCTAATTCGATATGTATTGCTTTAGTTGAAAAACAAATAAATAAACAGATATAAGCTTTTTGACTTTTAATACCTCGCCTTCTAGTCATAGTAATATTTATTGGACCAGCATAATCTACACCAGTATGTGTAAATGCTTTTGCTTCTTGAACACGAGCAGGGGGTAAATTAGCCATTTTTGGAGTTAAACATTTTGGTAATGTTCTAAAACAAAAATTACACAAACGTATTCGTTGGCGTATTATATTTCTAGCCGAAATAATCCAATATCTTTGCCTTAATAGTGACATCAACAAATATGGACCAGCATGACAGTTTAAACAATGAAAATGATCAATCAACAAATTTACAATATGATTTCTGCCTAAAAGTAAAATGGGGTGACGATTTTCAAAAGGAATATTTGCATTTGATAAACGACCTCCAACTCTTATTAACCCTTTATCATCAAGAAAAATATCCAATTTTCTAAACGTGGGACTAAGGGAATTTTTATTATTAATGTTATTAAATTCATTTTTAAAATATATTTTTTGTAATTCTTTTAAAATAATTATTTCAGCAATTTCCAAATCAGACACCTTAATTAAATTTGTTGATTGTATTATTTTCATAAACCTGAAAATATACACAACTATATTTAATAATTTAGTCCATGATGAAACTCTTAATGAAAGATTATAAATAATTGAATTTTCATACGATGTATTAATAAGTGTGATAAATTCCTTTTTTATTTCAGGAATCTCCAATTTATATTTTTTAATATCAAATGGCTTAATTGGCCAATCTGATATTGGAAATTTAGCCCATGAAGGGCCATTCCACCATAATGAATGATTTATTAATTGTGAAGGTAATAGACCTCGTGAAACACAATCACTTGGATTTTCAATTCCATTATTATGATAAAAATTTGCAGGTGCTAAATTCTCCTGAATTTTTTCAACACGATTGGCTACAAATGTTTGCCAACGATGAGGGGAGGAATTTATCCATGATAATGCAATAGTTGAGTCAGAAAAGGCAAAAATTTTATTAATTTTATATCGATTACTATAAGTATCCAATATATGACGTACCAATTTAGATAATAACAAGGCTGCACATAATTCTAAACGAGCTAAAGAAAGAGTTTTTAACGGTGCAATTTTAGATTTTGCACAAATTAAATTTACCGAAACATTCAAATTTGAATGTGTTACATGCATATAAATACAACAGCCATAAGCTTTAATACTAGCGTCTCCAAAAGCTAAAATATTTACATTACACCCATCAGCAATACCTAAATGTCTTGGAATCTTTAACTCAGTCAATCGTGGTAATTCATTTTTAAATTTTATAAAACGTTGTAATAGTCTAAGATCCCAAGTAAGGTCGACCTTCACCCATCTGCTTACCAGATGAAAATTATATTTTATCAAATAAAATATGTTTCTGAACATAAACCAATAGGGTTGCCATAAAAAATATGATCAAGGCAGCTATAATAAATAAAAAATTAAAAAAAAAATAATTAATTTTTTAAATTTCACCGACTTGCTTGCCAAATGAACGAAATTCCAATGGAAAGCATACAACATACAGAATATGTAACAGCTAGGTTGCCTACCTTTTTCTGGTCCCTATTACCTGTTTGCTTTGTACAGGGTGATCCCCTATAATGTCGCCCCCCTTTAACTTTTTTATTTTAAGTGTCCCAAAAAATTTAAAAGTGTGGTTATGTAGGAACTAAAAAATACTTTTTTTCTACGTATAAAGAAAATTGGAAAATTGATAAGTATACAGGGAAAACAAAAAGTTTATTTTTTTCAATGGATCACCCTATATATGAATTTATTTTTCGATTCCTTGTAAAATTCTAAGCATATTTCATATATCATACCATATACCTAAATTCAACCGTTTCTGAAATATTTAAATTATTTTTAAGATAATAAGTTGAAATAGTTTGTTTTTCTCTGTCTGAGTACGCCATTTTTACTTATTTAACAACACTTATTGACATAATGTCACTATAGTAATTTATTTTCAATAAAAATTTTGGTATACTGAGGCTTCTTGATTTCTAACAGTTTAAAAAAACATTTAATGATGACATTTCGAATGCGAATATTTCAGAAACGGTTGAATTTAGGTATATGGTTTGTTATATAAATTATGCTCAGAATTTTACAAGGAATCGAAAAATAAATTCATATATACGGTAATCCATTGAAAAAAAATAAACTTTTTGTTTTTCCCTGTATACTGATCAATTTTCCAATTTTTTTTATACGTAGAAAAAAAGTATTTTTTAGTAGGGTAAGGTGGGGTAGGTTCGGACATGGGGCACCTCCGGACAAATCAAATTTACCGCCTTAAAGTGCTACGAGAGTTTCCATATTGACAGTAAATATCCTTCTACACTAATAGTTCTGTGGTCCGTACATGTTTAGCGACTTTGATCAATCGACAACTATTTATTTGAGAAAATATAAAAACATAGTTATTCTTATAAATTTTATTAGGGCTATCGTAAGCTTTCTTGGCTCGAAAACACCAGTAAGGTAAGTTTTATACCTTTTACCGCAGATATTAATATCTTTGGCGATACATAACCTCATAAAACAGCATCAGTTAACCATGTGCGAATTTTTATTTTGATATCTATGTATTTCTGGAACATGGGGCACGTTCGGACAAATCGGGTGGGGCAGCTTCGGACTGTCCGAATGTGCCCCATTTTACAAATAAAACCCAGTTTTGATTGATTTAACTTTCTGGGATGGTACGTAACTATTTTAAAAAGAAAAAAGGTAAAAGGTAAATCCAGAATTTATACAAGCACACCGAAAAAGGAAAGAATTCAAGAATTGGAAACAATGAGAAAACAAAAGTTGGAGAAAAAAAACACGAAAAGAAAAGCATTACAAAGCGAATGTGAAGTGAAGAAAAATGATACAAAAGTTGGGGGGAAGAGCAAAGGAAAGGCGCCGAAGAAAAAGTTAAAAAAAATAGAAAGTGACTCCTCGGATTCTGATATAGATTTACCACAGAATATTGTGCATGAGACAAAAATTTTTGATTCCGATTCTCTGGACGAGTTTCAAGACAATGACGATGTGCTCATGCTATTGCATGATGACGTGATCCATTGTCATGATTATTTGCTTGTCAAATACCCGACCAACAGAAGGACACTTCATTATATCGGCAAGGTAGAATCTTGCAATAATGAAGGCTCTTACGTCTTAAATTTTTTGAGGAAGTATAAAAGCGGTTTCCGCTTTCCGGACTTGCAAGATATTTCGACTGTTTCCAGAGAAGATATAGTTTCGAAAATACCGAAGCAGCACCAGAGGCAGCACCAGGAACTTCAAGCATGTGTTCGCTCTTTAAATTTAATGTCAATTTTGATGGTTATAATGTTTAATAAACTTTTTCTAATATAGTCTCTTATTCATTCTAAAAATAAATAGGTTCTAAATTTTCTCAGGCCTGTCCAAAAGTACCCCACTACCTGTCCGAATGTGCCCCAATATGGGGCAGATTCGGACAAATGCATTTTTTTAAGTAAAATATCACCAAACGAAAACCACTTAATATTTTTTGCTTAAGATAATGCTAAAATGTTGGAAATAGACTAAGCTATCCGTAGTATTTGCATTCAGTCTAAAAAAATTTGGTATCTTTGAAATATTAATTTTTGATAAAACGTGTCCGAACCTGCCCCACCTTACCCTACATACATAACCAAACTTTTAAATTTTTTGGGACACTTAAAATAAAAAAGTTAAAGGGGGGCGACATTATAGGGGATCACCCTGTACAAAGCAACCAGGTAATAGGGACCAGAAAAAGGTAGGCAACCTAGCTGTTACATATTCTGTATGTTGTATGCTTTCCATTGGAATTTCGTTCATTTGGCAAGCAAGTCGGTGAAATTTAAAAAATTAATTATTTTTTTTTAATTTTTTATTTATTATAGCTAGCCTTGATCATATTTTTTATGGCAACCCTATTGGTTTATGTTCAGAAACATATTTTATTTGATAAAATATAATTTTCATCTGGTAAGCAGATGGGTGAAGGTCGACCTTACTTGGGATCCTCTACTATAATATATGTTCAGGAAGTTTATCATCCCAATCACTTTTAATTAACAATAATTCCTGAATCAAAAGCTTAACATATAATATGACGGGTGCTACCAATCCTAATACATCAAATAAACGCGCAATAGTAGAAAGAACTATGCGTTTAGTATAAACATCATTAGACTCTGTCAAATTTGAAGTAAAAGTAAATATGTCAGACACTGGCAACCATTTTAAACCTAAAATTTTTAAAGAATCTCCATCTAAAAACTCCTTTGAAGCTCTATAAGATTCTGGAACCTCTTTTAATAACTCTTTTGAATTACTAGCCCATTTTACAAGATCTAATCCACCACATTTAAAAAGATCAATTAATTCCTTAGAAAGGCTTATTCCTGTTTTAATTGAAGATACTGAAGTAATAAGATCATCCATATAAAGTTCTCTTTTTGCTACATCAGACGCTAAAGGAAATTTATCGTACTCATCATCTGCTAATTGTTTAATAGTACGCATTGCTAAATAAGGACTTGATTTTAAACCAAAGGCTACAGAATTAAATTGAAATAATCGAATAGGTTTTAAATCATTAAACCTAAACAAAATTTTTTGATATTTACGATGTTTTTCTGACATTAAAATTATTAAATACATTTGTTTTATATCTGCTGTAATAGCAATTGGGAAAATTTATTAGAAGTGAAAATAAATTAGCTTGTAAATTTGGTCCAGTATGTAAAATATCATTTAACGATACACCTGTATCAGTTTTAGCACTTGCATCTAAGACCACACGAACTTTAGTTGTTATTTTATCAAGTCTAATAACAGCATGATGTGGTATAAAATAACCACTATTAATATTTTCATCAGAATATGAAATTTCAGATAAATATCCTTTATCTAAATACTCCTTTATTACCTCATTATAAGCTTGACGTAATTCTAAACTTCTTTTAAATTTCCTTTCTAAAAATACGAATCGACGTTTAGCAATAACATAAGAATTACCTAATAAAGAAGGATCATGTTTAAATGGTAGTTCTACAATATATCTACCAGAAACATCTTTAAAAAAAGATGATTTATAGAGATTCTCACAAAATAATTCATCTGAATCTTGTATGTGATCATTTGGAATTTCCTCTAAATTCCAGAATTTAGTTAAATTTGCATTTAAATTATCATTTGTTATTGGCCCAAAAGTCCAACTTAGATTAAAATGTGAGAAGGAATTATCAAAAAACGTATTAACGGGTACTTCACCAATTAAAATATACCCAAGTGTAGTTTCAAGCGCTTGTGGTGCAATTAAATTAGAAGGGGGAATAATACGACCTGTTAGTAATAAGTTTGGAAATAATTGAGCTCCTAAAATGACGTCAATATCACCAGGTATATTCCAAGATTCGTCTGCTAAAGAAACATTATTTAGGTAATTTAATGATATTGTATTTATATTAGTTGTTGGTAATTTTTCAGTTATATTATCCACTACAATTAAAGTTATATTGTATTTATCAAATGATATTCGTGATTGAATAGTTAAAGAAACATATCCTTTCATTGGAGTTTTAATAGAACCTACTGTATTAATATACGAATTACTTATGGGAATAATGTTCAATTTAAGTTTCTTACAACAAGAAATGGAAATTAAATTATTTTGTGATGCACTATCAATAAGACATCTAATTATGGTTTTATTCCTATTATCACCTAACGCGTATACTTGCGCTGTTGATAATAATACAGTAGTGTTTGTATTTAAAGAAGCTTTTGAATGCATAGTAATAGATTGAGTTAAAGGTTTAAAAGAAGAAGATGAAGCTATTTTATTTTGCATAGTAGGAGATTCAATTTTATGTGTTTCAAAGTGTAATAATGAATGATGACGTTTCTTGCATATTTTACAATATAAATTTAATTTACATTTACTGCTAGTATGATTTGACCGTAAACAGTTAATACAATATCTTAATTCTTTAACCTTATCAAATCTAACCTTAGGTGACATATTTTTAAATACTTGACATTCGTAAATATTTGAATAATCATTTTTATTACAAATTATACAATTTAATGGCTTGACATCTGTTATTGAAAAAGAATGGGATTGTACAATTGAGTGTTTATTTTTTAAGGAAGAATTAGTGAGTGTATTATGTTTTAGACTTGAATGTAAATTTATAAGTTCTAAAATTTTGACCTGTTGACGAATAAACTCAATTAAATCTTTACATGATGGAATTTCTGAATTACTTACTGAATTTTCAAACAATTGTATAATTTGTGGATCTAATTTATTTAGTGCCAAATGAAGAAATATGAAATCCGAAAGGTCAGTAATATTTAATTGTTTTAATGCACTTAAAGAGGAAGAAAAGCGTTCTATAAAATTATTAAGTTGATTGGCATTATTAGACGCAATCTTAATTTCAAATATATTATTTAAATAAAATGTTCCTAGCGCTCTCTTATCTTGATACTTTTTTACTAACGAATCCCAGATTGTTACATAATTTTCTTCATTAGGAAGAATTCCTGATAAAATAGTGAGTGCCTTACCACTTAATTTTCCTACTAAATATTGAATTTTTTGCGAGTTATTTAAATTTGTATTAAAGTGTATATTTGTTTTAAATGCTTCAAAAAATAATGGCCAATTTTCAGGTTTACCATCAAAATTCGGCATTTCAATTGGAGGTAATTTTATTGAAACACTTAAATCCTTATTTGGTGATGCTTGCGGTAAAACTTTTCGATTTTCCAACACAGTTTCCCTAATATCTTTAATTTGACAAAACATGTTTTCAAAGGTGATCCATTCATCAAATTCAGGTTTATAATCTTTATTATTTTTAATTTCTAAATTATTTGCTTCATCATTTAATTTATTGTATTGTTCATAAAAATTTTCCAAATTTATTGTGTTTGTCAAAAATTCCTGAGTTTTTCTGGTGTCAGCCTTTGAAACCTTTTTTGCATTTTCATTCAAATTGAGAATTAAATTAAATATAGCCTCTTTTTTGGCATTTATGAATTTTAATGACATTTTAAATTAAATTTAAATTTAGTGGACTGTATAAAGTTAAATTCAAATCCGGTTCGAAGGACCAAAATATGGTGTGTATTTACACCACAGGTTAGTTATAATAAATAGATTCAAAGATTATACTTACAAGTTGTTTTATTTGTCAATATTTACAATAATTGTCAGTTATAATTTATTATTTTCTTTCTTCTAATTTTCTTCTTCTGTTTCTTTTTCTAACATCTTAATTTTGCTCCTTTTCTAACTTCTTTATTTTCTTTTATTTCTTGTCTTCTTTGTTATCTATTCCTTATCTCTTTATTTCTTATACTTCTTTAAATTTATTATTTATGTTTAGTTTATTTATATATATATATATATTTATATATTATTAAATTATGTTGAATTGTATAAATATAATAAATTATTAATATTATATTTTTTATGTTATGTTATGATATAAATATTTTTTATATAACTTTTTTATTATTATTATTATATATATGTATATAGCAACCATAGCCGACTAAATTTATATTAACAAATAGACTTGCAAACAAATCAAAAAAAATCTACATACTCAAACTAACCTGTGGCGCAAACACTACCTTTGATTTAGATATTCTTATTTTAAAATAGAGAAATTGGATTTTTTTTAATAAATAACGTTTATTTAAAACTATTTTTATAGAGATATGTAGGTAGACCAAATGCACAAAATATTACTTATTTGGCACCATCCACTTTAGAATTTCATTAAATGCAGTATTTATATTTCTAAATTCTTAAACCAACCATTGTTATTGTAATACTATAAAGATTTATTAACTGTTAACGCTTAAACATAAGCGGTAACAGTTTAAATATTGTTAATACTTTGACAGATACATAACCTGAAAAGCTTTAAATGCCAAATTTTCAAAAGACTGCGTTCCGTACGTAGTCACGTGGTGGGACTTTGAGGTGTGAAGCATAGTACTAGGGGGATTCGTTTTCTTCTTAATTATATAGACAAAGGTATATACTTTCATATGATATAAGAAATAAACCGGCTTTTTTAAATATTGGTGATTAAAGGAAACAAAAAATGGATACTAAATCAATTCAATTTAAACATATTTTATGCTGAATTAAAGCCCAAAATACAAAATATACAATGACAAATATTATTAAACATTTTCACAGATTTTTTTACAATGCGAATGGTCAAATTGAACGCAGTCTAACAGGACTATTTTTAAGTTTTTGTTTAAAAATGATATAGTGCAGGATAGTGTAAATAGTCTAGATTAGGGGTATTATAATTTAATTCAATAAAATAAGTTTGAAATTGTAGTCAATGTCCGACTTTTAACATTGGATCGTTCCAGTGTGCGGCGCGCAGGTACGATTTTGGACTTTTGATACAATATTCGTATACGAGCTATATCTAAAGCCATATCGCGTATACGAGACATATGTTTATTTATATCATAGCAAAAGTAGAGCAACTTTTTTGATAATATCAAATATTTAATAATCTAAAATCCCAATGGTAATCGCGGAATTTAAAAACATATTAGTTTATAGTAGGCTGCTGTCTTAAGCGAAATGCATTTATTTTCAAATATGATACAATTTTTTTTTAATTAAAAACAACACGTGCCTCAAGACGATCTAAGTTAATTTTTTGGTATAATCATGTCTTTTCTGAAAATATGGAATAATAATTTTTTTGAGATTTAAAAATTATTAGATAACAATGAAATAACTTCACCTTGGACTGAAGAAATCAAGATATTAAAATTACGTTTGTACTAACTTAGTTTTAAAATAAAAATATCAATTTAAATATCTTTAATTTTTTTAATTTAATAGACCAAATCAAATGGAAAAAATTTTGAATTAAAATTTTTGTCTATTGTTATTTCGATTAAGTATTGTTTTTTTATTGATTTGGGTTCTATAATTGTTTATATCTCGAATAAAATTTTATTTTTCATAAAAAATTCCCAAAAAAGCATTATTATACCAAAAATTAACTTAGATCGTCTTAAGGCACGTGTTAACATGTTGTTTTTAATTTAAAAAAATAAAAAAAAATTCCCAGTGTTTTTTCAACAAAAAGAAGCTTTTTAGGGGGCGCGCCCGGGCGTCGCAAAAAATTTAATTTTTAACGACCACCCTAATATATATGGCAACGGTTACCATAGTCATGTATATTTTTTTACACCATCAAAAAGTAGAGATTTTAACGAACAAAAAGCCCAGCGACTTTTTTAAAAAAGCTGATATTTTGACGCGAGAATTTTCGAAAATTAGGGTGCTTTTTCGATATTAATAATATCGAATACCGGCCTCGGTGGTGTAGTGGTCAGAGCTCCTGGGTACGAGCCGAGAGGTCGTGGGTTCGAATCCCACTTGGGTATGGTTGTTTATTTGTGTTTGTCCATTGTGTATAGTCATTCGGAGGGGACTTTAAGCCGTCGGTCCGTTCCTACCCCTAACCCGCACAAGCCATTCAGTTGGCTTATGGGACATCTTAGTTTGGATGTAAGGGTGGAACTAAAAGAGCACTTTATAACTTTATAATAATAATAAATCTTTATTGTACAACAGAATAACAACTCCAATAATAGGACAAGAATTAAAGTTAAGTAAGAGCTAAACTAAAAAATAATTATAATAAGTTTAAGGCAGAGCCTAACTAAAAAAAAAATAAGTACAATACCTACATGCAAAAACCCAAATGTAAAAAAATAAACTAAAAAATAAAAAGGGAAAAAATAAAGAAAAACTAGGTATATAAAATATTCAGTTGCTACAACCAGGATTGATTTTAAGAAATCATTGTGTATATCAACTAGCTCGGATATTACATTAAACTTGGAACACATATTATAAATTGGCGACCTAAAGGTGCGATTTCGTTACGACGTCCAGCGTCCAGCCGTCGAGCACTGGATTGCAATGGCAGCGATTTCGTTAACGCGGCTCGTCTGGAAGACGCAGCAGCCCGCCGTCGACGGCTACGTCTCGACTGCTCAAAAACAAGTCGGGACGCGAACGCTAACCAAGTTTTTCCAGTTTAAATTTATGGAGAGAGAAATAAATGTTATAATAGTAAATTTATTAATGAAAATGTCCAAAAATTGTACTAATGTTGATGACGAAATATTAATATAAGTGTTAAATCAAGTTTTTCCTTCGGGCAAATTGGAATTTTTACACTATTTGTGGACTGCTTTTTTAAATCTTTACAAATAAGAGTTAAAACAAAATCCAATTGCTCTTTATTAAGTCAAAAAAAGCCACAGAACTTTTCATTATCTGCTTCAAGATGGTTTTTCATTAGGACGTTAATAACATAGGAATTTCATAATCTTCTTCATCTTCAAGCAAAAATATTGCCAATGTTTTCGGATCCATTTTTCTTCACTCGCTTCAAAATATGACAAACGACTGCTATAATTTTAGATAATTTTAATGTAGACGCCCGCGAACGCTGGACGTCGCAACGAAACCGCACTAAAACATGGGAACACAACGGCTAGCCGTCACTGCCAGACGTCGCGGCGGGCCGCAACGTCTGAACGTCGCAACAAAATCGCACCTTAAGCAAAACATTTGTTCGCGCTAGCCTGCAGTAAAAAGCAGGGTGACTTCGTAAATTTGGTCTAGGCACTAAAAAATTAATTTTACTTAGTAGAAATGGTGAGTCAATTAAGTTGTGCAAAAGTTTAAATAAAAAAGTAATAGATAAAAGTATTTTTCTGATACGCAAAGATGTAAAATTGTGTCTGGTTAACAGTTGTGCATGATCTGTACCTCTTGGAGGGTAAAAACCATCTATTCTAAAAGATAAGAATTTTAAAAATCTTCTTTGGACATTTTCAATGTAGTTTATATAGGTGTTAAAAATAGGATTCCATATTAAGGCACCATATTTAAGTTTCGACCTTACTAGAGAAAAATAAGTCAAAATAAGGTTAAATCAAAAAAATTACAGTGTGTTTGGGATATAAAAAGGTAAGTTTTCACCAAATTTCGTGAAAAAAAAATTTTTTGTAAAAGATAAAAATAAAAAACCAAAAACTTGGTTATTTGAAATTTTCACATAAGTTTTGAGAATATGTGAAAAAAGTGTAAATACAAAAATTGTAGATCTTTTTATTACCTACAACTTTGCCATTTAACTTTTTTCCATAGGACTTTTGCCGAAAATCGAGTTAAACCGTTTTTTACCCCCCGTCCACTTCCCGACCTCATATCGCCCGAACATTATTTTTCCTTTCATTTTTGTTATATTCTCTTCCTTCTCCAATGGGTTTCATCATACTATTATTTTTTTTTACTTTTTTCATTGAGATTTACGTGCCAGGTGATCTGATTCGCTAACCATGTTCCTGCGCATATGTGATTGTCCAGATGAAAGCCCCATCCTGTTTCCGAGGCATCTGTTGTTAGGCGCCTGCCTGTTTCTCGAATATTGGCTTTGATTGGTGAATGTTTCTCTGCAACCAAGAACAATCCGCCAGCGCAAGGCGGGATAGGGTAACTCTTTTCAGGTTGTCCACCAATAGTGTTCGACCTAGACGCTGCATTTGGCGCGAATGTAATCTCCCTAATGGTATCACCATTGAGGCAAAATTTAACCTTCCTAGTAGGGACGTTGCTATTTCCCAGTTCCAAGTTTCTTCTGAAAGGACTTCCTCAAAATTCGAATCTTTTTGTCCTCGGGAAGGTAAGCTAAATTTCGTCTGGTGTCCCACTTTATTCCAAGAAAATCTACTTCGTTGGTGGGAATTAACACTGATTTTTAAAAGTTTATGTGTCATCCTAATTTCTTTAAAATACTTACTACCCATTTCATCTGCCCATGAATGGTTTGCCGATCTTGGTGAGCAAACAAAAAGTCATCCAGGTATACTAGGACTCGAACACCTCTTTGGCGAAGTATACTCGCCAGCCAATTTCCTATCCTTGAAAAAGCCTTTGGAGCCGTTGACAGTCCGAACGGAAGGCATGTCATATTGAAAACCGCCCCCCCGTTGTATGAAAGGCATAGAAAGCGTCGCTAAATAATCGTTTCTCTGTAAAAGTCTGGGAACTTTTAGCTGATTTGCCAACCTGAACTTTCCGGGAAAAAGATATTGGTTTAAACGACGTAGATTGAAAATTTGACATTCTGCTCCATTTGTTTTTGGTATGAGGAACATCGGAGATAGAAATCCCGTTTTCCAGGCCGATCGCTCCAGAATTCCTGCTTGTAACAAGCTTTTTACTTCCGATTTAGTTAAACTAACTAAAATAACAAGAGCAGACTGCCACTCTTACAAAGAAAACTGAGTAGTCATCCCTTTTTAAATATAAAAAAAATATGTCTCAGTTCTCTGCCCCTTGTGTGGTCTTTTGAAAACACCAAGAAACTTGCTCACGTCGAATTTCCTCTTGGTTACATTTTATTATAGTAATATCGTAAAAATTATTTTATAAAACATATAAACATATAAAACATTAAGTTGACAGTGTTATATGTAAAAATAAAAAAGTTTGTTTGTTTACATCACATTTGAAAATAAATGCATTTCGCTTAAGACAGCAGCCTACTATGAACTAATATGTTTTTAAATTCCGCGATTAGATTATACGAATCATCTCTTGTATAATAATATACTATTTATTTTGAAATAAACTGTAAATATGATTGTTTTATTTAAATACAACGATAAATCCAACAAGACAATAAAAAATAAATGTTTCCACGAAAGTTGCCCATTAGTTGTTATCTTTAATTATTCTAATATTGTGGGAATATTTTAATGTTGTTGCTAACATCTGTTATACTATATACAGAAATTAATAAAAACAACAATAATTAATAATTTAAAAATATAATTTTAATCGCTAATGGTTAAAATTTCAAATATATACTATAAATTATAGTCCAAAATATAAATAATTTATATTATTAAAGTTAATAATATTAAACATAATTGCTAAGAAAAAGCCTATACATTTAATTTATTAATAAATATATTAACAAATTTAGTGCTTATCAGCGTAGCTACTAGTACCCTATGCTTAGCCTAGTAGGCTATAGCCTTGAGGCCCTTGAACAAAAAAAATAAAAGCGGTTTTGTTAAGGCAAATACCTAAACCAAAGGATAGGACATTTTTTTAGTTAATATTACAAAAGTTGTTTAATGGAGTTTTTATAAAATGGAAATACAGTGCGCTCTTGCGGATTATCTTTCTACCAAAAATATATAAAAAACAAATAATATAACATTTATATCACTATAATAATATTTTGCCAATGCAGACGTCTAATTTTCCACATGATAATTTAGCAAATTTAAAAGTTATAAATCTACATACATATTAGTTGTTTTACGCTGGCCATTTGTAACGTTAATTGTTTATAATAATAATGATAATAATAATAATAATAAGTTTATTAGCCCAACGGAAAAATCCAATAATAGGACAATAATAATAATAACAATATTAATACATAGGTAATGTAAAATATAAGAATTAATTTGATCTAAGGTAAGTTATACAACAATTAACAATTTCATTTAAGGTACAATTATTTATATCACATAGATTTGAAATAACATTAAAATTGCGTGTTATAACATTAGTAGGCGAGTACAATGCAACATTTGTGCGACAAAATTGGCTAAAAAATGTGCAGTCGAATCTGGCGTTTAAACGTGGGACAAAAAAATGCAAACTAGACAATAAAACATTTGAATCGATTAAATTAAATAAGTTTAGTCAATAATACCTTAAGGTATATTTGGCATTTTATGTTTTTCCCAAGTTGACTGTCGTACCGTATCAATTGATACTGGTGTATCAATGTACCACAGGTTAATAAAAGAAGAGATTGTACTTACAGTTATATTCCTTTATTTTGTTTTCTATATATGTATAATTATTTATTTATAAATTTAATTTAAATTTTATCTAAGTAAGTATTTTTAATTTTAATTTCTTATTCCACCAAAATCCATGAATATCTTTCTTCTTATAATTTCTTATTTTATTTTCTTTCTTCTTATATCATTCTTCTTCTATTTCTTCTTGTATAATTTTTTTTTATATTATCTGTATATGGTTTATGTATGTTTTATATTGGTTATTTTATTTATTATTTTATAATTATGATTCTTTTTATGTTATATATTTATTAATATTATTATTATTAAGTTATGTTATTTTTGTTATAGTTATCATGGATAACTATTTTTTAATATAAAAGTATCAAAGATATTATCGAAAGTCTTAAGTTGAGACTCTCAACTAACAATGACACAAAATAAAGGTTATGTAACCAAAGTCACATCCACAACTTAAACCAACCCATGGCTTTGAAATGATAATTTCAAAGTAAGTTTAAATAACGAAATTATATGACAATTTTAAATATAAACTATATTAAACAAAGGCAATATATTTAATCAAATTTAAATAAAATAACAAAATATTTAATATCACTGTGTTGAAAGGGGGCAAAGTTTTACTACAGGTTACTCAACACGTTAAACGCCACGGCGTTATTGGTGATTTTGTTTATTGGGCCAAGTTGATATTTTACTTGTATCATTTTAAAAAATAAAATTGTCAAAATACAGATTAAAAAATAAATAATTAAAAAACTCTTGTATCTTCGTCAGCCGTCAGGGCCAAGCGGTCCTATGCATGCTTTAAAATACCTTATACGAGCGGTCCGCTGGCCAGAAAATCATGTTAAACTGTTTAACAAAAAATTGACAGGCGGTCCCTAGGGACCGCCGTGGCCTGGATGGACAAACTATTAGCGGTCCCCTGGGACCGCCGTGGCCGTTAACGTGTTAAAACTTCATTATCATCAAGAAATATATCTAATTTTCTAAAAATAGGATTTAAAATATCTTTGTTGTTAATGCTATTTAACTCTTTTTTAAAATAGATTTGCTGCAAGTGTTTTAAAATACATTTTTCAGCAATTTCAAGATCTGAAAGTTGAATTAAATTTTTTAAATTAAATTTCTTTAAAAATCTTAAAATATATGTAATTATATTTAATATCTTAGACCAAGTTGAAACTCTTAACAAAAGATTATAAAAAATTGAGCTTTCAACAAGTTATTTATTGAAAACACTTGTTTTTTATTTCAGGAATTTCTGAGTTATGTTTTGTAATATCAAATTGGCCAATTTGATATAAGGATATAGGATAATGAGCCCAAGAAGGGCCATTCCACCACAATTAATGATTTAATATTTGTGAAGGTAATAAACCTCTTGAAACACAATTACTTGGATTTTCAATCCCATTAATATGATAAAAATGTGTAGGTGACAAATTATCATGAATTTGTACCACACGATTAGCTTCAAATGTTCGCCAACGATGTTTCTCTGATAATAAAATTCTTAAATACATTTGTTGTAATAGCAATAGGAAAAAGTCGAAAATTCAAAAGAAGTGAAAATAAATTTGCTTGTAAATATGGTCCTATATGTAAAATATCGTTCAAAGATACACTTTTATCAGTTTTAGTACTAGCATCTAAAACTACACGTACTTTAGTTGTTGATTTATCAAGTCTAACAACTGCATGATGCGGTATAAAATAACCTTTATTTACATTTTCTTCTGAATATGAAATTTTAGATAAATATTCCTTGTCTAAATAATCTTTAATAACTTCATTATAAGCATGACGTAAATCTGGATTGTTTTTAAATTTACGTTCTAAAAATACCAATCTACGTTTTGCAATAACATGAGAAATACCTAATAAAGAAGAATCTTGTTTAAATGGTAATTCTACAATATACCTTCCATAAGAATCTCTAGAATAAGATGATTTATAAAGATTATCACAAATCCAGAGTTTTAAATATAATCTAAATTCCAAAATTTTGTTAAATTTATATTTAAATTTTCATTTGTGATTGGCCCAAAAGTCCAACCTAAATTAAAATGTGAAAATGAATTATTTAAAATTGTATCAACAGGTAGGTACTGTACCAATTAAAATATAGCCCAATGTAGTTTCAAGTGCTTGAGGTGCAATCAAATTAGAAGGAGGAATAATTTGACCTGTTTATAATAAATTGGGAAATAATTGAGCCCCTAAAATAACCTCAATTTCTTCAGGAACATTCCAAGATTCATCTGCTAATGATATATTTTTTTAAATAATTGAATGCTTGTGTATTTATATTAGTTATAGGTAGTTTTTCAGTTATAATATCTACTACTATTAGAGTAATTTCATATTTATCAAATGTTATTCGTGATTAAATTGTTAAAGTAACATAACCTTTCATTGGGGTTTTAATTGAACCTACTGTATTTATGTATGAATTATTTAAAGGAATAATATTTAAATTAAGTTTTTTACAGCACGTAGTACTAATTAAATTATTTTGCGATGCACTATCAATAAGACATCGTATTATTTTTTTATTTTCATTATTAGAAAATGCATATACCTGTGCTGTTGATAATAATCAGTGTTGTAACGTATCTAGTTACAAGTAACTAGATACAGTATCTAGATACTTTTTATGTATCTGTTTGTGTAACTAATTACTTATCCCAATCTAGTAACTATAACTGTAACTAGTTACAAATTCTAAGTAACTAGGTGTGTTAAGATACAAAGATACATTTTTAATTAAACTGCGACCATTATTGGGTATGGGTATGGGTATGGGAACGTATGGCAGGCCCCAGATATATTATCATCCACTGATCTCCCGGTGTTATTTTACCCCCTTTCCGTTCTCCTGCGTATCCCGCCAAATCACAGCATTACCTGTGTTTGTTGGATCCGAAGTTTTTACGCCGGCTGGTAGATCCACCCTAGGAGTTCGTGGATGACAGTGTCAAAGGTTAAGGCCGCTCCCGGGATTTTTGTCAGCCGGGTCGGGCCATACGTCCAGTTTAGGAAGGGTTTTTGGAGGACATTGAACTGACCCAAAACTAAGTACAATCCGGAATCCTCCTGAACCTAGGCCTTAGTAGTACCCCCATTCAATTGGTATTCGTGAATGGGGGGTGGGTATGTTAGTTATTTGCTTACGCCTATCTTTGTTGGTTTACTTCCGGTTCGTCAGTTTCTGTGTCCGTCTCCGGGTCGGCATGTGCCCAGTATTTTAGTTGTGCCTCCCTGACACGTTTGGTGATTGTTTTTCCTTCTAGGAGGACTCTGGGCGATATCTTGTCAGTACATGGAGAGAAAAATTTTGCCAAAATAACCATCCAAAGCACCGTCAAACGACGCATCGCGAAATCAGTCAACTGTCCCACTAAACTGCGGATCTGTATGGCTAAATTAGCTATACAGATCCTCAGCCCAATAAAACAGTTGGATAGCCATTTCGGCAAAATTCCTCTCTCCGTGTACGCCCCTGTTCGTGATGTATTTCGATTGCGACGTTAAATATGTCCGATGCTGCTATTGTTTCCAAACCCAGCCAGAAGCCGTTTTGTGCGTGGTCCTTTAGGTACGCCTCTGTTTTACGTTCCCAGTCGTTATTGCGCGTAGCGGTGGGGTTGGTCAAGGATCGCATCCTGTAAGTATGGGCTGTATGTCTCAATGTGTGTTCGTAAGTGGTTATTTAGTCATTGTCTTAATGCGTATGTACTTGTTGACCCAGTCAGGCTATTATCTAGTTGATGAGCCAAGCTGGCCACTAAGCAATTTCCGTCGGATGGAATTTTAATTATTCCCACCGAATGATCAATCGTGTTTACTATTTCCATGTTTGTTATGGTTTGTGTTTATTTATTATTTATGGTTTGGCGTTTATTTATGGTATTAGTCGAGTGTTTATTTGGGGGGTGGAGCTAATGTCTTATCTGCCTTTTTTGTTTTGTTTATGTAATGATTTGAGTGTTGTCTGTCTCAATAGGAATGTTTATTTGCTGGGGCTTGAAATTTACTTTTCGGTATATAATACGTTTTACTTTAGATTTTTTGGAATAAAATGGTTTTTTTTAATAAGACATGCAGTTAGAAAAATTACTTAGCTTGATTATTAGGCTATAATCCTGATGCTAGGTCTTTCACGGTCTGTCCGTTATTTCTGGACCTCCCTGCAGGTTATTGACAGGCTTTGGTTGTGACTATCCCTGCTGACCAGTTGGAACGGTTTTTTTTTGCACTTATCACACTTTCCGCACTTGATTGTTTATTTATTTATTTATTTATTACCGATTACCGATATTTCCGAATACTTAGGTTCGTTTTTGGAACTTTATTACGTTTCTCTAGTATACGCTGCTATCCACTTCGAGTGTCAAGGCAATACTGTTAATTAAACTGCGACCATTATTTATTAAAAAAAAAAATATTATAAAAAATAAGTTATTTTAAATAAAATATTATAAAAAAATAAAAATAATAAACATTCCCTTTTATTTCTATTTTAAATTTTTTAAAGCAAAAAATAATTTGTATGTATCTTAAAGTATCTAGATACTTTTTGAAGGTAACTGTATCTGTAACTAGTTACTGCAATAAAATATGTATCTGTATCTGTATCTAGTTACAAATTTTGGTAAGTAACTGTAACTGTAGCTAGATACTGAAAATATTGTAACTGTTACAACACTGATAATAATACAGTAGTATTTAATTTTAAAGAAGCTTGAGTATGCATAGTTATAGATTGAGTTAAAGGTTTAATAGAAGAAGAAACATTAGAAGAAGTTATATAATTTTGAGAATTAATTTTATTTGGTTCAAAATGCAATAGAGTATTATGACGTTTATTGCATTTTTTACAACAATATCTTGATTTACATTTACTACTAGTGTGGTTTGGATACAGACAATTAATGCAATGTCTTATTTCTTTAAGTTTTACAAATCTGACTTTAGGTGTCATATTTTTAAATACCTGACATTCATATAGTTTTGAATGATTCGATTTATTAAAAATTTTACAATAATAAATTATTTAAAGATTTACTATCTGTTAAAGCAAATTAACGTGTAGTTGAATGTGGTATATGTTGTGTTAGGGTGTTATGTGTTTTTAACCCTAAATGTGAGTTAGTGCGTTATAAAATTTTAACTTGTCGAATATATTCAATTAAATCTTCACAAGATGGAATATCTTTATTAATTGAATTTTCAAATGATTGTATAATTTGAGGATCTAGCTTTTTTAATGCCATATAAAGAAATATGAAATCCGAAAGGTCAGTTATATTTATTTGTTTCAAAGCGCTATATTATAATAGGAAGAAAAACGTTCTATAAAATTATTTAATTGATTGGAATTATTAGATGCAATATAATATCAATTATATTATTTAAATAAAATGTACCAAATGCGCGTTTATCTTGATATTTTTTACTAACAAATTCCAAATTGTTAAATAATTTTCCTCATTAGAAAGAATTCCCGATAAAACAGTAAGTGACCTGCCACTTAACTTTCCCATAAGATATTGAACTTTTTGCGAATCATTTAAATTTGAATTTAGATGAATATTACATTTAAATGCCTCAAAAAACAAAGGCCAATTTTCAGGATTCCCATCAAATTTAGGTAATTCAATTGGGGGTAATTTAATGTTAAAACAGGGCTCTTTTTCTGAAGAATTTTGGGTTTATGGCAAAACCCTGCGACCCTCCAACACAGTATTTCTTACTTCCTTAATTTGCCTATATAAATTTACAAAACTCGACCATTTTGCAAAACTAGGAATATATTCTGAATTTATATCCAATTCTAAATTATTAGCTTGATCTGTTAAATTATTATGTATAATCAATATTGATCATATAATGTATCTAAAATTGACGTATTTGACATAAATTTCTGTGTATTCCTAGTTTCTGTCTTTTTTGGAATTGTCATTATAATTTAAAAATAAATTAAATATTGCGTCTTTTTTTGCATTTATAGCTTATAATGACATATTTGACATTTTAGAATTAATTTAATTTTTAACTAAATAAATAAAATTTTATTAGTGCACTGTATCAAAAAATGGATTTTAAAATCCGACTCGAAGGACCAAAATATGGTGTATCAATGCACCACAGGTTAATAAAAGAAGAGATTGTACTTACAGTTATATTCCTTTATTTTGTTATTTATATAATACTATATATATATTATGTAGGTATAATTATTTATTTATAAATTTAATTTAAATTTTATCTAAATAAGTATTTTTAATTTTAATTTGTCATTCCACCAAAATCCCTGAATATCTTTCTTCTTATAATTTCTTATTTTATTTTCTTTTTTTTATATCATTCTTCTTGTATTTATTCTTGTATAATTTTCTTTTATATTATCTGTATGTTGTTTATGTATGTTTTATATTGGTTATTTTATTTATTATTTATTTTATCGCCGACGGTGGTCTATAGACCACTATAGTGGTTAGTGCTGCTGACTACAAGCCGGAGGTCGTGGGTTCGAATCCCACCAGGGGTATGGATGTTTATTTGTGTTGTCCTATTGTGTTATAGTCCTTCGGAGGGGACTTTAAGCCCGCGGTCCGTTCCTACCCCTAACCCGCACAAGCCATTCAGTTGGCTTATGGGACTTCTTAAGAAGTAAGGGTGGAACTAAAAGATCACTTTTTGTATAATTATTATTATTAAGTTATGTTATTTTTGTTATAGTTATCATGGATAACTATTTTTTAATATAAAAGTATCAAAGATATTATCGAAAGTCTTAAGTTGAGACTCTCAACTAACAATGACGCAAAATAAAGGTTATGTAACCAAAGTCACATCCACAACTTAAACCAACCCATGGCGCAATACTTGGCGACAACAGATACCTTTGATGATACGGTACGACAGTCAACTTGGGAAAAACATAAAATGCCAAATATACAGTCAAAATGACAACTTTAAAGTCTTCTAGCAGTGACTATTTTTCAAGAATGTACTAATAATAGGTCGACCTATGTTCTGCAATATACGTGAAATATAGCCAAATCCACCGGAAGGCATTTCCCATAGGATTAGTGGCCCTAATTTAATTTTAACCTGGGGGTCTAAACACCGTAAATCCGGCCCTGAGCACGTGATATCGTAATTAATTACAATATACAATATAATTACCTACAAAATTTTTATATCGGCGGTTGCTGTACGACCATGTGACGTCGTACAGCAACCGCCGATATAAAAATTTTGTAGGTAATTATATTGTATATAATTATATACATAAGTATGACCAAGTATGACATCCCAGTGAACACTTTGACGTGGGACATCATAATGTCATGCCAGCTTACATATCACAATACCTGAAGCTATCTAGATATTTCTGTTAACTGTAAGTCCAATGTACATTCAATGGGTATCCATGGACACATTGGATATTATGGATTTCCATAAATGTCCTCCAATGAATATCCAATGGATTGTCATGTCCTGTGTGGGTGTTAACCTAAAAAAGTAAGTCTGGTTTCCAGTGGATGGAAACACCGTCGATGCCGTTGATTTGAATTCCACGTTAAACTCTATGTTTTCAGTGCTAGTAGAGTCGTGCCGAACTAGCTAGTGCAAAAGCGGGTAATATGCATAATCTAGACTCTAGAGCCTATAGGCTAGATATATCTAGAGCCTATCTAGACTAGAGGCAGTAACCAGCAGTCTCT
Organism: Brassicogethes aeneus; assembly: GCA_921294245.1. Classification (NCBI taxonomy): domain Eukaryota; kingdom Metazoa; phylum Arthropoda; class Insecta; order Coleoptera; family Nitidulidae; genus Brassicogethes; species Brassicogethes aeneus. The sequence continues at coordinate 11,405,271 of OV121137.1, forward strand.
GGTAACCTGCAGGGCCTTCTGATCAAAACGCATAGCTAAAGATCGGGCGATACCCTCCAAAGTGCAATGGCGAAAGAGTATCTGTTCCCAGATATCGAGCCTACCACTGCTAGGAACCGAACTGTCTTTAGCTCAATATGATACTAATAAAATATGAATACTTACATTTCCACGAATCCTATTATTTCGTCCTATTTCTGAAATAGACCATATAATCTGTAGTATAATAGTTGGTGGTAATAAATATTTAGCAGTCTTTCCTTGATTGAAATAATATAGAGAGAAGGTTGATATTACAATTGGTACTTACATGACTTATTTAGTTCAATAAATATTGGGATAGTAAAAAAATAACTTTTAATTTGACTAAATTTATTATTGTACAATAATAACTAACTTATAATGTAAAATTTATAATAAAAATCTTAGTGTAAAATTCTCAAAAATTGTATAGGTACATTCACAAATCGAATTTTATACGAGTATAATTAAATACAGTCTGCTGTAAATGACAAATTAATTTATCAGCAGATCACAGTTTATATATAAATATTTTAAAATAATTTCAATTTGCCTATAGCTATAAAAATGAAATAAAGTATAACTTAATTTTATTTTTATTTGGACTTTTAGCTGAATAATTTTTTTTGTAAAAGATATAATTAAAATTGTCACAAGCAACAATTATAGTTAAATTATAAAACCTCAACTAATATTTTAGTTTAAATAATTACATAGTTTAGACCCTGATAAAGTCCATATAAAAATAAAATTTACTAGTAGGTATTTCAATAACACAAATACATAACATAAGTATTTTAATTGAGTTTATCGTAGTAACCATAGAAATTATAAATAAAAAATGTCATGACATGATTATTTAAAATAATAATATTGTACTTAATTCAGCGATTATAATCTACAATTATATAGGTATCTCAATGCTTTTTCTTATTTATTATTTTATAAAAAGGTGGTCCAAAAAGGAATGTTTAAGAATGTTATTAATGCACACTTGTCTTTAAACATATTAATAATGATTCTGGAATTAAAAGCCATTAATCATATAGGTAATCATTGGTCATATAAATAAATTGCTTTCGTAACAATCATGCTATATAAATAATGACTTTATGGTAGTTGAGCTACACCATTTTTTAATGTGTTACAAGTTAGGTCGACAACAGCTCTTTAAAAATAGAAAAATTATATTGTTGGTTTATATATTTGTATAAATAGTTTGTTTTAAACTTCATTTTATCTTACATTAAGCTTTTCTTATAAATGAGGCATCTTTAACTATTGCTTGCATTTGTCTCAATTTTTTTCGCCAACTCAGATATAATTTCTCTATAAATCATGGGATCCATATTTGTTCCCAACATTAACAATATCCACCAATCACCAAGATCTACTTTCCTCGTTAAAGCTTCACAAACCTCGATTGGTATGGCTCTGTTTTTCGCATGCATAATTTTCGGTCGTATTTTTGGACAGGTTATAATTATTACTCTATATACCACAAGAATGCTAAGCAGCGTTGCCAATATCATAAACCAAAACCAGATAAAAATGTATGTTTTCTCGTTTACAATGTTAAGAGGCAACACACATAAACTGTCATGTTTTTGTATACTGCCCGAAGGACCATACTTGTAGAATAAGCATTTGGTCACTCTAGGGAAGATGTATACCATAGGATCGATTCTATCTTCTTGAGATTGTTCAGAAAAGTTCATAACCCTCCAACCATAAGAAAGAAACTCCCCGTCAAAGAATTTGTTCATTACGTACAGTTGGACGATGATGTTTATAAGGCATAAACATTCACATGCCCAGTATCTTAGAGCATACATATTGTGTCTCTGTAAAAATAATATTTAATTTATTAATAAAATAATTTATTGTTTTGGTTTTAGTGCCTATATGACACATTGTGTGTTCGTTGTTTAAGTTAGAAAACTGTCATTGTGAATACAATAACATAAATAAATACACGTGATCTTTAAAAACACATCTGTAAATCGAGGCTCTAGTAAAAGTAATAATTAGTTAATTTATTTTTTAATTGCATAAAATCGAGTTAATATTTAGATTTTTTTCAGGGCCGAATAAAGCACGGGGCCAGCGGAGTTAGGCCAGTATGAAATATGACCTGAATTCGATTTATATTCCGGAGATTTATATTGATAAAAACCTGCGAATTGGTCTTAGGTATTGCATTGCAAAAAGTAGATATTATGTTGTGCAACATAAAAATAAATTATGATAAAAGTTGATAGGAAGGGTTTTAAAACACGTTTCGGCAGCGAAGTGCTCTTAACGCCTTGAGTGTTTTAAATACCTTCTTATAAACGCGTAACGCTAACGCTATTTTATATTATACCCACAATCCACACATTGTGATTATACCTGCATTATAAACTTGAAATAAATAGAGTTTTGACAAATTATTTTGAACATATGTTATGAACATTTTACATGGGAATTGAACTTTTGTTATTGTCATATGACATTTTCATTGTTGTTTATAAAGCCGTTTTTAAAGCGGTTTTACCCTAGACCAAACCAATAGATGAATATCTTATGTCGGATGTCGAGACAGTATTATAATATTTAGCCAAGCCAAGAGAGGGCGCGGATTTTATAATTGTTTGATGTTTTGACGTTTTTAACCTTTTTGACGTTGAATTATATCCGTAGTTATCGCATTTTTTAAAGATTTTGTGTATTTGTGTGTTTTTATTGTGTATTGTTTCTAAGGTTTGTATTATAATAATAATTTATAAACGACACTTTGACCGAATCATAATCTTTCAGATGGTAGGCATGTATTATTTAATAAAATTTATGGATTTAACAGTTTTCTTCAATTTCAAAATAATGATCAATGAGACAGTTACTTTTGGTAGACTTTCATAAATAACAAAAACAATGTTTCTTACCATATATGAATGGTACTTTTGGGAATAAGTGTGATAATGATTTAACGAGTTTTACAAATTAAAAAACTCACAGATTTTACAAATGAATACTAAATACACTTGTTTTACATTTACATACATTTGTTTTCCTCATTGCTTTTCCATAAATCTGCGAATTTCTTATAAAAGTTGCTTGAGAATTACTAAACAGCATAACCACAGAAGTACCTTAAATACATGGTAGAAAACTAAGTTATTGTTTTCGTTACTAATTACATTTAAAATCTAACCACAAGTTAGATTTTAAATATAGCGCCATTGAAGTAACCAATCAAATACGTTGATTTTCCACCAATTAAAAGCTATGTTGGCAACATTTGCCTGTAAACACGTAATTTAATTTTTAACCAAGTTCAGAGAGGGCGCTTCATTTGGCTCCAAACTATATATTCTTTAAGATAGTCATCTATTGGTTTGGTTTAGGGGTTTTACGCCCGTTTTTAAGTGCGTATAATGACGTTTATGATGCAGGTATAATATAATAGTTATTTATGTCCTTATGGCCTACAATTAGGCGAAGTACAAAAATACATTTCTCAGCATGGCATACAACATTTTATCTTTAAGGTAAAATTTTATTTGCTAAACGATACTTTACCCAATTGACCAGTCCAAATTATTTTCACAGCCTAGACAATAATCAATCACTTTAGTAGTGATTGTTGACAATAATAAAGTTTAAATTATAGAACGCTAAAAGATTTCGTGTTTTTTGGACCAACTGAGTTTGTTATTTGTCGTGCAATGAATAATTTCGTGGCATATAAATAAAAACTGATGAGACTTAATAAAACCTTAAAGGCCCGCACAAACTTTGTTATTTTTTAACCGTTTTTATCGCCGCGGTTTGGAACGTTGTATATTTAATACTATTTAAGTCAGTATGGCAATGCCAACACATAAGGAGAAATTCTGGCGGTTAATTTTTGTTCGTGCCGAAATTATTTCGTCATGGAGAAAAATACTTTTTTTTAGCAGTGGCAGCGGTCTATTGCGATTTTAAAAAACGAACATAAAAAACACGCTACAGGCAAGGAAATTGTCTATAGGTTTCAATAAAATGTATTAAAAATTCCTCACACATTGACTTTCAGTCCATTTTGTGACTGTGCTATTGTTTTAAAAACAACTATACCTATACTTATTATTATCTTAAAATGATTTATGAAACAATAGGGGAATCTGTGTGTCACCGTCAAATGTCAAATTTTTATATTTTATAAACACAGATTATAAAGGTTATATAAAGGTTATATATAAAGGTTATACATAAATAAAGGTTATATAAAGGTTATAAATTGAAATGTATTTCTTGAAAATTTACAGTTTTTCACAGTGAAAGTAAAGAAAATGCTTTATGAGCACTTTACAGTGGAGTCCGTGCCCGAATTTAAGTTATAGTTTATTGCCGGCGAAATTAAAAGGTCAGTACATTGTTCGTATAAACTTTTCAAATATTGACGTTGAGAAACTATTTAATACTTTTGTATTTTTGTATTGAGATAATAATAGTATATTACACTACAAGGGCAGAAAGTGTGAGATTCCTGCACTGCGCGCCATGATGCCCGAGGCGAAGCCGAGGGCATCATGGCGCGCATTCAGGGCTCTCACACTTTCCGCCCGTGTAGTGTATACTATTTTTCTTGCTACCCGGCAGAAAATACGGGAAAAAATTAAATGTGTATAAAAAACTTGTGTCAAAATTAAAATCTGACGTTTAATTTAATTCTGACGTTTACATTCAAAATCAATCAAACTGTAGCGTTGTCATGGTAGCGGGAGGAAATGAAACTTTTCTTACTAACTCGGCCGAAAATACGTATAGCCTTGACCAATGCATAAAACGTAAACTTTCTGCCGTGAAATCGGGGACGAAACAACGTATTTTCTGCCGTGTAGCAAGAAAAATAATTTTCACATTTAGTATTATTTTACAAGAAAGGCACTTTATTTTAATGATTTTATGATATTTGACAGTCAACTAACTTAAAACTAACTTCAGCCCGTGACTAAAAAACTGTTGCTAACTTCAGCCCGTGACTAAAGCGCCATAAAGCCACAACATGTACGATAAAGGGCGTTTTAAAGGTGGGAGTAGAAAAAATAAATTGCATGATTAAATCAAGATCGCATAACAAATCTATTGCTTCCCCATTTACAAGAGTATTTGCGATTTAATTTTTGATAATCCATTTTGCAAATACAAAATTGAAAAGTTTAAAACATCATAGAAATAAATGTTTTTTATTGTTTAATAGAAAAACTGTTCCTAGCCTTCACAATAAATTGGCTCTAGAGCCTCAGAATTCTAAATCCAGTCCTGATTTAAAGTATCAATGTTTAATTATAATTGTTGAATGTTAAAATCATCAAAAGGTAGTACTATTCGTGGTCTTCATTTCATTTCTTATTAGCAAAGCTGTGGGCAAAAGGCATAAGGGGATAAGTCAAAATGATCAATTTTTCAGTACAGCCTTAAACGTATTCGCATTAATTCAGGAAATATATTTATGGTTAGCGTGTATACCCTTTTGTTAGCACATGTCATATGCTAACAAAAGCGTATACCCGCTAAACATAAATATATTTCCTGAATTAATGCGAACACGTTAAAGGCTCTATTGAAAAATTGCTTTTTTTGACTTATCCCCTTATGCCTTTTACCCACAGAAATAATATATAGTTATATATGAGGCCTCTAGGAGCCAAAGGGTACAAATCCAGTTTTGCCCGCTAGGCCGTAAATATCTCCCAAAATACTACTAAGTATTTATGTCCACATTTTATTGACTTATTCTAATATATTTTAAGTGTAATGCCCGTGCCATCACTATTGTATAAAAACGTAATTATTTTTACCAATAAATACTTAACTACTTATAACAAAAATTTAATACTTTTAACATCCCTACTAGAGGAAACGCAAAAGCTAAAGCTGTACCTTTAATTAACTCCATAATTTTTAAATGTCCGTATATACAGGGTATTCGGTAACTAAATTACAGAAATTTTATATGTTAAATTGAATACTATTCAATTTAACATATGAAATTTATGTTATAAGCATAAAACAGCATTAGAATAAATAACTTTTTTTGAGATCGGGATTCGTTAGCGAGATATTTTAACTTAAAGAAAACATAGCAACCTGTAAAATAAGTTTAAGCTGAAGTATTAAACTTCTATGATATAAGTTTTATCTAGTAAGTCACTTAAAAACTTTTTGTTTATGCTGAGCAAATGCATACGTTTGAAATGAACATCACAAAAACGACACAAGACTATCATGTGCAACTGTTTAAGCTCATTAATTAACTAAATTACAGGGTCTATGTTACTTTAAAAAAAAAATGGAAATTTCTAATGATAGATTCGGCTTTTTGCAACCGGATAACATAACCAGCTCATTTTTTAAATTTTTGGACATGTGCGGTTCTTTAATTAGAAAAAACATACGCTCTGTACAACAAATTCAGGATGAAGTCAATTTTGCATTGCCAGGAGTACATGATGGGGTTTTTGAACATTTGTTATAGGTAATTTAGTTTAAAATTATTTCATTTACTATTAAAAAGTTTTGAATAATTACTGTAGAGAAAAAAACCCTAACCAATGCTTTTTTAACTTAAAATATGTTGGGATTCTTTATTTCATGCTTGAGTCTCCTATAATAATATGCTTTTTTGCCCGCTATAGCGGGAATTTACTGTATACAGTAAATTCTACAAAAGTATTAATAATCAATAATTAATATTACATTTACTCATTATCAAATTATAATATATTATGATTATAATATATTAAAAAGCATTATAAGCATATTATAAGCAATTGAACAATTATTGGACGTCATAAATTATGACTCATAATATCATTGAGTTTATTTGGACAAGCCGATTTTATTCTTGATAAAATCATCAAAAGGCAAACACTCGTGGCCTTCATTTTAGTTATATATGAGGTTCCTAGAAGCCAAATCCATTTTTGCGGGCAGTGCCCAGGTCTATTCGCTCACGAACTTTCAGGCCGTAAATATCTCCCAAAATACTAAATAAAGTATTTATGTAAACATTTTATTTAGTTATTCGTATATATTTTAAGTCAGAGGTCGGAGGTCGAGAGTTCGAGTCCCACATTGGTATGGTTGGTATTTTGTGTTTGTCCTATTGTGTATTAGTCCTTCGAAAGGGACTTTAATCCCGCGGACACGTTCCTACCCCTAACCCCCACAAGCCATTCAGTTGGCTTCTAGGACTTCTTAGGAAGTAAGGGTTGAACTACCATGTAGTATCATGGGTTGAACTAAAAGAGCATTTTTGTATATACTGTTTTTCTTGTATATTTAAAGGGCAAACATTAAAAGCAATGAATTTAAAATTTTTATGATAGACCTTTAAAAATTCATATTGCGAGATGAAACTTTAAGAAACTTATTATTTTCCATGTACAAAAATTTACCGTAACGAGCAAAAAAAATAAAAACAAATTCAAGTTTTGACTATTTTTGGAGTTTCCAAAATTCATGAGCGACCCCCAAGAAATTTTTAATCGAGCTGATTTTTGGGAAGAGCTCTTAAAACATGATTAACTAAAAAAAATTCATTAGGTAATGACCCGAACAAAATTGTTGTTTTTTTGCACCACCATTAAATACATGGTGTTTTGGTAAATAGGAGGCAAAAATCAAATGTTATAGGTACCTTCCAAGTATAAAATAAACAAAATAGCAATTTTTTCCCAAGATATTTCAAGTTACAAAGCATTGGTTTGTGTTTTTTCCTCTATAGGTATTATTCAAAACTTTTTTATGGTAAATAAAATAATTTTATAACATAATTTATAATATATACCAGGTCCTCATTATGTAATAATTAAATAATGGTAGTCACAAATGGTTGAATGAAGCCTATAAAAGGCCTGTTTATGTAGGTAATTGATATATAATGACACAATAATTTTAAGTACAAACTTCAAGGCTAAAATTCTTTCGCAAATAATTTATTCAACTCAGCTTATTTTCATATTTTTTATACCAAAATAAAGAGTTACTTTATAACTATTAATAACAATATTTTAATAAATTTTTGATTATTTTAAAATTACAGTTATAAATTAAACACCATATTGTTTCTTAAAAAGTGAAATGAATACTATATTACCTTGACGTGTCTTATAAGGTAATCTATAATAACTTCTTTTTTGGTATTTTTTTCCTTTTCATGGCAAACTCCAACATTCAGACCCATAACTAACATTCGCATTAATCCTCCCTCAAAAAGGTCCCATAAAACTTTTGGCACGTAACAGGCCATCGCCTGAAAATAAAAAATAAATAGATATATTAAAATACCATGAAATGTTAACCTATACTGTTTCAATTTAAACTTAACATTTATATGTATAGATTAAAAATTGTACATTTTGTCCCTTGTCTATGATTTTGCTTAAATTAAAGCATATGCTTGGTATTATAAAGAATTTTGTAATCGCGTAAATGCACCTTACAATAATTATTTTTATGACCTTGAAAAATAACAAAACCCAATTTTAGATTATAAAGTTAATTATTATTGTTCTTTCCTGTCTTGTCTATTTAATTTAAAAATTCTATTAAGGATATAATTATAAGGTCATAAACTTTTTTCCACATATTATACAGGGTATCCCAAAATTGGTGAACCAAAGGGTAAAGGTAAATTTCACTTGAAATTCCAAGAGGAATTTACTTTTGCCATTTTTTAAAATTCCAAAATTGCAGGAGTTATTTAATATTTAAAGTCACCAATGAGATAGCAGTGTTTTTGCTCTAGGAATTTACAATTAAATGTTGAGCAAGAATACATATTTTTTGTAATGTCAACTTCTTTCAATTAAGGACCGTGTGTCGTTAGTCCAAGATGTTTTACAATAATTGTGGCTGTCTAAAACAACCATTTAAGCCGGGTCTATAAATGTCACAGAAGCCGAACACAAGACGCAATGCAAGTGTTTACGTCAGCCATCAACAATTGAAGAGGTCGGGGCAATAAGGCACCTAAGCCTCATTGTAAAAATATTAACTAGCAAAATTTAGTTTTCATTTAATATATAATTGTTATTTTGTTATTGTGATTAGTTTTAAAAGTCCATTAAAATGCATTAAAGGACTAAAAAGTTTAAAAAATTGTTTCCTTTTATTATAGGATTTATATGAACCTTGTTAGCAAACCTCAAAATATTCGACATATATTTTTGATTCCGATTGGTATTCGGAGGACACTTATCAAACCAAAAATTTAAAATTGAAAAATATTAACCTAGTACTACTATAATTGTTTTTACCTGTCATCTGTCAGAGCCCCTTATTTGTCAACTTTTGACCAATGAAAAGTAATTGTTGCGAATATTGAAATATACAAATTGCAGCGAATATTGTATATTTTAATATTCGCAACAATTACTTTTAATTGGTCAAAAATTGACAAATAAAGCGCTGACAGATGACAGGTAAAAACAATTTTCAGAAAAATATCACATAAAATTATCAGAATTTATTATTTTGTATTACATACTTAAAAACTAGATAACCCTTTTTTTATTATAAATTACATTATTTGATACTGACTTTGCATCGACTAACCTAAGCTAATTATTTTAAGAAATAAATTGTTTAAAACGACTCCTTGTGGAAACATTTTAATTCTAATGTTTATGAGAATACACTGAAAACAATTTATGCATATGCATATATTATGCATTTATTACCGCAAATAAGCCTTATTGCATCCTTGACGCTTTATTTGTCCAATGATTTTTATATTTTATTATTTTTCTAATAATTAAGAAAATATAGTAGTAGGTACCATTTATTTTTTTTTGAAAATTTGACAATATTTATTTATACCTACTACTTATAAGGGAGTAAGGATGCGGTTAAATTAGATTGACTATCGGAGTGGCTACAAGGCCTGCACTACTAGTAGTGCATCTGCGCCCTGGAAGTGGAAATAGTATTTACCTGAAAAAATAGCACAAAACAGACCCATTGGTAGTATGTATAATATTTCTGAGCACTTTCGTCATTAAAATCGTTTGCTATACCAGGGTGGGCAACCTCCCGACCGACCTGAAACAAAAGTAATAAAATTAAATACCATTTATACATAAAATACGAATCAATCAAATATTAATATAAAAAATTAAAAATATATCCTATTGACAAAAACAATAATTAATACCTCCAGGAAAAAAAATAATTTAAAAAAGTAACGGCTATAGAAAAATATGTTTACCTTATTTATAAACCTGCAATGAAGTACAGTAGTAACTACTTCCTCTTTAATAAACTCTTAAGAGAATGACCTTAATTTAGGGTAGGTACCTATAGGTACCTATATATAGGTTATAATTATTAAGAAGTAATTTTGTACAGGGCAAAACGAGGCAACGACTGGAAACGCTAAAGAAAAGCAAACTTTATTTATTTTAATCGATGATTGCAGAAAGGGTACAAGTAGGTAATGTTTTTATCAATTTTGAGATTTTTATGTTTTAAATAATAAATCTACAAAAAATACTGTTTTGGATTACACAAAGTATCCTTTTATGTGTATAATACATATGGGCATTTTTTATTAAACGAAGAATACAAGGTCAGTTATATCAGAGAAAAGTTGCTTAATTACAATAAAATTTATAAATAAAAAAATTACATGTAAACATACACATCTTTCTATATTTTAATCCAATTTCTACACTAGTATATTTTGAGTTACCATCAGCATCTTTTCTTTTTATAATGACCGCCATATATTACTATATAAGTTAATTTATATATTTATATTATATATATAGCCCCGTGACCCGTTTTAATTTAACCATGTAACATTCCATGGCGCTCATAGGAAAAACAAAAGATGTAGTGGTTACTCAAAATCTAGTTGGCGAAAAAAAATCAACAAATTGGGTTGGATTTAAATAAAAGTGGTATATATATCTACCACTTTTATTTAAATCCAACCCAATTTGTTGATTTTTATATACCTATAGGTATGTACTATATATTTTAGAAGATGACCTATACAAAACGAATTTTATTAAATTAAGGGTGGGGGTCCTGGTCAAATTAAAGCCAAAGGCCTGTGGGCAGAACGTGTCTGATTTGTTTGGATGTAATTGCTAGGTACCTATTTGCATTTGTTTTCATAAACTTACACAATGTTGCCAAACTTCCATTTTTAACTTTTGACATTTTTATTTTTGAAGTAGTTTAAACGTGTATATTTGTTGGCTATAATTGGAAATAAGGGATAAAAATGTTTCCTTTAAATGAATTTTTACGTTTTGTTGTGGGCCTTTTTAACAAACAGTGTTATTATTATGTGGTGATTTATACCTAGAAACATACCTGTCTTTTAAAAGCATCTGGCATAGTAAATGTAGACGAGATCCAACAAAAAGTGTTGACCACATGTGCCTGTACTCCACTAACAATACATTGGATGGGGTTGCCTACATATTGAGTAGCGGTTATAATTAAACTACATGCCATTAGAAGTGCTGTAGTAAAGAGGTTATGCATGCGAAAGATGGCACAGTCAATAATAATGTCCTGGTATTTAAGGTAATCTTTTAAACCTCCAAGTAACTTAAACATATTTAGGCAGTATTAATTTTTGTATTATCACTAAAACAGTCTTTTCGTATGTTGGTAAATATTTATCACTAGGTGAGTAAGTTCACCTTCAAATTTCAATTAGATCATGACAGCTATGAACTTTAGACACGCACAATTAATCCATTTCCCACCTTTTCATTTTCCCCAAATCACACATATTCATTATTTACGATAACTATGTCACAAATATGGTTATTTTGTATGTTTTGTGTTAAAGTCGGGCGACTGGATCTCACTCTTGAATAACTGACTACTGCGTGCTGCCCCCTTCAGTTCGAAGTCCCCCACTACAGACTAGAATGCAAGCCAACTTTTAACTGGTCTGCTCTTTGATAATACAACCAGCAGATGCATGGGCCACTTTAGGTCGAATCATTCTAATTCATAATACCTACCTTTTCCTTGCTTTGTAATTGTGCTAGTATGCACGTTTACAATGCAATTTATTATATACCTACATATGCAATTTAAAAACAATGCTCCTTAGTTTATTAAAAATATTGACTTATGCATTATTTTATTAAATAAAACATGTTGGAGAAATACCTTAAAAATTAAAAAAAAAAAATAAGTGTTGGTATGGTGTTATGGAATAGAAAATTACAAAAAATCTAATGGTTTTTTAGTTAAAGCTGGATTTATAGATGGACGGACTGTAAACAGGGACGTAGCGAAGGTTCCCATTATGTGAAGTGATTATCATTAAAGTGCCGACTTTTGAATCTTATTCGCATCTATATGAACTCGGCTTATAAATTATAATTATAAATTATAAGTTATTATAATTTAAAGAAATAGGTTAGATTGATTGCATAATTTTTCAAAGTAAAGATCCCGAAGGCATTAATATTTATTTGACTGCTAATAACATTTTTATATTGGAAAATATTCTGAAGATAAATGGCGTCGCTAGAGCATTTTTTGCCCGGTGAAAAAAATAATACATTACACAAATTCCCTTAAATGTTTGAATTTTTAAATGTTTGACTTAATTTAACGAAAATCGTCAGGACTGAAAAATTTCACTGATATTCAAATTTACTTTAGCAAAATTAAAAAATTGAGTATGTAATTAATTCTCTATTTATTACAATTACTAAAATTACTACAAAATGTCATTCATTTTCATTAAAAAGACCGCCGAATAATCCTTACAAGTCTTCCCAAAATAAATAAGTGATTTCTCGTCTACTTTAATATATTATTTAAATTTATCAGCTGTTAGTCGGCATTAGCTGCGGCTAATTGATTTTAAAAGAGTAGTCGGTATTTTAGAAAGTTTTATTATTTATTTATTTATTTATTTATTCTCAAACAAACACAATATAAAATTGTTGTTACATGTAAGAGTGCCTATACCCTAAGTTATATCCTATATAAACTAAATCTAAAACTAAAACTACAAAAAATCACAATTAAAAAAAAGTTTGGATTTCCCTAATACTTGTATTAAAAAAATCAATATCACAATTATCAATTAAATTATTGCACTGTATCAACATAAAATTAAGCGGCGAACAGTCTTTTTTATTTATAGAAAACAGTCTTTTATTCTTTATCCTTAAATAATAATAAAACCTTCGAAAATGCCGACTACTTTCTTAAAATAAATTAGTGAAAAATGACTAGTTGTCACAAATAGTGAAAAAGCAGCCACTAATATCTGTAGTTCACAGCAATTGTTATAACAATTGCTGTGAACTACAGATATTAGTGGCTGCTTTTTCACTATTTGTATAATATAATTATAAAAGTAAATCAGTTTTTAAGATTCAGTTAATTCCATATTATATCGAAAATTGACCGTATCTCAAAAACTGTTCTACTTTTATAACTGTTGACAACATATGTTGTTGGATTCAGCGGACAATTTTACATAGGAATTAACTTCTAAATGTCCGGAATACAAATTATTAGTGGCTGCTTTTTCAATATGACAATTAGACATTTTTGACTAATTCATTTTAAGAAAGTAGTGAATGCATAAAAAATTATAACTACAATTCACTTTCGTATCTTTAACAATCTTTAACTAAATAAATTTTGGAAAATTCCGGTTTTCTTTAAAATCATCTAAATTCCGGCGCACAATTACTCGGAGAAAATAAAACAGCAACCATTAACTATTAATTATTGATGCGCTAATCAACTTAATTCACAATGCCAGTGTCAGTGTACCATTTAGAATCAAACAATTTCTAATAAAACATCACGGGTTACTTTGACAACAGCCATAGTTGATTTTGTGACATCAAGTATACTCTCTACAGTGTCAGGAACTGTACCTACTTCCTAGAAGGCTAAAATGCAGTACCTATAAAATAGAACCTATATTCAATTTAGGTAATAAAGGATAATAGATCATTTTCATTGTTATAAACAATAAAAATGATATTTTGTCCTTTATTACTTAAATTGGATATGCTGCATTTTAGCACATCAATTTTTATTTTGAATTGAAAATAGGTGAATTACTTTTTTACTTTGACAACAGCAATACTGTACTACCCTAAAACGCTAAAGTACTTTTATTTAATTTAAGTAATAAAGGACAAAAGATCATTTTGTTGTTATAAACAATAAAAAAAATATTTTTTCCTTTCTTACATTTAATTTTAGCATTTTAGCACAATAATTATTATTTTGAATTTAAAATAAGTGAATTACTGTTCTGCTCATCAATGATTAATGTTTTATTTTCTTCGTGTACGGTGATTAGAAAATGTCGTTAAATGGGTATTTAATTACTTTTTAATTTCGTCTATCACCTCCTATTCTGCTCCCATTAACTTGGTGATGGTGATAATTGCTATATATGGGTCTTTTATGTTAAAATATACAAGAAATTGCCTAAAAAGTAAGACCTATAACCAGGGCCGTGCGGTAGATTTTTTCAGTATGATGCAAGTTATTGAAATGCCGCCCCTTAAATGTTTTCTCTTTAAATTAATTAAAGATTCCCAAGAAAACTGCACAAAATGAAAATATTTTTAATTTGAAAAAAAAACATAAATATAACAGAACTTTAATATTATTTTATTCTTCTAACTTTTATTTTAGCAAATTCGTTAATTAAAGATGTGTAATCTAGAGTGGCAGCTAATGTAGATTCAATAAATAATAATGATAGATGTCTTTGTTTGGCTTATTGAATTTCCTAAATAGTTTTTTATCAGTTTTAATTTTGAAAAACTTATTTCCTCACTAGCTACAGATACAGGGAGTGTTAATAAAATTCGCAAAACTATAAAAGCGTTCGGATACAAAGTAATTAAGTTGTTTTGGCACAAGTAATTTAAACCGTCTAAAGATTTCATAGAATATTTCAGCATCCGGGATACATTACGTATACGTAATGTATAACAACTATAGTTTTTCTCTTTGCATTTATACACAGTAAAAAAATATTTGTTAATTTTAACCAAATAATAACCAGATTTTATGTTTATCCAGGTCCACATAACTTTTTGTTAAGTTTACAACCAACTGTATTTTGTAGATTTAATAACAAAATTCCATGTCAACTTCAACCATAATTCTTGTATTTTTTACAAACTCTTATGAAGACCCAATATCAAAAGTATTTGTTGTAAATTGGGAACTTTAAAAAACAGAATTTGGTACAAGAAATGTTGCTTTATTAAACAATTTTCTAAATAAAACATAATTAACACATTAACACTATATTGCCTAATTTTAATTTGAAAACCAATAATGACATTATAAACACTCCTGTCACCGTTAAATATTATAAACAACCGTTGAAGCTGACACAACTTGTTGATAAGTGTGTTGTGCTTGGAAATGTTTTGATTGGCTGCCTGAAATCACGTGTACTTTTTCAACGGAATAATTTGTTAAACATTAACAAAATAATCTGTAACCTTTAAAATTAACAAAATCCTTACAAAATTGAATTTTACCTTTACAAAACTTTCGGCAAAATATATTTCTTTGTTAAAATAATTACAAACCCAGGTTGTATATAATACCAAAGAATTACTTCACATAAACTTGCACTTGTTATTTGATATGCGGGGGAGGCGCCTTTTTGCGAGTCAATCTTACTAAATGCCTACGTTAATACCGGAATTATACAGAGTAATCTAAAAAAGTGTTGCATAAAGATTTTTAAGTATTGAAAAATCTAAATTGTAGCTATATATTTTTTTTATGTTGCTGCTAATGCCGCCCCTTTACGGTGCCGCCTGATGCGGCCGCAACCTCGCATCATATCACGGCACGGCCCTGCCTATAACTATAGTTTTGGTCAGCGTTGCCAGATGATCAAAATGAAATTACCGTACCTGCTTGGTAAAAATTACCGTATTTATGAAAAAATTACCGTACATTTGAAAAATTAAAATAAAATATTTAAAATATAAAAGCAACAAAATTAAAAAATATATTTTAATGAAAACTTAAAATAAATAAAAGTTAATTTAAATAAAAAACATTTAACAAAACAACTCAAAAATGCAGCCCATAATTTTCTCCAAGAATTTCATTCTAATCCTAGATATATGAGCAGCTCATAATGAGCTGGACTTTTGGAATATCATATTCCATATTCCGAATATGTATTATAAAAAAAATCATAAATGACAAAAATCAAAGCGCAAATGAAACTTTTGGAATATCATATCATATTCCGAATATTTACACTGAAAGAAATATATACTAAAGTTAAATAAAAAAATAATTAGGGCAAATATATTTTATGTTTCATTTATGGACTACCACATACATTGCTAAAACAAATATATTCGTTTGGTTAGCAGCCTATTGCTGCCCTAGCAATATAAATGTGTTTCTAGCAATATTTTTTTGCTGTAATTCACTTATAGTTTACATTTTATAGTAAGGGTAAGTTTATTTTTATTTAGATCTAACATATCTTCTTTAAAATAAATGTATTACAAAATTTAACATACATTCATAATAAACAGTAGTATAAATGTGTAAAGCACTAGTATAAAATTTTTAGTATAAATTTGTATTTACTTTTAGCAACAAATTTCTTTCAGTGTATTATAAAAAAAATCATAAATGACAAAAATCAAAGCGCAAATGAAACTTAAAATTAATAATAATAATATTATTATTCGATTAAAAAATCATTATTCTCTTATGCTGCTAAACCCGAGATGGCGCTATATTAATTTAAATGCACATACTTCCACTGTGTGGAAGTATGTGTTTAAATGTGTAGAAAAACCATAGACAAAAGAAGGAAAGGGCCATAGAGGTTTTTCTATAGACAATAAAAAAATAGAACAAAAACACCAAAAATAAAAAAAATATTGTTAATAATATTATGTATGAAAATATGTCAGTTAGTCAATTTACCGTACATTTGTGTACGGTATTGAGGTTTGTACCGTATACCGTATTTTCATTCAAATTACCGTACAAATACGGTAATTACCGTACGAATGGCAACGCTGGTTTTGGTAGTGTTATACATACACGGAAAAAAATCTATACTGATTCCAAGAAAATTCAACTCTATCCAAGTATAGCTTAGTTTCCCTATTCCGCAAGTAAATTTATACTTGTTTCAAGTATCCTCATATTCTTATAAAATAAAGATAGCTTCGGTTTAATCTAAGATTACTGCTATACTAAAAATAAGAAACACACTAATTTTGAGCTAAGTATACAAATTTGTCTTTAATGAAGACTACGGTATTCTTGTTGTAACGTTAGTATGTACTTCATCAAAGTATAGTTTCTTTGTAAAATCTTTACAGTATTCTTGTTTTAAGAATATACTTTCTTTAAAATTTATTTATTTATACTTATTGTAAGTACACGCTTTACTTGCATAAAATGCTTGTATTCTTACTTTTCCTTTTTTTATATTTGATAAAAGTATAGTATATATTTAAAATAACTCTACACTATTCTTAAAGAAAGTGGTTGATTAGAAAAAAAAATTCCCTCGTCTAGCGACTCGGAATAATTTTTACAAAAAAAAACATTCCTGAACCTGAAAAATATTTGTATTAATTATCCTACCACTACGGAAAATACAAGTGAAAGTGAAAATATAATCGTTATGACAGTAATTTAACAGTATTTTTGGCATATTATTTTAATGTACTAAAGTACTAAGTATAATAGGCACTGATATCACAATAGGTTTATTACCTAACAGTCTTAGAGGTATTAGAAAAAGTACTGTCAATTTATATAAATTCATTCTTTCACGGTTAATTAACATAGATACTATATTTTACATTTTATTTTTTTAAGTACCTCGGTATCACATTTTTGGTAAGGTTTTTTAATCACAATAGTTAATATTTTTTTAAGTAGGTATTTTTATTGTCAGTAAAATTTATCTCCAGCTAAATAATATGTAAAATAAGTCTCTAAGAAGGCTACCATTATCATCGTAGATGGTTTGGTGTTAATTCTTCAATTTTTTCTCTACACTTGATCCTCAATCCTATTTTTGGAATTAATTCCTTTAAATTCTCCTCGCTTAGGTTTACCATAATATCGATATCTATCTCGTTTTCTAAAACAAAAATAATATAGCTGAATTGGAGGCTATAGCCTTTCTGCTGTTTATGTTTTATTGTCTATTACCTGTCGTATGCTATCCATTTTACACTACAGTATACCTATCCATTTTACACTACATTTTTACGATCATGCCTAGTTAATTACTTTAAATTAATGAAATATTATTTACTTACCCAAAAATGTGTCTAGTAAACATTCTAAGCCCCAATTTTTAAGTTTCTTCTCCATTATTTTTTATTAAAAATAACATCCAGACCGAAGAAGGAAAAAACGACCTGCCGGTGCCGACACACGCTACCACCATAGAACACAGGACAGAACTGAACACAGAAACTGCGTCTTTTCTTTTAGCGAAGCGGTCTTAGAGGGTGGACGGTATTTACTTAAGCGAAGATAAGGTATTTGTTTTAATAATAGCTATACTTAAATACAGTATAGTGTATTCTTTGTTCTAGTCTTATACTTAAATTGAAGTATAAGCGTTCTTGTATTAAATATACATATATTTAAATAAAGTATACCGAAATTTCATACAAATATACAGAATACTTAAATCAAGTGGCAATATTCCGCTTTGAGTAAACAACTAGAGGTCTTTCATCTAAGTATTATTGTATATTTGATTTAAGTATACCAATTTTCTTTAAAATAAAATACTTTTAAACTCAATCCAAGAATACTCATCTCAAATCAAGTAACAGTTTTTTTTAAAAATTAAGTATATCCCATTACTTAGTTTAAATGTACGCTAATCTTATAGAAATAATAAATATACTTAAATCAAGTTCCTAACATGAAGTATAGAACTATTCTTAAACCTAGTAAGGGATTTTTTTCCGTGTACAAAAAATTTAATAATATTGATACTTAATAGTTGTTATACGTAGGGGAAGGTGGGGGAATTCTGCGCATCTAAGCAAAATCTCTAGTATCTTTGTTAAGTTTAAATGTGAAATTTTGCAATTAATACCTGCGATAGTCTACTATGTTTACTATGTGTATATAATGCGAAATTTATAAAAAAAAATGTTTGGTATGCAAAATAGTAGATTATGTTATAAGGAGTAGAAGTGACTCTTTTTGTGGTGAGTACATAGATTGACGGCCGAAGCGTAGCTGAGGCAGGCAACTGTACGAAGCACAAAAAGAGCTTCTACTCCAAATAACATATACAATTTTTTTTTCAAGGGCATAATATAAATAGGATAAGCAATAGAATTATTTTTTTACTCATAACTCGTGTGGGATAAAATTTTGGCTAAAAGCATTAGAAATTATTGATAAAAACTAAAAAAACTAATAAACCTTACTTACAATGCCGATAAATATCCGAAATTAAAACTAAACACTGCTCTGTCAAAATGCTGCGCTTGAATTAATTTTGACGTACTGACATTTGTTTGAAGTTTCGACATTGGCGACTCGTCTATCATCATAATATTATACTAATAAACTAGTTTTTCTTTATTTCGTTCAATTAAAATTTAATAAATAATCACTAAATATTCCGTGCGATTATAATTAATATAATTAATACATCGTGATTGCTTTGTATGAAATGCTAAATTAATTTTATTATTTGACGTTTATTGAGTCACCTATGGATTTACTTCTATCCCTAGGCTTTTTTGAGTTTTTTGTCTGCCGCTAATGAAAAAGACGCACTTCAACTATCTCTATACATGCATATAAGGTTGTATATCATGGCCGCTTGAAAAAAATAGTAGATTATGTCATAAGGAGTAGAAGTGGCTCTTTTTGTGGTGAGTACAGAGATTGACGGCCGAAGCGTAGCTGAGGCAGGCAACTGTACGAAGCACAAAAAGAGCTTCTACTCCAAATAACATATACAATTTTTTTTTCAAGGGCGTAATATAAATAGGATAAGCAATAGAATTATTTTATTTACTTATAACTCATGTGGTATAAAATTTTGGCTAAAAGCATTACAAATTATTGATAAAAAGTAAAAAAACTTATAACCCTTACTTACAATGCCGATAAATATCCTAAACCATAGATAACAAAGCGGCTTTGTCAAAGCCCAAACTAAAAATAAACACTGCTCTGTCAAAATGCTGCGCTTGAATTAATTTTGACGTAATTAAGTTATTCGTTGATAAATTTAGCAAAAAAAACTATATACTTTACTTAAGTATTTATATATTAGGTGAAACAAAAATTCAGTGAACGACTACGTTCGTTGCTCACAATTTTTAGAATGCTCTTGAAAACTAAAAAATACATAAAATTCTCATGCATCTATGAATACTTAAAGATACTTAAAACTAATATCCTAAAGTAAAGGGCCTAACTAGAGAATGCTTTTAAGAAAGGTGTGAAATGACATATAACATAACTCCTCCCTCATTAAGCAAAAAAATAAGGGCACAATTGCAAATATTTATTTGCAAAGTCCCTTTTTTTTTATTTATTTAATTAACAATAAAAATGATTAATAAACTACATATCTTAAAAATACTAATAACAATAAATGTGGATACAAAAAAAATAAAAATAATAATGCTAAAACTAAAACTTAATATTATCATTAAATGCATTCGCAGAAAAATGGGTTTATGTGCACTTAGGGTCGAACATAGTTGGTTAACAATTATTTACCATTACACAAGGATCGTTTGCATTTAATACGAAGCACTTCACTGTCTAGTTGAAAAAATCGTTGCAAGAGAGTATTTTTATTACTTTTGTGTTGCTTTATACTGTTAGGTTTGCTAGGATAAATGGGTATTAAGGAGAATGAGATATTGAGGAAAACTATGCGTATTTTGAATATAGAAATTATGAGTTATGGATTATGTATATATATATATATATTTTTTTTTCAGTTAGTTTCATTATAATTTGCAATATACCGTTGAGGTTTTAATTTGTCGTAATAATAGATTTTATTATTATCATTTATTTTGAATTCGGTTGTTGTTACTGGGTTTTCTACTCGTTTGTATAAGGGATGCGTTTTTACTTTCCATCTACGGCTTAAATTTCCACCTTTTATAAAGAGTGGTTCATCGTGATTAATATCAATCCTATCTCGATTCTGATTTCGCGACTCTAAAATTTGATCTTGTTTCTGCCCTAATTTTTGTCGAATTTGTTGATTAAGAATTTTTACATTTTGTGTATGTTCGTCAATCCAATCGGCTACTACCTGAGTGGGATGAAGTTCAAATGGGGAAACGTAGTCTAGTCGACCTTTTATCACTTGAAAGGGAGTATAATCTAATGCCGAGTGTATAGAATTGTTATAGGAGAGAGTTGCATAATCGATTAATTCGAAAATAGGGGCTTTTGGTTTTTCTTGTCGCAAAACACGTAGACCTTCGATAATTGTTGAGTGAAATCTTTCTACTGGGCTGTTGCTATTCGGATGTTGTCGAGTAATATAATGAATTTCAATATTATAAATTTGGCAAAATTGTTCAATTAGACCATTTTTAAATTCGGTACCCTGATCGAAAGTGATTTTCTTTGGGATACCATGGTGTGAGATCCAATTAAGAAGGTTTCGAGCTATTTCAGTGCTAACTATGGCATTTATTGGAAATAAATGGCCGAATTTTGAAAAACTGTCTATAACAGTAAGAAATATTTTGCCTTCAATTTTAAATGTATCGATATATAAATGATTAAAAGGCTCAGAGCCTATTGGGGTAGGTTTATAAACAATTTTGTGAGGATGTCTTTCATATTTACTTTTTTGGCATATCGTACAGGGGTCAGTCCATATCAAATCAACCAAAGGTTTTTCCCTCACCCTCTCCGATTTTAATAATTTTTGGTAAATTTGTTTACCTCACTAAAAAACTCAAAAATCTCATATTTGAATTTTTTTCGATAGGTGGTTTTTGTTTTATTGATTTTTGAAAATCAAAAAATTACCGATTTGGGTCTTGCAAGTACTTACAAATATAGCGATATCTCGTAAACTATTAAACTTAGAAAGGTGAGTGATGGCTTATTTTAAAGGCCTATTAGATACCTTTTTTTGATATATCACATGACCTAAATTTCTTTCAAAAAAAAATTTTTAATTTCGAAAAAAAATTTTTTTCTTAAATCTCAAAAATACCTTTTTTTATTTTTTTCAAAAAAAAATATATTTTTTGTGCACATTTTGATAAGCTATGTTCAAAATTTCAAGATGGACACTCAACGGGTTCATGGTGAAAAAAAGTATAAAGGAACTCACTAACATACAAAATAATATTTATGGGTCATTTTACTCCAAATAGTTGATGAGTTTGATTTTGTACCTTTGATTTTTTCACTTTTTTGCAGCCGCACGGTGGGCTGGGATACAAATCTAACTGGACAAAATTAGTTAACTAATTTTGTCCAGTTAGATTTGTATCCCAGCCCAGCAAACATGGTGACGTCATAATCACGGCATTTTTTGGTCACAAGTTACGTCATATTCACCCTTAACATCACGTCAAAATCACGTCTTTAAAACGGGCAAATGTCACAGGGCGTTGACGTAATATTAGGACGTACAAACAACGTCATTTGCCGTAAGTACTGACGTCTTAAAGACGTACAATAGTTGTCATTTATTGTAATAAAACAAGGAAATATATTATAAATGTCATATATTATAAAATATAAATAAATAAATAAAATATAAATTCTAAATAACAAACTTAATAGAGTAGACCCATCCCATAAATCGAACATTATGGATAGCTCGAGCTATCATTGGCTTCTTCACCATTTTTTAATGCCTTGTCGTATTTGCACTGTTGTTTATAAGGTGGCCAGTAAACTTCTTTTTTGCGAGGAGTTAGCCACTTTGTATTGATAGCGGAAATTCCCCCGTCATGACGCGTCACCACGTACGTTCGTCGTGTGCAAACTCAACTACGACGTCCATCTTTTAAACACCTAGTATAGGTATATGTAAATAAATTAAGAATGATTTAATAATTATGTAAAACCTACCTATTGATCCGCAGTTACTGCACTTAATTGTAGATTTGCACATCAGTTATTAATTAACTTAATTTAACCGAATAACAGAATAGACGCCACCGCGGTAGTGCACCGTTGCAAAGCATGGACGGTTAGAAATGATAAAGCAATCGCAGCTTGCCACTAAAGTCAGCTGATCTCACAGTGGTCAGCTGACTGTGAATCACAGTCTGTGATTGGTGGTATTGAGCACGGCGTTCTTTACTTCCCGCCATGTATCGACACTTCACAAGTTACACAAATTTTTGTCTGTTTTTTTTTATTCGGAATAATATAAATACCTATATAGGTATTGACAGCAATGAAATTGTAAAACTAAATTAAGAATTAAAAAATACTTTGTTTAAAATAGTATTTCGTTATTGTCTTGTAAGATAATTATTTGTTCATAGACGGATTTGCGTGTCATCGATGATAGGGATTTTTTTTTATTTTTTCTGATAAAAAAATAAATTTGGTCTACAAAAAAAATTGGGATTTTATCTACAGGGTGTTCAAAAATTAGGTAGTACGATCTATACCTACTACGTACGTATTATTATATATTTGTTACGTGATATAAAATCACCTATTGAAAACTTCAGAAAGACGCAACATAAAAACATCTAAATGACGTCGGAAATGTGACGTCATAAACCCGTCTTTTATTGGTCATGTGACGTCGCCGACGAAAGGTGACCTTAAAATATCGTCCTAATGACGTAACCTTGCTAGCTCCCTCAAAAATTAGCAAAGCCATATTAACCGCATATTTAACTTAAATAAAAATAAAAAATATTTTAATAGTGCTTTGCTAATTTTTGAGGGAGTAATTAATTTTTTCCAGTTAGATTTGTATCGCAGCCCACCGTGCAGCTGAACAAAAGTGAAAAAATCATAGGTACAAAATCAAAATCAATTATTTGGAGTGAAATGACCATAAATATTAATTTTTTGTAGGTTAGTGAGTTCCGTTATATTTTTTTTTCACCATGAACCCGTTGAGTGTCCATCTTGAAATTTTGTACATAGCTTAACAAAATGTGCACAAAAAATATATATTTTTTTGAAAAAAATTAAAAAAGGTATTTTTGAGATTTAAAAAAAAAAATTTTTTTTCGATATTAAAAATTTTTTTTTTAAGAAATTTAGGTCATGTGACATATCATAAAAAATGTATATAAAAGACCTTTAAAACAAGCTATTATTCAATTTTTTATTTTGAGTAGTTTTCGAGATATAGCAATTTTTGTAAGTACCTGCAAGACCAAAATCGGCAATTTTTTGATTTTCAAAAATCAATAAAACAAAAACTACTCGTCAAAAAAAATTAAAATTTGAGGTTTATGAGTTTTTTGATGGGTAGATTAAGTGTAATAAAAATTATCAAAATCGGAGATGGTGAGGGAAAAAAGTGACCTTTTTTTGGTTGATTTGATATGGACTCACCCACAGGTATTAATGTAATGTCGAACATTTTCTGCCATTTTTGGCCAATAATATAGACGTTGTAGACTATTAAGATTTTCATTGTAACCCCTATGGGTGGTTTTGGTTTCATGTTGAAATTTAATTTTTTGCCACTGATCTTCGACATTTGTAATATCTTGTAAGTAATTACGTGATAAAATTAAATTGAAAGCGGACGCTTTAAATGAATTTTGTAATAGTTTCAAAAGTTTGTTAATTATGGTTTCGCATTCATCATTCACATACAAACAATACGTTGTTTTAGGCTTTAAATATTCTTTTATAAATTGTACTAATTCTTGTTCGCTAGGGATAAGATGTAGATAATAACAAATGGAAAGTCTAGTATTACCAAAAATTGTTTGCTTTCTTGCTTTAATTGTCTGTTTTGTGGTTTCATGGATGGTATTGATGGCTTCAAAAAAAATCTGGTTCTTAAATAAATTGACTGCCTTTTCTGTATATTTTGCTCCAAAAATTGGATCTTCGTAACTAGAATGGATAGTATTTAAGTCATCGTTATTGCGATCGTCAGGGGGCCTTATTTGTATGTCTTGTAAAATATTAATTTCGGGTCTTTCGTCTATTGTCATTTCGTTGTTAATAATTTCGTTTAAATCCTGTAAGTCTATTTCTTGTTCTGAAGTAAGCTCTGTTAAGTGTCGATTTTCTTGTTCATTGGGGTCATAATTAGCAATAATTGACAGCTTATCATCACTATTTAATTCAAGTGGGTGGCACTCTAATACATTGCACTCTGTGTTTCTAATTCTAGAAAGAGCATCTGCATTTAGATTTTGTGTCCCTTTTTTGTAAATAATTTCGTAGTCATACTCTTCGAGCTTTAATCTCCAACGGACAAGCTTACTGTTAGGTTCTTTAAGTGAGAACAGCCACTGGAGGGGTTTATGGTCGGTAATTATTTTAAACTTTGTCCCATACAGGTAGGGCCGAAAATATTTAACAGCCCACACTACTGCTAGCAATTCTTTTTCAATTGTGCTGTAGTTTATTTCTGCTGGATTAAGCGTGCGAGATGCATACGCAATGGGAAGGTCATTTCCAGGGGGTCCCTGAGAAAGTACAGCCCCTAATGCATAATTTGACGCATCAGTTGTCACATTAAAAGGTTTGGTAAAGTCAGGGTGTTGTAAAATTGGTTCGTTTATGAGGATGGATTTGCACAAATTAAAACTTTTAATAAATTCGGAGGTGTGTTCTATTTTATTATTTTTTTTTAAACAATTGGTCATGGGTTTAGTGATTTTTGCAAAATTTTTTATAAATTTACGGTAGTAACCGGTAAGTCCTAAAAACGATTTGATTTCTTTGGTGGTTTTAGGTATAGGGAAATTTTTTATTGCTGCTATTTTTTTCGGATTTGGTTTAATGCCTTCAGGGGTTATGACATGTCCTAAAAATTCTACTGATTTGCAGAGAAATTCTGATTTATCTAACTGAATTTTTAACCTTGCCTCCCTGAGTTTATTGAAAACTAATTTTAAATTATTAATGTGTTCTTGTAATGACGACGAAAAGATAATAATGTCGTCCATATATACTAAACACACTTTTCCTTGCAAGTCTTTTAAAACATGATCCATTACGCGTTGAAATGTAGCCGGCGCATTTTTCAAGCCAAATGGCATACGGACAAATTCGTAATGGCCGTTTTCAACATTAAATGCAGTTTTTTTTATGGAATCTGGATGCATCTCGATTTGATGAAAACCGGATGCTAAATCTAACGTACTGAAATAATTACAACGCCCTAATTTATCTAAAATGTCATTAATATTTGGTATTGGGTAACGATCATCTACCGTTTTTTCGTTAATTTTTCTATAATCTACCACAATACGCCATTTTTGTTTTCCACTGGCATCCAATTTTTTTGGAACGATCCAAATTGGAGAACTCCAGGGAGATTGTGAAGGTCTAATAATTTCGTTTTCAAGCATTTCATTAATTTGCCTACGTACTTCTTCTTTATGCACATACGGGTATCGATAGGATTTAGTATGGATAGGTGTCTCATCTGTAGTTTTAATTTCATGTTTGATTTTGTTGGTAAATGAAAGTCTGTCAGTCGGGTGGTAGAGAACATCGCAATAAGAAGAAAGTAATTTAAATAATTCTTTTTCTTCTTCGTTATTGAGGTGATCACTTCGAATTAAGGACATATTAAGTTCTTGTAGCGTTTCCATGGGATTTAATCTTTCCGGGATTATTAATTCGGCGTTATAACATTCGTAATTATTTGCCTGCGTAACAAAAGGTTTTAAAAAGTCTAAGGAGAAGCGTTCTAATTTTGTTTGATTATAGTTATTAACGAATTCTATATTAGTAGACCCATTTTTTACTTCAATTAATCCTGAAGGGATGTTTAGTGATCCTACTCGTATGGATGGTATAATATATTGCTGGTCAGGTAAGTTTACTTTGACATTTTTTATGATCGTTGAATTGGGAGGTATTTCGAGCTTTTGGAAGGAAAAGTCATCGCGATAAAGGAATGGGAGTGTTAAGTTTTTACTGATTAACTGTTGGTTTTGAAAGTCTAAGTATAGTCCTAAATTCTTTAAGTCTCGGATACCGAGAATACCATCAAAGTAGTCATGAAATGAAAATAATACAAAGTCAAGCGGAATGTTGTGGATAAGCGGTATTTTTGCTTTAAACTGAGCTTGTCTTGTCCCCGCACATGTTTTTATTGGGGTATCATCTTTTATAATTGTATGGGGAAAATATGTTTCGGCAATATAGGGGCGTAACATTGAACAATGGCACCCCGTGTCGATAAGAAGTTTTATGGGTGGTTCGGTAAGTTGTATGAAAGGCAGAGAATTGGGTATTAAATTGTTTAGGTCTATGTAGTGTCTGTCGAAGGCTCGGTTACTTGAAAATTTATATCGTCGTTATGTGGTGGTATTTGATATTCATTATCGTGGTTCTCATAATTTTCGAGATTTTGTTCTGAGTATTTTTCATATTCACCTGTTTGGTCTACTTCATCTTCAAAATTAATATTTGTTAGTTCTTCAGACACAAAATTGCGGGGGCCTGAAGGGTTAAAATAGTTATATCTCTGACTGATTTGTCTGGAAGGTAGTCGTGATGAGGTCGACATTGGTTCAGGTAAATTGGTGGGTCGTGGTGCATTTTTCGGATGAAATACATTTTTTTGTGACCCAAACACTTGTCTATTAGTTGGGAAATTATTTTTTACAGGTTGGGCCCGGATGGAAATTGGTTGAGATGGAAAATGTGGTTTATAGTTAGGTTGAAACGAAGATGGCACCTGATTTTCGCTTTGCCAAGTTTGTTGATTTGTTCGCAAAAACGTGTTGTATTGAGGTGTAGGGTTTTTATGATAATTGGTAGGTAAAAAGTTATTTTGTTCAGGTACTGGTCGTTGAAAATGTTGTGGTTTTGATTTGGTGTTCGATTGTGTTTTATGATTACTAGTACCGGCAGTTGAACGAATTTGGTTAATGTGTTGTTGTCGCAACACAAAATTGTTAACAGTAGTGCTAGCTTCATCCAAGGTATTTGGATTTTGAACAATTAATAATTGTTGTAACATTGGGCAAGAATTGGCTATTATTACAGTTACAGCAATGGATTCATTTTGAGCCATAAGGGCATCTCGAGCATTTTGAGCTAATGTTTGATCGGATTGAATTTTTAAATTAAGCCGTATTTGTAAAGATTTTAAACGCTCGATAAAAGGAAGAATGTCTTCGTTAATTTATTTAGTCAAATATGAAAATTGTTGTTGAAGCAAGTGACGATTTGTACGATCGCTAAATTTTTCGGTTAACCCGTTTTTAATCGCCGGCCAAACGCGAAGGTCCGGTCTGCAAGCCAGCCAATGAGCTGCTTCATCGGTTAATTTTGAACGAATTACCGCGTTTACGTAATTTGTTAAATTTTGATCTAAGGTTCTGCCGTATGTATTATAATACGAATCTACATCTAATAAAAATGTTGTTAAATTTAAATGGTGACCATTGAAAGGTCGCAAAGTTGTTGCCATTTCTTTGGCATCTCGAATTGAAAGCACATTCGGTGCATTATTATTAATTTGTTGATTATTTAACGCCATATTAGCAAAATCTTCTATAATATTATTAAGATTAATCATACAATAATAGGTATATTATAAATTACTTGACAAAAGGTAGGTAGCAATATACGTATATTCAAAATTCGCTAAAGGATTGTTGAGAAAGAAGGAAAACAGTTAAGCATGCACACAATACCTTTGATTTATTATCTGGGTGAGTTGGTACACACAACAGCAGGGGGTCTTGTCTGGGGCTGGAACGGCGTTGCCTTAAGTCAGGTCCAAACTTCGACGATTTGTAGCACTAATTATTATAGATGTACTCCAATGTAATAAGCACTTATTTGGTACGCACAACAGCAGGGGGTCTTGTCTGGGGCTGGAACGGCGTTGCCTTAATTCAGGTCCAAACTTCGACGATTTGTAGCACTAATTATTATAGATGTACTCTTATGTAATAAGCACTTATTTGGAAGTTCTGGTTCGATGTAGAGCATTAATGGTTAATACCAAAAAGTACGCAAATTTCTTCAGCGGACTTTTGCACTATCCTTAACGACTGCGCCAATTAAGTTATTCGTTGATAAATTTAGCAAAAAAAAACTATATACTTTACTTAAGTATTTATATATTAGGTGAAACAAAAATTCAGTGAACGACTACGTTCGTTGCTCACAATTTTTAGAATGCTCTTGAAAACTAAAAAATACATAAAATTCTCATGCATCTATGAATACTTAAAGATACTTAAAACTAATATCCTAAAGTAAAGGGCCTAACTAGAGAATGCTTTTAAGAAAGGTGTGAAATGACATATAACATAACTACTGACATTTGTTTGGAGTTCCGACATTGGCGACTCGTCTATCATCATTATATTATACTAATAAACTAGTTGTTCTTTATTTCGTTCAATTAAATTTTAATAAATAATTACTAAATATTTCGTGCGATTATAATTAATATAATTAATACATCGTGATTGCTTTATATGAAATGCTAAATTAATTTTATTATTTGACGTCTATTGAGTCACCTATGGATTTACTTCTATCCCTAGGCTTTTTTGAGTTTTTTGTCTGCCGCTAATGAAAAAGACGTACTTCAACTATCTCTATACATGCATATAACGTTGTATATCATGGCCGCTTGAAAAAAAACTACATTTTTGGGCAACCGTACGCGAAGTAACATTTCGCGGACGCCGTAGCGGCCACGAAATGATATTTCGCGGCCGTTGTCATAGCGACGGCCGTTAAAGTAAATGTCAGTTATAGGTATATTTATTGACACAACTTTTACTGTCAAATATTATGTCTCATTTAATTGTTTGCCATTTCCATGGAAACCATTCTAGATTTTTGAATTATTTTTAATTTATTATCTGTCACATAATATATTATAATAATTATTAAAGTTTCCAATGTAGCAATAAAACTTGTAGGTACTTGCCCAAAAAATATTGTGTATACCACAGCCTTGAAACCCTTTAGAGTCCTCGAGATTGTCTTGCCTCGGCCGCAAGCGGCCTCGGCGGCAATTTTTCCCTCGGTACTCTAAAGAGCGTTTTCGCGGCCTTGGTATACAAATAACTATTTTTTAAATAATGCATTTGCGCAAAATTACCCACCTATCAGGGTAATTTTGCGCATCATACCTAGTGGGAAAATTTGCGCTGTATAGAGAAAGATTTGTAGGTATCTAAATAAACCGTTTATTTCTATAATATTATTATATTAAAACATAAAAATAAAACAAAACTATTTTCTCTATGAAACAAACAAAACAAACAAAATCAATAAATAACTAAAAATAAAATTTTTGTTCTTAGAAATAAGAGGGTCTACATGCAGCATTTGTCACATATGTAGTTTTAGGGGTTTTTTTTTCGCTACACTCCGCGTGTGCCCAAATGGAACTGTTTATGCTGAACAATCTAGGCTCCTGTATACCAAAGCTCCCATATTGGCCAAATTTTGCAGCGCAAAATTACCCCAATTTTTCAGCGTAAAATTACCCCCATTGCAAGAAAAATATTGTGATACTAAAAAACTTTCCAAAAGTTAACCTGAACAATTTAAACATACACCAGATTACGAGGAAAGATCATATAAAGTTGTGTTATAAACATTTGGCACGGGGTGGGGGTACCCCATACTCGAGTAAACGGCAGTAACCCAAGGAGATTTTAAGAATCTCGCGAATTTAAACATAACCTCAACAACTTCGAAATGTTGTCAAGTGTGGCCAAAAACGGTGTGATCATCCAGTCTAGTCGGAAAGGCACCTACGTTGTGTTATTCGAACTCGCCTCTAGATAGGAAGGATGCCAGAGAGAGGAAATTAGATTAAGTAACAAAACACACAAATAATGGTTGTCAGCTTTATATTCATTGTATCTGAATACTAGTTTTAACAATAGGTTTCATCAAACGTTTTGAGATTATTAGTTTCAGTCAGCTTTTTGTCAATTTAGGGGATTTAGATTTACTAGTTTAATACGGTACATTTATAGAAATACATATATATCTCCAAGTTTATAGATTAAAGGGTTTTATTTTCAAGATTTAATAAATGCAGACTCTTAAGTATTACCAAGCCAAATGTAATATCAACTAAATTTATAATAATGATCATCAGTAACAATATATCAGCTCATTTTGTATAAACAGTCGAAACAGAGATACAATTCAATTTTATACAGCAAAACCTTCATTCTTATTAATACCATTACATGGCGCAATAAATAGAGAAACAGTAATAATATACAATATAGTAATCATGGTTATGATCTATGATCTGGCATAGAAAATATAGTAAGAATAATAATAATAATATGTATGTAATAGTAAAAATAAGGAATATTAAGGTTTAATATATTTAATATAATGATATCGACTTATGATACAAAATATATGAATTATAACGTCTCCCGAACTAGATAAATAAACCTTAGGAATCCACATTAAAATAATAAACTTGGTCAAAGCTTTACAACCATTTTAAATAATTAATTAAATTGATTAATATAATATTTATATCATACCTTGTATGTTTATATTCAAAAATACCTACAATTTCTTGTTTAAAAAATCATCAATCTCTATATTTCTTTCAAATTCATTCGCCTACTACCATCAACAACCTTGTTACTCTAGGAGACCATTTTCTATTACCAACTTTACTTTTAATACTGGTTTAGTAATATCCCAAACTTGCTGTACTCAAACTAACAATCTTTTACGCTAAGACTCGATATAATTTAAATAAACTTTTAAACGTTTTTAACACAGCTGACTGATTGAAATTAATTTGTCAATGTCATCTCATTCTGTCAATATGACTTTAACTAAGTGCGTATAGTTGGTTGTCACTTTTTCCTTACGAATATCAAAAGTCGAGCCAACACAGACGCCCCTTTGAAATATGGCGAAGATACAGCAGGGATCTTGGTCATTTTTCAACATCCCTAGTTGGTCCGAGTTCCGGGAACTACATTCTTCTCCTTCTTCTCTAAACCTCTACTCAGCTCAATGCCTATTCATGTGCTTCTCAGATTCTTGTACTGATCGGATGACTTCTTAGATAACTAGTAAGTTGTGTTTCTCAATAACAACTCAATGATACATGAAAAGAGGAACAGAAAGTGATGAGTATATTACATAAAAATTTAAATACAAGTATTAAAAAAATAACCTTCGCCCCTATTATCTTATCCACATCCCAAACAACCCAAATACTCAACATCCCAGACATCCCAGACAACCCAAACAACCCAAATAACCCAAACATCCCAAATACTCAACATCCCAAATACTCAACATCCCAAACAACCCAAATAACCCAAACACTCAACATCCCAGACATCCCAGACATCCCAAACAACCCAAATAACCCAAACATCCCAAACATCCCAAATACTCAACATCCCAGACAACCCAAACAACCTAAATAATCCAAACATTCCCAAAACTGTACGCTTTAAGGTACACATTCAACAATAGTCAAATCCTAAACCTGTAAGTTCTAAAATAATATTAAAAAATAAAGATATTTGCTAATTTATAGGCGATTTTAATTGTAACAGCATGAAGTTTGAACGAGAAATATACAGTCCCTGCTCCTCTTAACCCTTAACACAAGTATTTATTTATGAAGGTAGCGGCTGTCCCTTCGCTGTGCTTTTACTTCACCCGCGGCCATTTTTCTATCTAACTAATATTTCCCCTATATACTACCTCGTGGTGTCTTGGCAATAGCCGCAGTTTAGTATGGTTGAATCCAATTATACAAGTAATATAACATAAGCAATACAATAAATACACATTCCGAAAACCCTTTTACAACATCAGCGGTTTTCAAGAACTCCACCGCCTATAGGCGCTATGGGCTCTTTAAGGTTCTAGGAATCTTACACCACTTAGCAAGCACATTTCAGTTTATTCCGCCTATAACCCTACATATTTCCTAACGCCCGCAAAAAAAACAACAGGTGAAACAATAACCAGCCGAGGTTATTATTTTATTTAACTCGAAGCAAGCAAAAACCAGGGCCAAGAGGAGATGAACTTACACCGAAATTACGAGGTATACCGAACGAGAAAAATACAAATAATTACAACCTCGTACTGTACCTAAGTGGTAGCGAGAGGTGGGTTTTGAGAGAAGTTTAATTATTTCTTACCTACAAATTTTAAACCACAAACGAATAAACA
The DNA here is from genome assembly GCA_921294245.1 of Brassicogethes aeneus. Lineage (NCBI taxonomy): Eukaryota > Metazoa > Arthropoda > Insecta > Coleoptera > Nitidulidae > Brassicogethes > Brassicogethes aeneus. The sequence continues at coordinate 11,438,673 of OV121137.1, forward strand.
CCGACTCACTCCCGGGCGCAACTTTCCCATCCGCAATCTCTCCACCGACTGCCGCCGTTTTTTTCGTCCTCAGCAACAAACCCACGCGCGAGCGAAGACGTAGATTGGTCCAGGTTCCTGTCCTAAATTCCTACGCCGTACTGGTCGTGCATTCCAGCAGTATACCTTGTATAGTAAAGTTGCATTTCAACAGGAAACAAACCCGCTGGGTCAGCACGTCTCACAAACGATGGGGAGTAACCTTGAAGAATTAAAGAGCCAACACCCGAACAAGAACAAACAACAATATAAACCAAATTACAAAATATAACCTCCTCTCAGACACCCTAAACCTATCCTCCTATGCAGCGGCCACATTCTGTGCCGAAACCAAAAAAAATCAAACAAGCTCAGTATATCTTCGACAACGACACTGTGTACTGTGTCGAAACCAAAGAACCCAAGCAAATTCGATAGATCCTGGTCACGGCACCATTCTGTGATGGGCACGGGGTGGGGGTACCCCATACTCGAGTAAACGGCAGTAACCCAAGGAGATTTTAAGAATCTCGCGAATTCAAACATAACCTCAACAACTTCGAAATGTTGTCAAGTGTGGCCAAAAACGGTGTGATCATCCAGTCTAGTCGGAAAGGCACCTACGTTGTGTTATTCGAACTCGCCTCTAGATAGGAAGGATGCCAGAGAGAGGAAATTAGATTAAGTAACAAAAACACACAAATAATGGTTGTCAGCTTTATATTCATTGTATCTGAATACTAGTTTTAACAATAGGTTTCATCAAACGTTTTGAGATTATTAGTTTCAGTCAGCTTTTTGTCAATTTAGGGGATTTAGATTTACTAGTTTAATACGGTACATTTATAGAAATACATATATATCTCCAAGTTTATAGATTAAAGGGTTTTATTTCCAAGATTTAATAAATGCAGACTCTTAAGTATTACCAAGCCAAATGTAATATCAACTAAATTTATAATAATGATCATCAGTAACAATATATCAGCTCATTTTGTATAAACAGTCGAAACAGAGATACAATTCAATTTTATACAGCAAAACCTTCATTCTTATTAATACCATTACATGGCGCAATAAATAGAGAAACAGTAATAATATACAATATATTAATCATGGTTATGATCTATGATCTGGCATAGAAAATATAGTAAGAATAATAATAATAATATGTATGTAATAGTAAAAATAAGGAATATTAAGGTTTAATATATTTAATATAATGATATCGACTTATGATACAAAATATATGAATTATAACGTCTCCCGAACTAGATAAATAAACCTTAGGAATCCACATTAAAATAATAAACTTGGTCAAAGCTTTACAACCATTTTAAATAATTAATTAAATTGATTAATATAATATTTATATCATACCTTGTATGTTTATATTCAAAAATACCTACAATTTCTTGTTTAAAAAATCATCAATCTCTATATTTCTTTCAAATTCATTCGCCTACTACCATCAACAACCTTGTTACTCTAGGAGACCATTTTCTATTACCAACTTTACTTTTAATACTGGTTTAGTAATATCCCAAACTTGCTGTACTCAAACTAACAATCTTTTACGCTAAGACTCGATATAATTTAAATAAACTTTTAAACGTTTTTAACACAGCTGACTGATTGAAATTAATTTGTCAATGTCATCTCATTCTGTCAATATGACTTTAACTAAGTGCGTATAGTTGGTTGTCACTTTTTCCTTACGAATATCAAAAGTCGAGCCAACACAAGCGATTGGACAGAAATTTAAACTTAACTCGTAGCGGAAACAACAAGGATTTCTTAGATCCATGGTCACTAGCTAAAAGCTACAAGCTTAATTGCGGTACACTTTAGTCCCCGTATACCCAAAGCAACGTTTTCAAGTTTGCAACATTCAAAAAATGTATTATTTACTTCATATCTGGAAGAATTGTTTATGCGTAAAATTACCCACCGCACAAAATTCCCCCACCTTCCCCTACATAAGTAATAACATTTTTTAATTGTTTTATTTCTTTTTCAAATTCATTACAGAAAAAATGCAGCAGCATGCCAAAAAAATTATTAGGAAGGGATTGTTAGGGTCAAAATTGGTACAATTGGTACAATTGCAAGCAAAAGAAAATAATAATGGCAAAGAAAACCTGGTTAATAACCAGTGGTTATCTTTGTTAGAGGGGACAATGTACCGAAAAAATCTATTGAAATTATTCGTAAATAAATTTTAATTTTAAATATTTTTATTTATTTTATATTATGGATTCTATTTAATAATGAAAATTTTTAAAATAGAATTTTCATGTTTTACCACATATCCATAATATTATGATATCATAATATTATAATATTATGATATCATAATATTATAAGTAAAATCACATATTCACATATCTCTCTCATATTATGAGAGAGATATGTGAATATGTGGTTTTACTTATAAATATAAACACAGGTTTTTATAATTGCTATGTATTTTCTCATGAAAATTTATTAATGTTTTAGCATTAGGTACATTTACGATAATGTATTAATGTAATGTATAAGGAAAGTATTTATTATGGCGAATTAATTGAAATATGGTGGGTTTGCATTTATAAGCTCAGATTTTAAAAATTTAGAATATTTTTTCCCTTTTAATGTGGTACCTATATATTAATTAGGTACGTAAATGTTATCTACAGTGTCAGGAACTGTACCTACTTCCCTAGAAGGCTAAAATGCAGTACCTATAAAATAGAACCTATATTCAATTTAGGTAATAAAGGGTAATAGATTATTTTCATTGTTATAAACAATAAAAATGATATTTTGTCCTTTATTTCTTAAATTGGATATGCTGCATTTTAGCACATCCATTATTATTTTGAATTGAAAATAGGTGAATTACTTTTCTACTTTGACAACAGCAATACTGTACTACCCTGAAACGCTAAAGTACCTTTATTTAATTTAAGTAATAAAAGACAAAAGATCATTTTGTTGTTATAAACAATAAAAAAAATATTGTTTCCTTCCTTACATTTAATTTTAGCATTTTAGCACAATAATTATTATTTTGAATTTAAAATAAGTGAATTACTGTTCTGCTCATCAATGGTTAATGTTTTATTTTCTTCGTGTACGGTTATTAGAAAATGTCGTTAAATGGGTATTTAATTACTTTTCAATTTCGTCTATCACCTCCTATTCTGCTCCCATTAACTTGGTGATGGTGATAATTGCTATATGGGTCTTTTATGTTAAAATATACAAGAAATTGCCTAAAAAGTAAGACCTATAACTATAGTTTTGGTAGTGTTATACATACAAAAAATATAATAATATTGATACTTTATAGTTGTTATACGTACATAAGTTATAACATTTTTTAATTGTTTTATTTTTTTTTTCAAATTCATTACAGAAAAAATGCAGCAGCATGCCAAAAAAATTATTAGGAAGGAATTGTTAGGGTCAAAATTGGTACAATTGCAAGCAAAAGAAAATAATAATGGCAAAGAAAACCTGGTTTTCTTTGTTAGAGGGGACAATGTACCGAAAAAATCTATTGAAATTATTCGTAAATAAATTTTAATTTTAAATATTTTTATTTATTTTATATTATGGATTCTATTTAATAATGAAAATTTTTAAAATAGAATTTTCATGTTTTACCACATATCCATAATATTATGATATAATAATATTATAATATTATATCATAATATTATAAGTAAATCCACATATTCACATATCTCTCCCATATTATGAGAGAGAAATGTGAATATGTGGTTTTACTTATAAATATAAATACAGGTTTTTATAATTGCTATGTATTTTCTCATGAAAATTTATTAATGTTTTAGCATTAGGTACATTTACGATAATGTATTAATGTAATGTATAAGGAAAGTATTTATTATGGCGAATTAATTGAAATATGGTGGGTTTGCATTTATAAGCTCAGATTTTAAAAATTTAGAATATGTTTTCCCTTTTAATGTGGTACCTATACAGGGTGTTTCACAACTTATCCACGAAATTTTAACCACATATGCACTGTTACGAAAGAAGTTGATTTTTAAAAAAAAAATGTAATAAAAGTCCTACAGAAATTAAGTTATAACTCTGAGTGTCAATAAAACAATGAAAAATAAATATCTGTATTTTGCGCTCATCGTTGCGATATCACAACACTCATTAATAATTTCTTGTAGCAAATGTTGTACGAATCCACTAAAGAAAACAAAATACCAGGAATTCTTTGTTTTTTCATATTGATAAGAACATGTAAATAATGTTTAATTTGTATCGTGAGTGATCTGAATGAACAACGGTCGATTTTTGTGAATGTAATGAAAGTATTTTGCTAGTTTATGTTTTTCGATATTTATTAAAAATGGCACATGTGTACAGTAATGAGGATTTAGTGAATATTGTTTTAGCGTACGGAGAAGCAGGGCAAAATTCGGAAGCGGCTTCTCGTTTGTATGCCAACCGATTTCCGGATAGGCACAGACCACATCCACAAACATTTACTTCAATTGTTTTACGTGCACGTGCTACTGGTGATTTGCGCCCCAGACGTGGGGTGGATGGGGGTCGGGTTCGCCCACAACGCGTTTTAAACGCCGAAGAAGAAATTTTGAATATTGTGGAAGAAAATCCAGGAATAAGCACAAGGAGGTTAGCCCAACAGGTACCAGAAGTCTCACATGTGACAGCGTGGCGCATATTACGTGAAAACCAACTGTACCCTTATCACGTGCAGAAAGTCCAGGCGTTGCTACCCACAGATTACCCCCTCAGAATAAGATTTTGTGAGTGGTTGTTGCAACAAAATGCTCGAAATGCCCGTTTTACAGCTGATATTTTGGCCAGCGATGAATCAATTTTTACTCGAAATAGTATAACCAATCTTCACAATACACACGTTTGGTCATTTGAAAATCCTCACGCAATAGAGGAGAGAAACTTCCAACATCGTTTTTCTTTAAACATGTGGGCAGGTATTGTCGATGAACGTCTAATTGGACCGTTCATATTGCCAGATCGGATGGATGGTCACCAGTATTTGGAATTTCTTCAGCATGATTTGCCGGTCCTTCTTGAAGATGTGCCATTGGCGGTCCGAGCAAGGATGTGGTTTCTGCACGATGGGGCACCTCCGCATTTTCGTTTAGAAGTTCGTAATTTTTTGAATGAGGTACAGCAGATACGCTGGATCGGTAGGGGTGGACCAATTGCATGGCCTCCACGGTCTCCCGATCTAAATCCTCTGGACTTCTTTTTATGGGGATACTTGAAAAACGAGGTATACCATACTCCAGTGCAGAATATTGAAGATCTGCGTGACCGAATCACAGTGGCTGCCGATAATTTGAGACTTCAAGCACAGCAGGAAGGAGGTGTATTTCAGTTAGTGCGCCGAAATTGGATTAGACGCGCCCAAGCTTGCATTGAAGCCAATGGAAACCATTTTGAACAGCTTTTATAAGTAAGTGAACTGGTAAACTGTATTATTTTATTATCTCGATTTCTGTAGGACTTTTATTACATTTTTTTTTTAGAAATCAACTTCTTTCGTAACAGTGCATATGTGGTTAAAATTTCGTGGATAAGTTGTGAAACACCCTGTATATTAATTAGGTACGGATATTCCACGATAATACGGAATTTTTATCTCGACCGTCAGAAATTGTATTACAGGGATACAAATTTCCGATTATCGTGGAATATCCGTACCTAATTAATATATAGGTACCACATTAAAAGGAAAAACATTTTCTAATTTTTCACAATTAATGTTCAAATTTTCTACTTTTAACCTGCCATATAAGAACCTTCAGTGCGCCATATCAAAACTTTAATGGTTCTTGTAACTTACAAGTTTTAAGTGCATTTATTGACTGCCGTTAAATGTCCGTAAAAGCGACATCATTTGAACAGGTCCATTAAAATTAGCCTTTATATGGCCTTTAGTTAATTAAAGTAACCTTTGTAAAAAGCCATCATAGAACCTTTACGTGTTTGCTGGAATTAAAAATAAAAAGGAATAACTCAATTCTGCGATAAGAATTGCTTTATTATTTATTTAAAATTAGGTATGTAATCCCGTAATCATCAAACATAAACTCTCACATGTATGCAGCTAAAATGTACAAAAAACATACCTCAATATTATGGTAAATATTACCTTATTGTACTATTGTATTTGGGTAACACTTTGTTTTTATGAGTAATACTAAAACGTGACGACCGCAATAGAATAAATATGAAAGGTTTGGAAAAAATGTGAATGTCACACTAAAGCAATTTAGATTAAACGGGTTTTAAACATTGATTTGTAATACTTTACCCTACTTTATAGTACTTTTTTAAATGCCTAATCATTCGTGACACATTTGTATAGCTTTTTGTTTATACCAGTCGAAATAAAACTACTTAAAAATAAAAATATAGGTATATTAGCAAAATAAACCACCCACAAAAAATTAGCAACAATTTTAATGTTTCTTGCGAACGGCTCGAGCGCGCTTATCTGATTTTGATGATTTTGTTTTTGAAATATAGGTTAACTCTTTCGTAACGATGCTATGGTAGACATTTTTATTTTTATTTTAGCAAATAAAGGGTGCAAAAGTAAGAAGAAGTTTTCTTCCTAAAATTTGTGACACGCTCTGGGGTGGATCAGCAATAACAGCGAATGGTATTTAAAATCATACTTGTTTTTTTTCACGTTATTATCATATATAACACGAATTTTTTTTTCTTGGAAATTTCGCAAGTGGCATTAATTTTTAAGACCACGAGCCGCCAGGCCAGCTGTAAATAAAAATCAAAAATTTTTTTAGGGAAAATTTTATCACGAGTGGTATTTCACGAATATTTTTCTTTCAAATTAGAATTAACCGCCGATTCAATTTCTGTATAATTTTTTTGACGAAAACGCATATTTTTTAACATTTTTATTTTAAAATTAGAAACGTCAACATTGACATTTTTATTTACATAGCAACCAATTGGTTGCTATGCAACTCGGATAAATTAGTGTTTTTTTACCTAAATAGTAGTTTTATCGTAAGTAATATCATAAGGGCATCTAATTTTTCCGAAAAAAATTGAAAAAACACGTTGCTAAGTAATATTTTAACAAGAAGTAAATAAAAATCAAAAATTTTTTCAGGGAAAATTTTATCAAGAGTGGTATTCGGCAAGACTATTTCACGAATATTTTTAACTGCTGATTCAATTTCTGTATGATTTTTTTGACCAAAACGCATATTTTTTAACATTTTTATTTTAAAATTAAAAACCCACACAGAACACGCTATCCAATGTATATCCAATGGCTATCTCAATGTCCATATGGGTAGTCAAGGTCATTTTAGGACGTGTGGCAAATTTTAGCCTGGAGGTCAATTCCACTTGGATACACCTACAGTTACACAATCGGGTTCACCGTTCTTCCGATGAGGGCGCCACTGTTATATACAGATGTATATAAAAATAAGTATACCAGTTGATATACCTCAGAATATTTTCTAATCAACTAGTCTCCGAAATTTGGCAACAGTGTACGGAGGCCATTTAATGCCACGAGTATGTATTTCTGTAAATGTACTTTATTCAGAGAAATCTTATATTTTTAATACGTTAATGAAATAATGATATAGGAATATGGTATAACTGGACTCCTGAATAAAGGTATTATTAAGAATAATAGACGTATCTATGGGTATACAAATACAAAGTGTAAGTCATAGAAAAAGTGTAAGTGTGGTCATCAATGTAATGTAGACATGAATTAAATATTTAATAACAGATGGTAAAAAGTAATCTACTAATTGCAGGTTAATTATAATTTTGTTTTTCAGGCTTAGCGCGGTTGATTAGCACTGTCGTTTTTAGGAAAATAATATAAATAGTATTTTAAAAGAAAGAATTGAACCTTCACCTCGCCAGACTTTTCATTTTGAGTGCGTTCCACTTTTGAATAATACCAGTGGATTTAAAGAAACTAAGAAAATTGAATGTTTAGTTAATTTTAACATTAGTAATTATAGTTATATAGTTTATTATAAGGCATTAAAATGAATACCTGTAGAAATATTTTATTATAAAATTTTTATAATAAACGGTTTATTAGATACTAAGAAATTTTAGCAGATTTGGTGTTCATAAACACTATACAGAAGTTTTAAAAATATAGGTTAGGTATAGGTATTTATAATAATAAATTAAACTGAATTTGACAAAACATTAAGTGTATATATAAAATAAATAAAAATTATACTAAACTATTATTTTTTTTAATAAATAAAACATAGATAAATAATGACTGCGTTTATTTATAAAATAATTATTAAAAATTATAATTAAAAAACACATTTATAAAAAAAAGACTAATACTAAAATTAAAGAGCAGCTAGGTAAAAATAGTACCCATTGATAATGAGATAATGCCGCGTCTGTACTAACAAAACAAAATTATAAAAAAATACATATTTTTTTAATATGGATTCTATAAAATGTCTTTATTAGGCTCCGAAAAATTAAGCTTAGAATTTATTTTTAAAGCGATTACAATTTCCAATCCCTGCTGAAAATGACGGATGATTGCGGGTTTCTTCGTCAAAACCGGATAAAATCAGATGATTGCGGGTATAAATTCTTCGTCGAAGCCGGATAAAAGCGGGTAAAAATATCATCTGATAACATCTGCTTTTGTCCGCATCGCTATATCCGCGAACATCCGGTTGGTTGTGTTTTATGTCCGGTTAGTGCACCTCAGCAATCATCTGTTTTTAACCGTCTTCACTGAGTTTCGATTATATCTGAATTTGTCCGGAATCATCTGCAAACGTCTGCTTACGTCTGGGTTTATCCGCGAGCATATGCTTTTACCCGCAAACGTCTGCCTAGTCCAATTTCACCCGCCAACATATGCGAACATCTGCAATTACCCGCGAACAACTGTTTTTATCCGCGAACATCTGCAATCACCCGCGAACATCTGCAATCACCCGCGAACATCTGCAATCACCCGCGAACAACTGCTTTTATCCGCGAACATCTGCAATCACATGCGAACATCTGCTTTTACCCGCGAACGTCTCCTTTCATACGGTTTCACCCGCAAACATGCTTTTATCTGCGAACGCCTGATATTATCCGCAAACATCTGCTTTTATCGGCAAACATCTGCTTTTATCCGCAAACATCTGATTTTATAGGCAAACATCTGCTTTTATCCGAAAACATCTGCTTTTATCTGCAAACATCTGATTTTATACGCAAACATCTGCTTTTATCCGCAAATATCTGCTTTTATCCGCAAACATCTGCATTTATCCGCAAATATCGAAACTCGATCCTTTTTGATCACGAAAACAGGAGACAAAACCCTTATCAAAAATGATCAAAAAGGATCGAGATTTAAACTCTATCCATTTTCGATCAGTTTTTTTCAGCAGGGTTATTCCAATAATTCCTTTTAGAGTTATAAAGTTGTGTGCCGTGAACGGCTAACAACCAGTTAGTTAAAGCCCAGTAAAATTTGACAAAGCAGGTAAACTAAACTAAAGTATACACGAGAAAAAGGAAAACAAAAAGCGCTAATGAAACCAGACGTTTGCGTACGAAACAGGACCGAAATGGACAAAGGAAATGCAGGCAAACCGAACGCGGATGAAAGCAGAGGTTTGCAATTAAAAGCAGATGTTTGCAGATGTTAGCGGATAAAAGCAGATATTTGCGGATAAATGCAGATGTTTGCGGATAAATTCAGATGTTTGCGATTAAAATCAGATGTTTGCGATTAAAATCAGATGTTTGCGGATAAAATCAGATGTTTGCGGATAAAAGCAGATGTTTGCGGATAAAAGCAGATGTTTGCCGATAAAAGAAGATGTTTGCGGGTAAAATCAGATGTTTGCGGATAAAAGCATATGTTTGCGGATAAAATCAATTGTTTGCGGATAAAAGCAGATGTTTGCAGATTAAAATAGATGTTTGCGGATAAAAGCAGATGTTTGGAGAATAAAACAGATGTTTGCGGATAAAAGCAGATGTTTGCAGATAGAATCAGATGTTTGCGGATTAAAACAGATGTTTGCGGATTAAAGGAGGCGTTCGCGGATAAATGCAGATGTTTGCGGATAAAAGCAGAAGTTTGCGGATTAAAGCAGACGTTCACAGATAAAAGCAGATCTTCGTGGATAAAAGCAGATGCTTGCAGGTGAAATCGGATGAATCAGAGTTTTGCGGACTAAATTAGATGTTTGCGGATTAAAACAGATGTTTGTGGATTAAAGCAGATGTTCAAAGATAAAAGCCGATCTTTGCGGATATAAGCAGATGTTTGCCTATAAAATAAGATGTTTGCGGATAAAAGCAGATGTTTGCCGATAAAAGCAGATGTTTGCGGATAATATCAGATGTTTGCAGATAAAAGCATGTTTGCGGGTGAAACCGTATGAAAGCAGATGTTCGCGGATAAAATGAGATGTTTGCGGATAAAAGCAGATGTTCGCGGATAAAAACAGGCGTTCGTGGATAAATGCAGATGTTTGCGGATAAAAGCAGAAGTTTGCGGATTAAAGCAGACGTTCACAGATAAAAGCAGATCTTCGCGGATAAAAGCAGATGTTTGCAGGTGAAATCGGATGAATTAGAGTTTTGCGGACTAAAGTAGATGTTTGCGGATGAAATCAGATGTTTGTGGATTAAAATAGATGTTCGCGTATAAAAGCAGATGTTTGCAGGTGCAATCGGATAAAGCAGACGTTTGCGGATAAAATCAGATAAAACCGGGTGAATGCAGATATAAACCCTTATACAGGTATTTGCGGATGAAACCAGATGAAAGCAGACATAGAACTAAACAGATAAAACCCGACGTTCGCGGATAATATTTATACCCGCAATTGCAGATAAAAACCGACATGCCGAGTAAAATCAGATATGTCGGATGAAAACAGATATAAATGGACATAAAACTAGCTTGGTTTTTTTATCCGCAATCACGTTTTGAATAATTCAGACATTTTATAGAATCCATATTAAAAAAGCTAATAAACCATGTTTTTATTTATAATATCTTATTAGCTTATTATAATTATCAATGGGTAGGTACTATTTTTACCTTGATGCAAATTATTTATTAAATTTAATTTACTAAAATTTTATTTATTACAATTATTTTTATTGCAAGGCATGGTTCTTGCATTTACTGAATAACATAATACACTTTTGTTTTATTAAAATTAACGCAAAAATATATAATGCCGTAGTTATTTTTAAATTTAAATTAAAGGTGCTGTTAGTGTTTTTTTCTAATTTGGTTTTTATTACAATTATTACGCACTATTTTAATTATCCTCTTAAAACTTCATTTATGGCAAAATGTTTAAACTACATTACATTCTTAAAACATGATCGTTTAGTTAAAAGCAAAAAGAAAATTTTTTAGTTGTAGATTTTGAAAAATTATTAATTTTTTCCAAAGCAAACGATAGATAAGTAGGTACACGAAAATTTCAATTTTTTGTGAATTTATAATATTTGTTTAAAAACCCATTTTAAAGAACAAAAATGATGTATCTATATATACCTACCATTTATATCTAAATATATTATATAATTTATATTTAAAAGTCAATTAAATGTGTACATCCAAATTACCACTTAATGGCATCATTAGATGCATTATTAATAAAAGAACCAATCCATACCTTAAATGTTAAATTATAAATGTATTTATATATTTAATAAAATAAATATATTTTGGAGGAGTCCAATTAACCGATAAACGCAATCATCAAAATACATAAAAAGGCTTAAAATGAAAAATAATATAAATACATGTGAGGGTCAGTGGGGCAACGTCGCTGGAGGCAAGTTCAACCGAGGCACCTCTGGAAATATATTCACAGGAGGCAAAAAGATTGTCTACTGTGTGGAGGCGACTTCACCTTAAGCCTTATCAAAAATGTGTATAAAAATTCTTTCTTTATTTTTAAGAAAAGTTTTCCCCTCTCAGGTTGCTCATATAAAGAAAGACTTTATTAATTTATTTCTATAAAAAAAACTCGTAAATTCCTATTCCTTCTGGTGGAGGCCAGGTCTCCTTCGAACGTATGGAGCCGAATAAGATAGGCGTGCACATTAGGGTGGGTCGTTTTTTAGTATTTTTTATAAAATTAGAACGCCTGTGGTTGGAAAAGTTGTAGGTTGGGCTTTTATTTTGAAAAATATTTTTTTTTCAATTTACAAAATTAATTTAGACCCCCCGCCGGGCCCCCAAAAATAAAAAGATATAAATATTAAAAAAATTATAGGCCTGCGTTGGGGAATGTTTTATTTGGGTCTCTTGAGTCCTCAATTTTTTTTTTTTCAAATTTAAAGTACATTTAGGCCCCCCGCCACACATCCAAAAATGTAAATAATTTGTTTAAAATTAACAAAATTGTTACAAGGCAGCCCATCGCTTATTTTGAGCAATACTTAAACTCAAAATAACCCAGAACTCACCACGGGGAGGTGGCTGCCATCGAGTTCCACCCCTGCCCGCCCAACCACCCTTCCATGTGGGCATTTTAGATTATTCTGTGCTCACCACATATTCTGACTTTGTACTAAATTTGGGCATTTTCTTTCTGGACTCTATTGTTGTACGTATCCAACCATCCCTATTTTTCTCATCACAGACAGCCAAAGACGCTTGTAGAGATACTAGCTTTGTCAATATAACTAAGAATACTTGATGCAAGTTTTTTAGCCGTCCCGTTTTCAGGTGTTACATGTCCCAAATAATTGCTACCAGGCTCCTGGATTAAAACTACATGCTCTTCAACAACAGTTTTTCTAGATGATGTGCTTTCTTGCTTTTTTTATGTGGAAGGTGCGGTCTTTGCGTCCATCAAAATAAAGGGCTTGTAAAATTTTGCCGTCCTCTGCACTTTTTTTTTGTAAGTCGAGCCGAGCTCTTTGGCGATCCAATTTACACTTATCGATTACGTAAGATGTGTCACTTTTTGTGATTAAACCAACATCCTCAGGGACTGCACTGGCTATCATTGCACCTTTACGACTCGATAATCCTGCTCGATCTATTGCTTTTGCAAGTGACGGTAGGGCAAGTGATATGTCTTTTGCGCTGATGAGTCTGAAAAAACTTCGTTAGGTTGAGTTTTTGCCTCGGACTTCAAACCACTGCAGCTAGCTGTTTCTCCTTTTCTTTCTAGCCTTTGCTTTAAAACTCTAGTGCTTTTGGGATCCGCTTTTCCCATAAACATTATCCTTGTGGTTCTCTGATCTTTTAAAAATTCATGTTCTAATTTAGGGACCTTCTTTAACTTGACACAAGCACACGATAAAAGTTCTTTGCATTTGCATGTCGAAATATCGAAAAGCTTTTTATTCGATTCATTTTGGAAACATTGTAATTTATTTCGGGCATAACTACTTGTTTTCTTTAGAGATTTTTTAAGATCTATGAATTGTTTGTGATATTTTTTAAGTAGTGCAACACATTGCTGGTTTGATATAGTAGCCAAACCTGGCTTTCCACCAAATTATTTGTACCTTGTCAACTACCAGTTTGGAAATCTCAGCAACAGTTTTATTTTTACTGGTGTGTCCACTTAAATTCTTTTGTACAAATAGAAAATACCGCATTACATCTCCATAACACGGCGGTACCGTTTCACTTAAGTCACGAGGTTCACCAAATACGGGATCGCGAAACGACTGCCGAGTAGAAACCTTACGCTTTACGCCCGCCGCCAAATTTATAATTGAAAATAAAAACGTACTAAAATTATTGTCGAAGAACTAATAACTTTACACTACCAGATTTATAAGCACACTAACACCTCCGTATTAATCAACGAAAACACAGATGACACTTGGGCCTATAATTATTTAAAAAACGTTTTAGTCCGGGCCTGTTCACAGAGCCAAGTGACTTGGCTCTGTGAACAGGCCCGGACTAAAACGTTTTTAAAATAATTATAGGATTACAGGACCGGCTTCTAAAATTTTATATTTTATAATATTAAATATTTAATTTATACAAAAAGGTGATTAAAATACAATAATAGTAAAACTATAATAAAAAATACATACGTCTAAATATTATAAATAAATCGGGCGGGGGCTGTTAATGCATTCCAATTATAAAAATATATTATTTTGCGTTTATAAATAACAATTACGAAAACATTTTTAGTACAGGCAAATTTGATTTTGAATTTTTTTATTTTATAATTTTTGAAGGGCCGGCGGGGGGGTTAAATTTTAAATTAAAAAAAAAAATAAAATACCTACATTTCTTTTAGTCCCATACACAACTTTTCCTGACACAGGCGTTTTAAAATTCAAAAATCGACCCACCCTAGTGCACATATATATATATATATATATATATATATATATATATATATATATATATATATATATATATATCATTGTTCACGTACACTTGAAACTATTTCCCTAATGCTTGAATTAAACAAATCACAGTTACCACATATAGAATTAAAGTTATTGCATATTACTTGTACTGGAGATTTCAAATGCACGTTTGTTCTCGAAAAACTACAATAAAATAGTTTCATATTTCGAGCTCCTAAGCGGGGTATTAAAATATTAATAAAACCTAAAATGTGACTAGAGTCAATCTGATCATTAAAAAGTTTCCACAAAAATTTTAAATTTAAATTTTAAACTTATAACTTTGCGCCTAACTAAAAGAGTTTCAAAGTTAAATCTAGATAATAGGATATTATGATCATATCCTCTAGCGGGATAGACGTGATCAATTCTGTAGGAAAGCAGTTTTAAAAATCTTCTTTATATCTTTTCGATAGAGTCAATATGTACATTGTAATGCGGATACCAGATGAGAGAGCAATATTCAAGTTTTGTTCTAATGAGATAATAAAACAGTGATTTTAGAGCTTGGATGTTAGAAAAACTAACAGAATTTCGACTTATAAATCCTAACAGCTTTAAAGCAGATTTAACAGTGTTATTGACATCAGTTGTAAATGAGAGCCTATTGTCAAAAAATACACCAAGGTCACGAATTTCATGACAGCGTAAAAGGATGGTATTATTTAATGTGTAATTAAATATAATGGGGGTATTTTTAAGACTGTAACTACAGATTTTACATTTAGATACATTAAGATCGAGTTTGTTAACTTCACACCATCTAAGAATAATATTCAATTGTTGTTGAAAAAGGTCGCAATCAGTAGTATCAGAGATACTGGTAAATATTTTCAAATCGTCAGCAAAAAATAAATGATTACAATTAAGTTTCAGTGACAAGTCATTTATAAATAAAATGAACAAAAGAGGTCCCAGATTAGAGCCTTGTGGCACTTCACTAGTGGCATAAAAATAACTAGAAAAATACCCATTATAGAAAACAAATAGTTTGCGCTGACACAGGTAGGATTGAAACAGATTTATGAGAGAATTATTTAAACCAAAATATGACAACTTATTGAGCAAAACATTATGATCTACCCTGTCGAAAGCCTTTGAAAAATCTGTGTAAATCACATCCACCTGAAGTTTTTTATCCAGTTGTGTAGATACAAATTGCGTGAATTCAATAAGATTTGTTACAGTCGAGCGTTTATTCATAAATCCGTGTTGTTGCGTGGAAATGATTTTATTAACTCCGTTGTAGATGCAAGTATACACAGATGATTCAAAGACCTTCGCAAGATTAGATAGAATCGCTATTGGTCTATAGTTTTTAACGTCACAAGGATTGCCTGATTTCAAAATTGGACAGATTCTAGTTATTTTCCATAAATCAGGAAAGGTGGAAGTTGACAAAATCATATTAAACAAAATTAGCAGTGGATATGCAAATATTAAAGAGCAATCTTTAATTAAAAAGTTTGGTATTTGATCATAACCACTTGAATGATTGTTTTTTAGTTTGGATATACTGTTTAATATAAGCTGCTCAGAAAATGATTTAATATTTATGTTGGGATTAAGTGAAAACTAAAATTTTCATCACCATCAGAATAAACACTACCAAAGTAATCAGCAAATCCATTGACAACATCTTGGGGACTATCATAATGAATATCATTAAAAAAGACATTGGCTGGTATTCGAGATTTACCCCGTTTTTTACGTATAAATGACCAGAACTTGTATTGCATTAAATACCCTATCCATACAATCTCCATATTGAATACAGATTACAACCTTATTGCATACAATACTATATCCACTGGATATCCATTGGATATCCACACTATGTCCAGGAGGGTCGGACATTTATATATCCAATGGTTATCCATTGGATATCCCGGATATCCTATGTATATCCTGGATATCCATAGAGGAAATCCATTGGATATCCATTGGATGTAATTGTTCCGTGTGGGAACGTCAACAGTGATAGAGCTGCAAGCTCTCATAAAACTTAAATCGTTTTTTTGATTTAAATCGTTTTAACGACTTAAGTCATTTGGTAATAAGTCATTTCTCTAAAACTGACTTAAGACTTAAAATTTAAGTAATTTTTAAAATGATTTGTGACTTAAATATTTTTTTCAAAATAGAACAAACTTAAGTCATTAATAAAAGGCTTAAATCAGTACATACGATTTAAGTCAGATAGAAACGATTTAAGTCAAAAAAATATTTAAGTCTTTTTGAAAAAGATTTAAGTCTTTTTAGAAAATATTTAAGTCAGATTTTTCATATATTTTTATAAATTTTTAACAGCAGCATTTTCTTTTGAACGGCAGCAGATCAAAAACTCCTTTAATTTCCTACCTAAAATTGCTACCGCTAGTGGATAAAAAAACCGCCGCGGTAAAGTTAGCTTTTCGGAACCCTTTGACGGCTACATTAAAAAATATCCTGTCTAAAATGCATTAAAAAAAGTGGGGATTTATAATTTTGTTTGCCAACATTCGTCGTGTTCGTGCGTAGTTAGGTCTAATTTGTGATTATTAGTGCAAAGTGGAAACAATCGGTCGTGAGCGGTCGTGAGCAGTCGTACATCTTGAGCAGTCGTGAATCGAGAGTTTGGAACTTCCCATCATTACTTCCTTAAGGAAGGAATATTCTTTTTCTAGATGGATGTTGAACCAGCTAACAAAAGTTAACAAAACAACAAGTTATCAGTTTTTGAAATACAGCGATTTTAAGAAAAATGCTTCAACTTTTATCTATTTTAACAGAGTTTGAATCTATTACCGTTTAGAAGTTACCCATTTATGTATATAAAAAAGTAGCATCCCTGTATGTCTACTCTACTAAAAAAGGTGGTTTAAGTTTTTATTTTTATTGGCTATGTTCCGTAATTTACTGTCATTACTGTCGGTACTGAAAACGCATTCCGAAATCCACTTTCAGTTACTGAGCTCAGTGGTAAATACTACCCTTTTATAAATGTACGGCAGATTAATTTTACTGAAACAACTGGGGACAGAGAGGTGCTGTGGCTCCAGTAAAACACATAACCAAACTTTTAAACAAAAAATAGCTGTCAAATAAAGTGAAGGATATAAATTATAATATAATCATAATATATTAAATTATATTATATATTATATTATATTATCATAATATGATATAATTTATATCCTTCACTTTATATTATATTATAATGGTATTTGGTGAATACCTATAGGACTAATTATTTTAATATTTATTGATAAAATATTACTTGAAAGTACAAGCAGCAGTGACGAAGGCAGGTCGGCGGGGAGTACGCATACGAAGACCCAGAATATGAAACTACCTACTATAGTACTACCTATAGGTAGTACCTAGAAAATGTTATATATTTGTATTCAGCGGACGAATTTAAGAGTAATTTTTGGTATTTGGCTTATTGTTGTGGTGTCAGTGAAATTTTATATTTCCTATTCCTATATACATTTTTCGACGCGGACGACGATAACATTAAATTTTCCATATTTCTTTGCCATAAACCAAACATTATATTTCTTATAACTGTTATATTTATTTTTTATTTATGTTCTCTGCTGTGCCGAAAGTAAAGTTTGTCAATTGTCAGTAAATCACAAATCATAACCTTGCGTAACCATTGTCACTTTCTGCTGCTACTGGGGCGGGTTCCAATTTCACTGTGCGTCAGTACTGAATAAATTACGGAACGGTCCTTTTCCGCTACTGACAGTAAAATTACTGACAGAAATGGCAGTAAATTACGGGACACAGCCTTTGTTTGTAAGTGTTCTGAAAAAAATCGTTTTAAATTCTTAACATAGTGGTTTATTATCATCTGTATCTACAATAGATTAATAATATCAGTATCATGATGCATTAATACCATAAAATTATTATTTACATTTAAAAAATTGTTGTATTGACTTAAGGGTAATTATTTTGATTTAATTCACAATTTTTGATTCAAGTCATTTTATTGACTTAACTCTTAGATCACGATTTAAATAAAAAAATATAGACTTAAGTCATAAAAACGACTTACTAAAGGAATTAAGTCATAAGATGACTTAAATCACTTTATATTGATTTAAGAATTTGCGAAAATGACTTGACTTGAAAGAAAATGATTTAATTCAAAGACTTAATACTTAAATCATTTGAACTTTATCTTAGAATTGACTTAAGATTTAAATCATTTTGATTTTAAAATTGTCTTTTTAAAACTGACATGTTGCAGCTCTGAACAGTGACAATTATTTTTGGCATAGCAACCAATTGGTTGCTATGCCAAAAATTGGGTGTTTTTTTCACCCAATATGATTATCATCGATGATATTTTCGAATTGAAACCGAGCTGCAGATTTCACGAGTCCGCAGGACGAGTGAAATGTGCTGCTTCGGTTTTAATGAGTAAATATCATCGATAATTAATCATACCACGAGTTATATTTAGTGAGAAAATATAATGAATTTTAGGATTTAACGAATTTTTAGTTTGACATTTGAAATTAAAATGTGCTTTAAAATATAAAAAGACTTTAATAAACCTTATTTATTCAAACTTACCTTAACTTTATTATCGTTTACACCAACCCATCGATCTTTTAGAGTTTATAATTCATTATTTTAATCATTTAGGTAACAAACACAGTATTTAAATGACAACAAATGTCAAATAAAAAAAACGTCAAAGTTCATAGTAACGTGTAAACAAGATGATAAAAATTATTGCCGCTGTGATAAAATACGTCACTATGGAATACTGGCATTTTATTGGTACTAATATTAATGAATTATATTGTCACCTAAATAGTAGTTTTATCGCTGCAAAACTGAAAAAACCACTCGTTTTTTGAAATCTGATTGGTCCATAAAGTAATGAGTGGAATAGTCGCTGCAAAACTAAAAAACCACTCGTTTTCTGAAATCTGATTGGTCCATAAAGTATTGAGAGGAATCGTCTCTATTAATAACGAAGATAATAGTTATTTATCGTACTAGTGTGTTATGTTGAAAATAAGTCACGCGAGAAAGATTTTTACCACGAGGCCGTCAGGCCTGTTAGAAATATGATTTAGGTATGCTGATTAAATTAATTTAGGTTTCTTTATGTAACTATAGTAAAAATTAACATTGTTGTAGTCTTTGACAGTTAAAAATATAATGTTAAAAGTTTCGTTTAAGAATCTTATTAAAAACCTTAAAAGTCCTTTGGTTTCAACAGGTTATGGGCCTTTAATTCCTTCACGAAAGGAATAAATCGATAAAGGACATAAAAATAAAATTCAGTAAAAAAAAAGATTATGGCGAGCAATGATGATTCTTTAACAATTGAAAAACTAAAGGATAAAATGAACTATGGCATGTGGAAGTTTCAATATTTTTAAAGCAAAATATGTGTTTGATATAGTAAAAATAACTTCGCTCATTCCAAAGGCCGAAGAAACATATGATGCAGCTCGAAAGGAATGGTTTAAAAATGATGCATTGGCTCAAAAATTAATAATAACAACCATTGAAAAACAACCAATTATAATTGCTGTGCACGAAAATGACAAGTTTTTTTTTCAACAGAGGGGAGACATATGTGATAAAGTCAATTTGGGCACGCTAAATCCAGTGGTGATAGCCGTTTTTCGAAGTTAGCGAAAATAAGCGATTTTTTTCGATCGGCGGTTTTCAAAATGGATTATTTTTAAGGTCACTTTTTAGATGTTTTGATTTCATTCAAAATATGTTTTTGGGGGTTTTTGGGTATGATAAAACCGAATATGATAATATTTTTGCTATAAAATTATGATTTAAGGCAGTTCCCATAAAAAAAATTGTAAAAATTGACCAAAATTGGCATTTTTTAAACTTTTACTGAATTTATCTCACAAAATGGTTTTTTTTACACAAAACATAAACAAAAACCAAATTTAATGTTGAACAAAATTTCTTTATTGAGATGTTTTTTAATCATCCTGTTCTTCTTGCAAATTCCAGCATATATCTCCCAAAAGTGCATCGAGTTTCTTCCCACTGTACCAATGTTCCAATCTGGCTGTCATTTGATGAAACCTCTCGCCGTGCTCGTCCGATTCAGCCGGTGACTGTTCCGCAAATTTTTCAATATGACAATGAAGGAAGTGAATCTTCAAAGACATATTCACATTCATATTGTGAAATGCGTCGAGCATGTTTTGGACATGAACTTGCCAATTTTCCGCCCGATGAACACCAAGAACGTTTTTAATCACGGCTTTTATAGTGTCCCACGCTACAAGCTCGACATCACTTAGCGCAGCTTCAAATTGTTCGTCTCGCATTAATCGGCGGATATCTGGACCGTTTAGAATCCCTGTAATACATAAAAAATCATGATAGAAATTTATTACAATTAAATTGGTATTATATATACACACCTTCTTTTATTTTCATTCCGCTCAAACGTGGAAAAATACGCCGTAATTCGTTGAATGCATTGCCCTCACTATCCAGTTTTTTTATAAAATTTTTCATACCCAATTTGATGTGCAATGGCGGCAACAAAATTCGGCCTGTACAAGTGGCACCTCAACAACGTTATGTCTGCGCAATCTTACTTCTTCGCGTGTAATCCAATCGCGTTTTTCATACTGATCACCACGGTAGCGCGTATCCCATAAGCACATAAAACACATGTTTTTCGTGTAGCCCAATTGCAGACCAGAGAGAATAAAAACAACCTTTAAATCTGCGCAAATCTTCCATTTGTTTTCATTATACTTCAATAAATCGAGAATCTTGTTCAATGACAAATAGTTTTCCTTTGTATCTGTGCTAGTGGCACGGATTTTTTTGAATTTGTAATGTGGAGAAAACGGCTTTTAAGCTACTTTTGGATGAATCAATGAAGAGTCTCCAATCTTCCTGGTTGTATCCGTTGTGCAAGGTGGAAACCAAACCACGAATATCATCGCAATAAGCCAGTGAATTATTTTCGATAGCTTTAAAAAAACGTGTAAAATTGCGATGACGGCCGATGGATCCATAAACGCGAGCATCTGGTGCTAAAAGATTTAACGTTTTTAACTCTTTAGCCAAGAGAATTGTCTGTCGCTGCGATAACTTCAGTCGCCGTGCAATAATGTCAAGACGATCCTGCGTGATTTCGGTATGATCGCAATCAGGAGTGACATTTGTTGGCACATAGTCGAAATTACTTCCTCCTTCAACTGTTTCGGATATTGTGGATATAGATACAGCTGTTGGACTCGGTCTTTTCGGTACAGGAACATTTTCCGAGTGCGGCAATGGCAACTGAACAAATTTTGTTGCTATATATTTCATAGAACGTGTCTTTTTTCTGTTTGTTCCGGGTTTGAAATTAACGCACACATAACATTCATCCGGATTGTGAACTTGCGGATTTGTCCAGATTACAGGAATACCAAATGGCATAGAGTCGATCTTACCCTTTCTCCATTGACTCAAATTTCCCATGCACCCAGTACAAATAGTAGACGGAGCCCATTTTATATCACAAATAATATTTTGATCGAAGTATAGCTGGTATATTTCAATAATTTCCGCATTAATTTTACGACGATTTGCCATAATAGTGTATTTTCCACAAATATAACAAAAGCAATTAAAACTTGTAACACTAGAATCCATTTTAAATGAAATTTTAATTCACTTCTAATAACCAGCTTATTTACGATTGTAATAATAAATAAATAAATAATACGTTTATTTAGCTAAATGTATTAAAACAGTCAATATTTACAATAAAAACTTTATGTTTTATTGTTTTTTTCTCTGACCCTGCAGTGTTAATAAAAAAATCATTGATATTTCTTGTGTTGTGATTATGAATTGGTAGTGTCAGATAAATTCAGTGAAATTTTAAAAAATGCCAATTTTGGTCAAATCGCGATCGCATCGCAAAAATAATGTCATATTCGGTTTTCTCGTTCCCAAAAACCCCTAAAAACACATTTTGAATGAAATCGAAACATCTTAAAAGTGACCTATAAAATGGTACATTTTGAAAAACGCCGATCGAAAAAAATCGCTTATTTTCGCTAACTTCGAAAAACGGCTTTCACCACTGGATTCAGCGTACTCGAATTGACTTTACCACATATATCTCCCCTCTGTTGATTTTTGCGACTAGCACAGTGTTATTATTATTATATTGAACTGTATGTCTTCTTACGAAAAATTAAAAAATATATATAAAGGTTCAACAAAAATATGCGCTTTTACAGGAGTTTTATAACCTGCAATATAAAAAAGAGGCCAAAGTATCAGCATGTACAAAATTTAGTGTATAAACTCGCATCGTTAGATCAAAAAATTGATGACACCATGCTATTAACTAAAATTTTACCCAGTTTGCCAGATGTATTCAGGCACTTCTCAAGAAAACAAAAACATAGATAACTTAACGTCCAGACTGATTACCGAAGAGGAGAGGTTAAATAAAGGCGATAATAGTGATCAGGTGGCATTCTATGAGGCCACAGGAGCGGTATCAAAGCCATACACAAAAATAGACAATAAAAAAATATTATTCAGTGTTAATGGGTCACTATGCGAGAGAGTGCACAAATAACGTGAAAGGAATTGTATATAATAATAAAAATAGTAACCCACGATGCTCAATTTGTAAAAAGAATAATCATAACGAAAAACAATGTTACTTTCGTAAAAAAAATTAATTGAATAAAAACTAATAAAAAAACCGCGTTTCTAACGTATCTAACTGAAAAACTAAATGATATTGAATGGATACTCGATTCAGGAGACACATCACATATGGTGAACGATAAAAACAAGTTAACCGAGCTGGTTGGGACACAAATTGGTATAGGAACCTCGAAAAAAAATAGACAATGGACTTTTTACTATAAATATGAAAGAAGTAAATGAAAATGTGTTGCTGATGGACACGGAAAATATAAGTGTTTGGCATAAAAAATTAGGTCATTTGGGCGTAAATAATATGAAAAAGTTAAAGAAATTAAGTTTAGGACTAAAAATAAAAGATTGCGACTTCAAACTGCTTAACAAGTCTGTGTGTGAAATATGTATTAAAGCTAAACACACAAGACTTCCTTTTTGAGAGACTCGAAACAGAGCAACACGTCCATTAGAACTTACTTTAATGGACGATTATACACATTTTTGCAAGGTGTACCTACTTAAGCGAAAGTTCGAGGTGGAAAGCACAATAATAGATTTAAAATTTAAGCAAGGATTTAAAAAAATGGTGTAAAAGCAGGGGAACCAAACTGATCATCTTAAAAAACGACACACTTAGTTTTTTGGAAAATATTTGAAAGCTCGTTATTGGAAAATTACTGAATCGATTTTGAAAATCTTTGGAATTTCTGAATAGCTGATTCTTTGACTCTTATGTCTAATTTTGGGAATACGATATTTTGCACATAGCATTATACTACAGGGTGTTAAACGAAGAGATGTATTTTTTCTGAAATTTCAAGTTATTCCCATTCATGAGGCAGTTGAGTTTGATAGTCGTAATACCCCTACCTAAAATAAGTAAGGTAATCCCTCAGAACATTTTCGAGATTTTGTGAATATCGTGGATTATATGCCAATATTTCGAAGTTATTATTATTTCCCAGTTTAGTCCAAAAAATGAGCAATAGCATTAAACTACAGGGTGTTAAAAAAAAATTTCAAATCCCCATTCACAGGGCAGTTGAGTTTGATAGTCGTAATACCCCTTCCTAATAACAGTTAGGTTATCCCTCGGGACGTTTTCGATATTTTGTGGATATCTTGGCTAACTACGATTATATGGCATTTTTTCGAAAATTCACGTTATTCTTCATTTTCATGAGCAATAGTTATTTTGATTCTTTGACTCTTATGTCTAATTTTGGGAATACGATATTATGCACATAGTATTATACTACAGGGTGTTAAAAAAAGAGATGTTTTTTTTCCAAAATTTCAAATCCCCATTCACAGGGCAGTTGAGCTTGATAGTCGTAATACCCCTTCCTAATAACAGTTAGGATATCCCTCGGGACGTTTTCGAGATTTAGTGGATATCTTGGCTAACCACGATTATATGGCAATTTTTCAAAAATTCACGTTATTCTTCATTTTAGTCCAAAAAATGAGCAATAGTTGATTTTTTTACTCTTATGTCTAATTTTGGGAATACGATATTTTGCACATAGCCTGATACTACAGGGTGTTAAAAAAGAGATGTTTTTATTACAAAATTTCAAATCTCCATTCACAGGGCAGTTGGGTTCGATTTTTATGACGAGCAGTTTATATTGGATTATACGATTAGTTATACACCACAATTAAATGGACGGGCCGAAAGACTCAACCGAACGTTAATGGAAAAAACGCGATCCTTGATTTTTGACTCAGGCTAAAAGGTAATCCCTCGGTTTTCGAGATTTTGTGAATATCGTGGCTTACTACGATTATATGCCAATTTTTCGAAGTTATTATTATTTCCCAGTTTAGTCCAAAAAATAAGCAATAGTGGATTCTTTGACTTACGTCTAATTTTGAGAATACGATATTGTGCACATAGCATTATACTACAGGGTGTTAAAAAAGGATATGTTTTTTTCCAAAATTTAAATCCCCATTCACAGGGCAGTTGAGTTTGATAGTCATAATAGCCTTTCCTAATAACAGTTAGGTTATCCCTCGGGACGTTTTCGAGAATTTGTGGATATCTTGGCTAACCACGATTATATGGCAATTTTTCGAAAATTCACGTTATTCTTCATTTTAGTCCAAAAAATGAGCAATAGTTGATTTTTTTACTCTTATGTCTAATTTTGGGAATATGATATTGTGCACATAGCCTGATACTACAGGGTGTTAAAAAAAGAGATGTTTTTTTCCAAAATTTCAAATCCCCATTCACAGGGCTGTTGGGTTCGATTTTTATGACGAGCAGTTTATATTGGATTATACGATTAGTTATACACCACAATTAAATGGACTGGCCGAAAGACTCAACCGAACGATAATGGAAAAAGCTCGATCCTTGATTTTTGACTCAGGCTTACAAAAGGAAATGTGGGGTGAGGCCATAAGGGTTGCGGCGTTCTTAACAAATCGATCTCCCACAGATGTGCTAAGGGTTGCCGCGTTCTTAACAAATCGTTTTCCCACAGATGTGCTAGATGTGCTAGTATGCAATGTGGAATAGTAGAAAACCTGACATTATCTAAATATATACTAGTCGAAAGAAGTGAAAAATTAGTGTTTGTTGGCTATGCCGAAAACGGTTATCGACTTTTTCATGAAGAAAAACGAAAAATTGTATTTGCACGAGACGTTGTGTTTAATAATAAAATTACGAGTAAAACTAAAAGCAAATAGGTCAAAATGTATGGAAACGACGAAGAAGAGGACGAAAACAATATAACTAAAGAGAAATAAAGTAATAAAAATGAAACAGAAATGAAAAAAACCCAAGAAATAGATGAAATTCTAGATTATGTTCAAGTCAATAGGAAGAAAGAACAAAAAGAATTACTTGGAAGAGGTCATAGAATAAAAAAATTGCCTCTGTCATAAAAGGATCATATAGTTTATCTTACCTATAAGGAAGCTACGACTGGGATAAACAAAGATGATTGGATTCCAGCGATAGATGAAAAAAAATTTATCTCTAAAAAAATAAGGTTTGGACTTTAGTAAAAAAAAATGAAATGAAACTAAATACTAAGCAACAGATGGGTTTTTCGAGTAAAGGACAATGGGCACTACTGTAGTGCCACTACAAAGCTCGTTTAGTTGTAAGAGGCTGTGAGCAAGAATTTGGTGTGGATTATCAAGAGATTTTCAGTCTAGTTATTGGCAGTGCAGCTAAGAGCAATATTTGCAATAGCAATGATAAAATAGTATAATTTGATACAAAAACTGCATTTCTGTATGGATAAGAAAAGGATGTCAAAACGAACAAGGAAAAATATGCAAGCTCCAAAAGGCTTTGTATGGATTCAATGGAATGGAATAGATTCAATGGAATCAACGTTTCAAAAATTTCTTATAAAAATTGGTCTTGAAGCTTTTCAATCAGAACAGTGTGTTTTTAAAAGTCGCGACGGATTAACAATTCTCGCGATTTAAGTGGATGATGTTTTATTAATAGGATGCGATGAAACTAAAATAAAAAGTTTTTTTAATATGTTAAAAAATTAATTTGAAGTTAGAGTAATAAAGGATTCATGGTGGTCCTCGATTAATTTCAACCAAAAAGTCTTTGCACCTCAAATTAATTTTTACTATATTCTTTCATACCATTTAGCAGCTACTTTCCAAAAAAAAGTGAAATCCTACATTTGACAATTTTTAAATAAAATCGATTTTTTGCATTTTTATATATAAAAAAAAATAGTTTCTATTGAGATTTATTGATTACAAAGCTATTAATGTATATTAATACAGTAATAGAATACCATTTTGTGCAATAATTTAAAAAAAATTAAACTTCCATTGTTTTTATTTTTATTTCGCTTAATTTTAAATTTTTATAATACAATAAAATTATAAATAATTACCATTTAACAGTTAAAATATATTTCCTACTACGCATGATAGTTTTTTGCACATAGGCTTTGAAATTAACAAAAAAACGACAATAAAATAACCTAATAATTCAAAACTTGACAGTACTGATAATTCATCGCGACCGACATTGTTTAAAGCTTGCAAGCTTGACTATGTTATTTAAAATCTTGACTATGTTAGCATTCGGCCACCAATCAAAAATAAATTGAAAACTTCTTTCCACGTTACAATTTAACAAATGACCCGTCGTGGTGTGCGCGGCGTGCAAAAGAAACTTATATCGTTCAAACCTAAGAAAAGAACAAATTAAGCCAATCGATTTTTCTCAATTTCGTTTAACAAGAAGCACAAGATCAAGAGATAAAGTGTGTGAGTGTCATTTCTGTAAAATAGCAAAAACATTTGGGAAACCTGCACCCTTGCGACATAATGTTTTTTCTATGAACAAGATTAAGACCATTAAAAAGAAAGAAGCACCAAGTAGCGACAGGCGGCGCTGTTCGGTTTATTATACCTTTTATGGAAAGGGTAAAAGACATATTTGCAAAAGTTCGGACCCTGTGGAAAATATCAAGAATTGTGTTATATCGTTGGAAAAAAAAACAAAAAGAACAAATTGCTGCATTAGTATTAAAGGATATAGTTCAAAATAAAAATGACTTAGATAATGATAAAAAACATTGCTTTAAGCCAACAAAAAGGTGGACAGAAACTATAGTTTTTATAAATATTTATATCGGAAAACAACCCAATAAAGTCAAAGAAACGCTTTTGAGTGTAGAAGACTTTATAAAAATTAAGAATAGTTACAATAGTTACAATTTAATAAAACCACCTGTGGTATTGCCCCCCAAAAGTAATATAACCTAATATGAAACTTAAGCTTTTGGATGTAAATCGAAGATTAGATGACTATTTCAGCGTAAAAAATTTAATTTTGTTAAAATAAAAGTTAACAAAGTATCAAAAGCAGCTCAGACTGTCCACAAAGGGTAGGGGGTATTTGTAAGTTCAATAAAAATAAAACTACAAGTCAGAAAAAAATATTTTTTTTTTAATTTTTAGACAAAGTTTTGGAAAATTAAGTGCCAAAGATTTTGTTGTCCAAATGTTGACCCTCGCGCTGCTGGCATTCCTCTAACCGATAACGGAAATTCACTATTGCGCCTCTACACATATCTCTGTAAACAGCGGCCATTTCAGTGCGGATCTTGTGCAGGAAAATTCGTGGTCTGTTTTTATAAACTTTATTTTTAAGGTTTCCTCATAAAAAAATAATCAAATGGTGTAAGATCGGCGCTTCTCGGAAGCCAGTTAATGGTGCCACGTCAAGAGATCACTTTTTTCAGGATAATTTGATTGAAAACCTTAAGTGACTGATTTAAGGGGTGGCAAGGGGCCCCATCTTGTTGAAACCATGTTTCCACATTAAAACCTTCAAACTTCTGCAGTTGTGGAATCAAAAAGTTTCTTTAACATGTCGCAATACTGTTCACTGCAGTGAACGGTTAACCTGTTTACCGTAAGTGCTAGCCCTCGACGAGGGCCCTCGTCGTCTTTCAAAAATGTAAGGCCCAATGATTCCTTCATCACTTGATTATTTTTATGGGGATACCTTAAAGAGAAAGTTTATGAAAATAGACCACGAACTCTCCTGCAATTGAAGCACAACATCCGCAACGAAATGGCCGTTGTTTTCAGAGATATGAGTAGACGCGTGATAGTTAATTTCCGTTTTCGGTTAGAGGAATGCCAGCAGCGCTAGGGTCAACATTTGGACAACAAAATCTTTGGGACTTTTCCAAAACTTAGTCTAAAAATTTAAAAAAAATATTTTGTTCTGACTTGTACTTTTATTTTTATTGAACTTACAAATACCCCCTACCCTTTGTGGACACCCTGTATATTGCAGTGATTTAGATAGTTTTATCGAAACTTCATCTTAAATTTGGCATAGATGGAGGCGGCGGTTTTTTGAAAATTTGTCTATCTATGCAGTCTCCATCACAAATTGAAGCAGACAAGGACGGCATTTCCTCAAAGAAATTTAAAGATTCTGTTGTAAAAAAGTTATTTATACTTGGTCAAGCACCTTGCTCTCAAGAAAATTACGAGAATGTTTCCCAGTTACTAACTTAAGATAAGTAACTTTAGTGGAACTATAGCAACAGATTTAAAGCTTGCTAATATAATTGTGGGTATAATGTCACACTCCAGCCTTTACCCTTGTACGTGGTGTTCCGCACAAAAAATTGCCTTAATGAAATTGGCACCTACAGATCCATTGGAAATATTCTTAAAAACTATATTAATTGGAAATTTCTTAAGATGCGGGAGCCGATAAAGCTACACCTAAAATAATTTCAGTTGTGTTATTTGAAACTGGCACGGATAAGTTACTTTTAGATTTGATTCCCCCACCTAAACTACATCTTATGCTTGGAGTTGTTAATACCGTATTTAATCACATGTTACAAGAGTTCGAAGGCTTAGCTTTAAAATGGTCGGAACTATGTCACGTTCAACGGAAAATAACGCATGGAAGTCCGGCATTTAAAGGAAACTCTTTTAAGATAATATTAAACAAAGTTCTTCGTGAAATATGCAACCCGGAATGCTACAAATATGTAGAGATCTTGACAAATTTTCGTTATGTCGTCGAAGCTTGCTTTACCATTAATCTCAAACCAGATTTCAGTAAGTTTATATCAGACTTTAAGGGAAGTTATCTTGCGTCAAAACTACCAATCACTCTAAAAATTCATGCAGTATTTTTTCATGTTGAAGATTTTTGTATAAAGAACCAAAAAGTTCTGGGTTTCTTCAGTGAACAGGCCATGGAATCTGTTCACTTTGATTCTTCAAAAACTTGGGTGAAATACAAAGTTTCCAGCGCAAGTCCAGAATTTAAAAAACGTTTGTTAAAGGCTGTCAGCGAATATAATTCACATTATATTTAACTACTTTTATCTGTTTAAATACCTATCTATCAAATTTAAATGTTTATTGTTACTTAATAAAAAATTTAGGCCCTAAGGTAAGTAATTACTTAAGTATTATATATATATAGTAACTATTTTTTTATATAAAAATACAAAAAATCGATTTTATTTCAAAAGTGCCCAATGTAGGATTTCACTTTTTTTGGAAAGTAGCTGTATAAAAAATATAGTAAAAAAAATTGAGGTGCAAAGACTTTTTGGTTGAAATTAATCGAGGACCACCGTGGATTGTAATACGTTTCTATAGATATGCCTATAGGCATATCGGTAGTGCAGAACAATCAAGACATTAAATTAAATCAAACTAAGTATATAAAGAAAATTCTGAGTGATTTCGGAATGAAAAAAAGTCAAACGCACAAAGTACCAATTACATCAAGTGATATTAAAAGAAGTGACAAAAATGATCGAGAAAACTTTCCATATTGTAAAGCAGTAGGTAATCTACTGTATTTATGTAATAAAACTCGACCAGACTTGAGCTATTCAATAAACTTTGCTAGTCGTTACATAGAAAATCCAAGAAACAGTGATGTAAACAATATTAAACATATTTTAAAATACTTAGGATTAAATTTGAAGTTAATACAAAGTGAAACGAATTGGTAGCGTATAGCGATTCAGACTATGCCGGGTGTGTGGAAACTAGACGCAGCACAGTGCTGCCAGGTCCAGTGTCATGGTGTGCAAGAAAGCATCCAATAGTTGCACTCTCAACAGCTGAGTATATCGCGGCTGCGAGTGTAGTAAAGAACTTTTATATCTAAAGGGTTTTTTGGAAGAAGTAGTAAACGAAAAAATAAAGGCTGTAATAAATGTGGATAATAATAGTGCAATAAGTATAATTAAAAATGGTGTCATAAATCAACGCAGTAAATATATAGATTTAAGATAAAGATATATTCACGAAAAAGTTGTAAACGGAATTTTTGAAATTTGTTATTGTAATACTAAAGAACAATTAGCAGATTTGTTTACCAAACCTTTGGATGCAAACAAATTTATGTATTTTAGAGATAGGTTTATGTGCTCATGTTATAATATTAATACAGATAATAAAAATGTTTAATTATGTTAATTTAAGAGGAAGTGTTAGAAATATGATTTAGGTATGTTGATGAAATTAAATAATTAAATACAGGGTTTGTTTATGTAACTATAGTAAAAATTAACAATATACATTGTTATAGTCTTTGACAGTTAAAAATATAAGTGACTTAGGAAACATAACACACTATTGGCATACAATGTTTTATCCAACAAGTGGAAGAAATCGTTTTTTATGAGATAGTAATTAATAAGCTTTGTGATCAAATCAAAGCTACTTGCGACTCAGTACCCTATAAATGTCAGAATGACTTGAGAGTGACTTTTTTACATTTTGGTCAAAGTAGGTTGTTTGTTTGGTTGCCACGGGCATGATACATTGTTAGCAAATGTTTAAATAAATTTTGACACTTGTCAGTTTTCCCTGCAGAAAATGAAAGCTTTTTTAAAGAAAAAAACGTATAGAAAATTGAGGAAACCGATGAAAATTACATTCCTGGGGATATCCTTACGAAAGAGGAAGAAGCAGCGATGCAGATTTTGACAGAAAAGTCCCGAGATGTTTAGAAAAGTCCCGAGATGCAAGGAGTTCAAAATGTTTGTGTCTTGGATGAATTCACGGAAGGTAAAAGGTATCGATGAAAATGTTCTATTGGCTTATTTTTTACATTTGCAAAAAAATTAGCCCCATCGTCGCTATGGACCAAATACTCGATACTTCGCTCGACTATTATAACTACTTTATAAAAAAATCGACATTTAAAAATATGGCAAACTAACAAGCTTTTTGAAAAGCAAATCACAGGGATACAAACTAAAGAAGTCCAAGACATTAGAACGACCTGAAATAGAGAAGTTTTTGAACGAAGCTCCCGACGACGACGAGTACTACTTGATGAAAGTGGTTTTGATAGCGGTGCTTGTAGATGCGATGAATTGGTCAATTTGAAAAAGGAAAATATTCAAGACAAAGGGAAATATTTTCACGTAGTTTTGCCAGACACTAAAACTAAGAAATTGAGAAGTTTCCCCATATTTGAAGAAGGATTTCCAGTCAACCTGATCAATTTGTGTAAAAAATACATACATGTCTTTGAGACCAAAGAATACTACTTTTAGCTGCTTTTTTGCTTTTTACAAAAATGGGAGGTGTACCAGCCAGTGTGTGGGAATAAATATGTTGTCGAAGATACCTTCAATAATCGCAATGTTTTTGTAATTGGAGGAACCATCGCTTTACACCGGTCACTGCCTGAGATGGTCTTCGGAGACTCTTTTGGCCAATGCAGGTGCTAACATGACTACTTTGAAGCGTCACGGAGGATGGAAGTCCTCGACGGTAGCAGAAGGATACCTAGAAGAATCGGTGCATAACAAAATACAAATTGCAGAAAAAATACAAGGTTCTAATGCGTCGGAAACAATGTCTTTTCAGAACTCGGCGCGCTTGGTAAAATGGTAAACATGGGAGAAATGTTAAGGGCCATCAGAGACCTCAGAGCAATATTAGAACGCGCAACCACTAAGGAGGAAAGGTTATATGCATTCTTATCATTTGCGATAAACGGAGTTCACAATTACAATGTCTAAAAATCTTAAAATAGTAACTTGGAATTGCCAGACACTAGCTGGTAAACATTCATCACTAATAACATTTTTAAATAAATATGATATTGACATCTTGATTATAAATGAGACAAGATTAAAACCCACTGACCGCCTGAAAGTTTTAGGTTACAATACATTGAGAGAAGATCGACGCACCGACCATGCTAGCGGAGGAGTAGCCATGCTGATCAAGAACCATATATCGTTCTTTAGAGAGCCGCAAGCAAATACAAAAATCGAGCATATCACGATTAGACTCAATGATAAACTGTTCTTGTGTGGATTATACAATCCACCTAATAATCACTTTGGTTATGGTGATCTCGACTCGCTTGTTCACAACAAGAAGAAAATTATATTGGCAGGTGACTTTAATGCGACAAATAAAATGTGGAATTGCAACAGGGATAATGAGAATGGGAGAACGCTGTGGGGCTATATCATGGACTCTGAGTTTATGTTGGCCCACACGGAAGTTTCCACTCATTACCCTGAAAACGGTTCCACACCTACCACAATAGATGTGATGGTCTACAGGGGCATCAGTAATCTTTCAGATGTTGAGGTGATCGATGAGATGGACTCTGACCACATTCCAGTCTCAGCTACCGTTCAGTACAATAAAGAAATACCTCCTACTAAGAAGGTATACGATTACAAAAGTACTGACTGGAGTGTGTACAGAGCTCACATGAATCGACTCACGATTATCAATAATAACATCGAAACATCATCGCAAATAGAGGATGAAATAGATGCCCTTGTGGATAATATTAAAACAGCGCGATCGCTCAGTACCAAGCGGATCACTATCAAGCCACCAAAAGACCAGTTGCCTGCCAATATAGTTGACTTATTAAAAGTCAAGAATAAGCACCGTAAGCTATACAACAAGCACAAAAGGCAGGAGGATCGAGATAGTTATAACCAATTAAGAACAGATATCAAATACATGATCGAGGACTTTAAAGATTCAGCATGGCGAAAATTCCTAACGTCACTAAGTGTCAAAGATAACTCTCTTTTGAAAGTAACTAAAAGACTAAAGGGCGGTCAGCAAGCCACTATTCCTACGTTGTCAATAAACGATCGAAAAGTATTCAATACTCTCGATAAAGCCAATGCTCTAGGCCGTCACTTCGAATCAGTGCATACTACCAGCATTCCTTCGCCGACGGCCGAGCAAAGAAATACTATTGCATTTGCTGATAATATTAACCCAAGCCAGCCTGCGAGAAAACTGTCTAAGCTCTTGGCTTCTCCAATGGAGATTAGGAATATCAATAACAAGGCCCCAGGGCCTGATACAGTGGATAACGTATTGTTAAAGAATTTGCCACGTAAGTCTGTTGTTCAATTTGCATATATCATTAATGCCATTATTAAAAAGCAGCATTATCCAACTCAGTGGAAGGAAGCTATTATAGTTCCCATACCCAAGCCCGGAAAAGATGCCACACAAATTAACAGTTATAGACCGATTAGTCTGCTGAACACACTGTCCAAGGTAGCTAAAAGGCTACTACTGGACAGAATTAATAGGCTAGACAAAAGGCTAAAACTGACGCCACCAGAGCAATTTGGTTTTCGACCCGGACACAGTACCGTCCACCAAATAGTAAGAATAGTCCACGACGTTAAGCAGGCGTATAACAGGGTCCACTGTTATGCTAATGCTCGACATGGAAAAGACATTTGACACTGTTTGGACGTACGGACTAGTCCACAAGTCTCACCTTTTGGGTCTACCGCCTCACTTCTCTAAATTGCTCAACTCCTATTTACGTAACAGATCTTTCCGGGTAAGAGTACAAGGAACCTGCTCAGAAGCCTTCGTTGTTAAAGCTGGTGTACCACAAGGCACGGTGTTAGCCCCGAAACTGTACACGTTGTATACTAGTGATTTGCCCCATGTAAACTAGCTTTGTATGCCGACGAGACTGCGCTTTATGCCCATTCCTTCGCGTCGTCGGTTGCAAATGATCAGGTTCAGATTTACCTTAACATGCTTAAAGTCTACTGGGACAGGTGGCTTATTAAGGTGAATCCAGCTAAATCAGAGCTGGTTAATTTTTCTCGAAAATATAAAAACAAAATTTTCAGCCACGTACAGATAGACGGGCGCGCCGTAGTATCACGCGATTACGCAAAATATTTGGGCGTTTATTTAGATAAACGCTTAAATTGGTTTCGCCAGCTGAACCACACTAAGGGCAGGCTATACGGAGCGCTAAAAGCGATATATCCACTTATCGTCGGCTCCAGTGCCCTATCCACTGAGAACAAAATGCTGCTTTACAAGTCTATTCTAAGGCCCATCATCACCTACGCCGCCCCAGCGTAGTGTGACATTTCGGACACTAGATATATGCAAATTGAACGACTGCAGACAAAAATATTGCGTACTATCACGCGTGCTCCTCGGTACACCCGCATAAAGGAAATTCAAAATTTGGCAATGTGTTGTCCACTCAAATAAAATATTCATGCAATTTCAAATGATTTCTATACGCATAATATTAAGAAATCGCCACTAACTGCCAGCATAACCAGAATCAGGCATAGCGACAATCAGAGATTGAAGCACGGTCTTATTTACAAGCGCCTTCCTATTTTTATGGATTTAATGCCGCCATAAAAATGCATGTAAATTTGACCAAAAATCATTTTCTGACAGCTACCGACACCTCTGGCGGTATTACAATAACTTTTAAAATTAATTGCTTCTTGATGTGTGTGAGCAGGCATGCCCATATATAAGCGCACTTTTTCGCCTGTCGCTACCTGACGTGTGAACGTAACGGTCGGTACACCTTTATCTTTCAAGATAAAGGTGTGGCGACTGAGTTTGCACGCCGGAGAACGATAGATGAAAAAGGGCACAATACCACTAAAGGCATCACAGACATCATAAAAAACGAACGCCAGCCTGATTCTGGTTAAAAACTACCAAAAACCACAAATTTTGGCAAAAAGAGTGTTTTTGGCTGCCGCTTCCTAACGTGGCGAGGAGAGGTCAGTACACCTTTATTTTTAAATAAAGGTGTACCGACGCACATACAGATATTTGCACGATCTGGGCGGCCAAAATTATTTGTATGCTTAAATGGTATCTTAACCATGCCAATAGATGAATTAACTTGTTTTTAACAAAAAAAATACTAATTTACAATACTTTTACTAAACGGCACAATGAAGTATTAAGAAAAATATGCTTAGTCAGATTCTTAGAATAATTGTAAATGTAATAAGTGTAATTATAACACTTTACATTTTCCTACACAAACAACACAGTACAATTAACCCAACGTAATAAGCATTCAGCATTTTTGTAATTAACTTATTTAATTTCGTCATCGCTATCTGATGAATTATAGCTCGTGTATGGATCTTCAGATATGAACATTGATATTGCTTCTGGCAAGAACGTGTTAGCTTTTCTTTTCTATATTATTCTCATGCTTCTCAACATAGGATCTGAACTAAGTAAAAGGCGATTGAATTTGTCCCTATTGCAGTTTTCTCGAAAAAATGTTTTTGCAAAGTTTTGTCGATAACTCCTGAAATAATTATTACGAGCTTCAGCTGCCTCCTCTGAAAGCTGACCAATATATAACAATGCTTTTTCAATATATTACTGCCCCATGAACTAAAATCTTGTGCAATGGTGGAGTCATAGGATGCCATGGGTACAGGTTAACATATACGTTAACGTACCTTCACATGAGAATAGTTGATCCTTTAGACAGTTTAGTTTAGCATCAATATAAGACACATCCGCGCTCTCCATGCCATCAAACAAGTTTATTATCTGGTGTATTAGGATCCATCAATTTTAACTTGTTAGATTAACTTGCGGTGCAAATATTCACATAAAAAACAGGTTGTCTTATAGGCACGCTAAAAATTGATATGTACTCTAGGTTAAACATTTAAATTCAGACTAATCATACGTACGTGGGGTGCGCGGTTGGATACGGTTCTCAGAAGCGTCGTCCAACGCAGGTTGTCTGTTTTAACGATGTCATTCAAACTTTGATAACAGGCATTTTGGCCGCCCAGATCTTAGAAATACCTGTATGTGCGACGGCAAAGCGCCTTGTGAAACCGGAGGTCAAAAATGCCCTTTTAACCCCAAAATGTGGGAACACATAACCATCACTACCCTTACAAATAATCGAATAGTGGTTCATCACAAAAATCGCTAAAACGTCAAATATTAAATTTTACAAAACAATCGGCACACCTTTATCTTGGTAAATAAAGGTGTAGCGACGGCCGAAATAATATACTTAAAAAATATAACACCATAAGGCCTAAAAAACCCCCAAAAAAACGAATTCCAAAATTACTTTTGTCAAAAAATCAACATAAAGATTAATTTCGACAAGGCGAACTTTTTTAGCTGCCGCTCCCTGACGTGGTGACGAGCGGACGGCACACCTTTATGTCTAGATAAAGGTGTGCCGACCGTGGAACCGCCTCGGAGATCGGTGGCTGAAAAAGCTCGCTACCCCAAAAAATAGTAACCCCAACCCTTCACATATTAGCCCACAGGAGTTAAGGGCTAAAAACACCCCCTCAGCTCCAGACACAAGGTTTTTAGTAATTTTTTCCTTGAATTAAACACCGACCTCGTTCACCGCAATATGAGCATCTAAATGCATATAACACAAAATGCCAAAAGGTCTCTGAATCCAAAACACCCTCATAAGCGAAAAGCGCAAAAAATGGGTAGCAGCGCCGAGTTCCATTTATGTACGGGATGTTTTTGTGTTGGTTTGACAGTCATCGGCGAGAAGGACCCTGTGCCCTTCTGGTACCCGCAGCCCACCTGGGCCTACATAAATATGTATTGTTCTATTCGGGAAACCAAAAACAAATTGTTAACTGTGATATATATGTTGTATTATAAATTATGAATATTATTGAAATAAATGTTTTAATGTTTAATGTTAAAAAAATTGTTTGGAGTCCCCATCTCTATCCTCATCTGCTCAGTAACGAATAATGTCTAGCTAGTTAAAAAAGTATCTTGCCATTCAGAGAATTTCAGGACTGAACTTATAGGATATACCTCTCCAGGACGTCTGTAGGCTTTTTTAAATGGCACCTGGCCGGCACTCGGCCAAGTTTTGGAACGATAGTCAATTTGTAAATGAATTTTAAATGGAATAAGGTTAGTTTTAGAATATTATGAACTTTTCAGGGTATAGAGGGATACATGTTAAATGTACAGACACCACTAACTCATTTTTATTAAAAAGTGGATAAGCCGAGTTTTGGAATGGGCCTCCTCAAATTCTGAAGCGCTTCCTAGAATCCAAATAAATCAAGCTTAGAGATAATGATGGAATGACATAAATACCTTTGAAAAATCTGTATATATCGCATCCAGCTGACCACGGTCTTCCAGTATTGCAGAGGTAAACTGAGTAAAATAGGTAGCGTTGAGCAGATTTTCATTTTGTTGTTGGGTAATAGACTGATTTACTTGATTATCTATATTTCTCTCAGCAGTAGTAGAAGTACAATTGTGTTGTTCTTTGCCTTTGCGTGGTATGGCAAAACAAGATTTGCAATGACTTTTTTTTAAACTCCTCAATTTTGGCAATATCTTGTTCTATTTTAAGGCACAATATACTTTTATCTTGCAGTCGCAAGTCGCGATAGTAGCCCATTCCCAGATAGCATTTGGACGTCCGGCCAACGTCGCATATACCTACTTACTCATATCTGCACCAAAATGGGGAATTAAAATCCTGGTCGGTACGACGCGTCGTACCGACCACCGTACCGACGTCGCGACGTCGGACCCGACGCACAGTGTTTCAATTCTCGAAATTTTCGGCAAAATATCAAGGAGTAGTAGGATTCTCCTGAAAATCCATATAAAGAGGATTTTGGGGTCGCTGATAACGAATCTAGAATCAGAATTCCAAAATTCAAAATGGTAGATCCAAAATGGCGGACAAATTTGTCAAAAAATTGACGGAGTAAATTGAAAATCACCATACAGGGGTTTTTGGGGTCCCTGATAACGAATCTGAAATCAGAATTGCAAAATTCAAAATGGTAGATCCAAAGTGGCGGACATATTTGTCAAAAAATTTACGAAATAAATTGAAAATTACCATACAGGGGTTTTTGTGGTCGCTGATAATGAATCTGGAATCAAAATTCCAAAATAAAAAATGGTGGACCTCAAATGGCGGACATTTTTATCAAAACATTTTCAAAATTAATTAAAAACTTTCTTTTTAAAATGTAAATAAAAGATTTTATTATTAAGTAGCTTAATTTAGTTTATTATAATTACATTTATATGATTTTATTTAATATATTATACCTACGTATATATTAAACAATCTTCGTCACTGGATTCGCTAAAAAAATTGTCAACACAAATAACCATAATTCAATTTTGTCATTAACACACTACAATGCGCATGCGGAGTTTTTTTAATTCACCTACAAGAGGTGGGTTAAATATGTAAAATCATCAATCAAGTCTAGACACCACCAGTGGCGGCTGGTGGATTTTGGGCACACCCATATCTCAGTTATTAGACATGGGACCCACATCAAATTTGTATGAGTTTATAATGACGTTATATAGACAAGTTCTGCGCAAGCAGAATTCAAATTTAAGTTTTCGAAAAAAAGTTAGTTTTTAAGTGTGCCCCCCAGCCTGCTGCCCCCCAAATTAAGATAATTCAAATTAAAGTTGTACAATATTTAATTCACTGAAGTTTATCGACAAATTTCAAATTTTATTAAAAAAATTCAAGTATTACAGATTTTATACCATTTCTATTTTTTTTTTAATTTAGTAAAATATATAATAAAAATTTAGAATGATTTAAAAACTGTAATTCTTGAAATTTTTTAATAAAATTTGAAATTTGTCGATAAACTGCAGTGAATTAAATATTGTACCACTTTAATTTGAATTATCTTAATTTGGGTGAGCAGGGGACTGGGGGGGCACACTTAAAAACTAACTTTTTTTTGCAAACTTCAATTTAAATTCTGCTTGCGCAGAAGTTGTCTATATAAGTCATTGTAAACTCATATAAATTTGATGTGGGTCCCATGCAGTGTTACCAGATTCTGTCAAAAAAGGACCGTACGTTTCGTTCGAATTTACCTTAATTACAAAATGACACAATGAAACAATGCAAATAAATGCAATTATGTCAAGTTGACGTTATTTAATATTGTCCATTGAGTCATTTTTGTAATTATTATTATTACTATTGCAAAGTCCCGTCCGTTACGCTTTAAATTATTAGTTTTTAAGGAATTAAACAGTCAATCACGATATCTAATTTTGCCAAATAAAAACCTTGTTAAACAGCTTTAGTTTAGAACTATTTATAAAAATTTAACATTGGTAATATAATAGAACAATATTATTTTGTAAATAAAAACACGGCAACTATCCTATCCGTTACGCGTGGAATGGCCCTTAACTGGATTGTATGTGTAGTCACGCTAGCTATTTTTTCTTTTAATTTGTATATCGTATATACTTTTTTCTTTTCTGCAAACACATAGGACAAATTATTGCTCTATTTTCTTTATGGGTGAGAGAATGATCCTTGGAAGCTAAAATAAAAATATTTCTAAGTGTGGTAATAATTTTTTTGAAAGCAGATTTTAATAGCAAATAAAGTCAATAATATCAAATATTTGGGGGTAATTTGAAGTCTATTAATTAAAATTTAATTTTTTATAAATTATTATAATTTTTCCCACCCGTCACACTATGGCGTGTTTTGTAACTTTTTAAGTTAATTTATTTAAAAATCAGTTATCAGTTTTTCTGCATCTAAATTTAATAAATATTTATACTGTAGCTGCACGAAAAAGTCGAGATTAAATTAATTAACAGACCCTATGAAATATATAGAATTTATAAAAAATTAAATAACTAAGGATGTAAAAGAAAAAACTTATTGAAAAATACAGAAGCTTTAAACACTGCATGTGTTATTATATACTATAATATTATTATAATAGTAAAGAAGGTAGATCGCAATTTGTAAAGTTTTTCTTCTTTTATGTGTATAACATACATTGTATGTAGTTTTTTTAAACGAAAAATTAAAAAATATATATTTAAAATGAATATATAAATAAATATATGCTTTGTTGTTCTTAAACAGCAACCTTTAAATTTTGTTTTTTTTGTTAATTTTTTCATATTAAGTTTATTTATTATAAATAAATAATTATTAATTAACTAAAGTGTAATGTACATTTAAATTTTTTCTTAACATTTACATAAATAAAACAGCTTAAAAAATCACAAAGCGTCTTTTAGCTTTATTACGGCTAAAAATTGTTATTTATTATTATAAAATAGAATGGGTCCGGGCCGGGCCGGGCCGGGCCTAATAATTTATTGACCGGGCCGGGCCGGGCCGGGCTATAGTGACTGATTTTCGGGCCCGGGCCGGACCGGGCCAAAAAAATCGGCCCGTGCAGGGCTCTAACTTTTTGGCACCAAAAATGGGTTAAATATTTCTAGAGGGGTGAGGGGGTCACTTGACGCACCCACCGATTTTTTTAAATTAGTTTTTTTTTACATATATATAGATATTTTAAAATGTGCAGGGGAAAAGGGGGGTCAAGTAACCCCCGGCTTTTTTCAACTTTTGTACATATATAGGTACCTACCTATAGGTAATTATAGATATTTGTAAATATTCACGAACTATTCATAAATATTCATAAACTATTATATCGATCATTGCTCGATCCCTACGGCAGGGACCCTACTCTCTTTGGCAAAAGTTTGATCCATTCCAAATTGGGCAATTTCTATCTCGCTCTGGCAACCACACTTGACTTTGTGACCCAGGAGGGATAAGATCGGATTTCAAGGGTAGAAATATACTGGTATTTATTAAAAATATATGAAAGTATTCAAAAGATGCAACATATGATTAAAGATTGAAATTTTTTAAGAAATTCTGTGCATAGGGCCACGTAGTTTATGGTAAAAGAAAATATAACAAACTAATATAAATTAATAAAATAGTAAATAAATGATTTAAGGGATGAGTTAATCTCAGATTATCTTAATTAAAAAATAATTTAAAATTTAAAAATAATTTAAAACAAAAATAATTTAAAACAATGTGCTGGCCAAATAGTTTTTAAATTAAGCTAAATGTCATAATCATCTGAACACAAATTAGTGAACAGAGTTAAAAAGGAGATCTGTATCTGTGGTTAGGTTACGTTGGTTTTGTGTTTTACCAAATTCTGGGTAAGCTACAAATAAATTTAATCATATAAATTAATTAATCAAGGTGGTTGTTACGTTTTAACATTTATAATAACGTTAAATTTGTACTCGAAATGATATAATGTTTGGGAAACAAGAAACAAAAGATACCAATTTTCAGTTTTTATTGTTATTATTTATTAAGTATCTACGGATATAATAATATAACCCATGTACCCAAAACTGGAGGTTTTATAAAAACTATCCTAAAAAATATTTTAATGCAAATTTCACAAGACGACAAAAAAGCACATATTTAGTTCGATTAACGTAAAAAAAATATTTCAACATAAACTTGACCATATTTTACAAAAACATTAAAAATATTAAATATTTGTGTTTAATTTCGAAAAGTAAACGCAAATCTATTATATTATATTTGCATTTAATTTTAAAACTAAACGCAAACTAAACTCCAATCCACACTATCATAAAAGTCAACGCCAAATAAACGCAAATAAAACGATAAATTTGCACAAAACCTGCAATTTTTGAGATGATTTTGCTTTTGTGCACAACTCAACGTTAAATTTGCGTTTGCCAGATCCGCTAGGGGTAATAAATAATAATTGTTGTGTAATTGTTTGAAGGTTGTAGACAATAAGAAAAAAGAATGGCTCATGCGTAAAATACACCGTATTTTTTCACCGTCTTATTTATTATCATGGTCTAAATACTGACCGAGTGCATCTAAACAATTTAAGTAACCGAATCATATTTAAAAGTAAATTAGCTTAATGATTACGTAATTCGTTTAGTAGATAAAACCGAATTTTTCTGAGATACTTCAGCTGTATAGGTACACCAAAATTAAAATACGGTACATATATAGAGTTCCACGTACGTGCAGAAATACAGGTAGGTATTTAAATCCCAACCAAAGAGGATGAGGAAAGTAGAAAGCGTATAGAATGTGACCACTGCCGGATAAGGATGCTGTCAAACATCTTTTATTGAAATCGTTGGTCTAGAAAAAACAAGAATCTTATACCAACCTAAATAGCAAGTGTTGCAAAATGTTAAAATATTAGCAAATATTGAAAAGTTTAAAAGAAGTA
Source organism: Brassicogethes aeneus (assembly GCA_921294245.1). NCBI lineage: Eukaryota > Metazoa > Arthropoda > Insecta > Coleoptera > Nitidulidae > Brassicogethes > Brassicogethes aeneus. The sequence continues at coordinate 11,481,695 of OV121137.1, forward strand.
GGATATTTAAAAAAACAAATATAATTACTTTAGACTTGTTTTGACTTGTTCTTTCCATTAGGGCAACAGATGTACATAGTAAATTTTAATTACCTATATGCTCTCTTAAAATGAATTAGTCAAAAATAACTAATTATAAGTCATATTTAACTAATTGTCATAGCGAAAAAGCAGTCACTAATAATTAGTCAAATTCTACTGAATGAAATAGTCAAATTAGTAGATTTAAATTTAAAAAAGTTTTGACCCAGCCGGGGATTGAACTCAGGTCTGCCACTTGTCAAGCTTGTCAAGCTGTTGTCATAACCAATGTGGCTATCAGTCGTCCTTATAAAAATCAATTTAATTTGTCGATTAATATTGTTCATAATATTTTAAAGTTGAATATATTTTTTGTGTTGCTGTTTCGCTAAACTTTTTACATTTTTGTTTGTTTTTATGGGCCATTTAACCATGGAGCCTATATGCAATTAATTCAAATAATACTTTGTTGTTGGATGTTACTTTTAACTCTCAGAAATAGTCAAAGATGGTGTCAAACAGTCACGCAGTCAAACTTTATTTACGTAGTAAAAAATAACTATTTAAAAGTGAAAACGACTTTTTTATTGGTAAAAAATGCTGGTACTAATTCAAATAGGAGAATTTTGACTATATCATTCGTTCGGCGTAATGCCCCCCTACAAATACAGCCCCAGGAGCACAATATTGCAATATTGGCCCAATGTACCTCATATAAGTCTTTTAAGATAAATACAATAATTATTATGTAGATGCTCGCGTTTCTTCCCAAGGCACCGACATTTTTAGTTCATGTCACAAGAGCCGTCCCTAGTAGCACAATATATTGGACCAATATAAGTATATTGGTGCTACCAGTGTTGCCAACATTAAAATGTTATAATTCTCAAAAACCTAAAAAAAATTCACCAGAATTCTCCAATTTTGACAAAAAAAATCTCCAATACTTTTAATAGGCAAAAACAAAGAGGTTTGTATGGACACAAAATGCAAAAAATATAAAACAGTTTAGTTAAAAAAAATTTGAGGCTTTAATGCCTTTTTATATAATAAACATTTTCGTTTAACATGAAAATAAAAAAAAATATTTTTAAAGCTATACAGGATGTCCCAAAAGTATATGGCCAAACTTTGCTAACGGCATGTAGGTACAAATCAAAATAAGTCTATTTTTCTATATACAAAGTTTGACGGGCATATTTTAGGATAAACTGTAGAAGGATTTATATAGTACCAATATACCGCTGTATCTGATACATGATATGTAATACATATTACACTTTATGTTCTGTGATTACACTAATAGTGTCTTCTGTTCTCATGTTCTGTTCTGATGGTGGCATAGATTAATAACTTTAATGGATGGTGGAGTAACATATTTTTTAAATATGTGGGTGGAGCTTTTTATGCAAAGGTCCGACCTGTAAATTCTTGCAGATTAACCAACTTAATTAAAAAATCACTAGTACAATGCACCCAACCTAAACTTTCAATATATTTTATTCTGTATTTTATTTATTAAAAATTCGCTAAAAACTCTCCGATGCATCTTTAAATTCTCCAGGTTTGAGACTTGTCGCTATCTAACTTGAAAACTCTCAACCAAGAACAAAAAATCACCAGAAATGGTGAAAAATTCTCCAAGATGGCAACACTAGGTGCCACTAGGGAGGGCTCCTGTGACATGAACTAAAAATATCGGTGCCTTGGGAAGAAACAAGAAATAATTATTGTATTTATCTCAAAAGTCATAGTCAATTTCATCATGCAGGAACTTAATCCCAAATCTAACTGAAATTTTGAAAACGGTCATGTCTCCGATTTTTTTTTAATTCGTGTCTCCGATTTGCTTTAAATTCTAGGGTCTATGAAGAAACCCAAAAAATACAAAATTTCAGCTGTTTTCATGCAATTTTGCACATTTTACAGTATAAACAATGGAAATTAGTGAGTTTACTTGTTTTATAATATTTCGGAAGTTAAACTTTTCAAAAAAATGGGATTCCTGGAATAGAAATATTCCTGGTGCTCGATAATATGTCTTGATTAGTCCTTTTACGAGGAATAAGAGAAACTTATATAAAGCTAGTAATAAATTTCAAGGTTAAATAACCTATTTGTGTGCACGTGTTTGTTAGACAACCGCTGTCCAATGGTTTTTGGTTCTTCTGGAATCATTGGACGTTAATACTTGTATCTGGTTAATAAGGATTTTTGTCTAGGACCAAAAGGGCGGTATCTTTAACCGTAAATCCGCTTTACTTGAAGAAGAAAAAGAATATCTAACAAGTTTTAAGCCCGCTGCACTGTAACGAGAACGGGAACGGGAACCTAAACGGTAAAGGTATAAGAGACTCAGCAAACACTATCTAATAGATAGTATCTATCAACAGTGGTTTCTACAGGGTTTTGTGTTGTGTAAAAAAATATTGCGACTGTTTTACCAAAGGGTTTAATTGATGTCATAAAACTATTGCTTTTTTGCCCCAACAATATTTGCAAAACATTCGCTTAAATTTTTGCGAATGCCAATCTCAAAAATCATGCAAATGCGAATATTCGTTACATCACTACTAGTTGATGACTAGTTACTAGCTAGCTACTGACCATTTACTAGCTAGTATACTTTCTTTATAAGATTTTTTTAAATTACTGTTTAAATTATTTTTCTATGGTCTTACTTGTCTTCTTATGACAAATCCAACGATATAAAAACAATTTTTTATCAAAAGAATTGTTTAGGACTGCAAACTAGATGAAGGTTTTCAGGAAGTGTACTCAAAATAATTAATTGTCATAGCAAAAAAGCAGCCACTAATAATTTTCGTCGACAGCAATTTGTATCCCTGACGTTTAGCAGTCGATTCCCATGTAAAATTGTCCGCTGAATCTAAAAATGTTGTCGAAACTTAAAAAATTAAAACAGTTTTTGAGATATAGTCAATTTTTCATATAATAAGAAATCGACTATATTTCAAAAACTGTTCTACTTTCATAATTTCCATAATTTTACATAATAATTGACTGTTAAATGTTCAGGATACAAATTGCTGTGTGTTGTTAGTAGCTGCTTTTTCACTATAAAAACTAGTCATTTTCTAAAGGTATTATATATATTTATAAAAAGTTATAGGAAACTTTAATTTAAAGGCTTCTTTAGTAATATTACGGTTAATTTTATAATACTACTAATGGCAGCATAATATATATATATATATATATATATATATATATATGGGCAGATCCATTACTTTTCGACAAAAGTGTGCGGGGGTAAGTCACCGATTTGGCTGCTGATTTTTTTCTTGAAAGTAGGTCATATAAGGAGACGATCCTGAAAATTTGAGCTCGATATAGGTAATTCCGGCTGCAAGAAAATTTTTTGAAATATAAAAAAAGGTGATTTTTTAGTCATTTTCAAAAATTCGTATCTCAGCTCCTATTTAACTTAGAGATTTGATCTAGACGGCATTTTTCTCTGTTATCCCTCTATTTTCAAGAAAAAAATAGATTTTAAGTTTAAACTCAAATTCGGCTAAGCTGTACGCCTCCAAATAAAACACTGCTTAAGATAAATTTTGACAATTTTTAAAGTGCTCTCAAATCTACAGTTTTTGAAGCAGTGGAATAAATGACAGATGATATTTTTCGTTAAGGTATACTCTGTTGGAATTTACCAATTTTTTACTTGATTGCTTCGATTTCTCTAATGTATGGCCACTCAAAGACAATTGATTTTTGAAAAATCAATGTTTTCAGATACCTACAACTTTTTTCTATCGATCCGAAATCCTTTGAAAATTTCAGGGATTATACTTTATTCTATTCCCAAACAAACCATCAAAACTTTTCTTTGGGTATTGAAGTGGTTTCCGAGCTATGAATTTTTAAAAATGTCAAATTTTCAATATAATATGACATTTTTGGTAGTTTTATTATCAGTTAAATGAATTATTAGTAATACTTTAGTCAATAATCTTTTAGACCTTGTTCATTTTTCTCGAAAGTAAGTCATATAAGGAGACGATCCTGAAAATTTGAGCTCGATATGGGTGATTCCGGCTGCAAGAGAATTTTTTGAAATATAAAAAAAGACGATTTTTTAGTCATTTTCAAAAATTCATATCTCAGCTCCTATTTAACTTAGAGATTTGATCAAGATGGTATTTTTCTCTGTTATCCCTTTATTTTCAAGAAAAAAATAGGTTTTAAGTTTAAACTCAAGCTGCAAGCTTCCAAATAAAACACTGCTTAAGATAATTTTTATCAATTTTTAAAGTGCTCTCAAATCTACAGTTTTTGAAGCAGTGGGATAAATGACAGATAATATTTTTTGTTAAGGTATACTCTGTTTGAATTTACCCATTTTTTACTTGATTGCTTCTATTTCTCTCTGTATGGCCACTCAAAAACAACTGATTTTTGAAAAATCGCTTTTTTCAGATACCTACAACTTTTTTCTATCGATCCGAAATCCTTTGATAATTTCAGGGATAATACTTTATTCTATCCCCAAACAACCCATCAAAACTTTTCCTTGGGTATTGAAGTGGTTTCCGAGCTATGAATTTTTAAAAATGTCAAATTTTCAATATAATATGACATTTTTAGTAGTTTTATTATCAGTTAATTGAATTATTAGTAATACTTTAGTCAATAATCCATTAGACCTTGTTCATAATGTGCAGCCAGCCTATAATGATAATTAATTTATTGCTTACCGACAGATATCAATTAATTTATTACGAATTTAACTGATAATAAAACTACCAAAAATGTCATATTATATTGAAAATTTTACATTTTTAAAAATTCATAGCTCGGAAACCACTTCAATACCCAAGGAAAAGTTTTGATGGGTTGTTTGGGGATAGAATAAAGTATAATTCCTGAAATTATCAAAGGATTTCGGATCGATAGAAAAAAGTTGTAGGTATCTGAAAACAGCGATTTTTCAAAAATCAATTGTCTTTGAGTGGCCATACATTAGAGAAATCGAAGCAATCAAGTAAAAAATGGGTAAATTCCAACAGAGTATACCTTAACGAAAAATATCATCTGTCATTTATTCCACTGCTTCAAAAAATGTGGATTTGAGAGCACTTTAAAAATTGGCAAAATTTATCTTAAGCAGTGTTTTATTGGAGGCTTACAGCTTAGCCGGATTTGAGTTTAAACCTAAAACCTATTTTTTTCTTGAAAATAGAGGGATAACAGAGAAAAATGCCGTCTTGATCAAATCTCTAAGTTAAATAAGAGCTGAGATACGAATTTTTGAAAATGACTAAAAAATCGACTTTTTTTATATTTCAAAAAATTCTCTTGCAACCGGAATTACCTATATCGAGCTCAAATTTTCAGGATCGTCTCCTTATATGACCTACTTTCGAAAAAAAAATCGGCAGCCAAATCGGTGATTTACCCCCGCACACTTTTGTCGAAAAGTAATGGATCTGCCCATATATATATATATATATATATTATATTAGTGTATTATTATTGATATTATTATTATTATTATTAATTTATTTAATATTTAAAATATCCTTAAATTTATTATAAAATCGGCGGTTACCGCTGATGTTAACAGTGGGCGTGTTTGGTTTAACCGTAACTGAGGGTTTCCTGTTAACTGGCTTTGTTAAAAATATCAGCTTTAACATGTTTCTTTTCTGGTGATATTTCTAACAGAGCCAGTTAAAAGGAAACTCCGAACTACGGTTAAACAAAACCATTGCCATAACACAATTTCAAAACAAGGGGATTCCCCGTTAACATTGATTGACAAAATTTAGAAATTGTGGGAAAATATAAGTATTTACCTAATACAAATTCAGAAAGTGTATACATATTAGGTTTTTTTGTAAATAAATTTAAGTTTATCTACTTTCTTGAGTACCACCTATCATGGGCGCCGCTACATAGGGGCAGGGGGGGGCCCGGGCCCCCCCCTGGAAATTCATACCCAGAAATTCCGGTACTCCATAATTTGTATAATATTATAAATAACCATAATACCTAATAGGCGTGTTGCAAAACAAAAAATAAGACGTGTTACACACAAAAATTGCTTATAATTATCCTGTTATTACTACTCTATGACATATATGTCATGCTATAGCATAACATCGATATGTATTACCTAAAAAAGTCGCTACAGTGCAACCACATTTTTTTAAGTTTTTGTTATTGTTATAACTTATTTTTAAAATATTACTCATGTTTGTATTTAATTTTTTTGTTATATTTTAATTTATCATAATTTGTATAGCGTATACATAAGACGGCTGTACTACTAGAGGAGATTCTATGAGGCGCCGTTTGTGCCATAATTATGTTGCTAATATATATTTATTTTTGTTTGAATATTTATATTTTTTTAATATATTTTTAAATTTACTTAATATATTTATTTTTTTACTTAAAATTAATTTATTTTTTAAGAACAATATATTTATTTTTTTGTGTTAATATTAATAATATTATAATAATATTATGTTTTTTTGACATATATTTGTTTTTTTGACAGACAATTCAATGTGGCAACGTTGCATTGTCATTTAACCCCTTGTTCATAGATGTCGTTGTTGTTTTAAGTTTACTGATACTTTACCGGCAATATTTTTTAAATGTTTGAGGTTAGATTCTATCAGCGATTGTTTTTATTTAAAAACGAAAGAAAAATTCGGTGAATTTTCGGTGGCTACTCAAAACAAGTGTGCTACGCAACTCTGGACTACTTCTTTCCATTATTACTAAAATTTCGCTTTTACAAAAAATATTTCAGAAAATTAATTAAAAAAATTTATTGGGTATTTACCTGTTTTAAATAACCGCAAAAAAATTACCGTCTTCACTATTTCTTTCGTTTATAAATAAAAACAAAGTCGTTAATGGAATCTAACCTCAAAAATTCAAAAAATATTGCCGGTAAAGTATCAATAAACTTAATACAACAACGACATCTATGAACAACGGGTTAAATGACAATGCAACGTTGCCACATTGAATTGTCTGTCAAAAAAACAAATATATATTAGCAGATGTCAAAAAAACATAATATTAGGTACCTATTAATAATATTATTATAATATTATTAATATTAACACACAAAAATAAATATATTGTTCTTAAAAAATAAATATATTGTTCTTAAAAAATAAATATATTTTAAGTAAAATAATAAATATATTAAGTAAATTTAAAAATAAATTTAAAAAATATATATAATCAAACAAAAATAAATATATATTAGCAACATAATTATGGCACAACCGGCGCCTCATAAGATTCCTCGGCGATACAATTTTTTTATATTTATAAATTTACCAAAAAACTGTGATGTATTTTTTGCAATATGTACCAATATAAATAAATAGGTAAATATACATATAAAGATGATATTTTATTTGACTTAAGTTTAATGTGAACTTCCACAGTACAACTTGATTATAAATAACATCTATCAAAATTGTAAAAAACTTTAAGGCCCCCCCCCTAGACAAATTCCTTCCGGCGCCCATGCCACCTATGCGTCTGAGAACCGCTGTAGAAATATTGTCAAACATGACAACACGGTTTTAAAGTCAATACTATCTTATACAATCCGCGGAGGTACTATGATCATAACTCTGGCTGGAATTTTGTGGTTGGCGGAACCATTAGTGTCATCGGAATGGATTTTTCTCAAAACATTTGCACGCATATTTGCAAATATTTCCTCCTCTGGCTGAAAATGATAATTATTATAAAGTAAAGTAGTAACGCCATCAACCTATTCAAAATTATTATATTATATTTATTATATTATATCATATTATTATATTATGTAATCACCTGTATTAAGGCACAAATAAGTTTATATAATTCGTCAAAAAAGTTTTTAAACAAAGTGAGCTTCCTATTTGCTAGCAAATTCGTAACCATTACATCAACAGTAAAAAAAAACAATCGAAAATTAGTACCTAACTTTGCTTTTCTTATTATTCTAATTTTTAAAGATAACTGAGTGTAGCACCAAACGACGTTAATTGGCAGTTAAAACTCCAAAAATGTTCAAAATTCATTAATACGTTTTTAAGATATTTAAAAAAAAATAGTTATTTTTCAAAACTTTAAAGGCCTCTAACGACTTATTTTGATCCGTAGATAACGTTGGCATGGTTTGTTACACTAGTTGAAGATAACCCTGTATTTTATAAATTAATTTCCAAAAATACTAATGTTGCAACACTGGAAAATGAAAAAATAAATTATATAATTAATTACCAGCATTGGTTAGTCTCAAAGTTTAATTATTTTTAAAGTTTTAAGTAAATAGAAAAAAAAATTGAATTAATGCAACCTAGTCTGGACATTAGGCTCACAGTGCAATGCCGAGAAATCATCATCGATTTAAAACAAAATGACCCGTCAATTTTTTTTTAATTAAAAAGTACTTCATTGGACTGTATTCGTTTAACTAAATGAATAAAATATTTTTTTGTTTTTCAGCGATTTCATTTAGTGAACGTTAATTTATTTTGAAACCCTAGGAACTAGGAATTATAATTAGTTAGGAATTATAATTCGGACATATTTTGGAACGCACTGATCAATTTTAATATATTTTTTTAACATAGTGCTCGATGACTTAATTTTGACGATGAGGGCAAATTTTAAATTTTCGTTTTTTTAAGACCAGAAGATTTGATAAATGAGTCGAAATTTAGAGATTTTTTTTTAAACGGGAATATCATTTTTTAAACATGCAGGACAATGATTTTTTTTTCGTAAAACGTATAAAGTTTTTCCTATTGGTATTGGTAAAAAGGTAAATAATTAATTTGGCTTACATCAACCTTACCATCCAATTAATTAATGAGGATCTAGACCAAGTGTCAATAAGTGATTGGTCAAAGTGCAATAGCCTATATTTAAATGCTACCAAAACAGTTTCAGATATAAAACCTGTGATATTTTACTGAAGATTTTTTTAAAACCTGCTACTGCTATAATATAGCAGTAGCAGTAGCAGGTTTTAAAAAAATCTATTATTATCTAATATTATCTATTATATACTATATATCTATTATATACTATATATCTATTATATACTATAGTATATATTACAAATTACAAAAACTGCGCCGTGAGAATGTAACACCGGTTTTAAGTCATAACAATATTCTAAAATGTGAACATAAGTTTTTACTGCAACTTACTTGTATTGTTTTTAGTATTATTAGTCAAATAGACCAAATTATTTCTTTGTGCTATTAAATAGGTTATCAGCTTAATAACCCACATAGCACAAAGAAGTACTGGAAACGTCCTGAGTATATCTTGTATCAGACATTAGTAAGTTCCGAGTACGTCCGAATCAGGTCCTGAACCTTCCGCAGGACGTACCAGGGACATCTGATGTTACCAAATCGTCGGTCCCCAGAAGGTCCTAAGTAAGACATCCTCTAGCCGTCCTGAAATACTTTATTGGGGACTCCCAGCAAACAGAAAAGCGTGAAAAACACGTGACATTTTGGTAATATTTCAACCAAAAGACGTGATTTTTTTTACCAACGTTGGAATGTCACATTAACGTGGTTAAGACGATTCCTAAAGACATCTTTAATACGTCTTTACGTCCATTTTAGACGTCTTTAAGGTACAAAATTGACATGTCTTGGTTCTCAAAAATAGTGCTGTTTAACATTAAATGTTAAATTTTATTAAAAGCTTTTGCTAAAAGTAAGTAGTGGTGCCCACTGCTTACTTTTCGCAGAGTGGGCCACAGGACCAGCTGTGTCCCTTCAAAACTTACAAGCAGAAGCGGTATGGTCAGTAATTTGGCCTTAGTAAGAAATTCTTACTTAGCAGCTTAAGGCATTCCACCTTTATAGGACTATCTATCGTGCTACAGAGGCGAGAGGTATCCATAGAAAAACCGTCTTATCATAAAAATTATCCTTAAATGCGATCTTAGTTGCATATATTCAAGTTCTGTTCCAACTGGCAACACTGCAATGGTTAAATGTGCAATCTTGATGCTGCTTCACAGAATCTAGTGCCTACATATAGTTAGGTACTATGCTCCACACCTCAAAGTCTCACCACGTGACCACGTACGGAACGCAGTCTTTTGAAAATTTGGCATTTAAGGCTTTTCAGGTTATGTATCTGTCAAAGTATAGTCAATGAAAGAAATAATATTTATAGTGCTACCGCTTATGTTTAAGCGTTAAAAGTTAATAAATCTTTATAGTATCACAATAACAATAGTTGGTTTTAGAATTTAGAAATATAAATACTGCATTTAATAAAATTCTAAAGTGTATGGTGCCAAATAAGTGATATTTTTGTGCATTGGGTCTACATTTCTCCATAAAATAGTTTTAACTACGACACATTTATTTAAAAAAATCCAACTTCTCTATTATGGAATAAGAATATCTGTATCAAAGGTAGGTTAATGTATTTGAACAAAAAATATCATCTGATTTTGTATTTTAAGGTTAGAAAAATCTATTTTGACCAAAATAAATAAGTGGATTATTTGGAAGAGTGTGTTAATATGGTGATAAATAAATATAGGTATACTAAATAATTGTAGAATATGGTTCAAATTAAATTGAAGCTTTTATACAGTATAAATTATACTTATAATGACAAAACTTGTTCATACCTCTCGGCATACCTACTATAAGTTAAATTATAAGAAAACAAACAATTTTTAGAGAAACTTGCAATGTGAAAATATTTAATACTCCAATGAAATGTAATTTATTAAAATTTTTAAAGTTATGATTTTTCCATGTAGATCAAATTCAGTCGAAGCTTTATAACTATTTGTATTGACAAAACTTTATGTAGGTACACTTTAAGCTGGATTAGAAAAACTACCACATTTTTAAATACCATATTATACAGTCTTTCAAATAATCCAAAATACTTATTTATTTTGGTAAAAATAAATTTTTCTAACCTTAAAATTACAAAATTAGATGATATTTTTGTTATAAAATAATAACCTACCTTTAATAGAGAGAGATATACTTATTCCATAATAGAGAAGCTAGATTTTTTCCAATAATGCTGTTTATTTAAAATTATTTTATGGAGAAAACCCGATATTTGGACCAAATGCACAAAAATATTACTTCCCTGATAGCACAGTTTATTCTAAGAATGTTTTTTAAACCTTCCAGTGAGAATATTCTTAGGATCATGCTATATTACTTCTAGTCATGTTCTAAGAATTTTTTAAACCTTCCAGTGAGAATATTCTTAGGATCATGCTATATATCTTCTAGGCATGTTCTAAGAATGTTTTTTAAACCTTCCAGTGAGAATATTCTTAGGATCATCCTATATTTCTTCTAAAGAACATGCTTAAAAGAAATATAGCATAATTCTAAGAATATTCTCACTGGCCTCTAGGCAGGTTCTTAGAAGGTGCAAAGTTTTGTGGTAAAAATTAATCCACTCTAAACATACCTATGCTTAGAATGTTGAGAATGTAAATAGTATTAAATACTAAGTAAAAAACAACCCAAAATATTTTTTATAGTTATTTATCAAATTAAAACAATATTAGATAACAAAAATACTTTTACTATAGGTATTTTATTTTATGTTAAAAATAAATATTTATTAATTTGTATACCGATTTTTTATTTCTGAATTAACATTTTTATGTATAATAATCCTACTATCTTATCCCACAAAATTTTCCAATTTTACTTTTTATGAAATAATGTCATACAACTTATGGTTCAGAGGTCAAATTGTTTATTTAATATTTTTAAATAAATATATATTAAATGTCGCAAATTTTTTTAAGGGGACGACAAATACATTTCACTTTCTTATTATGACAGTGAGGCGTATTTGTCGCCTCCTGAAGAATTTTACGAATGTAGAATCCAACATATTAGAACGTGGGTATCTGACATATTTGGAAATATTCTCAAAAGCTTCCTAGAAGCTCCATAAGAAACCTTCTGAGAACATTCCAAAAACGTATTCTTAAAATGTTCTTAGATTGCTTTTTAGGAAGGTTTTAAGAAGCTTCTAAGAATCTACTTGCATCATTAAAAGGGTATCTATTGAATGTTTTAAAAGTCCCTAAGAACATTCTTAGCAATAAGGGAAGGTTCTAAGAATATTCCATTATTCCGAGTCGTATCTTCTTAGAAGATTCTTAGAATCAAATTTTGCTATCAGGGTTATTTGGCACCATACACTTTAGAATTTCATTAAATGCAGTATTTCTATTCCTAAATTCTTAGACCAACCATGGTATTGTAATGTTATATAGATTTATACATTTTTAACGCCTAAACATAATATTATTTCTTTCGTTGACTATACTTTGACAGATACATAACCTGAAAAGCCTTAAATGCCAAAAACAAAAATTACGTCATTCGGTCATCTATGCTTGGGACGTACCGAGTACTTATATCCGCTTTAATTTTCCTAAATAAGTAAGAGACTGGACGTACCCAAAACTTCCGATATAGGTCTGGGACGTTCGGACCAATGTGGGACCCGAAATAGACGTCCTGGGTACCTCTTGTGCTATCTGGGAAGCTTAGCTTATCATAATATTAATACTCGTTGTAGGGCGCTATTTTCAATAGCTGTTCATAAATCTAGTAAATTTCAAAATAATTTTAAAATGTTGGCCCCTAAGACTTATAATAAGTTTGTTACAGTGGCGGCTAGTGGATTTTGGGTATACCATTATTTTAGTTATTAGACATGGGACCCACACCAAATTTATAATCGTTTATAATTACATTAAATAGTCAAGTTTGGCGCAAACAAAATTTAAATTGAAGTTTGCGAAAAAAAGTTAGTTTTTCCTGTCGCCTCACCCGCCTCCAGGCCCCCCTATTTAAGATAATTCAAATTAAAGTGGTGCAATTTATTATCTACTATAATTTATCGACAAATTTAAAATTTTATTTAAAAAATCCAAATATTACAGTTTTTATACCATTTTAAATATTTTAATATTTAAAAAATTACAATAAAATTAATTAAAAAAAATATTTGTATATAGAACAACAAAACAATGAAGAACTAACTTAATTTTTACAATTTTTAAATAACCTAAAACAGAATTTTACCCTTCGACGATAATACTGCAAAAGGTCACTTTGACGCCTTTCTGCACAAGGGAACCAACACACAAAAATTTAAAAAAATCGAGATAATTAACCCATTTATCCCGATTTTTTTTATTTTAGTGGGTTATTTATCTTCTGCAGAAAGGCGTGACACGACCTTTTGCATTATCAACGACCTTATTATTTCAGATTTTGCTTTTAAAATAAAAAGGGTATTACACGTTTAATAATTATAATTATTTATTTTAATTGATTAATTTTAATATTCAACCTACTTAAAAAAAATTGAGCCTTCTGCCTGGGCGCCTATTGGCTTCACGGCGCCCTAGGCCATGGCCTAGGTTGCCCTATAGGTTAATCCAGCACTGGTTCTTCCACCTCTAATCATTTTGCTAAAACACGCCTGTGATTATTTTAATTTTAATAATTTTAGTCAGCTTTATCCTGAAAAGACTTAAGCCGGATTTATAGTTCTAAAAAGTAGGAGTAGCAGTAGCAGTAAGCCAGTGTTGCCAATATAATAATATAAATGCTGCAATATGAATAGCGTTCAGTAGCAACCAAGGTCGTTGGTTTTAACTTTTCTTGCTGCTACTCCTACTCCAGCCAATCACATTGAAGACATTTATGAAGACATTTTATTTTATTATTATATGGGAAACACTGGCTTACTGCTACTGCTACTCCTACTTTTTAGAACTATAAATCCGGCTTTACCGCTATGCGTTGTCTGCGGTCCAGTCTGCGCATATTGTACTGTGCTCTGCGCCGCATACTGAGTCTGCTTTGCGTGTTATTATCATAGGTTATATTAATAGCAAATTAGAAATAATTATTAGCGTTACAATTATTTCAAATAACTTGCCTTTATTTTAAAATAGAAACCTTTTAAAAGATGTTGAAGAACGGTTAATGTCTAAAACCAGACCAAATTTTGAAATTTGCCTGTACATAAAAAGCTATGTACACATTTATTATTTATTAAATTATAAAAAAAAAAAATTTGCCAGCAGCTTTTCCCGTATAAGGGCCCCTACCAGATTTTTGATACGGGGCCCCCTTGAGGCTAGCTACGCCACTGCCAGGGGCGTAGCTACCGCGGTATCAGCCGTATCAATGATACGGGGCCCCCGGCTAGGGGGGGGCGATTGGCTTCAACATGCGTAGGCAAAAAACATACTACCCACATGTAAAAAAAATTGAGGCATAAAATTAAATAAATAATATTATTATTTAATTGTTTTACACTTCGATTTATTAAATTAAAATTTTCCTGAATAGCCTCCTGTTCCAACGAGGCCATGAACTCAAACGAATTGTTTATGCCCGCACTTTTCCGCTATGCGTTGTCTGATGCGCAGTCTGCGCATATTGTTCTGTGCTCTGCGCCGCATACTGAGTCAGCTTTGCATGTTATTATCATAGGTTATATTAATAGCAAAATATAAATAATTATTAGCGTTACAATTATTTAAATTTAAATTTTAAAATGACTTACCTTTATTTTAAAATAGAAACTTTTTAAAATATGTTAAAAACGGTAAATGTCTAAAACCAGACCAAATTTTAAAATTTGCCTGTACAGGGTGATCCCCTATAATGTCGCCCCCCTTTAACTTTTTTATTTTAAGTGTCCCAAAAAAATTAAAAGTGTGGTTATGTAGGAACTAAAAAATACTTTTTTTCTACGTATAAAGAAAATTTGAAAATTGATCAGTATACAGGGAAAAACAAAAAGTTAATTTTTTTTTAATGGATCACCCTATATATGAATTTATTTTTCGATTCCTTGTAAAATTCTAAGCATATTTCATATATCATACCATATACCTAAATTCAACCGTTTCTGAAATATTTAAATTATTTTTAAGATAATAAGTTGAAATAGTTTGTCTTTCTCTGTCTGAGTACGCCATTTTTACTTATTTAACAACACTTATTGACATAATGTCACTATAGTAATTTATTTTCAATAAAAATTTTGGTATACTGAGGCTTCTTGATTTTTAACAGTTTAAAAAAACTTTTAATGATGACATTTCGAATGCGAATATTTCAGAAACGGTTGAGTTTAGGTATATGGTTTGTATATAAATTATGCTCAGAATTTTACAAGGAGTCGAAAAATAAATTCAAATATAGGGTGATCCATTGAAAAAAATAAACTTTTGGTTTTTCCCTGTATACTGATCAATTTTCCAATTTTCTTTATACGTAGAAAAAAAGTATTTTTTAGTTCCTACATAACCACACTTTTAAATTTTTTGGGACACTTAAAATTAAAAAGTTAAAGGGGGGCGACATTATAGGGGATCACCCTGTACATAAAAAGCTATGTATACAAATAATATTCATTAAATTATAAAAAATTGGTAAATGCAAAAAAATGATATCCTAAACATTTTTTTTGTTTGCCCAAAATAGAATTTGGGCGTGAGACCCAGAAATTTTTTTTGCCAGCAGCTTTTTCCGTATAAGGGCCCCTACCAGATTTTTTATACGGGGCCCCGTCGAGGCTAGCTACACCACTGGCTCAGATCAACTACTTACGCAGATGTTGTTGTTACTATACTCTATGGTTACACCCATAGGTTGCAATTGATCATAAACAGTAACAAATTGTAGATAAACAAAAAAATTCGATTTTTTGTTACATTTTGTGACTTCCATAGTCATACAGAATAAGTACAAAATGACAAAATTGTATGTAGGATTAGTATAACTAGTTTTGGAGGCCCCTATGATGTGGAGGTATTCACACCTGAAATCTTGAATACAATAAAAATTAGAGCAAAACTCATAAACATTTGCATTGACAATTAGATAATTGCTTTTATGGGATCACTTAATTGGATCGGTTGATTCATTTGACACAGATATTATATTAGATGATGTTCCATTGGCAAAATATGCATTTAAAAATCAATAAAATAATGTTTTTCTTTTTAACTAAGTTTTTAAAATGAGTACCGTCAAACAGTTATATGTGGCAAAATTTGCCAAGTGTACCAGGTGAAAAAATTTTTGTCACCGATTTTGTTTAAATATTTGTTGTTTTTATAACGAAGAATCATAGCATACAATTTTTTTGCTCTAGGATTGTTTATTCAAGAGTTATGGATTATTGAAATTTATCGATTTTTTACTTTTTGGTGAAATCGCTTTTTATTTAAAAATTCATAACTTCTGTTCATCTCTTTATTAAATATTTCAATTTAACCACCTTAAATGATTTTTTCCGTACTTTTCAATGGGCTATACCGTTTTTGAAAAAAAAATTGCAATTTTTTGAAACAATGTGTATTTTTTAATTTTTTTTTAAATAGCATGAAATCGAAGTTTATTATGTTACCTTTGAATAAAAAAAAAAATTAGAGTGGGCCCGACATGTAGAAGGGAAGTTTTTCATATTTGAATGCGTGCGGGTCTAGCCATCGAATAGCTACTACACTGCCGTATGCGTTTATACCTAGTAGATGCGAGTAAACGAATACAAAATGATAATTTAAAATGTAAAATTATGTTTGAGTAGTCAATGATGTATTTTAAATATTTACACTGCCGCACGATATAGTTTTTTAACTGTATTTTTTTGCACAAACTGTTTAAGCATGGGTCTACATAGATTTAGCAAGGAGGATCAATGCTATTAAATAAAAACATTATTGTTATAACCGTAACGGCTTGCCTATAAGCTGAATAGGTGCCATACAGCTTATAGGCAAGCCGTTACGGTTATAACAATAAATTTTTTATTCAATATCATAGATCCTCCTTGCGAAATCTATGTAGAGACTACATTGTAGACCCATGCTTAAACAATTTGTGCAAAAAAATACAGTTAAAAAACTATATCGTGCGGCAGTGTAAATATTTAAAATACATCATTGACTACTCAAACATAATTTTACATTTTAAATTATCATTTTGTATTCGTTTACTCGCATCTACTAGGTATAAACGCATACGGCAGTGTAGTAGCTATTCGATGGCTAGACCCGCACGCATTCAAATATGAAAAACTTCCCTTCTACATGTCGGGCCCACTTTAAATTTTTTTTTATTCAAAGATAATATAATAAACTTCCATTTTATGCTATTTTAAAAAGAAATTAAAAAATACACATTGTTTCAAAAAATGCAAAATTTCAAAAAAAAATTGCAATTTTTTTTTGCAAAAACGGTATAGCCCATTGAAAAGTACGGAAAAAATAATTTACAGTGGTTAAATTGAAATATTTAATAAAGAGATGAACAGAAGTTATAAATTTTTAAATAAAAAGTGATTTCACCAAAAAGTAAAAAATCGATAAATTTCAATAATCCATAACTCTTGAATGAAAAATCCTAGAGCAAAAAAATTTTATGCTATTATTCTTCGTTATAAGAACAACAAATAAGTAAAGTTTAAACAAAATCGGTGACAAAAATTTTTTCACCTCCAGGGTACACTTGGCAAATTTTGCCCCATATATGAAACAGCTGTTAGTCCGGGTTATATGAAACAACAGCTAATGAATTCAAATTTACCGCCTTTTCCCTATTTAATTAAGCCAAACTTAAATAGTGATTAAAGAATACAAATGTCACTGTTGTTGGCGTGTAACTAAGGTCTTTTTTTGTAAAAAAATATAATTGGAATTATACAAGTTGTCCCTAAACTTAGTGGCATAAATTTAGGAGCAGATTAAGCAAGTCAAATTAAAAATCTAAATAAATATTTTTCCTAATTACGTATGTCTAAAAGATACAGGGTGATAAAGTTTTACTTATCATATCAGTTTTTTTAATATAACTTCTACTATGGTAGACTTAGAAAGGTGATATTTTGTGAACAGTCACTTACTACCAAAACACATATTCACACATAATTACAATTGACACTGCGTGTCGTAGAAACAGGGGTTGCTTAAGCTTATTGTCCCATACAAACTTTGATGTTAGGTTTTTATACCATTTGATGCAATTTTGGGCTACTATTAAAAAGGTGTACCTCTCACCTCTCAAACTTCGATAAAATAAACCGTTTCGAAGATATTCGAGATTACAATAATTGTTATATCGCATTAAAGGAGTAAAAGGTATATGATAACAAATGTTTTAATTGAAAAAACTACAATTTTTTTAATGTGACGGTCAGGGCAAAAAGTCCTGAGGCTCATGAAATGCACTTTTTGATTTTTTCAATTAAAAAATAAACTTTGTTATCATATACCTACCTTTAAATCCTTTTAAATAATACGATATAACAATTATTGTGATCTCGAATATCTCGGAAACGGTTTATTTTACCGAAGTTTGAGAGGTACACCTTGTTAATGGTAGCCGAACTGTGTAATCGAAAAATTGCATCAAATCTTATAAAAACCAAACCTCAAAGATTATATGGGACAATAAGCTTAAAGCAACCCCCGTTTCTACGACACTGTGTTCACTCAAACAATTGTAATTATGTGTGAATATGTGTTTTGGTAGTAAGTGACTCTTCGCAAGATATCACCTTTACAAGATTACCATAGTAGAAGTTATATTAAATAAACTGATATGATAAGTAGCACTTTATCACCCTGTATCTTGGAAAAAATTGATTTAGATTTTCGTCTTATTTTGACTTGCTTAATCTTTTCCTAAATTTATACCAATAAGTTTAGGGACACCTTGTATATTCCTGCAAATTTTATCCATTTTGTCTCATTTGTAATTCATAAACTAATAATGTTGGACATTTATTTTAATTAAATAAATTTTGAATTATAACCTTAAGTTAACTTGGAGCATAACGGATTTTTTTTTAAATTTGTATTTATGAATTACAACAAAAAATATAAATACGGTCTTTTTACAGAGTTATATGAAACGCCGTGGAGTTCACACGATCGCTTCTGATATTTTTTAAAACCTACTTTTCTAGTTTTTATTGTTCCAAAGAGTTTTTTTATGGTCTCTGGCAAATAGGAAGTCTAATGTTAAAATTTACCCAAGTGTTTATTTTATATTATTTTTTATTTAACCTGTAAGTCCTTTATGTAACAATATAAAGTTTCAACATTTATTTGAATTTTCTTGCTTTTTCCATAAAAATAACTATGGGGAAAATGCCCACATTTTTAAAAACATCTTTTTCCATTTCATATAACCCATACTCAAGACTTTATGAATCAAACTTTAGACTATAAGCATTTTTAGATTGTTTTATATATTGTTTCATATAACCCCAAGGTACAGTCCCTGGGTTATATGAAACAACGAAACAAGTTAAAAAAAGAGGCCCTTGGAATTTTAAAGTTTTGAATACTGGAATTACATCTATAAAAAAACTACAATCGTACATACGATTACATATGTAATTTGATTTTTGAAAATATCTTGATAAATAATTGTGTTATTCCAAAAAATATTAAATTATCGTTTCATATATTATATATGAAACGATATTTTAATATTTTTTGGAATAACATAATTATTTATAATACCCGTTTTACGGTATTAAACGTTTAGAATATTAAGAAAATACCCAAACTCATATGATGTTGCTTGGACCTATTTATTTGTATTTTATTTGTACCATATAATGCCTGATTTATAGATTGCCTTCCTTCCTTCCTTCCTCACGTAAAAGATGAATAATACAAAAACCGTTGTGCTGTTTATAGATTCCCGTATGGGCCCTTAAGGACAAATTTCCCCTTGACTGAACTGCACTCGGACTCAACAGGCCAGTCCTTTTTTCTTTGTTTATATTAAATTGGAGGTATCAAAATTAATTAATTAATAAAAAAATGGCAGGAAACTTATTCTTTTTGAAATTTTATTGTATTATAGATATATTAATCTACTTAACAAGAATTTAAAACATTAAAAATAACAAAATACGTATTTATAGATTAGGTATAGAAATAGAAAATAAATGAACCCCAGAAGATATTGCCTGTGCTTTTGATTAGGGTTGTATACGAGTTGAACTTCCACTGGCAGAATTACAATAAAAAAATGTATTGCATACTTAATTTATCATAAGCCTGGAGTGTAATATGCCAAAAGTATGTACTAATAGTACATTGTACTATAGTACTTACAGGATAATAATAAATAAATATATACATTATTCAATAGATGGTGTTGGCTTATTAAAAATTATTTCTTTAAATTTAACCAATTTCCTAACCCCTTTCCTGGTATACCATCATATATGCATATATGATGATATATCATGATTGTAAATACTGCGAAGAAGTTTTACTTCTATAGCGTGTTGTACGATTACACGTTGATTTTTTTAAATTAAACAAATTAGTTTGCTTGATTCGAGTACAAGAGGTTAAATATTTACTGCTTACTAAATAATGCGCTTGATTTACGTATTACAAATATCGTTCAAAGCGAAATTGTACGAACAAAGGTCAAAGTAAAAATGTTTAAATAATTTAACAATTATTTGTTTAGGTTTACAAATTTGATATAAAAAGTATATGTGATAACCATGATAACCATTGCACAAAGTGTTAAAAATTATTGAATGTGACATTGATGAAAGGGTCAAATTTCAATATAACTCTGTAATATACACACTGTACCTATATATATATATATATATATATATATATACGCTTTTAATTATCTCAGGTCAATAGAGGTTATACACACATATTATATGATATAAATTACTCATGGAAAGTTTATATTTAAGTAATTAATTAAACACTTAAAAATTGATAAATAACAATAATAAACTTTTAAATTGGTTTATTTAAACACCCCAAATAAATAGATACAGTATAAAAATAAAATAAATATTTTAGCTAAGTAGTTCATTTTGATTTTTTTACATGTAAGTTACTTAATGCAATCAAAATTCGCATTTATTGATGCTTCATTTAATTTTATATGATATCCTTAATGAGTAACACGGTGAATTCGTTGTGACATCAACGTGAAATCATTGCTGATTCATTCAGTGATGTCACTGTGGCACGCATAAGTGTTGCACTTTTGATGAGCAACGTGAGATCCTTAATGAGTCACACGATGAATTCATTATGAAATCAAATAAAATTTAAAAAAGTAGCTTGCATATGATTCTTAATTTTTATACATGTATATATATATACCTAGCACGTGCTTGGTATAATTCATAAATACGATAATTTTTAAGCCTTGGTAATATAAATCCATTCCCAAAACTTGGCAACACTTATGGTATATACCATGCAGAGCTGTTCCGAGTACAAGAAAAAAGTACTCAAGTAAAAGTACAAGTACTAAAAAATGTACTTGAGTACAAGTACAAAGTACAAAGTACTTTTTACAAAAACTCTTAAAATGTAATTTAGGTTTAAGTATCTAGCAAAAAAAGTTGTTAAAAGTTAAACATAACAAAATATCAGGTTTAGGTCACTTAGGGATATTAAAAAAAACTGCATTTTTAAATTTCTTTAATACACGTGTTTATTTATGTTTTGAATATTTTTTTTCCAAATACCCAAAGATATTTAAATATAGGTGTATTATCTTTGGGTATACCTATAGGAATATATTCATGCAAGTAATTTATTATATATTTTATTTAATAAATAGCCTAAACATTATTTAACTGCAAGCACGAAATTAAATTAAAGTAACATGCATTTATGACTGAAAAAAACAAGATTGAATGCAAAAATATAACCTAATTTTTTAAGCGTACCAAATATAACAAAAACTTAATCGAGTAGGTAATCAAATACAAAATAATATTTAAAATCTTACTTACTTTGTGATGTCACAACCTGCTAAAACTCCCTCCGGCTATCACATTTCCGACGACCCCCTCCCCCCAAGTGTGACATCATTTATGGACGGCCCCTCACTTAATTTTTGGATAATAAGTTTATTATTGTAAAGACGTGTACTTATTTTTTTGTAATTACTGGGCAAGAACGAGGTATCTCCATAGTTACAATTACGATTACTAATAGTAACTGATTTTATAATAAACCGAAAATCTGGTAATTTAATGTCAATTGGTCTGTAGTACCCTTAAAAAAAATAAAAATTAATGAAATAGTATAAAATAATTTTTAACAAGGTTTTTCTTGTCTCCTGAACATTTTTCGAATATGGAGATACCCGGTTCTTGCACCGAGCCCCTCTATTAAACAAACATTTTTTCATATTTGTAATAGGCTCTGTAATGAAAAAAAAATCAATTTTGTTCGTTTTTTCTTAGTATAAAATAATTTTTAACAAGGTTTTTCTTGTCTCCTGAACATTTTTCGAATATGGAGATACCCGGTTCTTGCACCGAGCCCCTCTATTAAACAAACATTTTTTCATATTTGTAATAGGCTCTGTAATGAAAAAAAAATCAATTTTGTTCGTTTTTTCTTCTTCTGCAATAATTTTTCCTTTAATTTAAAGGATTATTGTACTATTTTTAATAAAAATACCTCATTTAAGGTAAAAAACATTATTTTGTTAATTAATTAATTTAATCCTAATTGAGGTGTAAAAAATGGTATTTAGTTATAAATAATTATTATTTACGTATAAAAAAACTACTTATACATAGTTTAGCATTATATAATCAATTTAGTTCGAAGATTAATTTGCAAACAAAAATACCACCTTTCGTTAAGCAGTTATTCATAATGGACAGTGGAATAAAAAATAGAAATGATTTTGATTTATGGAGAAGCAGCAGTGGCGGCTGGTGGATTTTGGCACACCCATATCTCAGTTATTAGACATGGGACCCACATCAAATTTATATGAGTTTATAATGACATTATATAGACAAGTTCTGCGCAAGCAGAATTTAAATTAAAGTTTGCAAAAAAAAGTTAGTTTTTAAGTGCAACCCCCAGTCTCCTGCCCCTCCAAATTAAGATAATTCAAATTAAAGTGGTACAATATTTAATTCACTGAAGTTTATCGACAAATTTCAAATTTTATTAAAAAAATTCAAGAATTATAGGTTTTATACCATTTATAATTTTTTTAAATTTAGTAAAAGAAATAATAAAAATTATAAATGGTATAAAACCTGTAATTCTTAAATTTTTTAAATAAAATTTGAAACTTGTCGATAAACATCAGTGAATTAAATATTGTACCACTTTAATTTGAATTATCTTAATTTGGAGGGGCAGGAGGCTGGGGGTTGCACTTAAAAACTAACTTTTTTTCGCAAACTTTAATTTAAATTCTGCTTGCGCAAAACTTGTCTATATAATGTCATTATAAACTCATATAAATTTGATGTGGGTCCCATGTCTAATAACTGAGATGGGTGTGCCCAAAATCCACCAGCCGCCACTGAGAAGCAGGCAGGAATCTTGATGATGCTGTTAATATCTACGCTCAGCGTTTTCCGGAAAAACTTCGATTAGGTACTTCATTTCACCGTACAGTCAAGTAGTTTACTACAAACGGGAGTGTTCAACCGAAAAAAAGAGTTCGTCGAGTAACAGTCACAGGTAGAAATAATGAAATTAATGTATTAGCAATAACGGCCGCTAATTCTCATGTAAGCACATGAGAATTATCTAGAGATTTGGGAATATCCCAGAGCAGTGTTAGCAGAATATTAAAACAAAATAAATAAATAAATTTAAAAAATATATTATTCAAAAATTATTGAAGAATCGTATACAGAAAAAAATCAAACAAAATTGATTTTTTTTCATTACAGCGCCATCTATTAAAAATATAAAAAAATGTTTTAGACAAAATCTATCTATTTTTAGTCGGATGTGTTCCATTGAAAATTTTAAAGTTACCCCCTGTTCCCGCTATAAGGAGATTATGAGGACCAACTTTAGTACTGATTGATTTCCCCTCTTGAATCATTTAATTTTTATTTTAATTGTTTTCGTAAATTGCATACTAACTGAGATATTTCAAAGTTTCAAGTTAAATGACTCACCCTGAATACCTAGTAGGTATTACCTACCTATTTAAACATGTTAAAAATTGAATAATATTATAAATAATTGTTGCAAAATCTTTTCGGCAACTGATCCCGAAGAGCAGTATGTCACTGGACGATCATTGAAAATTTTAAAAACAATTAATTAAAAATGACTAGTTACTACAGTTATTAGTGGCTGCTTTTTCACTTATACCATGGTAGGTATCCCATGGTATCCTCAACATTAAACAGACAATTATTATGTTAAATTGTCGACTGAATCAGAAAATACTGTCAAAAATTATGAAAGTAGAGCAGTTTTTAAGATATATTCTATGGAATATATCTTAAAAACTGCTCTACTTTCATAATTTTTTTTATATGAAAAATTGACTATCTCAAAAACTATTCTTCTTTTCTAACTTTTGACGACATTTGACGGATTTAGGGGACAATTTTACATGGAAATTGACTGCTAAATGTTCGGGATATAAATTGCTATTGACGAGAATTATTAGTGGCTGCTTTTTCGCTATGACAATTAGTCATTTTTGACTAATTCATTTTTAGAGAGTAGGTACGCAAAAACGCGTTATATTAATTGTAATTGGTATTATAGTTTTGGAAAAAAGTATTAAAAAAATAATCCAAGTAAGAATAGTTTAACCGCCTCACAGGGCGGAAATGAATTAAATAAAATGTAATTCAAAAATACCCACTTATATCACTTAATTAGTCTACTTACTAAGCCACCTTTCGGCAGCCTTTAAATATTTGGTAGTTTACCCTGATTACCACAAGAGTGTGCAATATTTGCAATTTGACAGCGCAAGCGTTTTGCTTAATTTATTTTGTTCGTATTTAAAGTGAATTCTAGGTGCAATTAATTAAATCTTAATTTTCATTTATACGTTTGTCCGTTAGTCTGATCATCCGGGAGCGCTCTTATTGGTCCAATTATAATTCGAAAATTATGACATTTCACCGGTCCGTCAAGTTTCAACTTCGTACGTCTGACGGAGAAAGTTAATAGTATATTCTGTAACAAGTTTGGAATACGGCATATTCCGCATATTCCGTGAAAAGTTTGTCACACGAGCCGAATGCGAGTTTGACGGTTTCACGAGAGCGGAATATGAAATTCCAAACGTGTTTGAGACTATACTTTTTCTACGTTTCCAAAAAATACCATAGAAAAATATTTTAATTGGGAGAAACACAGAGATGTCGCTACCAGTGTTTATTTCATCATCCAATGATAGAAAAATTCATTTTGTAATACTTTAAGGAATATATGTCATTCCACATTAAAAATTATAGTATATTAGAACGGTCATATTCCATAATACGAGTAAAAAAATAATTTTAACACATCCGTCACTGTTTTTGACGACCAACGTTATTTTCTAATAATTTATTTTCAAATTTTTTAATAGTTTTTAAATTATGATTGTAAAACGGAGTAATTACGTTCGTTATGTGAATAATGTTTTAATGTTATGTCTTTATTTAATAAGAAGAACGAAAAAAAAAAACAATTAAAAAAATATTAAAACCAGAACTAAAAGAACATTATAATGTATATTAAGGCTAGTATATTCTTTTTTTTATTATTATTTACAAAAAAATTTAACTGCATCAACCACATTTACAAACATATACATCATATTTCGTTATATATAGGAAGTCTAAAGTATTTTGAATTTGTGGGCCCAAAGCTGTCCTTAAGTTATCTGGGATGTGGTGTTGTGTTCCTTCCATAGTATACTCAGGTCCGGGCCTAAGGGGGGTGTAGGGGGGGAGTCACCCCCCCCAAGTCTAGGCAGTTGGTTCCAAATCCAAACACGGTTGGAAAAATCTATATATAGTATTTGGGTCGGTTAGTTGGGTATACCTACACTACCAACCAACCCATCACAATAAATAAAATAAAATATAATTTTTAAACTAAACATATTACAAAACTACTATAATCGTTAGTCAAGAAAATTGTATTGGTCAACCCTGTTTTTATTTAAGGACATTATATTTCAAACAAAGCGTACAATGTCGGCACCGCCTCGCGGCTTTGTCATTGGCTTTGGCGGCGTTTGATTCTTTTTACGCACCGCAATTTTCGGCGTCTTATTTTTCTAGATTATTATTATATTATTTTTCTAAAAGCTTATCTAAGGTTGGACCAACAACATGAAAATGCCGCGCTCATGGATACAAACGAATTTAATCGTCACGAATTCTTTCAAGTTTTAGGCCCAGTTGTATAACAGTTGGTTAACAGCTGATTAGCTGATTAACTCTTAAATTTAATTTAATTTAATGTTTAGCGGTGCTCCGTGACAGACAAAGTGTACCACACTTAGATAATAACTAAGTGTAGTACACTTTGTCAGTAACGGAGCACCGCTAAACATTAAATTAAATTAAATTCAAGAGTTAATCAGCTAATCAGCTGTTAACCAACTGTTATACAACTGGGCCTTAGATGTTCTAATCAGTTTTTTGTAAAAAAATTTATCTGAAGTCCTAAAAATTATACAACCTTTAAAGACATATTTTCTTTCCCATTGTCCAAAACAGCTATTATGGACATTAAAAATATTGAAGCGGCGGTGTTATTATATCATTCCAATAAACCCGATCCAGGTAGTTTACAGGGCGAACTAGAGGTATTTTTTGATATTTGTATAGAGAAAAAGGCGGCTTCTATGGAATAGGTGGTGAAAATTGCCATTGAATAAAAATATGTTTTAAAAGATAGTTTTCTTTTTTGCCAACTTATCTACACCGCCGCATATTTCGTTGCAACAAACGAGCGTAAATTTAGCACTTACGTTACGTTACGCGATCGATCGATTCGTTAATGAGCCTGAAAAGCGAGCGCGATATAACAGATACCTAACATAGAATTATCAACTGCGATCGACTCTTGGGATAAAATTTAATTAAAAAATAGGATACTGAGGCAAGGGCGTCGCCAGAGAGAGGCAGGGGGGGCAGCTGCCCCCCCTAGAGGTTAACGCTCACAAGTCACCCTGCTAATTGAAACGATAAACTGAGTGTTGTGGAAATCCTTAAGGAAACTGAAGATTTTTTTCCTGAAATTAAGAAGGCTTTAAAGATCCTTGTTGCTTTACCTTGTACGACTGGTACAGTTGAAAGGTCATTCAGTAGCCTCAGGAGAATCAAAACCTGGTTGAGGAGCACCATGTTTGAAACTCGATTCAATGGCCTCGCAATGATAAGTGTACACAAGCAACACATTTTCAAAAACTTGGACGATTTCGTCAACAAAGTGTGTAGTTATTTTGTTCGTTTTTTATTTTTTTTTATGAAAACTTTTTTTTTTTAATTTTTCTCTTGTTCTTATATACTGAGAGTTGAAAGGAAGTGAGTACTAATTTGTTATAAAGAGTCCTTCAATAGGTATTATATGTTTTCGTTTATATATTTTTTTAAAGTAAAATGATTTCGTTCCTATTTTTTAAGTACCTATATTTTTTGAATTTTTTTTATGCTTAACGTAGTAGCTTAAATTTGTATTTTGTTTTAATTTTTTTAGATTTACCTACCTAGTAGGTTGCATTTTTTATATTTCTACCGTATACTTTTTTTTACTTAATATATATAAAAAAATAAGTTGTTTTTTTTATCGTCTCCACCCCCCCCCAAAAAGTGTGCCTCGGTACGGCCCTGAGTATACTTTAGGCATTCCATAATTGTTTGGTGCTTTCGATGGTGTTACATTCATCACAGAGACCGATGGGTTCGTTTTTAAGGACGTTGCTATGTAAAATGACATTGTGTCCAATTCTAAGGCGATTTGTGACAATTTGGTTCTTTCGACCTGATGGGAGTGGTAGGTTTTGTTCAATTTTTATTTGGACTTCTTTTAATTTACTGTTTTGTGTCGACCAAAGTTCTTGCCATTTTTCGTTAACATAATTTTTAATAAGAGTGACCTGGGCTTTTTGTGGATTTTTTTCAATCGAAGTTGTTCCGTTTTCTTTTGCTGTTTCTACTGCCAGTCGATCAGCCTCTTCGTTGCCTTTGATACCAACATGTGAAGGAACCCAGATAATTTTTATTTTATTGTCTGAAATATTGCGAATTTCTTGCCGTATAGTTTGAAGAATTGGATGTTGTGGATACACTTATTTAATTTCCCACTAGGGCGCTTAATGAGTCACTTATAATTAGGCATTTTTCTTCTAAATGGGAGCATACCTTTACGGCTTCTAGGATTGCGATCATTTCTCCAGTGTAAATACTGCAGTATTTTTGTGGATACTCTAATTCCATCTTCAACGACAGCCGCACCATGTCCAGTTTTGGTTTTGACAGCATCTTTGTAGATTAGTTTGGTGTTTGGGGATTTTTCAATTAGGGAAAAAAGGTATTTTGAATAATTTTTGGGTGTGTTGATTGCTTAGGAAATTATGTTAGAGTTGTATTAATTGATGGTATTAGAATAGTCCATGGAGGGTAGATGGTTTTAAGGAAAATTTAAATTGTTCTATGGTATACCATACCATACCGGTAAAGTTTGTGAGGTGTAGTCTTTCATATAAGGGAACTTTGTTCGAGGATATGTTGGTAAATACGAGGTGTGTTCAGAAAATATCGGGAATTTTCGTTTTTTGAAACAAAAATTTATTTATTCGTCTACATTAATGTTGTTGCCTTCAAAATAGTCCCCAATGGATATTATGCACATGTGCCAGCTCTTCTTCCAATACTCGAAACACTTCTAAAACTCGATCTTTGGGATAGCCTTTAGTTCTTTCAGCGATGCGCTTTTAATGTCATCTATGCTTGCAAAACGACGGCCCTTTAAGGTTCTCTTTATTTTTGGGAATAGGAAAAAGTCAGACAAAGGCATGTCTGGCGAATATGGAGGCTGGGGAATCATTACAGTATTGTTTTGGCCAAAAATTTTATTCAAAATTTAACAATTTTAGAACAAATTTTGCTGCCACGCGTTTCATACCCAAAACATTCGAAAAAATTTCATGGGATGAGCCAATCGATATACCAACATCATCAGCGACTTCTCTGATGGTTTATAACCATTTCGTCCACTTTTTCCATGTTTTTATCGGTTGTTAATGTGCTTGTGCGTTCGGGGCGTTCGTCATCTTCAACGTCTTCAAGGCCATCTTGGAAACTCTTATACCACTTGTAAACTCTTGTTTTACTTATAGCAGACTCACTATAGGCCTTTGTTAACATTTCACAGAATTTATTTCATTTTTTAAGCAAAATTGGATACAAATTCTTTGATCCATTTCTTTTAACGAACGAAAAATCGCCGAGCTGATAAAACACGTCTAACCTTAGCGGCTGCCACAGATAAAGAAAACAATAAAAACAGCTAAAGTTTTTTTCATACTCCGGGGGCATGTATACCAACATAAAGAAAATTTTATGACAACCGGACCCTCCAAACCCGCGAAATTTAACAATTCCCGTTATTTTCTGAACACACCTCGTAGGTCGTAGTGGGTATTTTGAAAGGCAGCCTGGTGGGCGATTTTGTTTGTGTTTGTGGATAATTTGGATGCATATTTTAGTGAATTCAGTTCTAAGTTCGGGTGGTAGTTCATGAGCTAGGACATACAGACTATCAATTGGGCTTGTTCTGAAAGCTCCCAGTGCGACCCGTAAGGCGGTGTTTTGAATAGTGTCTATTTTCTTTAGAGCTGTTTTACTTGCTGTTTGGTAATATATTGATCCGTAATCAATCTTACTCCTAATAGTAGATCTATATATCGACATCAGAATTGTTGTGTGTGATCCCCAGGTATGATGGGCAAGTGTTTTTAATAGGTTTACTAAACCTATTAAAAACACTTTCCCACCTGGTTTAGTCTATTTTGGCAGGACAGTAGGAGTTTGTTTAAATGGGTTTTCCAGTTTCAAGTTTTCAAGTGATTCGTCAAAATTTAGTCCCAGAAAATTTATACTGTCTGTCTGATTAATTGTTTGGTTGTTAATATTTAAAGTTATGTTGTAGGGGTATACAATCTTAACAACACATAAAAATTTAAAACATGTGATCCTGATCAAACATGCCGAAAAAAATTGATATTTTTTTTAACAAATGGAACATTGCAATTTCTCATGCAAAAACAATAGAAAATACACAAATTCTGATTAATTTTTTAAAATCAGCTTTAAAAGTTACCTCTAGAAACAAACTGTCACTTAAATAACCAATATCTTAGTTATTAGACATGGGACCCACATCAAATTTATAATAGTTTATAATGACATTAAATAAACAAGTTCGGCGCAAACAGAATTTAAATTGAAGTTTGCGAAAAAAAGTTAGTTTTTCCTGTCGCCTCACCCGCCTCCAGGCCCCCCTATTTGAGATAATTCAAATTAAAGTGGTGCAATTTATTATCTACTATAATTTATC
This sequence comes from Brassicogethes aeneus, assembly GCA_921294245.1. Classification (NCBI taxonomy): domain Eukaryota; kingdom Metazoa; phylum Arthropoda; class Insecta; order Coleoptera; family Nitidulidae; genus Brassicogethes; species Brassicogethes aeneus. The sequence continues at coordinate 11,512,137 of OV121137.1, forward strand.
GACAAATTTAAAATTTTATTTAAAAAATCCAAATATTACAGATTTTATTCGATTTTAAATTTTTATTATTTATTTTATTAAAATAAAAAAAACATTTAAAATGGTATAAAACCTGTAATATTTGAATTTTTTAAATAAAATTTTTCGATAAATTATAGTAGATAATAAATTGCACCACTTTAATTTGAATTATCTTAAATAGGGGGGCCTGGAGGCGGGTGAGGCGACAGGAAAAACTAATTTTTTTTCGCAAACTTCAATTAAAATACTGTTTGCGCCGAACTTGTCTATTTTATGTCATTATAAACTATTATAAATTTGGTGTGGGTCCCATGTCTAATAACTGAAATATTGGTAAACCCAAAATCCACCAGCCGCCACTGGTGTCAATGGGCTCGAGTTACACCATAAACCATTTAAAAACCCATCAATATTAACCCTGAAATGTGTAAATAGTATTAAGATAAGCCAAACTGATTTAAAGAATGAACTTAAAGAACATATTGAAGGTATATATGTTATTGTTTCATAAAAATAAAACACCGGATTACATTACCACCGGTGAAATGGTAATAAATCTTAAAGACACTACTCCAGTAGCATATCGTCCTCGTAGGTTGGCTTATCAAGAAAGAGTGGAAGTAAATAAAATTATTAGTGAACTTTTAAATGCTAATATAATTCGCGAAAGCCGCTCGGAATATGCTAGTCCGATCGTACTAGTAAAAAAGAAAAACGGTGAAACTAGAAAGTGTGTGGATTTACGAGACGTTAATAAAAAAGTGCTTAAAGAAAGGTACCCCTTGCCGCATATTCAAGACCAGATTAATGGACTGTGTCATGCAAAATATTTCACTACGTTAGATATGAAATCCGGGTTTTACCAATTGCAAATTGAAGAAAAATCAAAACATATTACGGCTTTTGTTACACCAGATGGACATTATGAGTTTAATCGTATGCCGTTTGGGTATATTAACGCTCCAGCAATATATCAACGTTCTATTGACAAAGCATTGGGTAATTTAAAAGGCATTTGTGTACCTAGATGATGTGCTTGTACCTTCTACTAGTATAGAAGATGGACTAAATAATTTAGAGGAAGTACTTGATGCATTATCTACTCATGGATTTGCATTGAACTATGAAAAATGTGTATTTTTTGCTCGAGAAACTAAATATCTTGGTGTAATTTTAAGTGAGGGTACAGTGCGACCAAAAGTTTGTGCATTGACTCAAGCACCTGTTCCTTCAGACGTTAAAAGTGTTAGACAATTTTTGGGACTAGCCAGTTATTTTCGTCGGTTCATCAAAGGATTTTCAGGAATAGCTGCTCCGATATCGGCTTTACGTAAAGACAGTGACTTTTTTTGGTCACCGCAGTGTGAAAATGCAAGACAATTATTAATCAATAAGTTAGTTGAAGAGCCAGTGTTGCGTATTTACAATCCTTGTTTAAGTTGTGAGCTACATACAGATGCGAGTTCCATAGGATTAGGTGCAACACTCTTACAAACTGAAAATTTTGTTGTGCGGCCTATTGCTTATTTTAGCCGTCGAACTACTAATTACGAAGCAAGGTATCACTCTTATGACTTAGAAACACTTGCCGTGGTCGAAGCAATTGAACATTTTAGAGTGTACTTGTACGGGGTGCATTTTACGGTTTATCCGGATTGTAATGCAGTGCGTGCGACATCTTTAAAGAAAGACTTACATCCTCGTGTTGCGCGATGGTGGGTCAAATTGCAAGATTATGACTTTTCAATAGAATATAGACCTGGACATAAAATGGCTCATGTGGACTATTTAAGCCGAAATCCCGTTAATAACGACAGTTATTTAAAGTGTGTGCATTAAAAACTTTAAATCCAAATAAAATTTCAAAAATTAGTACCTTAAAAGAATTTCAAAAAAATGACGCTTTTTGTGTAGAAGTAATTAATGATCCTAACTCTAACAGTGATTATAAAGTGATAAACAATGTTGTTGTTACCAAAACTCAACCATCAAAGTGTTATGTGCCGGTTGCTGCGCGTCTTATAACAATGAGACTTTTTCACGACGAATCATCACACATAGGTTGGAATAAGTGTATTGCTAAGATGAGAGAAGATTTTTTTTGGCCAAAAATGGGACAATGTTTAAAAAAATACATTAAAAACTGTAGAGCATGTGTTTTGGGAAAATCTCACACTGGTCGAAGAAAAGGACTTTGGCAAAGTGGAGAAAAATGTGAGATATCCTACACACTTGGCATATAGATCATGCCGGCCCGCTTATAAAATCAAATGGCTGTACCCAAGTTTTGGTAGTAATGGTAGATGCATTTTCGAAGCTCTGTCGATTAATGCCAATACCCAAGAAAACGTCAGAAAACTCCATTCGTGCGTTAATGTCAATTTTTGATGAGTTGGGAACACCAATACTAATAATCGCAGACAGGGCCGCAGCTTTTACTTCGACGACTTTTAAAAACTTTTTAAGTGAACAAAATGTGTAGTTGCATCATATTGCAACAGGAGTTCCTCGTGGCAATGGGCAAGTTGAACGTGTTATGCGTACTGTCTTTAATTTAATGCGAGCAACGTTAACTGCAGAAAAAGAAAGTACATGGACAACTGTAATTTCTGAAATAGAGGACAATTTAAACTCTACGGTGCATTCAATAACTGACCACGTTCCAAAAGTGTTACATCTTGGTGCAAACTCTAAATTACTAGCCACCAAACCGTTTTTAGAAGATGCAACTTTAAATGATAATTTTGTTGACCCAGACAAGGCCGTTGCAGAAGCACAAGTTCGATTGTCGAATAGCTCCAAGAAGTCGGCTCAGCGCTTTAACGCCTTGCGTTGTAAAGCCAGCTTATTTAATATCGGAGATGTTGTTGCTGTCGAAGATTCACAGTTGGCAGGTGGAGGAAAATTAAAAGCCAAATATAAAGGACCATACACTGTGAGAAAATTATTACCCAATGAAAGATATTTGTTACACAAAAGAGCACAACGGACTACTGTGGCTGCCCATGATCAATTGAGACGATGGCCAACAGCAACCCTACCAATGGATTAATGTGTAAGTCCATATGAGTTTTATTAAAGAGTAATGTGGCACCCCCACAACTATTTCGAAAATATGACAACCCTCTAATTTCTAGTATGTTAATAAAATTGTGGCATCCCCACCAGTTAGTTAAAATTATGCCAATTTAACAGTTGAATTAAAAATATAGTGACAAGCCCATATAATTGTTTAAATTATGGCAACCCTATAATTGAGTTAAAAATATTGTGGCAACCCCACACCATTGTTTAAATTTCGAGTATGTTAATAAAATTTTGGCATCCCTACCAGTTAGTTAAAATTATGCCAATTTAATAGTTGAATTAAAAATATAGTGATAACCCCATATAATTGTTTAAATTATGGCAACCCCATAAATGAGTTGAAAGTATTGTGGCAACCCCTCATTATTGTTGAAATTATGGCAACCCCATAATTGAGTTGAAAATATTGTGGCAACCCCACATTATTGTTGAAATTATGGCAACCCCATAATTGAGTTGAAAATATTGTGGCAACCCCACATTATTGTTGAAATTATGGCAACCCCATAATTGAGTTGAAAATATTGTGGCAACCCCACATTATTGTTGAAATTATGGCAACCCCATAATTATGTGAAATTTTGCACTATTTAGTGTAAATTTGTTTGTATTATTCCATTTTAGTAATTTATCTATGTCTCTTTGTAGTTGTTGTTCTGTTTCTTTGTCATTTGTGTTTTCATAGAAAAGAGCCGTGTCATCAGCATAGATCATCATTTTTTCAAAGAAATTATAAAACTAAAGGTCATTTATATATAATAAATATAGATAAGGACCCAAAATGGAACCCTGTGGCACTCCATAGTACATACTCTCTTGGACACTAACTTCATCTCCTACTCTACTACTACCTACTTGTATATTGTTTTCATCCAGTTAAGTAAGATTTAAAGATGTCAATTGCTGTTTCTTTCAGTCCCATTTGTTGTAGCTTTTTTACAAGTATGTGCGGATCTACCGTGTCAAAGGACTTTCTAAAATCTAAAATCAGTCCTGTAACACATTTACGTTCATCCATTTTGCTTTGTATAAAATTTAAGAGATTTATTATGGCTGTTGTTGTACTTATAATTTTGGAAACCATGTTGTGCTTTAATAGTAATTTTAAGCCTTGTATATGGGATGATAGTCTAATATGTAGTACTGTCTCAAAAATTTTACTAGAAACTGTGAGATAAGCTATAGGCCTGTAGTTACATGGTTCAGTTTTCTTTTCACCCTTGTATATTGGAGTAATGCGGGCAAATTTTAGCTCTTCTGGAAATGTCACAGCTTTAAGGTGATTATTAATTAGTTTTGAGAGAGTCGGATTAATATTTTTTATTTCTTTTACTAATTTGGGTTTTATGTTATCATATCCAGCCGCGGAATTTTTCTTTAGGCTATTTATTATTGTATTTATCTCCTCTGAATTTGTTGGTCTTAGATACATTGATGCCGAAGTGACATAGTTTTTTTTATTTATAGGTGTTTCCCCTTTTATCTTTTTGCCTGTTTTGTAAAGTGATTGTTTAGTGTGGTTGCTATTTTTTTCTTATATGTTGTTTTTTCACCATCTTTAGTTTTTATTTCCTTCAAATCGTTTACTTTTAAATTTTCTTCCGTTTCAAGGGTTTTTATAATTTGCCAGTTCTTACTATTACCTTCTGCACTGTCTAATTTATTTTTGTAATATTCAGCTTTTGATTTTTTTATAATAAGTTTTGTTTCTTTTTCTATATTTTTAAAGTCTTGCTTAAGATAATGTATGTCCTAGTTTTTTACTTTAACCGGAAAACCCGCGAAATTTAAAAATTTCCGTTATTTTCTGAACAAACCTTGTACACTATTATAGTTTGTTATTTTAAAAGAATCTGCTATGTTGTCTTTTAACCATGTTTCAACTAGTATTAGGATGTGTGGTTTTTTTCACTAACAATTAGTTTTAGTTCATCCAGTTTATTTAACAGTCTTCTTATGTTAAAATGAAGTATTTTTTGTTTGTTGTTTCCTTTTGAATTTTTCTACTTCTAAAGTTTTGCTCTTCGTCTTTTCGCATAATTATTTTGTTTTGGTTAAACCATGTAGGTTTGAAATTTAATTCTTTTTTTAGATCTCTGGCTTTCTTAAAAAGCATTTGGTTTTCTTGCGTCATGTCATTATTTTTAGGTGTATATTATTTCTAATCCCTTTTGGCCAATATGTTGCCGCTTCAGGCCTCTTGTTCATTTGTATACTGTATACAAGGATATCAGCTTTTTATTATCTGCAGTATTTGTTTTTTCGAGTCCCTGTATTATGACATTTTTGCTTAGTTTTTCTTGATTGGTTTTGTTTGTTTCAGTACCTAATGCTATTTGCTGTTTGTTTTTTGAGACTTTTTTGTTTGGCTTTAATGTTCTTGGTTTCTTCGTTTAACCTTTTATTTTTATCTAGAACTTCTTAACATTTATTAAGAAACTCATTATGTTTGTTTTCGATTTTTTTTCTAGCTTTTTCATCGCATCTTTTAATGTAGGTATATTCTTTGGGTGGTTTTTGATTTTTTTTATTTTTTATTGTAGCCCCATGTTCACACGTCTAGTTGTTTTTTACACCTGTGTACTCTTGATGAGATCATTTTAGGCAATTTTTACATTGTAGTTTAATTTTAGTTTTTCCCAGAATTTTCTCACATATCACATGTGGGCGACTTCTTTTTTCTGTTTTCTTCTTATTTGCAGTGGCGGATTTACCAGCAGGCTGAGTAGGCTCGAGCCTAGGGCGGCAGATTTTGGGGGCGGCAAATTTGGGGAACGATTTTTTTTTACCTCATAGAAATCAAAAAGATTTTTCTATGACGGTTTTCTGATGTCTTACAGATAGAACTTCTATCATAGAAGTCTGCAACAAATTTTGTCGATGACTTTTCTCTCTCACTTGTCATTGCACATTCCGAGAGTAGCAAACTTCCATATTCTAGAGTAAAACAGCTAGTTCGCCGCCCCTCAACCAGTAATCGGCCTCTCGCCTCTGCACCCTTTGCCCACACTTCTTATGAGTGAAAAGAGCGAAATTGTAAAAAATATGCCCCTCTTCCCACTAACAACCCATACATGCCAGTCTTACTACTGATTGGAGGCTACGAACTGGATGGTTTGTATATAATTTTTCAATTTTTATTCAAATATAATGAATAATTTAGTGAATAATTTTACCGATTTCAATTTTATGAATCGACTATTATGTGATTCACATGCACTAGTAGCTTCAGAAAATTCGATTGGAATTCAAAAAAAATCTTTGTGCATAGATTCGGAATTAATGAACAAGATTACTTACGACGACATCATCGATGATTTTGCCAACAAAAAATCGCGCAAAAAGGCATTGTAACGAACTTCTATTTCGTCGTAAGTAATCTTGGTCATTAATTCCGACTTGACTGAGTCGATTATTTTTAACTGTTTGAAAGCGCAATAATAGTTATTTATGTATTAAGGGCATAATAAGGTTTTTATGGTCCGAGGCGCTATTTCGCGAGGGCTAGAAAAGCGTAGTAGGACCATAAAAACCAGTTATGCCAGCAATGCATACAAAACTTTATGCACGATTAATATATTATTATTTTTAATATATTATTGTTTTTAAAGACGTTTACGTCAAAGAATTTTTGTTATAATTGTCATATTATAATGTCATCGTGCATAAATATTATTGACATCAGTCAGTTTTAAAGTTTAAAGATGAATGAAATTGAGGAAGCAACATAAACATGACTAATTGTAATAACTGTATTGTTAATATAAATTTAAAATAAAATAAGCTCATAGTTTAAAGATGAATGAAATTGAGGAAGCAACATAAACATGACTAATTGTAATAACTGTATTGTTAATATAAATTTAAAATAAAATAAGCTCATAGTTTTGCGCCTAATGTTTTTAATTTTTGACGTTTCATTATAGCCCGCTGGGTCATAATAACGCCCGCGGGCTATAAAAAGACGTTTACGTCAAAGAATTTTTGTTATAATTGTCATATTATAATGTCATCGTGCATAAGGATTATTTATTCACGTTTAACAAATGTTCATTATTGTGTAAATAGCATACATTACCCCGCCCATACATGATTGAGCTTCGATTAGCTCAAAAATATACCGAAAAAATTATTTTACGTGCAATTTCAACGAAATTGTTGCATTGTAAAAATAATGTATGATACGACAATTGTTGAGGCAAGGGCGGCAAAAACTATTCAGCCTATACCTTGAAAATTTGTAAATCCGCCACTGCTTATTTGCCATGTTATTTACCGCGTTTTTACAGTGCTACTTATAACACTACTGCGTAATTTGAGATGGTTTTTGTTTATTTTACATTTGTTTTTCTTAAACTAATTAGTTTGTTTGATTTAAAGATATATAGGTTAGGTTTTTTCTTCTTTTTTATATTTATAAACTCATAAAACCCGTATGTCCACCATGTTAAGCTCCATCTCTCTTATTTGTTTTGATTCCTTGACAACTCATTTTTATAAAATATGATATGAGTATTATTTCATCTTATTACATACCTACACAATATTATACTAGGTAAAACTAAATAAAAACAATAAATAAACTGAATAAAAAAAAATTCTAAATACAGGTAGGTAGGTATTTAGGGAATAACACATAATTTATCCAAAAGGTACAAAGTTTAATTCAAAGTGCATTCATGAACAATTAAGACTGCACACTTATTTTTATATAGGAAAAACTGCACAATCCAAAGATGATAAAAAGTTACTTTTATTTATTTCTTTCTAATAATTATATATTTTTTTAAACTTGCTTAACTTTATATTACTGTGAAACTTAAGTTTAATTTAAGAATCGATAGGTACATATTTTATTGAGGTATGCATGCGCGAGTCGCTATCTAACCTCATCCCAGGTACCCAGAGACTAGTCTCTGCAGGTACCTAATGGCATTACAATGGTATGTACAGGTACTGGGACCGCTACGAGAAAGAAGTTTTGATAACTAAATACTCGACTACCTGTTTTGTTGCTTTACAGATTTATGATACAAAATTTCTTGGTCAATAGTAACTTTAAATAAGCTAAAAAGTACTTATATCAAAGGGTTCCTTTCTTAAATCGCCCAGGTAAAAAAGCAGAAAATACAGAATAAAAAGTCTAAAATATAAAAAGTTTTTGATTTAGGTATCGACATTTATAAATTACTTTAAATAAAGGGCGTAATTCGCATCTATACCTATTATAGGTACCTATATCTATTACTATAGTAGGTTTTATAGAAACATAGGTATATATGCGAAATACCATATACTTATCTATAACTATAGTTATATTTCGCAAATACCTATGTTTCTAAAAAACCTACTTTGATGGTAATTGCTGACACTTTTAAACTCCATTTTTATAAATTATACAGGGTGTCTTAAAACTCTGTGAATGGTACAGTCGAGTGCAATAGCTCAGTAGCAAGGCCATTCAAAAATCGCTTGCTATGCTCAGTCATAGCTTCGCCTACTCTAGAATCTTAAACAATGTAAAACGGTGGTACTTCACGCAACGGCTTACCGAATATAAACCTAAATATATGATAAAAAACATATAAAAACTCCCTAAAATAAAAAATGTTGGACCTCCATAACTATACAAATTTTGCCAATATTACATTTTTAATATTTTTCTGTTAATCACTGTTAAGTTTCTGAAAACTTAAAATCGGTTTTTGGGACACCCTGTATACTTTATTAAAAGGTTCCCTAAGCATAATATGCAAAATATTATTTTCATTGAAATCAGCCGTCGCGACGGTCAGCCCTCGAAATATTTATAGTTGTTTAAAGTTTTTTTAGAATTTTTGACCCTAAGTTTTAATTATTTTATTATTAATTTTAACACCAAATGTTTGTGGTATAGGTAAATATTTTACAAATTTTAATTCAATTGGCATTTAGATTTTATAAAAGATTCAAAATCTTATAAAATATGTTAAAAATTAAATTATTCTATTAACTATTAAAAATATCATTATGAAATGTTAATGTACATTAGGAATCTTAATTCTGTACAAATTTTAATTGAATTAGATCAGTAGGGTCCATTATATAGTATATAATGGACACTACTGATCTAATTCAATTAAAATTTGTACAGAATTAAGATTACAATGTATACTGGATAAATATAAAAATCTTGTAAAAGTAGATACAACATTCCATTATTTTGTAAACTGCATAAATGCATCTTTATAAAAGTTTTGTGTGTTAATAATAATCTTGATTCTGTAAAATAATTTAATTTAATCTGTAGCGGCTTTAACATACCCGTATAACCAGGGGCGGATCCAGAAAAATATTTCGGGGGTTTTCAAAATATTTATGCACATTAGTGTGGTTCACAATTGTAGGAAGAGAAAAAATGTAGAATTTTGCCTCCATATAGGCTATATGATACAGCTCATTTTTATATGTGTTATGTAATATTATTCGTACCAAATATGAACCCATTAGGATGCCATTTACTGGTCGCCCAGAGGGTACCCATGGGGAAAAATCGTCTAAAGACGATCGTCTTTAGACGCGAATTCGTCCAATCGTCTTTCAAACGATCGTCTTTCAAACGATCGACTTTCAAACGATTCAATCGGTTGCGTAGGTTAGGCGGTCGGCTGTACAGACGAAATATATATTTAAAATTCTTCTCTATTATAATAAAGAATTTCAAATATACTTTGGAATATTTGGAATTGTCTATTATTCGAAGTAGGTAGGTATCGCCTTTAGACTTATTTTTTTAATTAATTTAATTAATAATTATGACAAAATTAAAATATTTTCTCATCGGTTAAGTTATAACTTAAAATTTTAATTAAAACGATCGTCTTTTTTCGACTATTATTATAGACGATCGCCTTTTGTATCGTTTATCACTTTAAACGATCGTCTTTAGGGTCGGCTATTATTTTAGACGATTAAAGACGATCGTTTAAATAATTAAACGATTTCGTTTGAAAGTAGACGATCTTCTTCAGACGATCGTCTTTTTTACAAAAGATCGTTTAAAAAATTAAGCGATATCGTTTAAAAATAGACGATCTTCTTCAGACGATCGTCTTTTTTTTAAACGATTTTTTCCCATGGGTAACTTTTATTAATGCATTTTTATCATGAAGAAGTTATTCTGAAGGAACAGAAAAGATTCAGACTCAAGAATGCGTTGATGCAGTTTAAAAATGTTAAGTTAAATCGTTTATTAAAGGCATTGTATTTGAGAAGACAGTAAGTAATACTGGTCTCTACACTTAAGCTTCTTGATTCGGAACTTGTCGGAATTGATACCGGCATCATATCAAAGATTTTATATTTTCAACTGCTTTTTAATGTTTGTTCAGCATAACCAACTATTATCAAACTGCTTATAGCGCAGCTGATATTGGACGATTATAAGGATTTTTTTCTTCTCTTTCTTAGTTGATGATATGTGCTCCCGGCTCTACACTTGCTTGATGGATGTCAAAAGCCATTTATATCCCAAATCAGTTTCCTTTAACAAGTAGAGAGACAAATAATTTTGATAATTTTTTTCTTACATGAATACGTCGTAGTGGTCACTTTGTTAATGAATAAAAAGGAAGGTAACTTTTTGGAAGTGGATAATTATTTTTCTACTATCGTGCGCAAAGTAGAACACTTATCCGCACCCATTTGCGTACGCAAAGTTGCACTTTTCCGCACGCATTTGCATTTAAAATGTACGTAAGTTTGTTGATTTTAGACAAAATCAAATTTAGTTAGGTACTTGGTTTCCATGTCAATAAGTGTCAAACAAAGTAAATGATCATAATATATTATAGATTTTTCGCGAAATTAACCTGTTCTAAAATTAATATAGAAAATACTAATAATTATTCCTTTATAATAAACATTAGAAAAAATATTGTTCCTTACACATGCGCAAAGTATTTTTTCCGCACTTGCTGCTTGTCCGAACTTCGCTTCGTGTCGTTCGTGCAATTGCGTTTCTCGGAAAAACATCATTAGTCCAATATCGTCGAAATTTAGATATTAGCACCAACTGTTTCCTAACCTCCATATATACGTATACAAATAAGTGTTTCTCGTAAAAATGTCATAGGTTCCATAATAATTAAATATGAAATTTAGCTTGTTCTTCAAAAACATCACAAGTCCACTCCGTTTTGTCTAAGAAAGTCACATGTGCATAACATGTGACGTTTTTGGACACTCTAGAAAAGCTTCTACCTCTTTTACATGACCACAGCAATAGAAAATTTTATGATAACTTGATAAAAGACCAGAAGACCATAGCACTTGACAGTCCTGATAACACGGTCGACAACGATGATAACAGCAGTGGATGCGAAGACTGAGTGTGGCAGTAATTCAGTTTTTATTTATTTTGTTACTCAGAGTTAATATTTAGTTTGTAGTGTTTGTAGTAAGGATAACTGTTCGTTTTTTCTTTTAAAAACCTCACATGTTCATGTATTTTTTGTGTTTTTTTCATATTCGTCGAAAAAAAAAATATGAGGAATTCTGGACAAAGTATCTTACATTTTTTACACGTAGTAAATAGGTCAATAAAGTACTTTGGTCAAAAATGGGAATGTCGGAGAGTTTTTTTCATTTTCCCAAATATGTTAATTTTGGACTAATGATGTTTTTCCGAGAAACGCGTCAATTGTAGCGTCAAGTGGGTTGTTATTCTAAACTGAGGTATAACATAACTTTTGGCCAAATTTGAGTTTAAAGTTTTGTTTGCAAACAATTTTATATATGTTTTTATTAATAATAGTTGTACTGTAGGCAGGGCCATATTACCCATTAGGCAGGAAAGGCAATTGCCTTAGGCGCCACGTAGAAATAGGCGCCTTGTCCCCAAGCAACTTAAAAATAAATAAAAATTGTTACCAAAATGTTTATTTTTTACAAAAATAAAACAAATAAACAATATACAATTGTAATAACAGAATATTTTTTTATGTTTTTATTATTTTATAAAAATTTACCTTCCTTTGTAATAACGAGGTGTAAAGCTGACAAAAATCGTGCCGCAAATTCATTTCTGTATAAACATATCTTTAGCACTCTTTAAACTATTTCAAAACCCCCGTATGCTCCAAGCACACGGATTCCTCTTGCATCGGGTACCCGCTGTAATGTGCTGCTCACCCTAGAGGGTACGAGCTACTAGAGGAAACTGCTGCCGGAAGGACTTGGGTGTTTTCGCGTTTATTCAAGAGTGGCACTTCTATGTGTTGTGTGTTTGGTGATAGCAGTCTGTGTTCGATACTTAAGGTTGATTTAGCCTGGCTTTTAAATTAAATTACGTTACGTTAGATTACGTTACAAAAATGCTGGCTAAATCCACATTTAGATAGTGTTAATTTTTCTGTTTGTTTTAAGGTATTTCTGAAATTTTAATATTAAACTAATTACAATAAACCAGCAGTACATCTAACATACAATACAGAAAATTAAAGTTGATTTTATTTTTTTTAAATACTTACTAATGGCATCTTGCAGAAAAACGCAGTTATAAGTCCTAACACTTTTTATTTACATTATATTTGTTATTTTTGTATGTTATTTATGTTTTTATGTATTTTTTTAATGATAAAAAGTATTCTAATTCATAGGGAATAATTAGGTTATAATGCTGGGGCGCCCTTAAGCTAACAGTTTGGGTTGGCTCTAATAAGCTTTTTTAAAATTTGCCCCGGGCCCCGTAAGTATAGTATCTAGTTATAGGAGCCAAATTTTTAAGTGCCTAAGGCGCTCAATTGCCTTAAGCCGGCTCTGACTGTAGGGTAAAATCGGACACCTAAAAATGGTCAGAAACTACAAAAGAATATTGGGGGGAAGGCCATACAAGTACTATAATTCTGAAAAAATAGATTCAGCGGTTAGCGACGTTAAAAGGCGAAAGTTATGTATACGGGCGCGCCCGGGCGGCGGCCGAAAAGTATGGGGTGCCAAAATCAACCATTTCGGACAAAATTAATAATAAACACACTAGTGATTCTGGACGTCCTAAGGCTTTAAGAAATGAAGAAGAAAGATTTTTAATTGAGGGATTAAAAAAATGGCGGAGCAGGGGTTTCCCCTTCATATGAGAGAAATTAGGGAGATAGTCCATATATGTTATCCGGATATAAAAGATAAGAAAATATTCTCAAAAAACAAGATTTTAAAAGATCCCAAGAATTTAAGAAGAAATACACTACCCATCAAAATTAACGCATAATAAGTAAAAAAATTCTATCTCTAAAACGCCTTTACCAATCTTTATGAAGTTTTGTATGAAAATACACATCTAAGTTTACGTGTTCGAGGGTTTTTCGAAAAAATATTTATAAAGCTCTTATTTAATAATAAAAAATCTTTCGAAAAATAACGTTTAGGGAATTTTTTTTAAGTAAATTAAAAATATGCTTTTAAAGAAAATTTTCTCGAAAAATCCTTGAACACATAAACTGAGATATAAGTTAAAGTATTTTTATTCAAAATTTTATAAATTTTATGTTTTATTTATTGTTTATTTTGTTTTCAATTTGCTTAAAAAAGTTTGTATTTTCTGGTCAATATACGTTTTTCTTTAAATGTTGTGTATTATTTTTTTTACAAATTGTACATTAAAAACCATTTAATAATCTTTATTTAAATATTTTTGGCGTCCGAATTTACCAAATGCACGGGGTTACTTCGATTTAGCTGCAATTTAGGTGATGTCCGAAATTACCCCACCTGGGCGGGGAAAATTGGACACTATTTGTTTAAATAAAAAAATACATGCCTTCAATACAAAAAAATCTGAAATATGTATTAAGAAGGTATCAATGAACATATATATTTTCTTTCATATTTCTACTCCTCCCACTTTTTTATATTCTGAAAAAAAACTTTAAAACTCGTCCGAAGTAACAACAATATATATATATATATATATATATATATATGTAGGACCACTTGACTTCTGGTCTAAAAACGTCCCAACTTGGCGTCCTGCTTAATACATATAAAAACTAAATACTTTCTTAGCGTCACATAACTTCCATACTAAAGTCGCCAAAAATAAGATTACTTATGAGTCATACGTTTTGAAATTGCAACGTCGCTTTCAACCAATTGAACTAAAATAAGAAACCATCCTTATTTAAGCATATTTGATACATTACTATAATGAAAGGAACTGCAGCTAGTCTAGGTTTTTGGATCTTCCCCTGACAGGTGGCAAAAGGGGTGCATGAAGCAATTTTGCGAAGAAGAAAGAGTATCTTTTTGTTTTGATTTATTATGGACCAAAAAGCCATACTAGGAATATTAAATATTACATAATTAAAACTTAAGGGCGATTCCGCGGGAGACGATTTTTGACATAAATTTTTAAATCACAGTATTTGTTACTTTTTTTATACCAATACAAAGAGAAAGATATAAATTTAATAATAAAAAAACTTTTAAGAACTTAAGTTATTATTTGAATTTTTTGGCGCGCTCAGAAATGGTGGCGCCTGAAGACTTGATGCAAACCATTCATCGACACTTTATAATTTTTCCACGAAATCGCTATTACCGGTGGTTTGAGGTTATATTTCACTGATGAATATTGAAGTCATTCATTTGTTTATTGCCTTCTATAAAAAAATTAAATATTTATTAATATTTTTCTAACAATATTGATTAAATAAGAAACCATTGTTGGTCAGTTGCACCCGCGATATAAAAGAAATGAAAGTTTGATTTTCTTGAAGAAATAAATTGGTAATTTTTGGAAACTTTGTAGAAGTAAGAAGAAGTAAAAGGAAAACTTGATTCAGTCGCAATAGAAGGTATGTTGTCATTTTAATTAAAATTAACGTTGACTAAAATGAGTTGCACCCGCGATCAAAATATTAGAATCGCGGGTGCAACAGTTATGACTCTTACGATTTCATTAGGGGCCGTTTATTAATTACGTGAGACAATTTTGGCGATTTTTCGACCCCCCCCTCCCCTTGGTGAGATGTCGTGAGATTTTGCTCGACCCCCTTTCCCCCCCCTTAATCTCACGTGAGATTTTTTAAAATGCATGGTTTTAATGTAAATAAGTTAATCTGCGCTTGATTCTATTAGATTTATTAAAAAAAAACAATTTGCTTATAATTGTTTACTTAATTTAACCCAGTTTTCTCGCAATTTTACACTCTTTCTTTCGGAAAAAAAAATTACGTGATATTTGCCGAGACCCCCCTCCCCCCACGTGAGATTTGGTGAGGTTTGACTCGACCCCCTCCCCCCCCTAAACACCTCACGTAATTAATGAACGGCCCCTTAGGGAATTTTTAGCGAGTTACCGGTAATAAAAAGTTAAAACCATTCTATTTTAGCGAGTAACCGGTAACTGCATGAAATGTCAAATCAGTAACCGCGGTTAAGAATTGAGTAACACACATGTTGAGTAGTGTTACTGGTAGCGGTAAATAAATGTTTATTTTTACTATTTGGAGGTTATGTTTGACAGTTCTCGATACCGAGCTTTTGAGTTTACTTAGTTAATTTTACCGGGTTTTTGGGTTTAACAGTTCAATTAATTTTAAAATTAAAAATAAGTGAAATTCGAATGGTAAATATAAGCCTTAATCATCAGGGAAGGGATATAAATTTTGAAGGAAAGGAAGGAAGGAAACGACAATTTTATTTATTTTGTATATTTTTTATAATTTTTGCTATTAATACGTTGTTCTTTTATATCCATTAAATTTCATAAAATAAACTAAAAAAAAACTAAACTAAACTAAACTAAACAAGATTTAAGGTTATGTCAAACTTTTTGACATTTATGTCAAAAAGTTTGACATAAGCAAATTAGTTTTGAAAACTGCTACTAAAAAAACGTAGAAAAGTTACAAAAAAAGTTACGCGTTTCTGATGTTTACAGCGATTCTGAAGATGAACCTTAAGGCTGATAAATCGCCGACTATTCCAAACAAATAATTTATTTAAGTTACATAGGAAAGTGCTAATTAGTGATACAGCATCTATGATCTCATATCTTTAATTTAAAGTTACATGGAAATGTTTATATTCACTACAGTGAGACGTGTTGCACCCGCGATAATTTTACGTTGCACCCGCGACTGGATAAAAAGTGAATAATTTATAATATTTATTTCTTTTAATAATTTTATTTAAGTTAATATTTAGTTTATGTTGTATTCTTTTAAAGAATGTAAAAATAATTTAATAAATATTCCATAATTAACAGACTTTTTTCATTCTAGCTTCATGACCTTTAATGGTGGGCCGATTTCGTTGCACCCGCGATAGCACTTTGAACCTCTCCTGTGTCTATTTATACATTTTATTAAATGTTTTTTATATTAATTTTTGTAAAACAGATTACAGTGTAATCCTGCGACCAGTCATTTCTTTAAAAGAAGTTTTTATTTTCTTAGTAAGAAGGCTTGAGTGAGTCTAAATGTTGCACCCGCGAGTACGGAATCGCCCTTAACCTACAATTTATTTCATATAAATAAAACCGGCAGACATGAAAAGATTTTATTTTTATTTTAGTTTTAAATGTATCTATCCATGTTTGTTTTAATTTAAAATTTACTTATTAAATTAATATTAGATATATTCTACTTATGTTAATAATAATACCAAATATTTATTTTGCTTGAAGAAAGCTTTTCTCACAAGTGAAACCCAATGTTTTTTCTACGACCCTTTTATTTTTCATTATTTTCAAAATTCACACAAACATGTCACTTTACATTCGAGTTTTGCCTTACCAATGAAAATATTCATTTTCTAAGCAACGATGTCATTACGAAATGTGACTCTTACATAGTGGTCGTAGAAAAACTATATTTTTAAAGTGCACTTTTTTGTGTAGGTATTCTTTATTATAATAGGTTTTTGAGTTTATTTATGATTCCAAAGATTTATTTATGAAAAAATATTTTTTTTGTTAAAGTAAAGTTTTTAAAATTGAAAATCTACTTAGGTATTAATAAATTAGATTTGTATTACTTATGTTATGTTATGTTATTGTTGCCATTAAAAATATTATATATATTTTAATACTTTTTTGGTTATACAATATATATGTACCATTACATTTTTATTAGCTTTAAGTTTGAACGAAATTACTAAAATTTATTTTATTCAACACCGCAAGAAACATGTAACTTCGTGACCCTACTGACGGTGGGAGAAATAATTAATGTCCTAATTGTTTATTTTTTCAACCCGTGGGCGAAATGTTACTTTGCCCATGGGATGAAGTAAGTAAGCTTTAAATTAAAATAGATGTCAAATGTCAGATAAAATATCAAATAAAACTGGCTTTAAATTACTTGAGCCATACTTTTTTCGGTTCTTCAATTGTTCATAATTTGTTTTTAGACATAGGTATACCTATGTATATTTTCCTGCTAAGCAAAAGAGCCGTATCAGCTTTATACGGCAGTATATTTCTTGCGGTAGTTAAATAAAATCTTGTGTGCGACTATTGGTAGATATTACACTTTCGTGGTACCTTCCGCACTCGCTACGCTCGTGCAGCTAACTTTACGCTCAAGGAATCTGTTTTTACTCCCACTAGTCGCACATTATACTATTTTTATCCTTTTTAACATAATGTGAAAAGGATAAAAAATAGTATACACATTATAATGTGCAACTAGTATAATGAAACCTATTTTTAAATGTATTTAGTGAAGTTTGCCATCTGTTGATAACATTTTTTTTTGTATTAGGTCTACTGATTAAAATAAATAAATAAATGCTCATTTATTTTATATTAAATTATAAAATTTTAAATGTTATTGCTCATACAATATTTATGGCATTAATTTATTATTTGCAAGTTTTAAATCGATATAATTAATTTGATCAAAATATTTGTACTTATTTAAAAAAGTAAATCTCTAAAAAGAATTAATGCAAACCTAAATAGCATTCAATGATTGAATTTCAATCTATTTATAACTTGTTTATATTAACGACACCGTTGTCAAATTTGCTTTTCATTTAAGGGCGCTTGGTAAACCTAAGATTGAAAAGAATGTTATATACACAAGGCGATAGTAGTGACACTCTAACGCAAACCCTTGAATTAAAATATAAACAGAATTCATTAAACGACCAAGTTAAACTCTTTTTAAAATTTAGTTTTTCTGCATCTCACAGCCATCTAGCGCTTATTGGTAAATGTTTTTGGTAGAGTCCAGTCGGCGTCCGTATAACGGACGCCCAGTGACCAAAGGACGCCGTTTGTATACGAAATTTAACATTGGAGGACGCCTAGTGGGATTATATACATATATATATATATATTATATATATATATATATATATATATATATATATATATATATATATATATATATATATACAGGCGACGCTGCACAAAAAATATAAACAAAAACAAACAAAAGCACGATACGTTGTCTTTATAGAAAAATCATTTACCACCTGTAAATTGTGGAGACTTATTTAATTATGCCATAGCAAAAACACAATTACTTTTTTTATTAGGTTTTCACTAGTTTTGTAATTTGCATGAAAGCAGGGTCTAATTAAAAATAATTTACTTCTACGCAATGAAAAATATATTTTTTACTGAAAAATTTAAAGAGCCTACTTTAGGCTCATAAAAATTTCCTTTTGGGACAATAAATCAAATTTTCGCCATTTTAGGCTTTTAGGCAAAAACAAAGGGGTGTCAAACGCTTTATTTTTTATGTTTAGGATTAATTTCAAGGTCCCGAACAAATGCCTAAAATAGATACAAAAAGGCATTTTGCCTACAATTCGGTCCTTGATGATTATCAAAAGAAATCAAGAGAAATACTATCAACATTTTAATATCAAAATTAATCCATTTTCTTATATTGTATTCAAAGAGGCCCGTAATGGTAGAAACGGAAAAAGAAAGGAGTTACAAAGAATTTCGGAAAGCATAAAAAGAATCTCTTAGAGCTTTGTAAAAAGTGTTTTTAAGTGAAAGTTATTAATGATATTACCGAACGGAAAATTAAAAACCAATAACTGATCAAGGACGAAAACCAGTTGCAGTCTCCTAATCGCAAATCTCCAGAAACAGCATCCCTTATGTCATAGTTTTTGATTTAAGTGTTTAATATTAATTTTTTTAATATACGTTTAATGATTTATGAAATATCTTCAAAATTGACATTAATAGTTCTTTGCTAACTTTATTATTAAAGGCTGATTACTTTTACAAAAGTATCATTAATGTGTAAATGTTATTTTATTTTATGTTCATTGTTCATATGAACTTATTGTATATTGTATAATTTTGTCCTTTAATTGGATATAAATCTGTTGGGAAATAAAGTATTATTATTATTATTATAGGCGACCTCAAAATTTTATATTAAGGGACATGCGTCGGTTATTATAAAAAAGTAAAAATATATTTTTCTTAATTTCGAAATCGATTTACTTTAAATTTACAGGATCTACGTAAATATTCGGCAAAAAAAATTGTTAATGACTTATTTATAAACAAATGCTTGTTTTTAAATGTTCTCAATCGGTAAAAAAATATTTTCGACTTTGTATTATGGTGATAAACATTAGATAATTATTAGAGTATGTGAAAAAAATCTCTAGGATCAGACTCATGTTCGTAAATATTTGTTTTTTTTGCGCGGCGAACGTGTCGTGATGCGCGAACTTGAGTCCGATCCCAAAGATTTTTTTTCATATTCTTTAATAATAATTATCTATTAACTATCTATCTAATTATCTATCAACATCTATATAAAAAACTTATGTAATAAGAAGTCATTTGAGTTCTTTATACTATTTTTTCTATTTGTGAAAATTTCAATTATACTGCTGCCATGTACCATTTTGTCGAATTCGCAAAATTACAGGAGTTATTTAAATCTTAAGGTCGTCAATGAAAGCCCCGCCTTTTGACTTAGCTCTTGGGCACTAAATTTGTTTTTGGTTCATTTTTCCCAATGATAATATATCAGCGTCTTTTTAAAATACAAAAAATATAACAAAAACTACTCCGATAGAGCAGAAATCCTGCGCCCTCATTGGTGAATGAAATAACTAATAATTTTGCGAATTCGAAAAAATGGTGATAAAATTTCGAAAGAAATCGACCCCTTTTGTTTTGCCCGGTGAAAAGAAATTAATTTCAACATGCTATTCGAAATTTCTTTAGGTTTTCCACAAAACATATATAAGTACTCTTAAAATTAAGTTAAATTTTCTTATTTATCACCAATTTAAAAATTAATTTAATTAAATGTTGCATAAATTTATTTATTTTAAAAAATATATATATCTTCTTATGCTCCATTACTAGTTTTTGGATATAGTTAAAAAAGTCACGTCATTTTACGCTTTCTTAAAATTAAAACAAATTTTAATAGTTTTGTTATTTTTGTCAAATTTTAAAAATAATTATATTGAATGGTAAATTTTATTTACTTTGGAACAATGTAATTTTTTTAATATGCCTAGGTGGTAATTTTTCAAGATAATCTATAAAATATACTTAAGGTCTTTTTAATTTTAGTACAATTAAGATAAACAGTTAGTTACTAACATAAAAATTATATAAACTGCTAACGTTATATAATTGTATGTTTTGTGTTATCTAAATAACGTTAGGTTTCTAACATACATTTATACAAATTTCCAACTTTAAAGTGACTACACAAAATTATATAAATTTATAACGTTAGCAATTTGTTCTTTGGATTTAGTCTTTAGGTATCGTAGTTTATCGAACATCTTGTATCCGGCCGATTATTGCAAGTCATGACTTACTATGCGGTATTCGGCCGGATTGTTACTGGATATCCATTATTACCTATTAATATAAAATAGGGTTAGATTTGTCATTTTAATCAATTTAAAAAATTTATTATAAAGACCATACCTCTGAGTAAAGTTTGTGCCCAGAATTAAGAAGGAAAAAAATTACCTTATTTATTTTAGAAGATAAAACAGAAAATTTTTAATGAAAACAAACTTGTAATTAACTTTTTAGGAGAATTGTTAAAAATTTCTTAAAATGCCATTTTACCTTATTTGGCCTTCTATTATAATTTTCCATGAAATGCAAATCATATGTTAACATGCCTGCTATTGCATACATAAATTTCGAAACGATAAAGGAATTTCAAAGGCAAAAGGTCGTTGTACCTTTCTGACCAAAGTAACTACCAAATATGCATTAAATGAAATTTAAATCCTGCCAGATTATACCCAGCAACATGTATGTTGCGTAGCAAGCATGCACGTTATACTACAAAGGAATTTTAATCTTGTTTCCCAAAAACGCAGTGGTGTGTAATAAAAATTTAATAAACACATTGATAAATATTTATTAATATTAATTACCACATAGGGGATTATTCAACTACTCGTCTTTTATTTTTTATATTTTAAGGGGCAAGTTTCTTAAAAAATTTCCTAAATGTTTGCTTAACTTATGGCCGGTTTATCAATCTCTGGTTAAGTTCCAGTTAGTCTATCTGACAGTTAAATTACATATCGATCGTTGTGAGAACAATGATATCCATGGAGATTATCTGCCAGATAACTGCAACTTGAATCGGACATTGATAAACCG
The DNA here is from genome assembly GCA_921294245.1 of Brassicogethes aeneus. Taxonomy (NCBI): domain Eukaryota; kingdom Metazoa; phylum Arthropoda; class Insecta; order Coleoptera; family Nitidulidae; genus Brassicogethes; species Brassicogethes aeneus. The sequence continues at coordinate 11,533,858 of OV121137.1, forward strand.
GCCCTTAAACAAAATAACATAATTTCAAACCCTTTCTCTCTTTCCCCGGAGTCACGAGATTTATGGACGGCCCAAAAGTTAAGTTAAGTTAAATGCTATTTTCTCATTGATTTTTAATCTGCAAAAGGTCACCAAAATGACGATTTAAACCTTTTATATGTCGATAACTTATATATTCTTTTAGTATTTATTTTTCTGTTAAAAATTTGCTTTTAAAAGCAGTTTTCTAAAATTGCCCCCTTATGAATATAACCTTTAAATATTATAATTATAATTTTTAATAGCCTAAATTTAGTTCGGACTGGTCTTCACCAAACGGAAACTAAAAAGTTCGTATACGAACTGTAGTCCACACCAAACGTTAAAATGTTGAAAAGCTTTTTCAATAAATCGTTTCTTTTAACATTGTGTCTAGATTCCCGAGGTAAGACCAAGTTCAATCCCCACCAGTGTTGCCAGGTCTCCCGTTTTACTGCTTTTGAAAAACCTCTCCCGCTTTTTTTAGTTCTCTTAAATTAAAAAATTCTCCTTTGTATCATACAATTTGAATCTTGGTTGCCTAAAACCAAATATTGACATGACAGGATTAGATAGGTACGTCTTACATCAAACCAATTAGTACTTGTTCTGGGTATCAAACACTGTGGTGGTTTTAAGTAAGACGTAATCCGGTTTTTTTGATAATAATTGTAGACCGAGCTTAAGGCATGATGATTGTAACATTTGTCACTTTTGAACGTTTTTTTTTATAATTTTAAGAAAAATTTCGTATTGCGAAATGGAGTTTTATAACTCAATTTATGATTCAGTTATCAGATTATTATTTTTTCCATTATTTGCAAGTTGATCTCTTCTAATATAGAATATAATATATATATATATATATACAGTGTGTCCACGGATAGAGTTCGGAAGAAGAAAAACTTTTTTATTTGTGGGTTTAGAAAAAAAAGTCACTTCTTATAAAAACGTCTGCTTGTGTTGAAACTACAATTTCGAATACCAAATTTACGATTACTATACAGGGTTAGCCAGAAACAACATTTTTATTTTTTAAATTTCGTTTAAAATAAATTTACATAAGAACAGACAACTATTTTTGCTTTCCTACTTGGAATATAATTTTATATCTGGCCGAATAACGATTTTGTTGTAAAAAACTACTTATTTCTTATTTGTATTTTTATTTTTAAGTTAAGTATTTTTTAATCATAAATTATAAAATATTAAAATTAAAATATTAAAATCGTTGGGTCTTGACTCTTGAAGTGGTAGGACGCTCTACGATAGTTAACGAGATCCCTCCTAAGCAGCGTATACGATACAAACGTAGCCCTGCTTAAAATACCCCATAGAGACCCTGTTCAAACCGATAGATATTTGTATCGGGATGTATGGTGTTTCTATAGGGTGTATCGGTTTGTATAGGACCCATAGTTGAGATTTATGGTTGTTCTATAGGGATATCCACCCTTGATTTATTTGCTATCGGTTTCAATGGGGAAAATACACATAAATGTAGAAATTAGTTTTTCCCCTATAGGACCCCATAGGTTTTAATAAAATTTTGTCAAATGTTTTATGGTTGCTCTATAGGGATATCCCTATATATCCTTCATTGAGTTATTTGCTATCGGTCTCTATAGGGAAAATGTAAAATTTATGGTGTGCCTATAGGTAATTTCCTATACATTTTCTATCGGGCCGTATCCGGAAAAAACCATGGACAAATGCACATATTGAATCCCGTAGCGCCCGATAGATTATTTTGTATAGGTCTCTATGGGGTATTTTAAGCAGGGAGTAAAGTACCAAAAGCGAATCCGGAAATATCGGTAATCGGTAATAAATAAATAAACAACAAGTGCGAAAAGTGCAACAAGTGCGAAAAGTGCGGGAGGACCCCGGTTAACACCGTAAAATAACAAAAAATCAATATCGATTCTACACGTGATAACTGTCGCAAGTGCAAAAGAGTACAAATTGTGTGTGGTACCTCCTCCTGGATTAAGTCCTCAAGTGTTTGACCTGGTTAAAAGGTGTGAGAGAGACGATCAGTTCCAATGAAAATTTCCTGGGCTACCACACGTGCGGGCGGCATGCGATAAGGATCAATTTCAGCACACCTGCCTGGCAATTATTCCGAAGTCCAAGTCTGCATAAATTAGATAAGTAGCTACCAAAATTGCATGACCATATAATACCCAATAATATTAATACTAGTTAATACGAAAGACGTAACCTTTAACTAACAATAATTATTCAGGTAATTCTTCAGGTAAAATTAATTAGTGGCAAACATTAATCACTTAAGTTACGATAAACATTACGCAAAAGAAACCATCTTAAATAAATAAACATCTATAGATTATTAAGACGTTAAGGGGACCATAAATTAGGTAAAAACCGTTCCAAGCGTAAATAAATAGCCGCACCGCACAGTGTGGCGCAAAGATGGACCCAACCCCAAGTGAATGGGGATCACGCACAGTGGGAAAAAAATAATTCGAGGGTATTGACAATTTCAGTAGGTTAAACAAAGGCGGGAAAAACAGCTGCTTATGAAGTCGGTTCTCGGCATGAAGGGCCGAATTTCCACATAGTCAGAGGGCACTAATTACGGCGGGGTGCGGTCGGCGGCTATCAGGAACCGAAATCCGACTCGGACAGCGACGAACAGGAAGTACACCATCAAGGAAAGGCTCTAGCAGCATACTAATCCACCTACCCCCATTCAGGAATCCCAACTGAATGGGGTTATTACTAAAGCCCTGGTTGAGGAGGATTCCGGATTTTACTTAGTTTTGGGTCAGTTGTGTCCTCCTAAAACCCTTCCTAAACTGGACGTATGGCCCGACCCGGCTGACAAAAGTCTGTGGAGCGGCCTTAACCATAGACACTGTCATCCACGACCTCCTAGGGTGGATCTACCAGCCGGCGTAAAAACTTCGGATCCAACAAACACAGGTAATGCTGTGATTTGGCGAGATACGCAGGAGAACGGAAAGGGGGTAAAATAACCCTGGGATTCGATCAGCTAAAGGTATATCTTGCAAATGATCATAAAAAAAATTGTTCAGAAGATGCAAATAAGTGTGTTGATTTAAATTGTTTTCAATAAAATATGGTCCAATGATTCCATTGTAAGAAATAGCACACCACACGTTAACTTTGTGTGAATACTGTCTTCTAGAGCGGATACGAAAATTAGGAATGTCGCGGCTCCAAAAGCGACAGTTTTGCGAACTAACTTTCCCGTTTGTGATAAAAGTTGCCTCGTCCGAGAAAATAATATTATTAACAAAACTTCTTTGTCTAAGGATATGTTCCCCTATCAACAAACAAAAATCCAAACGCTTCATGTCGTCATCTTCTTCCAGAAAATGATTAAATTTAGGTTTGTGCGGACGAATTTTATTGAATTTTAATATTTTTCCTACTAGAGATTTACTCACATTACCAATTTGAGAAGATCTTTTTCTTAAAGACAGTTTGGGAAAATTTCTAACTGAATCCATTGTCATTACAGTTACAGCATCATCTTCATCATACTTTTTTTTCTCCCTTTTTTTATTTAAAACACTACCAGTTCTCATGAATTTTATTACATTTTTTTTAAACCATTGTCCGTGAGAGGACCATCAGGCCATATCTCATGGAATTCTCGAAGAACTGCAATATACTCTCATGTCCTAAACCATAACTTCGCACAATATAAATTCTTTGTTCTAACGTTAGCATTTTCTAATTTCACTATTATGCAAATTTATTAGAAAATTATGAAACAACTATCAAAATTATGACACAACTATCAACAATTTGAAAGATGAAAAGAAACTAAAACATTTCATTTAATTAGAACAGGCTACTTGATATTTTATTATTTTAATAGTAGATTAACATTAACCACTTTAAGAAAATTGTTTATTAGACTTTTTTGCACAATTGGTGTAATAAATCACGGTTTTGAAAATATTTTCATAAAATTTCGAAAAAAAAATCGAAATCCAAAAAAATAAAAATGTTGTTTCTGGCTAACCCTGTATAGTAATCGTAAATTTGGTATTCGAAAATGTAGTTTCAACACAAGCAGACGTTTTTATAAAGAGTGACTTTTTTTTCTAAACCCACAAATAAAAAAGTTTTTCTTCTTCCGAACTCTATCCGTGGACACACTGTATATAATATATTATATTTGTTTATCATATTTTTAATAAAAATTAAAATAAACACAGCTCCGGGTTCGAAGATTTAAATGAGTTATTGCGAGATCGAATTTAACTAAAATGTTAATGGTCAATCTGTTAGAACTTTTAAGTTTAAAACTATTTAACCCCCTGTTATAACTAGTCAATTATAATAGGTTTACAACCTATATTTATTACAGTAACCAAAATAACCAAAAGTAACCAAAATACAGTACAGTATAATCTTGAAAAAAAAATCGTCAATTTTTGCACTCTAAAAGTAACCTAATAATTGGGTAAATCTGACCTTTGGAGTTGAAGTTATATGGGCTCCTGAAGAACGATTTCGCCACTATCGAACCGGCATGGCGCGGCATATGATGGGGATGGATGGTATGTATGTGTAACTTGACTCAAAATGGTTTATCTCCAGAACTTAAAAGAAAAAACCTAAAAGAAAAGATTGCTACTTTTCCTTATTATAAACAAAATATAGGTTACCCGCTAAACAGCTAGCAGAGCCGAAGATGATAGGTAGAAGTATTGAAGGTGATTAGGAATCTGTAGACATCCAGCTAACGCTGTGGATTTAGGCACTTTACACAAATGTGACTTATCCTTATCCAAAAATAGTACTGACGATAGTTCCTTTTCCACCATTATGGTTTAAAAAAAACACATCCTTCAGCTTCGAACATTTAGAAGACGCACATGCGCAACAGAAATCTAACTCAAACTATTATATATCTAAAGACTAAATAATAAATTCTTTCAATAAATAAACCATCAAATTTAGAAAATATTACAAATCAGGATAAAATAAATTTCGTTTCATTTCGTTTTATTGGATATATTAATATATCCAATAAAACGAAATTCTTCGCCCCATCAAATATAATAGTGGCAACACCGCTATTTCTCTGGCTACACTTCCCTAGTCGGATAAGCGTTTGATGATCGCATTACAAGGAATATATACACTTACCTGTTTATGGGTTTAATTTCTAAAAAAATTTAACCTATAAACCGCTAAGTAAGAATAATTAAATATAATATATCAATCATTTTTAATAATATTGCATGTTTATTGTTTACCAAATACAGTTTTCTTTTTCAAGCCTTCAAAATATTGCGATAGGAACAACTCAAGGACGATACAAAGTCATTAATCAAAAGAAAAACAATAAACAAACAAAACAATAAATGCTCGTAAATAAAAATTATTGTTTTATTTAACTATTTTAACGAAATTAATTATCAATTATTATTAACCGATCTAACAGAATTTTTGAATCGTAACAAAGTTATGGGCATAATACATTTTTGCGTTTCTTGCTTTATTTAATATAAGAAAGGATAATTTAATATTGCTTTTAAATCTTGTATAGTAGTAATGGGAATCATGCATGATTCCATGGCTATCATAATTAACAAAATTGGATTTTAAATAAATCAAACATATAGAGCACAGTATTTTAACTTTTTTAATATATATATATATATATATATATATATATATATATATATATTTACACCTTACATCACCCTAATAGGGTGACCCTATACTTAAGTTTAATGTAATGTAATGTAAGTATGAACTGAATAGCTCCAACCCATACATAGCAGTACCCTGGTTAAGTGAATGGAAAACCAACTTAGACACAGCAAACTCAACACTGTTGATAATATTTTTGAACAGGTATAAATGTTTTTTAAATTTAATAGCAAACTTTACATGTCTACTTTTATCAATTTTATTGTGTTCGCAAGCTAAACATCAGCTGGTCAGTTTTAGACTTATTAAAACTTAACTTATTGGCAAGGAATTAATCATTAATATGTTTAACCTTTAAACTAATTTCTGCTGTTAGTAAATATAAATAATAAATTTACATGGTGGTATCACCGCGAATAAAATCACTTCCCCCGAACGCGATGACGCAGGAATATCATTCATGTAGATCAGGAAAATCAGAGGGTCCAGACCCGACCCCTACGGTACCCCAAACCTAACTGTACGCTCACCTGAGATGTCCTCACCATTCACAGTTATTTGTCGCCTATTTCTTAGGTAAGATTCCATAAACCTCGAAATCATTTCGCCAAAACCATACACTCTTAGTTTACTGAGCAGGATGTGTTGATCACCAGCACAGTCGAATGCTTTAAATAAATCGCATAAGTTTGTACCTACAATCTCCTTATTTTCAAAACCGCTTATTATTTTTCCAATAAAATGTTTATTGCACCAATAGTAGACCTACCAGCTCTGAAACCATGTTGGCAGTTGCAAAATAGGTTCTGGCCTTCAAAATACGCGTATACTTATTTTTTTATAAGGTGTTTAAATGCCTTTGAAAATACTGGTATTTGCTTGTAATTTAAACGATAAGCATAATGCCTTAAAATCCGGGCTTTAGTTGTGTTAATGTTAATACAGCACCGAATTTGTTTTTTGAGACCCAATAGAATGCCCTATATGGTTATAATCTGAGTCGATAATTCACTTTTTCGTTGATATTATAATATAATATAATTTTAATATAATATATAATAATTTTCAGTACTTAGTACCCTAAAATGAAAAAAATGTTCAGTAAATTTTTCTGAAAATTTTTTGACACAGCCATTTAAATTATGTTATATTTCATGTGACACAAATCACCCAATCATTTCAACACTAAGGGAAGTTTTCAATCACTATGACAATATAACACCAAGACTGTCAATTTCATAAAATAAGTTTTGTCAATTTGAATTTTAAAGCTTTAAACGCGCTTATTAAAGAAAACATTCCCAATAATACTACAAGTTGTCATAAATATACCTGGAGGATATTTATGGAGTTTTGCTTTGAACGCAAATATTATTTAAACGAGAATAGAAGCGAAGAAGAACTGGCATTAATATTAAAAGATGATATGAGGAAGAAAGATGGGACCGAATTTAAAGAAGCCACTGTTAAGACCATGTGGAAAGTTACGTGTAAACTTTTGCAACAGAAATACTATAATGAATATAAGATAATTATTATTATTATGTAGATATAAAAACAAATATGTTTTGAAAGTTTCACGTGTTTTATTTACTTATGACAATTGTTTCGTCACACAGTGACTTCTTCTGAAGAAGTCACTGTGTGACGAAACAATTGTCATAAGTAAATAAAACACGTAAAACTTTCAAAACATATTTGTTTTTATATCTACATAATAATAATAATATGGAGTTTCATCAAGTAAAGGTCGAAACAATCAAATAAGATAATTATCTTTAATGATTGACCTGTGTAACAGCCTAGTATTTACATAAACCTGCCCGAGATGCCCGCGATGCAACCAGAAAGAAACTACAAGCATATTCATGTAAACGTAAGACCAGTTTAGTTTTATTAAGTTTGTCTGAAATAAACCAAATAATATGTACTTTTAATAGATAAATAATCGTTGTGTTGCGACGTGCTTTCGATTGTCATAAAATTATCTCGTGCATTATCAATGCCCTAGGGATATTATAGCTGAAAATTAAATCGGCTGTGAACATTTTTTGACGGACAATCCGGACAATCCCGTCTCTAGTCGATAAAGATAAAAAAGATCATGTATATATATATATACGTATACGTGTAACCTTGTTTGTTTTGCATTCAATCAAACATTTGTGTGAAAAATGTCTAATTGACACGTTTAACGAGTGAGGTAAAAGATATATTGAAGCTTGCTGTTCTAGAGGCAATAAACAGCGAGGGTTATCGGAAGATGGTTTCCCAAGTTATCCAGGAACATTTCTGCACTTTTAAGGATGTATTTTAACCTGTTAAAAATGCAATTGAATCTAAAGGAGCTGAGAAAATGGTTTACATTCCATTAGTCCCAGTCCTAGAAAATAGACTAAAAAAAGCGCGGCAAAAATTTAACAAATAATCCTGTTACTAAAAAGTCCGCAAAACCAGTAACACCCAAACCTGGAATGGGAAATACATCTGATGCTAAAAATATATCCGATGCTTGCAACAATATCAATGTTGAACAACCATTATTAAAAGAGGTAAAGCGGATCCAAGCAACAGTTTTGGTGCAACTAAATCAAAGGCGCGGTTTTATGTATGCAAGGTCAACGCTGAAATTAAACCGGCGAAAATTGACAGACATCTAAAAACTAAATTCCCACAAGAGAATTTCATTATGGAAGAAATACTCAAACATAAGAGTAATAAATGTAAAAGCAAATCGTTTAAAATAGGCTCTAATTTAAAAATAATGGAACAAATGATGGATAGAGATGGCCTTGAAATGTTATTGTTAGAAGCTATACATTTTTTCGTCCCAGAACCGAATGAGGAGTTAAATAATAATATTAGTGTTGCTCATATAAATTTAAAATAAATAAGAAACAAGATTGAAAAACTGGAACTATATTTACAGATGAATCCCATTGATATTTTGTGCCTCACTGAACTTTTTTAATGAAAAATGAAGTAAACTCAGTAAATAAAATCCATGGAGGCTTCCTAATACTATGTAAGAATAACATATATACTATTAAACCTCAGGAGAGCATAAATGGCTTAAGTTTAAAGCAATATGTAAATTTCTGGTAATGAAATACTAGATGCAAACATAATTGTTATATATAGACCCCCAAATGGTGACTTTTCAGTTTTATTGAAGTTGCTAAGCAGTTAATGGAATATGTAGGCACATCAAATATATTATCATGGCAGAAGACTTTAACATTCCATTTCATGATGAGAAATGTAAAATGTACATCGATTTCATCGACGTGTCAACTGTTATGGATTTGTACAACAAGGAAAAATTCCTGCATAGACAACATACTAATTAACTTTGGTGATATATTAAACTTTGAATGTGAACTCCAAGATCCTTGTCTGTCCGATCATATGTTAGTGTCATTATCTGTATAGGTGCCAATCTGTCAAACAAAAATGTGATTTTAACCCATCGTCCTCATACGGGTAAATTTGAACTATACCATTTTTTTTTAACATGAATGTTAGTCATTTTTAAATGATGATATTTTAGTAGGGGATAAATCCAAAAGATTTATTTTAATTATTTAAAAAAAAAATGTTTTCCAGTGATTTCTAGACAATATAAGAAAGATATTAAGGTATCATGGTATAACAATAGTTTGTTTAATATGCAAAATCAATTAAAATTTTAAATTGAGTTTTATGATAATAATAGGTGTCCGGAAATGCATGCCATTGTAAAATTTAAAAAAAACTTAGTTATTTTTATAAGGTGTTTAAATACCTTTGAAAATACTGGTATTAGCGAGATGGGTTCGAAGTTTCCGGGATCTTTGTTACTCCCATTTTTGTGGATAGGCACAACTTTTAAGAGTCTAAAACATTCTGGAAGACATCCCTTCCTAATGCACATATTAAAAAGTTTAGTTAGTGGGACAATTCGCCGATTAACATGATACTGAGCTCATAAACGTCTCTGCTTTTCTTCGCTAATACCATAAGACAACAATTTTTTCTTGTTAATAAACTTATAAAAAATTGTTAAACAGTTTTTATTAAGGCTCCTTTGCGGGTGCAACTCTCCACTACCACCTAAACCAGTTTTGACGAGATTGGGAACTTGGTTAGATGCTGCATTATATCATGCAGGTAATTTTAAAAATTTCGAACTGTCTGAGGCAACAAGTAAGTCAATTAAAGACTATCAATTCGTTTTAATTAAAGAAGAATTAAAGAATAAGTTCTTCGAGAAACAACAAATGTGACTGGTTTCATCTATCAAAACTATAAACGATTTTGAAGATGCCATTGATTATATTTCTGGACCAACCGGTCAAATAGTAAAAAATAAGCTTATGTAGGATGTCTTGTCTAAAAATTAGGGCTTTCAAAAATTAAAAACAATAGGTATGGTTTTGAAAGGAAGTATTGTTTTAGACTTACAAATGCATATAGCTTTTGTGGCAAAATTTAAGCAGGTCCTATAGCAAGTCTTGACTTGGAGAGAAGTTTTTTAGCTTACAAAAACATTTTAAGTAATACAAGACAAAGCTTTACAACCGAACATTTAATAATAATATTTATTTATCACAGAAGCAAATCAGCATTTAGTTATTTCTATAGAAAGTAATGTTTTTATATTAATTTTATTTTTTTAATGAGTGTATGAGTATGGGGACGTATGGCAGGCCCCATCGATATCACCTTACACTAATCTCCCAGGGTTATTTTACCACCTTTTCCTTCTCCTACGTATCCCGCACTGCACAACATTACCTGTGTTTGTTGGATCCGCATTTTTACGCCGGCTGGAAGATCTACCCTAGGAGGTCGTGGATGACAATATCGATGGTTAAGGCCACTCCCGGATTTTTGTCGCCGGGTCGGGCCATACGACCAGTTTAGGCTAGTGGAGAGCGGGACAATGAGGGTAAATGGTGGTTTTTGCAGGACATTGAACTGACCCAAAAATAAGTACAATTCGGAATCCTCCTCAACCGGGGCTTTAGTAATAACCCCATTCAATTGGGATTCATGAATGGGGGTAGAAGTGCTAGAAGCTGCTAGAACCTGTCCTTATTGGTGTCCTTCTGAACGTCTCTGACCGAGTCGGTTTCCGGTTCCTAGTAACCGCTTTAGACTTGCTTGCCCCCCGTGAGATACTGAATCCTGTCTTCAGTACCGAAGTATTGACGGCCGCGACCCGCCGTAAGTGCCCTCTACCTTCATGGATATTCAACCCCTTCGGCCGAGCACCGACTACCGACTATGAATCTTCTTTGTTTATTTTGTTGTTATTAGTATATTAACCGTTTACCACTTAAATTTAGTTATTTGCTTCTTACTTTATTTATCAATTTAGTTTAAGTTAATTTACAAACATTAATACACAAATAGATAAAGCCAGCCCTGTAGTGTACGTAATTGGAATACGGCCCTATTGTCAGGCTTGGCAGTTTAATTGAGAGGGTCGCTCCTCTTATCTTCTGTGATGTTGTCTTATTACGTGCTCCTTTACTTTTTAGACTTTTGTTTATTTTAATCTAAGCAATCGCTGGTGATTTATTATACTTTTCTAATTTAACTAATTAAGTTAAATAGCTATTTATTGAAAACGACTATTCATTGTTTTCTTGTTGTGGTAGAAATTGTGTTAACGTATTCTTTTCTTATTTAACAATTAAGAAATTGTATTTTTTTTAATTTACTGCTTCTACCATTTTTTTTACTCGAGAAGGTCTCGCAGTTTTTTTTTATTGTTAAATTAATGTATTATACCATTTTTCATTAACCTTTAATTAAATCTTAGCAAACATTTTGTTTTGTACCAAGTTTGTATTATATGTAATTAATACTATCTTTACATAGCCGGTCCTGTGGTGTATCGTATTAAAATTTGGAATACGGCCCTAATGGCAGGCGTGTAACGATGTTGCTTTAATAGATATGGTTTGTTTGGGTTAGACTTTTACGTGCTCGTTTTGTTTATAAAGACTGTTTATTTTACTTTCGTTATCTTTTAAGAGCTTTACTTTTATGGGGCTGGCCTGTAAGTTTATGCTTATATTATATAATACAATAATATAATATTGTGACGTTCTTAATTGATTTGGTTTTTTTACACTCATACGCTGTTATTGATAATGATTAATTATTGCTAGGTTTTTATTGCAGATTTGCGTATTAGGTCATGCATTGATACTTATCAGCTTCTGCAGGTGATGATCCCTTCCACTCTTGGTTAGACTCGTTTTTCTTTAAATAGGTGATTCCTTGGCCTGTCTCTTGTCTCTTTATTACTTCCGTGTCCGCACGGACCTCACCCCTGTATTCACCCGTTGAGAGATTGCCTTTTGAGGAATTATTTAATGTTTCTATTAAGCCTTTGGAGAACAGGTACCCTGATTTCACCTGTACAGGTATGTAGTAAACCAAACTAGTAGCACTGTTTCGTACCGCACTTTACTCGACTACACTGTATATGAGTGATTTTTATGTTTCTTTAATAATTTTATTGTTGATAGGTACTAAGAGTGCTCACACATTTACTCTCTTACCCGTCTTATTTAAACTGATGATATATTATTTTTTTATATATATGTATAAATCATTCTTTATTTTGTAAATTGATATTTTCAATGGACTCCCTTTTGCAAAAAGGGCCCAACCGACAGTATATATTTTCAGAAAAAGACTCGAATCTCCACTAGGGTTTTAAAGTGTCGGAAAAAACCGGAAAATTGTGAAAAAAACTGTTTTTTTTTTCATTTTTTTCCCAGGCCTTGGAAAAATTGTTTTTTTTTCTGAAAATATACAAATCAATCAACAAATAATAATCCTTGAGGATAATAAATTTCTTTAACCTCTAATAATAAAGCTGTCTAACATCACTTTATACATTTAATAATTGTTATTACAACTGAGGACCCTAGAAGCTAAGGGATACAAGTGTATATATTAGAGTGTCCGTTATTTACCAAGTTGATTTTTTTTCTTGCGGCGCAACTAAATTTTTAGTTTATCGTCTAAAAAAAAATTCAGACAAAAATAAACTCTTAATTTTCATAATAAACCTTGCCCTAAAGACGATACATTTCCCATTCAAATTACATGGGATTTTGACACTTTTTTCAACAATGAGATTAAATCACTCGTTAAAAAGTTATTCGAGGTGAAAGTTAAACTCATTTTCAGATTTTTTTTTACTTTTACGGCAAAGTTATTACTATTTCGATAAAAGTTATTAGTTTCTGAATTTCTGAAAATAGATAATTCTGGTGGTATTAGGGTATAAAATTTTTAAACATGGAAAATAATAGACTGCATAACAGGTAGCTGGTTCTAGTTTTAATCACTTTTGAGACTTTATTTATAACACACAGTAAACTAATTTTTATTGAATTTCAAGTTTTGTATACTTTTATGAAATTTATTTTCCTTTAATACAGTAAGTGACTCAAAATTACCCTTACAAGCATTCCCGCCAACACACGGAATTTTATTGACGCAAGCGCGCTAAAGCGCATTTAGTACCTTGACTATAGTTAAGGCGGCGCTTTAAGTCCTTTTAGTATTGTATACAAATATCTCTGCATATTGTTGTGAATGTTGTGTCGTACATTAACAGTAGTTATTTATATAATAAAACTTGTTTATTATATACAAAAAACAAAATTTAGAATTAGTGCAATTTTTAAGATATAGGTATATAAAAACTTTAAAATTAAATTTTTATTATTATTTTTATTAAATATCCACTTTGTTGTTAAAAAATTCTATTGCGTTACCCTAAATTCCATTGCGTTACCATAAGGTAACATAATGGACTCGGTAACCCAGTGGAAAAAGTTTTGTGAAACCATATTTAAAAAATAATAATAAGACATTACAGTCATTAATTACTCTCAATGAGCTTTAGTGCCCTAAAATAAACATAAACATGAAAAATAGTATTACATTCGCGTTACTCGCACCTGTTTCAACCGATATCTCGAAAATCTCATTATAATTAAAATTTCACAAATAGTTCTAAAAAGTTTAGGTAATTTTTAATGTTAAGTGAAAAACTATCAATGGATCTAGGACAAAATATATTTTTTATTGGAAAAACAACAAGTTCAATTACTAGCAAAAAGTTACCAACAAATAAAAAAGTTCTGCAACTACTGTACCATCACTCAAGAAATCGCAATAAATCTATTGATGACAGTTGTTCAATCGTTATAAGTGAAGTGACAGGAATTTGGAGTAAAGCAGTAATTTCAACTCAAATTAATTCACGATGCATAACAAAATTAAAAAGTCTCTACGCAGAATACAGAAATGTACATCTAAACCAAAATTTAAAACAAAAGAGCAAGATTTGTCAAATAAACTCGAACAATTATTTGACATTTAGTCCAGTCATCTAGGCATTTCACCTCGGAATCTAACGGAATAAGCTGAATTTTTGTACAAACCTTTATTTTAGTATTGCAAATGTTGTCTCAAAAGTCACATATGCCAACGTGTGAGCGGCCTTAGATATTCAAGGTCAAAGGTCGCAAAAATCAATTTTTTGAGAATATCTCCTTTTCTCTGCCTCCTATCGTATTTGCATTTATTATACAAGTTGTAGAGAATAAAATTCTCTACAAATTTTGTTTAAAACATTTTTTTATACGTCTAATCGTTTTTGAGATAGAGGGCGCAGAGTGTGGAGCGCTCAGCCATACGTACCTTTAGCGCAAGGTAAATCATGAATCCCAATCTATTATACCGCTTTTTAAATTAATTATTTATTAAATATTACTCTAATAACAATTTAATACATTATATTATATTATTATTATATTATATTTATTTTTATATATTTTTTTTAAAACAAATAGTCAATAAATATTACCTACTTTTGACATACAAATAATTAAATAATGAAGTGAATCATTCTAAATATATTCTAATGTTATTCTAATTAATAATAAATGCATTTTAAGAAGAAAAGACATTAAAAGAATTTGCCTTGAATATGACCAGAGGGTCATCTCTTGGATCCAGATTTTCCTTTTAAAATAACAGACCTGGAAATACTATAGTGGGCTTGCTATAAATAAAAAGGTTAGTTATACCTATATTTAAAGCAACTTGTGACCCTAGGTATAGGTCCAGGGTTGTGACAGGTAATATTCGTAATTTTTTAAAGGTTAACATGGCTGATTTGTGTTTTATTTGTAATAAGTTACTTTCTGAAGGTGATTCTGTGACTTTTGTGCGCGGTATAAAGACTCTAAAAGAAGCAGTTATTGAGAGAAATAAACAGAAACTACCTAAATACTTCTGTAAACGTTCATATCGAGTGTCGAAAATTGTACGCTATAGCGTACTATACTGCCGTGTTAAGCTTAAAGGTCGTATCTGCAATATTTTGTAGTAGAGGAAAGGTGCCTAATTTCGGATACATTTTTAAAAAAAATAGAAAAAAATACTTTTTGTATGCTTCATCTTCTGGCAAGTACTCAATGCATTGCAATGCACTATAAAGAAACAAAGTTTAATATTAAAACATGTTTATTTTATTAAGTTTTAACAAAAAAAGAGCTTTTTGCATTTGGTGCAATTTTTTCGAAATTTAAAATGGGCTCCCAATTTCGGACACCCTATCCGAAATTAAGACACCAGTTTTATTCGCCGTTTTTATTAACAGATACCTCTGCAGTTGCACTTTTTAAATATGCAGGACACATTAGCTTACAAATTTGAAAAGCGTTTACGTTGCGTCCTTGGTTTTGTTTCAGCCACATTTGAACTTGTTGAGAATAATATATCTTAAAAGGGGACATGAATGATAAATTTAGAGGTTGCATCTTGTGCGAAGTGTGGGGTGGAATACACACAATTGTAACGTGGTTTTTGCGTCCGGCATCTATTACATCCATATTTCTCGTATGGCTGTAGTGACCATCAAGAATAAGCAGAACTGGATCTTTACGAGACGGTTTTACATGAGAAATAAAGTGTTGCAACCATTGGGAAAATATGTGCTGCTGAATCCACCCAGACGGATGGCAAGCTGCAATCGAACCTGGTGGGGCTCCATCCAGCAACTCGGCTTTCATGTTCTTCCTGGGAAAGATAAATAATGGTGGGACAAATCCACCAGTGGCATTCATGCACATAACGACTGTCACTAATGCTCCTCTTTCCGCAGCAGTAACTGCTCCAACCTGCTTCTTGCCCTTCAAAGTTATTACTCTCGAATTTTTGGACTGTACTGTTGTTATTCCTGTTTCGTCAACGTTATATACTCTAGCAGGATTATAATTGATCGTCTCCATTGCTGGTTCAAGAAGGTCAAAGAATCTATTAACATTTTCTGGAGTGAAACCTTTTATTCTGGATTTTGAGATCCCTTGTGGTTTTCTAAGGGACAGAGCCGAATGACGCTTAAAAAACCCTTTCAGCCATTTTTTTCCGGCAACTTCGTTCTGCTTGGAAAAAGGATGACGAAGACCATTTTTTAATGCTATTTGGTAAGCAAGTTTCCTAATATCAGCAATGCCTATCCCATAATATCTTCGATCCATTTCTAAACAATAAGACACTAAATCTTCCTCCATTTCAATGGAAAGTGCTGGCTTTCTTCCGATCCGCATAGCAACCAACTGCTCTGGAGTTTTGTCAACTTGCTTGACATAATCTTCTAATGTTGACTTTGGAACACCAAAAAATTTCGAGGCTTTTAGATATCCCATTTCTTTGGCTCTGACGGCTTGTATTGCACTTTTCATTTGATCAGAATCCCACTGCTTATGTTTTTTGCTGTTATTTGGCATTTTATTCTAAAAATAAACATTATATTCGCTAAATGTTTGAATTTCTTTGGTTTGTAATTTTGGTTTCCTAATTTAGGATATCCGAAATTAAGAAACTAGAACTATCCGAAATTAGGCAACTTTATACGTTTTAGGTTAAGGTCTTTTTAAATAAAAACCTTTAAATATTTTGTAGTTTTGACTAAAAAAAGGGCTTGAATAAACACTTACCTTGTCTCTGAAAAATACAGAAATTTTTAAAATGAATATTTCCAAGAAAAACACGGCTTAAACAGTGATTACTAAAAAAACTACGAAACGTGGTTCAGATGTTTGCCACTGCCATCTAACGGAGAGTAATAGTAGCAAGTAAATAATTCGTGATATACACTGCGCCGCAAAATTAACGCATATTTTAAGAAAGCCTGGAAAACTATATTTAAAATAAATATTTTCGTTTTTTGATAAAGTAAGATTGTTACTTGGAACATTTTTAGGTAAGATTATACCTCGAACTGAATTCATAAGGAGTAGAAACTAATTTACAGGGTATACGAAAAAGATAACGAAATTTGTATTTATTAATTTATAAAAAATAATACATTTAATAACTTGTATTGCCCCCCTAGCCCTGATTACTGCTTGACATCTTCTTGGCATACTTGAAATTAGGTTTCTGATTTCGTCTTGATCAATTTGATCCCATATTTCCGTAAGCCTCAAAGACAGTTCATTTAAGTTTCTAGGTGGAACCTGTAAGGCTCTAACCTGCCGACCCATGTTGTCCCATAAGTGCTCTATCGGGTTTAGATCGGGACTTCGTGCTGGCCAAGCCAAAGTTTCAATTTCCACTTCCTGAAGGTAATCTTGCACAATTCCAGCTATGTGTGGACGCGCATTATCGTGCATTAATAACATTTCCTCCCCAATAAAGGGGGCATATGGTACCACATGGGGTTCTAAAATGTCTGTTATGTACCGGTCAGCTGTCAAGCGACCGCCTTCAAGCACAACTAACTCGGTGCGAGCCATCAAACTAATGCCACCCCATACCATAACAGATCCACCTCCATAGCTGACGGTTCCAACAATGTTGCATTGTGCGTATCGCTCGCCAGGACGTCGATATACTCTTCTACGGCGATCATCACTAAACAGACAAAATCTGGACTTATCGGTAAACAGTACATTGCTCCATTCACGGTCTTGCCAATTTTGGTGTTCCTGAGCAAACAGACGGCGTTGCCTTCGATGGTATACGGTTAGTAGGGGACCAGTTGCAGCGACATGGGGAGTTACATTGATTTCTGCTAACCTTCTTCGCACTGTATCTTGACTAATATGGTAATTATACCGACGAGAAAATTCCTGCTGGAGTGCAGTGCTTGTTGTGAATCGATTTCGTAGCGCCTGCAGTCGCAAAAATCGATCTTGATTATCCGTTGTCACCCTTTGTCGTCCTTGTCCAGCTCTTCTTTGGTTATTTCCAGTCTCCCGATACCGCGTTAGTGCTCTAGAGATCGCAGATTGTGACACTCCAAATCGTAATGCCACTTGAACTTGTGGCAAGCCAGTTTCCACAAGTGCTATGGCAGCAGCACATTCTTCAGGCGAAAGATTTCTTATCTCACGTACGTTTTGCGCCATTTCGTTTTCAAACACTCTTTATAACGTTGGAACTTTGCAATACGAGCATACACAAGAAACTAAACAGAGATATTCAATAATTTAACTTAGCAGGGAATGCGTTTTTAAAGACTTTTTTCAATATTGTATAAAAAACTGTTGTTTTTATGTTCTCATCTAAAAAAAAACAATTAAAAAAGTTAGAATATATCCTAAAGAAACCATTTCACACCATTGGCGTTCATTGTAAATATTTTCTTGGAAACATTTTTGCATTTTAACAATTATGCGTTAATTTTGCGGTGCAGTGTACTTTCTTCGACTACATAGATGGCACTAGGGTCAATTTCCATTTATTCCTTCAGTTAGTTTCTCAGATACACCACTATCCGAAATTAGGCGACTATCCGAAATAAGGCGACTTTCCTCTAAAGGACAGAAGAAAATTTTAATTTTAAAAACAATAAAGAATAAAGTTTTTTTTTTACTACCACAAACTGCCGTTCGAAGACAAAACTTCATATCTGCAATATTTAGTAGTTAAGCAAAAAAGCCATTTTTTATCATTTTATAAAATTAAAATTTTCTTCTGTCCTTTACTACAAAATATTGCAGATATAACCTTTAAGCTTAACACGGCAGTATAGTAAAATTGCAGCAGCAAAACGTCGCCTTGAAGAGACTGGACCTTCAACGTCATCAACTGTACCTCGTAAAAAAGGGAATGATGTGTTTGATTTTAAAATATGCTTATTTTGTGGTGGTCGCAGATGAGGCAACAAAGGCAAAAAAATCTGCAAAGTACAAACGCGTTATAAGTAAGTTTTTGAAGATATGACAATTAATGTCAATGATAACGAGGAGAATGATGATGAGAATGAGTCTGAAATTGCTGGCCAACCTGAAGAAGACGAGGATAAAGAAGATAAAGATTAATAATAATAATAATAATAATAATAATAATAATATTGATATAAATAAAAACATTTTTTCCTACTTCGATCCAATTATCCTTCATTAAAATTAAATTAAAATATAAGATATATATGAAGATAAAATATATTTCATTTAAAAGAAATATAAGTATAAGGTATTAAATTTTTATTTTAGTAATATTTATTATATAATTAATTAAAAAACGGTATAATAGATTGGGATTCACGATTTACCTTGCGCTAAAGGTATGCTCCACACTCTGCGCCCTCTATCTCAAAAACGGTTTGACGTATAAAAAATTTTTAAGAACAAAATTTGTAGAGAATTTTATTTTCTACAACTTTTATAATAAATGCAAATGCGATAGGAGGCAGAGAAAACGAGATATTCTTAAAAAACTGATTTTTGCGACCTTTGACCTTGAATATCTAAGGCAACGTGTGAGCGGCCTTAGATATTCAAGGTCAAAGGTCGCAAAAATATGTGACTTTTGAGACAACATTTGTAATGGTATTTCAAATAAATTAAACTAGATTACATATTCAAACTTATTAATACTAAATTTAATTATTGTATTATAGGAAAACTTTTATCGTCTTTTGAAAATGATTCTGAGAATTTTCAAACCAACGATGAAAACGGGAATGCGACTTCAGTTGATACTTTTACAATAACAAATCATGTTGTAACAGGTGAAAACAAAAAAAACATCTGGTAAGGTGTAAATATAATTTTTTATTTTATGTATATGAAATATGAATATGAATGAAAACTATGAAATGTTTAAATGACACTTTTAATTTACAAGACAGGATGTTTAAAGCCCGTATTACAGCCTGCAATTTTTCTTGCAGCAATCTTTCTTGCAACAATTTTTCTTGCACGCAAGTTTTATTGCTGACTGTAAAACACTTTGCAATTCAAATTTCAACTTGCCTGATACCACCCAAAAAAATATCAATTTTTTAAAATAATATATAGTACAATTTAAACTAAAAAAATCAGCGTCTCTAGGGAGTTTAAAGTGTAGATTGGTATAAACAAAGTAACCCATTTTCCCCCTGACTTGCATGCAACTGGCAATAAAAATCGAGGAGGACCGATAATTTGAAACAGCAATAGACTTCCTTGAAACGTCGCTATGCGCATGCCTTTGTGCAAGAGTATTGCGTATTGCACGTAGAATTGCAGCTGTAAAACGGCCTTAAAAGATGTATAAGACCATTACCTTTAAATGTTATCATTGTTTCGTAGATATCGATTTGCCATGGTATTCACGAACTGTAGGTGAATTAAAATCTAGTGGAGAAACTATGAGTAACTCCCAATCAACGCCAGGATCGGAGTTTGAAAGGACTGGAAGATATTATGAACAAAAAAACGTTAGAGGAACTATTAATATATTCACTGATAATGTCGTTGCAGCCTTTTACAGGTGTAAAATTTCTTACCGAGGATCAGTTCGACTTGTCTCAGCTTTGGCACCAGCTCTGGGAGTTGATCCCCGTGATCTCATTTTAAATAAAACTTCTTATCAAGAGTTACGATCTAAGATAAGGAAAAAAAGGCTGAAAATATAAAAATACTTTTTGGTGAAACTGAAGTAAACGCTGCAGTCTTACATTGGGATGGGAAATTAATCCCAGATAGTATAACTTCTTGGAGTACCGAGTTATTGTACCTTCCTTGTAGACATCATATATATGAATTAGTGTTATCTTGCGTATACTCCAGGTAAAAACGGACAGAAAGTACCCTTATTTAAAATTTTCAACGCCAGTGGTATTCTATTGATTAAAAAAATATATAGATCTGTAGTAAAAAAAAAGATTGAAAAAAGTGTTAAGAGATAAAATACCGGAAATAAGTTTGTAGATTGATTAGTTCTTAAAGAATAGTTTACCTTGTGATGATTATCGAGAATTGTTAGAATTAAGTAAAATATTTTTAGGCACAATGGATGTTGAGAAAATAAAATTTTATAAACCGGGGGCATTTCATCACGCTCGATGGATGTCCAAAGCCATTTATTCTTTAAAAATTTATATTTTCCGAGACAGTTTTAAGTTAAGTGCAGAAGATGAAAAAAGTCTTTAGGACATTTCATTATTTATCGTTTTCGTATATGTCCCATTTTGGTACTCTGCACCTTTAGCTGCAGCTGCACCAAATCAAGACCTTCAATTTATCAAATCTGTTTACCAATATAGAATGATCGATAAAAATTTATCTGATGCAGTTTTTGAAAAATTTATGGTATTTAAGTCATGAAGCAGCGGCCTTATCATTCTTTGACAAAAATGTATCTTCTAGTGTAAAGCAAAAAATGGTTGAGGCTTTGAAATTAAGTGATGATGATGAATTTGATCCTCCTAAACGCTTTACTTGTAATTTTGATGATTTTAAATGGTTTATAAATAAAAACATAGACTATTTCATAAATGCTAAACTTTCCTCAGCTAGACAGCAGTAGATGGTTGGAGGATCCCGGATATTTAAGAGGCTTAGCGATTGTGAAACATTTAAGAGTAGTTAATGATACTGCAGAAAGAGCTGTAAAGTTGACCGAAGAATATATTAATATTTTAGCTAGAAACGAAGATGAATAACAATATGTGATTCAAATTGTTAGCGAGTATAAAAAAAATTAAAAATGTAACTAAAGAATGTTTAATAAAATAAATCATGCATACTCAGATAGTATGAATTTCATTTGACTTACAGATTTTTCAATTATTTTGGAATTTTTTACCTTAATACCACCAGAATTATCTATTTTTAGAAATAAACTAATAACTTTCATCGAAATAATAATAACTTTGCCGTAAAAGTAAAAAAATCTGAAAATTTACACAGAGTTCAACTTTCACCTCGACTAACTTTTTAACAAGTGATTTAATCGAAAAATTATAAGAGACCTTTTTTGTAGAGCGTTCAATTTACTATAATAATATATATTTCTCATTGCTGTAAGTCATCTTGCCTGGAAAAAAAAATTAATTGAAAAACGTATCAAAATCCCATGTAATTTGAATGGGAAATGTATCTTTAGGGCAAGGTTTATTATGAATATTAAGAGCTTATTTTGGTCTGAAATTTTTTTTAGACGATAAACTAAACATTTAGGGGGCGTCGCAAAAAAATCAACTTGGTAAATAACGGACACCCTAATATACATGCAAAAATTAGATAATAAACTTACCGATGTATGTAAGATGTGAGACCCATAAACCCATATTTAAATTAACACAAGTTATTATAATCTACGGTATTTATCTCCATTTTAAAAATAACAACACACCACGGCACGACAACCGGCGAGATTTTTGACTAACTGACCTTCCTCAGAACAAAGTAAACTGAATACATCGGCAACGCGCTGACGGGCATCTTACTATTTCGCACGATTGTGATGGCTGACGCCTACTGAAACAGATATATTCCGCCCGCACGCCGCACACCCCCGCCTTCATCGATACGTTGGACTAACAGTGCAGATTTGAATCCTCCCGGCTCCATCCTAATAAAGTTTACCAATATTAACCGTCCTAAAGTTAATATTGAGAATAACATTTGAAAAGTTTGTTAGGGTGTAACATTACAAATAAATTAATTAAATATAATGTTTTTGAGCAGCATCGGGGGGACTCGGGAGGGCACCCTCCCTGTGGCAGCCGCCACTGCAAGTGATCATGAATCATGCTGCCGGAGCCATACGTCAGCATCACCCGCATGCGCGAATAAAAATACCCGCTTTTACCCGCCATTTTAATTTTAGAAACCTCCAAATTTAAATGTGAAAAAAACAATCAAATAAAATCTTTTATATTTCTGTAAAAAATTAAAAAATAAATAACACTTTTAAATTATAATAATGATTATAGTATAAATGATACTGTATCATCATGGTACAAGGAAACATGGTATGCTACTATTAAAAACAATCTAAACTAGATATTTCACTTGCTGATGCTTTATTTAATGACATTATTTAATTAGTAATTAATATTAGATTTAATGTTATTATTATTTTATAAGCAAAGAGTATTATCATTTTATTTATATATTGTAACGTTTTTACTGTTCATAGTGTGAATAAAACACGCACTCGTTATTTAAGGAACTAACTATTTTATAACTTAATTACACTTAAAACACTAAGAAACTATAAAACTAACTAAACTCTTAACTAAGTACTAATTATTTATATATCACTACTGTACAAGAGTCTATTTATTTGCACGTATATTTATTTATTTCGTCGCGAGTACCAAAGCTTGACTGACTGCTCCATGCTGCGCTGTTTCTTATATATTCAGTGCCTACGTGCATTCCCGAATATTCCAGCGAGCTCCGGACTGCTCTCGATCGCTCGAGCGCTGACTCATTCCGAGATCCAGAGTACTCGCTACATTGCTCTCGTCTTAAAACATTTTCGTCCCGAAAATGGTCCTCAGCTCCATGGCGATATATGCATAAAGATCCAAGCTTGCATTGTGACGTCCTATAGAAGTAACAGTCTACGGTCTTCCTTCCGGTTGTTCTTTTAGGGTTGTGGCAACAGACAAGAATGTATATGCCACTAAATCTGAAGATAACTTCCACCATACTTCTAGTTATTCTCCAGTCTAAACCGTCAAGTCCACAAGCAATCTTCGGTATCGCCAGGTTCATGATGTCCTTGGACAAAAGGGTATCCCTCAATTTATTTAAGGCTTTCCATACATCACGGTAGTTTGTAGCTTCTGATGGGAGAGCTGCTTCGTTACCAGATAAAATATTCTTCTATTGCCTATCTGCTCATTATCCACAATTTCAAGCAACTCTCCAACTTTGGGATTCTGCCTTCGTAGATCGTCGACCCGTCTAAACTTTTAAATACAACCGCTATTCCCCTGGACATTCTAAGGTCTTCTGCAACACAGTGAGCCAAGGAGTAATCGGCCGAAACTGTGAACAGATCTTTTTGGTCTTCTCGAGTGACACCATACCATTACCGCTCGAATATAAATACATGACGTCTTCAAAAAGCAACTCGTCTTTCGGCGGATTAACACTCCTTACTCTAGCATCGTCTATTTGAGCATTGTTTCCAGCGTAAGGAGCCAATCGGTTGAAATGGATCACTTTCGGCTTTTCTCTTGGTTGTTTCCTGATCCTGTAGATGATGTCATTTATTCGATCCATGACTTCGTTAAGTCCCTCCCAAGAAGTCTGCAGCTTCGGTGAATAGCCACGACGGCGCTGAGTGTTGTATAACCAAACTAGGTCTCCAGGTTGAAATCCTCCATTTTCCGCCTTGATGTCATATGCCTCTTTCATTCTATCACTGGCACTCTGGATGTTTAAACGAACTTGACTGTGAATGTCGCTCATTTTCCTACGTAAATTGCTAAGGTAATCTTCTCCAGCAATGTCTTTCCCCTGGTAGGCAACCAAACCTCAGGTCACAAGACAAAGACAAAGTTCACATCCCATAACAATGCTAGCGGGTGTCTGGCCGGTTGTATCGTGGATAGAAGAACGGTATGCCAACAGAAACAGATGAAGGAAGCGGTCCCAGTCTCTTTGGTGATCAGAGACTTCCTTGGACAGGTACCGGTTTATCGTTCGATTCATTCGTTCTACCATCCCATCAGACTGCGGATGTAATGCAGTCGTCCTCGTCTTCCGAATGTTAAGAATCTTACAGACATTCTGAAACAATATAGATTCAAAGTTTCTGCCTTGGTCTGAATGCATCTCGATTGGCACACCAAAACGACAAATCCACTCCTTAATAAGGGCATCGGCCACTGTGGCAGCTTCCTGGTTTGGCAAGGCGTACGCTTCCGCCCACTTGCTAAAGTAGTCCATTACAACGATAATGTATTTATTTCCAGATTCTGTTTCCGGAAATGGACCGGCGCACTTCTTGCACCATTCCTTCACATCTCGTTGGCTGTTGATCCAATAAAACCGTTCCCTAAGTCTTCCGAGCGTCCTGGTCACCCCAAGATGTCCTCCAGTAGTTCCATCATGGATTTCCTGCAGCACTTCTGTCTCCGGGGATTATTATCTACTTCCAGTCTTCCCCCCCTTCTGGCATATCTAGAACGCGCTTTACAAGCCCGTCACTTAAGATGATGGAATTCCATTGGGCCTAGTACGATTTTACATTCTGCGAATATTGGGCGACTTCCTGCCACGTTGGTTTACGGCCGTTCTTCTTCCAATCGACGATAAGCTTTAAATCCGGGTCCCTTTCCTGGTCTTGTTGAACCTCAGCGGACTGCCAATGATCATCCACGATTGTATTCCTGCGAACAAACACATCCTTTTCTTCGGCTCTGAGATAATGTTTAGTCTTCCGAGCACTGTCTTCTTGACAAGGCGTCAGCATTTCTATGGATGGTCCCAGCCCGATGTTCTGTATCAAAGTTGAACTCTTGTAGTCTCTCAATCCCTCTTGCTACCTGTCCTTCAGGATTCTTGAATTGCAAAAGCCATTTAAGGGCAGCATGATCCGTTCTTAGCAAGAATTTTATTCCATACAGGTACTTGTAAAAGTGTTCGACTGATTTTACCACTGCCAACAGCTCGCGTCGAGTAACACAGTAATTTCGTTCTGGTTTGGATAAAGTTTTACTAAAGTATCCACATTGCTGGCGTCCGTGTCCAAAATAAATTCACCATCCGGAAGAGGATAACTCAGGACTGGTGAGCTGGTCAACGCGTTTTTCAGGTTCTTAAAGGCTTCTTGGCACTTTTCGTCCCATTGGAATCGTCTTTCTCCCTCTGTCAAACGTGTCAAAGGCTTAGTAACCTTTGCGAATCCTGTTACGTACCGACGGTAGTATGTGTATAATCCAAGAAAGCTTCTTAAATCATGTTTGTTCTTCGGTATTGGCCATTCCCGCACCGTCTCCACCTTTTGTTTGTCCACTGCCACTCCTTGATTTGAACCGACATGGCCCAGATACTGTACTTCCCTCTGGAACAAGTAACACGGCTGTGTTTTTACCACTCGATTAAAAAATCAAAACAATTTCTTATTACTGGTAAGCGATTTAAACATTTTAATTGTTTCTCTTATTTTTTTCCAGAAGTCCGGTTCACAATTATGCCTTTACACTATTTAAGTGAAGTTGAAGCCAACAGGGCACTTGGTATGATTCAGGGTGGTTTGCGCCAAGTCGATGTTGCGATAGCGATGGGAACATCACAAAGTGTAATAAGCAGACTTGTAAGAAGACAAAGAGAAACGCATAGTGTACGTAGAAGGCCTGGACAGGGTAGACCAAGATGTACAACCGTCAGACAAGATCGTTACATCACCCAAAATGCAAGAAGGGACACCACAATATCGGCCACCTTGATATTTCTCCGACTCCACGCCGCCACTGGTAGAAGAGTCTCTGTTAGAACCATTCGAAATCGACTTCTCGAAGTCGGTTTAGTGTCTAGAAGACCGCTTGGAAGAGTACCCCTTACTGATCGCCAGCGACGAGACCGGGTTCAGTGGGCGCGAGAAAGGTAACATTGGGTGGCCGAATGGAACACCGTGCTATATTCTGATGAGTCCAGGTATGATTTGTATAACGATTTAAGACGAGTTAGGACGTGAAGGCCAAGAAATCTTTCAAGGCATCGCGGATATATCCAAGAAGTTCACGCTTTTAGAGGTGGCTCGATAATGGTTTAGGGTGGCATCGGTCTAGGTCGCCGGACGCCATTGTACATTTATGACGGCAACATGAAAAGTGAGATGTATAGAAGAGACATTGTCAACATTGTCAACCCCATTTCCGAGGAGGTAGGAGCGGAATTTCAGTTTTTAGACGATAACGCACTACCTCATAGGGCATTATTGTTCTTAACACGATTAGAGAACTTAAAATTTCGCATCTTTCTTTACCATTGATGTCACCTAACCTAAATCCCATCAAACACATGAGGGATGTTGTTCAAAGGGCGTTAGATACGAACCAGCCCCTACCACACTTCTGCAGTTACGGGATGCTTTCCCTCAAATATATTTATGATTGATAACTTAATAAGAAGCATGACTTAATAAGAAGCATGACTTATCGTTTCAAGCTGTTGTGGAAGCCAGGGGCAACCGTTTTTTTAAATCAGTAATTTTAAAATGAAATTTACTTTAATTTTTTGTTTTGCTTTGAAAAGGCTCCACTTTGCTGAATTATTTTTTATATGTGTAGAAATCGATGTACTTTGAGAATATACATTTAACAATTTTTAGTCTTTCCTCCTTTTAACCGAACTTTTAATATCCCCTATTTTTTGCCGGCAGTTTATTATGCTGTTCCCCAGAAACTTTCACGACCGTGAAACACCCTGTGTAATTTTCCAATTATTCATTGAATACATTTTTTTAAAACTATACAGTCTAGCTATTATCGAAGCTGTTATGTGCCAATTGTAGATGGGGCTTTAGCGGGCCGGTCAGGCTGGCTCGGCCCGGTTTTAA
The DNA here is from genome assembly GCA_921294245.1 of Brassicogethes aeneus. NCBI lineage: Eukaryota > Metazoa > Arthropoda > Insecta > Coleoptera > Nitidulidae > Brassicogethes > Brassicogethes aeneus. The sequence goes on from OV121137.1 coordinate 11,561,362, forward strand.
AAAATAGCGGTTAGGCCCGGGCCGGCTCTAAAGAGCATACTTCCTAGAATCCTATAGGTATTAAATTTAATTAATTATGTGTTGTTTTTGCAGGTTAAACCGGTGTATTTTTGCCCCTTCTGATTCAATTAAATTAAAAAAAACTACAGTGTCAAGGGTACACATAAAACTATCGTTAAAGTACTGCCAGTACTAGCAGTAGCCGATATAGATATTTCTGAATTTTAATCCAGGGCGTAATTTATTTATTATATTTAAATGTAAGATAGTAAAAAATGCAATATTATTTAATAAATGTGTTTAATGTAAATTACAAAAAATAAACAATAACTATGTTTTAAGAATATTTGTTAGTAGGTACAATTATTATATTCACTGGCCAAAGGTTTTTTCTCTTGAATATCTTCAGCTATTCCCAGCACTATTTCTTTAAATACCAGTCCATCCACATTTTTTGATAAATATTTTAGGAATAACCACTCTGAAAAATTACTATAATATGTTACTTTCGGGCCATTCCATGGATTTAATTTCCCTGGACTTGTATTCGAATAAACAATTCGATTAAATGTTCTACTTCGTGAATACAAAATAAATGTTAAAATTCTCCATATTAAACCCATAGCGGAGACAAATAATAAAAACACAAACCAAAACCATAAAAAACCATATATTTTTTCATTAATAATATTTAAAGCCATAATACACATTGTATCATGTTCTTGAATTGATCCAGATGGTCCATATTTTCGGAAAGAACATTTTGTCACCTAAAAATATATACATTTCAGTACTGTTCTTTTAATTTTTATTCTTATACTTAAATTTAATTTGGCTGAATTTTATTCCTAAATTTATAAAACAAAATTTAAGGCTACTTTTTCGACGAAATCCACAATTTTTTAATGTTTTGACCGATTAGCAATTATCTGAAGGGTCGATAATTCGTTATTTTTTTAATTTTTTTTTACTTATTGTTTATAGATACAATAGATTTTTAATTATGCTCTTAAGGATACGTCGGTCCTAATAAGTTTTAATTTCAATCGGCCAAGATACGTCGCGACGCGTCGGAAAGAGAGGTCGGATCTTAATTAATAGGAAATATCGGTGATGATAACACGATAATGATTGACCGACATATATTGCCGACTTTAACTTAACTTATTTAGTTTTAATCGACCACCAGCTCTACATCAAGAAGTACGACATGTATACTTATCTTCTATCGCATTTAAATAATTAAAAACGAGGGGAAAGGGGCTATAGAATTGTCGGTAGAAACATTTATTATTATTAATATGTTGAGAAGCCCACTGGTATAAAAAATATATAATGATTAATCGCTGTAAAGCCCAGCGGTGTTGCCATTTCTACTCGTAACAAATCAATTTTTAGATTCAAGGTCAAGCTTTAAATAATCTTTAATTGTCTTCATTGGTGGTTTCTTAAGTTTACTTGCTTGCTTAAGTAGTGTTCGTGTTTAGTATTTTCTGAAATACTGAAATACTATAATGTAGTATTATCCTTATATCATTATTAATGAATATTTATACCAATAAACATGTAATAAATAATTAATAATTAATAATTAGAATTATAGCTTTTATTATATTATTTGCTACAATTAATATTATTAAGAAGGTATTATAAATATATATTTATTTAAAAAACTTCTTATTTATTTTTATACAAATTAAAGTGTAGTACCTAAATATAATTGCTTCACATTAAATATTAAATGTTAAATCCATTGTGAAAGTGTTAAATATTTACTTATTTAAAAAAAAATTACATATATTATTCTATGCAAATTTTAAAAACTGTACAGTAACTACATAGTAAGTATAATTGCTTCACCAGTATTTTTTTAAAATTAAGATATTAAATGTTAAATCCAGTGTGAAAATGTTAAATGTTTACTTATTTTTAACAAAATTTACATATATTAATATGTAATATAATAATATTGCTAATTAGCAAAACATTACTCTACATATTTATAATTTTTTAAATAACTTAAAATCCTGTAGAACATTAAGAAAAATTTAATTTTGACAGATTTGACGTTTGAAAAATAAATTATGAGTATAAAATTAACGACATACATTTTTCAAGGTTTATGTGACTTAATTTGTAGTCTCTTTTCTCTATGACGAATATTTATCCCCTATTTTTAAATAAATGTTTAATAAATGAGCCATTCCACGCGTAACGGATAGAACAGTTGCCGTGTTTTTATTTACAAAATAATATTGTTCTATTATATTACTAATGTCAAATTTTTATAAATAGTTCTAAACTAAAGCTGTTTAACAAGGTTTTTATTTGGCAAAATTAGGTATCGTGGTTGACTGTTTAATTCCTTAAAAACTTATAATTTAAAGCGTAACGGACGGGACTTCGTAATGGTCCCGTCCGTTACGCTTTAAATTATTAATTTTTAAGGAATTAAACAGTCAATCACGATACCTAATTTTGCCAAATAAAAACCTTGTTAAACAGCTTTTGTTTAGAACTATTTATAAAAATTTGACATTGGTAATATAATAGAACAATATTATTTTGTAAATAAAAACACGGCAACTGTCCTATCCGTTAAGCGTGGAATGGCCCAAATGTAGATATATAATTTTAAAACAAATTAGTATCACCCCTACTCATACCGTCCCAGCAAACAGAGCTGTAACCAACTCGTGTTATTCACGTCGAATTTTGGTTGTTATTTAACGAGTTTTAAAGTAACGGAATATTGACGTGAAATAAACGTTTTGAAAAAACGAATGTTTTAACAATAATGAAATTTCTATATTTGTTAAAAATATTACATAAACATAAAAAAACTTCCCATACAGTTCTTTTAGTCGAAATCAAGAAGGTACTTACCACAGGAATTCTGAGAAGTTTTAAAAATACGTTTGATACACGTAAAATTTAGACGAAATATGTACCTAAGTACCAGCAAACAGAAAATGACCCACTACTTACTTTTAGCAAAAGCACTATTTTTGAGAAATTATTCAAGAACCAAAACACGTCAATTTTGTACCTTAAAGTCATCTAAAATGGACGTAAAGGCATATTAAAGATGACTTTAAGAATCGTCTTAACCACTTTAAGGGGGACGTTTTTTTACGTATAACTAACACATTTTAATTACGTCCACAAAATACGTCATAAATATGTGACATTCCAACGTTGATAACTCGTATTATATACGTAAAAAAACACGTCTTTTGGTTGAAATATTACTAAAATGTCACGTGTTTTTCGCGCTTTTCTGTTTGCTGGGATAATCTCTAAAAGAACAAAACTACTATATTGGCGATTATAGTCTCTACAGTTTTATAAAATAAATTTATTGTTTAGTTCGGATTACAAATTTAAATGGTACTTGGAACTACAAAAAATATTGAGGGAGTTAATATGGCCTAAAAACTCCTACAACCCGGGGCCAGACGTATCCTTAATCCGGCACTGAATTTTTGCGTTTTTCAACTTCTTTTAAATGACTAAAATATCTAAACCTTGCCTAAAATACTTAAATGCTTGTCTAAAATAAAAATAAAACATTATGAATTGGTAATATTTTTAATGACCATATATTTGTATGTGAAACCGATTTCTCTTTTAAAAATGCACGCAACAAAATAGTATGTTAAATCGCAACACACTCTAACCTACAAACACAACGAAGCGCCGACCACCACTTTGCGATGTATCGCTCTGACCATAGCAAAGCAATGATAACATCAAACCACGGCAAAGCAAAGCTCCGCTCAACAAAATAAATAAACACGGTGATTTGAACCCTTTTCTCCAATCTATAGGCATTAGGGCGGAGCGATAGTAATAGGTACGAAAAATAAACTATTTTTTTTTGTTTAGCCTTTCGTTGCCTTTCATTTAATTATACCTTTAGTCCTTCCGGTGTTTCCACATACTGACTTAAAATCTAAATCTTAGATGCCTTAGCTACCATCTTAATGTGTATTTCCACAGCCAGAGTATGGCATGAAAAATTCAATTTTTTTTTTGGTTTCGGGAATATTAACAACCATTTTCCTAATATCTGCTTCTGGGATACTTTTTTTCAATGGAGGTTCTGTGACTTTATCTGATTGCCAATTAATTAGCTCTGTATAATCGGTAGCATTAAAGTTCACTTCTAGCACTTTTAAATCACGAAGTTGGAGATTAGTTTTGGAATCTCGACATTTTAAAATTTGAATTAAGGCCAACTCTCTAATGTGTTTTCTGTCATCTCCCAGCATTGCAATTAAAACCTTTTCTAAGTGAGCAAAAAAGGCATTTCTTTGGAAAACCTTATTTACATATCTTTGAATTTGGTCGGTAAATGTCGAGAAGCTTGGATTAAATGAAATAAATGTCGGTGGCCATACTTACAAGCATAATTTTTTCCATCCATCATCTATAAATGATGAAGAGGAAGTTCATTAAAGTGCAACCGGCATATAAACCCATGAACCGGTTCACTACTCTCTTAAAATGAATTAGTCAAAAATAACTAATTATAAGTCATATTTGACTAATTGTCATAGTGAAAAAGCAGTCACTAATAATTAGTCAAATTCCACTGAATGAAATAGTCAAATTAGTAAATTTAAATTTAAAAAAAGTTTTGACCCAGCCTGGGATTGAACTCAGGTCTGTCACTTGACAAGTTTGTCAAGCTAACGTCTTAACGGATTAGGCTGTCAGCCGCTCTTATAAAGATTATTATTTGTCAATAAATATGGTTCATAATATTTTAAAGTTTAATATATTATTTGTCTTGCTATTTTGAGCTAAACTTTTTGCATCTTTATTTGTTTTATGGGTCATTTAACCATGGAGAGGTATATGCATTTAATTCAAATAATAGGTACTTTGTTGTTGGCCGTAAACGACTAAAGAAATTAGTTACTTTTAACTGTCAGAAATAGTCAAATATGGTGACTAATCTTAAATTAGTCAAACTTTAACTATTTACATAGTAAAAAATAACTATTTAAAAGTGAAAACGACTATTTTATTAGTAAAAAATGCTTTTACTAATTCAAATAGTAGAATTTTGGCTATTTCATTTTTAGAGAGTAGGGAAAATTCCAACTGTTTTATGACACCATTTTTTAAGCCTGTATTTACTACCGTACCGTCACAACCCACCTCAATTTTGTTTAAATTTTCATCCAAATACTCTTGAATGAAGTTAAAGCTTGTCTTAATACTACTGGCACTTCCGGAAGTAGGGGTCACATGACCTAAGTAAGTAGAACCTGGTTCTGCAATAAGAACTACACTGTTCAAAATCAAGCCTTTTGAAATACCTAATCAGAATTAGTTAAGGATAAATAAGGTAATATGCTTAAACGAGTAAAGCAATTTACCTTTTCGTTTATTAGGCAGAAACGAATGCCTTAGTTCTATGGTGTATTCACTAACTTCTAGATAAATATTCATACTTTACTTAATAAACTTGTCAAATTTAAAAAGATAGGCAGATTACCTAAATATTTAGTTAAAATCTCAATTACTTTTAGGTACGACAATTTTGCTTTTAGTTTAGGTAATTCTTCTAAATTATTATGGCAAATTATTGAACTAATTTAGGTAAATTCCTTTAAATATTAGTGACTTACTTGCAATCGGCTACGATCGCTAATACCGACGTTTTACGATAAATATTCGCGCCTATATTGTCTACCATAATGCCAAAATCAACGAAAGCTTAAAGACCGCGTTGTGTGCTATTGATATAACAACATAGTTAACAATTATTGTGATATAAGTGAACATTTTGTAGTGCTATAGTTAAGTAATCCAAACTAAACGAAATTTCCCATTGACCCCAATATATTTTTAAATAATCCCAACCCTGCAGGGTTGGGATTATTTAAAGGGTTCCGGTACTACATGTAGTACCGGAACCGCCGTTGTTAATTCGCCTAGGACACAAAGATAAAGGAGTCCTAACTTGGAAGAAAATTCCTATGCTAGGATTTTCACTAAAAATATATATAATTTGCCTGAAAACTTAGCTAAAATCTACCTAAAAATTTAAGCAAATTGCCTTAGAAATAGGAAATTTATTCTTTTATTCTCAGGCAATATCCCTTACGATCTAAGGTGTATTATCTTTGAAACCTAAGTAATTTTGCTTAATTAATTATATCATTTTCTTTAAAAATATCAGTTAAAGAATTCACTAATTTAAAAGGGAAATATTCCTCTGAATTCATTTCAAGCAGTTTGCCTTAAAAAATCAATGGTCCTATATAGTCTAATATTTTAGGTAAAAATTAGCTAAAATTTTGAACAGTGTATGTGTTCCTCAATAATTTGCTTGAAGATCAAATTTTTTCAACTGCGAGTGCCTTGTCTTTTCTTCCGTCGAAGTAGATTCCAGAAAGTTCTTATTGTTGCAGAATTTCCATATTAACCAAATTTTCCCTCCGTCGTTTCCTTTCACCCCTCTGATCTAGATTCTCGTTCCATTATAGGAACTTTGATTTAACACCAACACGAATTAAAAGATTTAAAAGTTTTAACCTTTAAATGGTGAATTTAATATTAGCGACATATTTGGTGATCCAGGGTTAAACTGACCCTGTAAATTAAACTGTTTTTTTTTTGTGAGCGAATCACCTGCTTTGGTGCGATGCTATGATCATTGATCAGAGCAATGACGCTGACATTCTTTTTCCTTTTACAAAAAAAAACAGAAAACAAAAGAAAACAAATGCCCTAGATAAATAAAGAAAAACAAACAAACAAAAAAGAATTTCGAACAACTGACAAATAAAGAAAAATAATGCTAAATAATTTTATTTATCATCAAACTAATAACCCTAGATCACTCGCGCACCTAAGCCAACGTTATTACTCGCGCCCCGGTCTTTTCGACCGATTAACGATTTTTGCAGTTTAAAAAAATATAAAGAGTTAAGATATTTTTTTATTGTTTATTATAATAATATAATAACAATACAAAACTTTTAAAGCGTGAAAAAATATTATTTTTTAATAAAAGAAAAAGAAAAAAGTTTATTATTTAAAATTAAAATATTCTTTAAAAGTTTGAAACGTAACAAAATATTATTGAAGGTTTTTAGGAATTGTCACGGAGCCATAAAATCCAGACATGCGCGTTTCGAATACTATGTAGAAAAATCCCAGAGGTCGGTCAAAAAGACCAGGACGCGAGTGATGTAGGGATAAGCGTACGTAAAGTTAATACCAATCTCTCTATACTATTTCGGGCATCAATTGGGAAATGTCTTTTTATATTCTTTTAACCAATTATAGCCCATGTATAGGCGCGTTGCTAAGAATGTAACCCAAAGTAGTAGCCTGTAGCCGTCTGGAATTTTTGAGAGCCAAAAAATACATATAAATTGGCTATAAATAGCCCAATCTGGCAACTCTGGCCCCCCAGTATCATCAAGCCCGGTGTCTAGCGGGGGTGTAGTTACGCCACTGACCGCGTATTTCACGGTTCAGATACGTGCATATTTAATGCACGTAGATTCAAAGAATGCAAATTGTAGCTTAGGTGTTTTTAGGGTTTTTTTAAAGACCCTCGCCCCGCAAATTTGTCTTTGTAGTACTTTTGATGTTTAGAGTATTGTTTTTATTTAAATTTGGTAACTATATTCTCATTGACTAAAATATTCAACTTACCTTTGGAAATACTCTGTCAAAAACGGTGACACTGGAATTAATTCCTTCCCTCATCATTGTAAAGCCAAGAGTCAGAAAACTATTATTTAGAAATTTGTCAGTCAAATAAAATTGAACAATAACATGCAAAACATTTAATATTTCGCATATTATTAAATACCTCGCCCAAGATCTATTTACATATAGTCTATCAACAAATGATAATTTTATTCTATTTATAGCTTCTTCCCTAAAATAAATTTTTATATAAAACATGTAATAATACAATCCATTATTTGAAATTTGTTGCTATATTTTATATTTAGAAATTTAACATTGTAAAAATGTAAATAGAAAAAGAAAATTGCTAACCTTTCTTTTGATGAAGGAATCTTAACACCATTGTGTTCTAAAGGCTTATCCAAATAGGAATATGCCGTAGCTTCTAATGTATCGGCTAAGTTTTTAATTCTGTTTCCTAAAAACAATTTATTTAGCTAAAATCCGAAAATAATTCCACAAGTCACTGTAACTTATATTTGTTTTTTAAATCAAAGAACTTTTTTGTTGATACACACCTTTCCATTGACTTAATAAATTATTTAAAGTTTTTTTCTAAATTTTTAAAGCATTTAATAAAATAAAATGCAATATGTTCCGCAAAGCATCTTTTCGAGCAATAACCTATTGCGCCGCGGCGCGCCGGGTGCGGATTCGAAAAAAGCGGCAAGGAGGGTAGTTAGATATACCTTCAACTGTATGTATCGACTCGTAATTGAATTATCTGTAAACAAATTTTTTCTTCTTAGTTCGAACATCGCTGCTGGTAGAAACTTGAAATTTATACCATTTTTTCATGCCCCCGAGACCCACCTCTCGACCAAATTTTTTGGGAGTGACAAAAGCCCAAATCCATTTTTCTTTCGTCAAATTTTAGTCGTTTAGTTAAAATCACTTGAGAAGAGAACGAATAAGTACTTTTAAATAAATTTGGAGAACATTTTCAGTGACATTTCTATATGCAGTGTTTAAAATCTTAAAATAATTATGAAAACGAATTATTACGTACCGTGAAACGCATGAAGCCCATTAAAAAGAAAAAAAAACATATGTATGTGTATATATGTATGTAAACCAACATGCAATAGTTTCAATGCAGCGAATGTCTAAAGAAACGAGCAGAAAACAAGGATAAGAAAACCATAAAAGGTAGAGGATGTCTAATTATTTAAAAAAAAACTATAAATAAATAACAATACATACCAATACAATTATTGTTTTTTTTTAATAATTTACTTTAAAAACAAAATATGGTAGTAACCAAATAAATCTAACCAAATACCATAATAATTACGTGTTCGTATCCAGTGTGGCCTGTCTTGCCAGACAAAAACGACAGATTATTAATTTTGATTGGACACAGTCTACATCGTTTATTATTGCAAAACTGTGCGGTGAAAGTACACAAAAATTTATATGGCACTTCTACAGGCATAAGTGCATACGAGAAAAAAGTGCATTAAATTTTCAATGTTAGATGATATGCATTAATTAAAGACATGAGCTTTATAGGAGATTTATTAACGCATATCTTATAACATTAAAATAAGAAATCGATGTTTTCCTCTTCTTGTATGTGAATCTCTATAATGTCGTTACCCTTCAACTTTTTATTTTAAGTGTCCCAAAAAATATAAAAGTATGGTTATGTAGGTAATGAAAAATTTTTATACTAATTTTGTTGGAAAATTGATTAGTACCTATAGGTATAGGAAAAAACAAAAAAAAAATTGTTAAAGGGTATTGTAGCGGCATTACCTCCACTACTCAGGCAAACAAACACCATAAAACAGGCAAAAGTATAAAACATTTTAATTACAATTACGTGACAAAATGTACGGATTGTCGAGGCTCACATTTTAATCCTACCGACAATAAAATAATCCCACAACCAAACTTCACAATACCATAAACATTTCCTTATCCTTCGAAGAATTTCTAGCCTAATTAATATCCAAAATCCCAGCAATTTGGAAAGCCCTTGCATTAGCTCCAAATTTCAGGTCGACGTACAAGAAGCACGTAACGGCCGAACTACCTGTATCTAAAATATAAAACCTCGTCCTATCCTAAGCTAATCACTCAGTAACCATCATCCGGTCGACATCATTCAGTTCCAAACTATCGGGCCTCGACATCCAACTTAAACGCTGTTGTAAGTTACACCACTATTTTTCATTGTAAATAAATAACGTACTACGAACAACACAAGTGTTTAACTTCACACGAAAAATACCTCACTACAACCCCCGCAGTATAAATGAATTTATTTTTAGATTCTTTGTAAAATTCTTAGCAAAATTCATATAACATACCATGGTATATGTATGCATATACCTAAATTCAACCGTTTCTGATATATTCGCATTTGAAACGTTATCATCAAATATTTTTTTAAACTGTTATAAATCAAGAAGCCTTAGGATAACAAAATGTTTAATGAATATAATATAACTATAGGGACATTATGTCAATATGTCTTGTTAAGTAAGTAAAAATGCCGTACTCAGACAGAGAAAAACAAACTATTTTAACTTATTATCTTAAAAATAATTTTCAGTAATGCATCATCGCTCCTACGGGCCACACGTGCGTTTCTCCGCTCTGAACTATAAACAAGTATACAGTGCATAAGCAGTGCATTTTAAACCTATACAGGGTGTCCCAGAACTCGCGCCACAGAGAAATAGGGGGCGTGCCGATAGCAATGGAGATGCCAAATTTAAAAATAAAAAATTTCTAGGTAATAGTGTAATCGAATGAGAGCAAAAAAGCGGCAGCCAATACCGAGAGCTCTCGCCTAGGTTAAACGTAAGAGCTTTAAAAATTGCTAGGAGACGATAGAACATTGTTGTATTAAAAACATTTAAAAATCTTTTGGCCAACTGTATTTACTAAGTTGTCAAAAGCTTTCAAAAATGAGGTTATTAATTTATGACTTATACTTCAGAACGCCAATGTTTTAAAATAACGATTAGGAAAGGGCTGGGAAAAAACTCGCGTTGTCTCCCTGGCGTTGCGCCCACACTAAATAAATAAATAATTATCATTTCAGTATAATCATCTAAGGAAAACATTATTTATAATAACTTAATTTATAACCTAATATAATATTAATGACAGGAGTTTGACAGCAGTGTCACAATGAGTTGGATTCCAGTGGACCAAATATTTTACATATTTTTTATTATCAACAATGCAACCTAAGTATCCTTGCAATTTAAAGAATTCCCTATGGCCATCTATTGGGATTGGCTATCGTTTTTTATTCTTATCTCGCTTATCCTTTGCGTTAGACAATTTTAATTTTCAAATATGTGTTTCACGTTACTTTCGGCACGTTCCGGTTTTCTATGTGGCGCGAGTTCTGGGACACCCTGTATATCTAAAAAGTTAAATGTGTGAAGTGAATTGCCACCCCACCTGTCGGAGTCACGGATCCACCCACCGGAACAGGTGGTTCACCGCGGCATGAACCTGGAAGAGACATCTGCGATATTCAGATAAGTTTTTTAATATTGCACGTCGCTAATTGCGAAAATAAGAATTCACCGAGTCTACAGGTGTGTTTATACCTTCCCAAGTCCCAAATCTTTAGAATCAACAAGAAAAAACAAAAGAGTTGAACAGGGTTAACGAACCCTACACTAAATAGACCAAACTAAAGTAAAGTAAAGTAAATCAAATTCAAAGCTACCTACTCTCTGTCGTATAGGACGTGACAAGTAGTACTTAATAAACACATAAATCTTATTTAAGCAAACCAATTTCTAATCTTTGCTTAAATAAACAAACTGCGAGACCTTCTAGAGTATATAAAAAAAAACAAATGGTAGAAGCAGCAAATTAAAAAAAAATAAAGTAAGAATGAAAAGAACTAAATTTAAATGGTAAACGGTTAATACACTAATAACAAAATAAACAAAAAAGATACATAGTCGGTAGTCGGTGCTCGGCAGGAGGGGTTGATTAACCACGAAGTCAGACGGCACTTACGGCGGGTCGCGGCCAAACACTTCGGTACTGAAGACAAGATTCAGTATCTTAAGGGGGACAAGCAATTCTAAAGCGGTTACCAGGAACCGGAAACCGACTCGGACAGAGACGTTCAGTCAGGAGACTACCATGATGACATGAACTAGAGCAATTTTGATGAGTGGTTAAAAAACCTGTTAATCCCAAATTTGCCTCCCAAATCCATTTTAGTGGTAGATAATGCATCGTATCAACTATAATGGCAACCAAAAAAGCAGATATATCTGTGAATAAAGCTATTCTAAACCAGAAATATATAAAATCATAAAGCAACATAAATCGGCAACCAGGATTTATAAATTAAATATTTTAATGGCTAGTCATGTACATGAGACTTTCACCCCCAAGCTAAACCCCATAGAAAAAGTGGGGGCACAGGTGAAGCAATGGGTAGTAGCACATAGTAACTAAACTTACAAAAGAAGCCTTCACTACAGTGACGCCTAAAAGATGGGCTTCAATCTGCTCACATGTTATGAAAATTGATCAGGACTACATTTCAAAGGAACCACTCCTAGATGATGCCGTAGAACGTTTTATTATTCATGTTACCGATTCCTCTAATGGGAAATCAAATTATAATAGTAATACAGAAGAGTCTTCTGAGAAGACGACATATCAACAGAAGCTTATTCTGATTTATGATTCTTATTTCGTATGTTTAATTTTTTTCCATTTGTGTATTTTTTCTCATGTATTTATTTTTAAAATAATAAACTTTGTAATAAACATTATACGTTTTTTAATGAAATCCCAGCCCCAAATAAAAACAAACAAAGTTTATCACTTTTGTTGTAAAATAAAAACTATTATTATAAACGCATTTTTGAACTTCTATATTTATTTCTGAAACCCTAAACATTCTTATATTTATTGGTTAATATTGCCAAAAACTAAATAATAGTTATTTATGTCATTAGGTTAAGAAGTAAGGCTTTTTGTGCTAAGCTCAAAGTTTGAAGGCCGACGCGTAGCGGAGGCCTACAATTGAGCGAAGCACAAAAAGGCACTTCTTGGCCGAATGGAATACAACATTTTATCTTCAAAGCACTTTATATAGGTCAATTTAATTCAACATGAAAGCGGCCTAACCTCACTTTTTTAGAATCTCATTTATTTATTAGCTAATGATTACATTAAATGTACAATAATTATTATTCCTTTTAGAACCTTTTAGAAGCAGTAATAGTTTGACAATACCTAGCTACATGATTTAAGTAGAAATGGATTTTTGTAAGAAAATGGTTTACTTACCCTCTCCAGTACCGTCTTGATGCTCGAAGAGGTCGGATGCGTCAAGATCCCTCCTAAGTGGCGTATACGGTACAAACGTAAAATACCAAAAACGAAACAAAGTATCCGGAAATGTCGGTGATCGTTAATGAATAATAAATAAATACATAAATAAACAATCAAGTGCAAGAAGTGCGAAAATTGTGAGATAACGCCGTAAAAGTGAGCAAGTGAATAAGTGCCTAATTGAGGCTGGGCAGCAACGATAAGTCAACCGGCGCACCTGGATCGGAGCGTTCCAAAAATGTCCTTTTTCTATGCAAAAACCTACAGGAGAAGGCCACCCCGCGAAAGACAAAGCATCAGGTTTATAGCCTAATAATCAAGCTAAGTAATTCTTCTAATTGCATGTCTTACCGTATAATCGTTAAATGTTTATATAAGCATTTCACAATGTTGCAAAAAAATCTAAGAAATCTATTCGTCTTAAAAATTAAATTTAAAAAATAATATGAACATTTCCGTAAATAAACCAATTCAAGCAAGAAGACAAAAATTTATCATAAATAAATTTAGGGTCACACGGCAGATCCCATGGGCTGCAGCAAGCATTTTCCGTTGCTTGTCTCCATTAACATTGCCCGTATTCATTTCATTAAACATAACATTTATTTTACTTGAAAGTTAAAATAACTTTAAAATATGATTATGTTTAGAACATATTTTACTCTTTAAACAATTGTTTTGTTTTTAAGTACTATCATTGCAAATTGTATTAAAAAGTGTTAAAAATTCTTACACGGACAATGCTAATGGTGATAGGTATCGTTAAAGTGTTTATTGGGATATCTTTAAAACCTGCGAAGGGCGCGCGGCGTGGGGCAATAAGTCTGTCAACGGCAAGTGCGTAAAGCGGTCCCAATCGAGACCGAAAATAAACACTGGACTGACAGAGTAAACTAACATTGATCACATAATTCTAACACATTAAAAAAAGGGCCTAATAGCCAAACTCGAGATTTGTAAACATTAGACGACAGAATGATCGCGCTTGTGATTTGTTGGACTAGCGAATAAATCCAATGCCTTGGAATTTGATAAACAAAGACGGAACTCTACCACAAAACGTGCTTGGGACAAAAATTATTAAAAACAACTGACACACTTTACCAAGGGCAGGAGCTATCTGACCAGGACACGGACAATGACAATAACGAACAAGACAAAGACCTCGACTACACCCCTGCAGCGAAATAACAACTCCCCAACTCCAAATAGTAATCCCAAATGTTTGGAGTAAAACTAATCGACTGGTCTAGGGGGATTCCGCGTCGTACTTAGTTTTAAGTCGGCGTAATTGTCCCCCAAAAACCAACTCCCTCCCGTCCCTCATCCACACCCCACCGAGCGTATAGCATAGGCTCGGCGAACCCGGGAATGGCTATTATAACTATTCGCCTCTCGCTCTCGAGCCCCAAATAGGGGACAGTACGAAACGCAATGGACATTCGCACCCAGCAAACACGGGTGAAGCCGTGCAGTTGCTGGGGAAGAACAAAAATCGGCGCAAGTAAACATAGGCCTGTACGGGGTTCGAGAGTCAAGAGGAAATGGGGCTGGTTATACGTCTCTTATACTCATACTCATACAAAATGGTTTACTTACCCTCTTGCTATTACATTGAATTCAATTAATTGTTTAATAAATAGGTATCTAATTTCAATTTGTTTGCATTTTTATTAAAAAAATAGGTAGTTTGGAATGTTTACGCTGTGTTTAACATTTAATTTCACTGAAAACTTAAAGCAAATTAAAACTTAAAGATAATTTAAATCGTAGAAAAAGAAAACACAACTGTGAAATCCACAGAAACGTCAAATTGCAATGTCCTAACCTCACTTTTTGTTTTATTATTCATATTTAATTTTACAATAATTTAATGAAACATAATAAACATTAACAGTAAAACAAACAAATTAGTGCTTATTATAAATAAATTAAACCAGTTTAGTACGTTAATTTCTTAGAAAAGGATTAATTTGTCAAAACAATACCCCTAGCGAGAAAAAATCGAACTAATTACTAGCCTCATAAAATTTTTTATCGGCCTAGGCCATAACAAGTTATTTCTTTATCGAATGTTGACAACAATAAAGTTTAAATTATAGACCGCTTGGAGATAAAAACAATTAATTGATCGCTTTTATTGTAAAATAAAAAGTATTATTAAACAATCATTTTTGATTTTATATTTATATCTGAAACCATAAACTGTCATTTTTATTATTGCCCAATTCTAAATTAAAACAATTAATTGGCCGCCCTGGAGGTTTGAAGCATACGGCGCGAACCCCCGTTAGCTCCACCCACCTGGGTCCTTCTACTTTGTCGTTTCCTCTACCTGGATAATGATATATGAACGTCGCCAAACATTTAATCAAATGCCAATTTTCCGATGTATAATTCCTGGCAGTTACGGTTTGGGAATTAACGTTTTTTCCAAAATAAATCACATAATAAGAAAATATTTTTAATTTTTTTTTGACGGATCGATTTTAACTCAGTTTATTAACCATTTTGGGTACAAGAAATATAATTCATTTAATTAAACGAATTTATACCGGGCACATACAAAAATATTCAGAATTTGATTGCGAGTTGATCCATTCATTTGAAGGTACATCTATCGCTGCTCATTTACCCACTTACCGTAGGTGAGTTTTTTAGCCTTAGCCGGTGTACGATTTTGTTAAATTAATGTATAAAAAATGTAACCTTCGATCAAACATTCGGGTTTGGCAAAAATTGAGCCGAAGGTTTAGCCGAAGCCTACTTCCTACCAGGATACCTATTCTTGACTGCGAGAGAAAATATCCGCCGAGTTCGTAGGAGTAGAAATTTGTAATAGAAATGGGCGGAGTTCTCTCGAAAACATCTACAGCTGTATTCTTGAAACCAGCAAGTGAATATTTTCAGGCATTATCGGGCGAATCCACTTCTACTACGGATTTGTAGTAGAATTCAAGATTCCCGAGAGAAAACTTGACATTTTGCGAATATTAGTAAAATACTCAACCTAATTTATTTATCGTTTATTCTGTGGTATTAGTATTAGTGTTTATGCTTATGTTCTGTGTGCTTTTAAGTGATTTATTACAATGGATCCGCACAATTTAAATCTAGCGTTTAATATTATCAGATACTTGCAAGATGCTAAAGAACAAGCAGATGAACCCAACCGAGTTGTTTTAAACCGGGAAAATCCATTTCTGTTATCAGAAATAAAATGTATGAGATATTTTATAGCTAATAATCTTTGCTTGCTTCAATTCAATTCTGCAAAATTGTCACTTAAAAGTTGAGGGTAGCTTTTTAAGAAGTCTAATAAAAAAAAATTTTGTCTAATACTAATACACAAAAACTCTTTGAATCTGCAACAAAAAACTATTACATCTAGGTTATTAATCACATTTCAAATGTGACATTAGTCAACTTAAGTTACGCGGGAAATTTAAATTACTTTCATTTGATTGGGCAAATACAGTATATAAATATGGCAACATGCTTCTCACGGTAATCCGTCGAGAATACGACTTTGGCATACCGAGAGAAAAATTTGGGGATGTGAATGTTCGTTCTATTACAGGGAGAGCTCTCCGGCGGATATTTTCTCTCGCAGTCAAGAATAGGGGTCCAGAATAGAACGAACATTCACCTCCCCGAAATTTTCTCTCGGTATGCCAAAGTCGTATTCTCGACGGATTACCGTGAGAAGCATGTTGCCATATTTATATACAGTATTTGCCCAATCAAATGAAAGTAATTTAAATTTTCCGCGTAACTTATGTCACATGTCACATTTGAAATGTGATTAATAACCTAGATGTAAATAGTTTTTTGTTGCAAATTCAAAGAGTTTTTGTGTATTACTAGTCAAAATGGAACGAAAAGTGTCCGTTACTCCAAGGCAAAAAGAAATTTTACTAGACTTTAAGTGGCAATTTTGCAGAATTGACAAAAAATGAGGCACAGGCATTATGGCAGGAACACCGAAAAAAATAATGTAGTTGAGTTAACGTTTACCTGAATATCATTTTTGAAAATGTTGTTTTATCAAAAAACCTATTGGATTAATCTATATTTTGGTGTCAAAGCAATAGTCAGAGTTTGTCAAAGTTTATTTGTTTAATTGACAGTTAAAATATTGATTTAACATAAACTACTTTTTTGAATTAAAATGTTTATCCTATTTTGATAGCTGGAATTGGTTGAATAAAATACTGAAATTTTTACCTAAAAAAAACTATTAAATTAACGTTTAGTTTTTTTTTAATCCAAACATTAAATTTGTTCATTTAACAAATTGTAAATGTTACTTTAAAATGTTAAATTTCCATTCATAAAATTGCCGTGAATTGCGCTTCGAACACCCACGCCAAGTCGTTAGATGGTGTTGATCACGTGTTCTTACATCTCGCCACAGTTGGCTTACGATATAAGGTATATAAGCTCAGGTAGCCGTTTGTTTTGGGTGTGTTCCACAGTGGAACTTCCACTACACCAAATTGCCTGACATTGATAAGACCCCCAATATAGGTCAAAACAGCTGTCGGTATTTATAGTAGGTGGAACTCACTCAAAACAAAAACTTTGGCGAGGTGAGGGTTCAATTCTTTCTCTTTATATAGAATTTTACATTTTCAGAATGTTAACCCAACCGTTTTGGAACATTAGCGCAAATTATTTTAATTTAACATTTTATTGGTGTTAAGTGAATATGCTAAAAAGGTTACCTGGACTGTCCAGGCTGGACATTTCAAGAAATTTACCTTAACACCCTAAGAATGTTAAATTAACCAAATTAGCAGACAAATATTCTCATTTTGTTCATTTGAGTATTATTTGTTGTTCAATTAAACAATACAATACATTTTTAGATAAATAAGTAAACGTGCAAAAACCATTGCTTGTATTTAAAGTGCATAAAGAGTTGAATTAATATTTTTGTTGTTGTTTCAACAGCTTATTTTTTTCAGTGAACTTGCTATAACACTAAATAGTTACAAGATCTATAATTTCCCTAGTTAAAGCCTTATTAGCTCTAAAATATCTCATAAATTTTATTTCTGATAACAAAAATGGATTTTCCCGGTTTAAAACAACTCGGTTGGGTTCATCTGCTTGTTCTTCAGCATCTTGCAAGTCTCTCATAATATTAAACGCTAGATTTAAATTGTGCGGATCCATTGTAATAAATAACTTGAAAACACACAGAACATAAGCATAAACACTAATACTAATACCACAGAATAAACCATAACTAAATTAGGTTAGGTATTTTACTAACATTCGCAAAATGTTAAATTTTCTCTCGGGAATCTTGAATTCTACTACAAATCAGTATACTATAGTAGAAGTGGATTCGCCCGATAATGCATGAAAATATTCACTTGTTGGTTTCAAGAATACAGCTGTGGATGTTTTCGAGAGAATTGGTGGTGTTCCGAAAAAAAATCAAACTTTGCAAACTTTGTGGTTTATTTTTTCAAATGGAATGACTCTTTTTTTTCGATAGGTCTTTTTCTCCTCATTAATTTGGAGACATATCTTATGTCTAAACCCCATAGTTGTTGAGAAATTTAATATTGTTCACAAAAGTAACCATTTAATTACATTTATATGCCCCGAAGTAGCCGTGATGAGGCAAAACAACGGTCAAAATGTAAGTAAGAGGCAATGTGACATCTAATAAAGTTTAAAATAAAAACTGATAATACTGTAATAAAATTATTTTTTTAAGCGTACAATAATTTTCATATTACAGGTAACTCTTAAGTCTATATAGAAATACTTCATATTAATCCTAGTTCAGAAGTTAAATTATTATTAGACTTACGTACAGAAATAAAGCTAAAATGTCATCATGTCAGTTAACCTTCTTTATCTCTGGTTAAACCTAACCTAACAATGATGTGACAGAATCTTAAAAAAATATTTAATTAAATGCTTGCAAAAAAAATAGTTATTAAACCCGGCGAAAGCTTATTAATTGCCTCGCACACAATCTACTGCCTCGACTACAGTAAATCTTCAAAATATCTTTTATTGTCATTAAGGCACAAATAAATTCGATGCTTAAAAGTCCTGCTTAAAATACCCCATAGAGACCTATACAAAATAATCTATCGGGCGCTACCAGATTCAATATGTGCATTTGTCCATGGTTTTTTCCGGATACGGCCCGATAAAAAATGTATAGAAAATTACCTATAGGCACACCATAACTTTTACATTTTTCCTATAGAGACCGATAGCAAATAACTCAATGAAGGATATATAGAGCAACCACAAAACAATTGAAAAAATTGTATTAAAACCTATGGGGTCCTAAGGGGAAAAACTAGTTTCTACATTTATGTGTATTTTCCCCATTGAAACCAATAGCAAATAAATCAATGGTGGATATCCCTATAGAACAACCATTAATCCCAACTATGGGTCCTATACATACCGATACACACTATAGAAACACCATACATTCCGATACAAATATCTATCGGTTTGAACATGATCTCTATGGGGTATTTTAAGCTGGGAGATCTTTGCACTATTCCTAACATTTCAGGTGAAATACTTGCTAAAGCGTCCACAATTCGTTGTTGCATATTCATTGGTGTTTTTGGTGGTTCGTTAAAAATAATTTTCTTTACGTATCCTCGCAAGAAAAAATCAGGTTTTGTCAGACCCGGAGATCTGGCAGGCCGTCTGGTGGGTCTATTCCTACCAATCCACTGATTGGGAAAAATGCTATCAATATATGCCCTCACGTCTCGCGACAAAAGGGTCTTGTTGAAACCACATCCTGTTTCTTGTACGTTGAGGTACACTAGCTAATAATACGGGTAATAATATATTTTGGTTATGCTTCGTTGGTGATAGGTTTATTTTTTGTACTTTCCGTTTCAATACATCTATTAAGTAGGTGCGACTGTGCGTGTCGCGTAAATTCTAGCCGCCATTCAGTCTCCCCTATTGCAAAAATCATACCGACTAGTTCGTCTTTTTCGAAATTCATGTTGACTTTTACCACGAAACGGAGATACGCACTTTTGCAGCAATAACTGCCATGCACTAATATCATCAGAACGTTTTTTAGCTTTCTTAACATTTAAAAGATTTTTTTACAGCGTCAGTTTTTTAAATTTAAAATACTTAATTTTCGAGTTTTGACAAAAAAATTTACCTCCAATATCACAATGACACTTAGGTACTTACATTTTGACCGTTTTTTGCCTTGGCACGGCCTACTTGCATAGAAAAGTAATTAAATGGTTACTTTTTTAAAATAAATTGAATATATCAACAACCATGGAGTCTAGACATAAGATATGCCTCATTAAATTAAATAGAAAAAAAGACCTAGGTCTTTAATAGCTATTAAATGGTGACATACAATTGACATTTGAAAAAAAATAATTAAATTACTTTGAAATTTAAGAGTTTTGTCATTTTTTTCTGAACTAAATTCAAATTTATTTTTTCTTTTCAAAAAACGACGTCGCTAGGAATTTTTAAAGTTGAGCTTACTCAGGAAAGGATTTTGGTGAAAAAAATTATGAGTTGGCAACAGTTGGTTAAATAATTAAAAATTGAATGTAGAAGTAAAAAATGTCATCGGAAAAATACAGGGTGTTTCATTTAAAAAATTGTTTGTTTTTGTTATGCCTCAAAAATGGGGACCCTGTATTATTGAAAATAATTTCGCAGAATCAATAATTTTTTGTACAAAGCTTGTTTCTATTTTTTACGGGAAAGGTGCTAGGAAAGCCCGATGCACTGTTGCAGGACCCTGTATAAATATGTTTTCTTGTATGTACATCTCGGTGTCCTTTTAATTGAAAGGTCAAGACGTATCTGATTTTTTTTTCACCATTTGATCAAAAATCCCTTACAAGACAATATTCTTGTGAGATAAACTCAATCCTCTTGGCACTTTATTAGAAAAAAATAATTTTTAATTTTTTTTTATTATTTTTAATTATTTATTTTTAAAAAATGTTAATTTGGAGTATGCCAGAAAGTTCTTGAATATATCAAATTAAACACATTTTATATTGTTTTTTTACATTAAACAAACTTTCTTTAATATAACAAATAAATATATAAACATAAATACAGTAATCAGCTCATTAAATTAAAAATTAAAGTGTTTTTACATATTTTTTGAGGTTATTTTACTTATGCATTTCTTAATTGTGGTTGTCTTAGGTACATCTTACAAATGTTGACTATTGTATTCCTTTAAAGTATTAAATAGATGATCAGCATACCTTTTGTGACTTTTCTTAAGTTTTTACTTCTTCCAGGTTTTCTCAAAGTCTGCATGAACAGCTTCACTCGCCTGTTCACTATAAAATCCGAGTCCTTTTTTAGTTTTATTGCATAAATATTCTATGTGGTGAAATACTGCGTGTATGTTTGATGTTATACTGATATTTAAATCACAGTAACTTGCTCGAATTTTTTTTAAGTAGATTCTAAATTTAGGATTTAGAGAAACTGTAAAACAAGATTCAACCACATAGCGAAAGTCTTGAAGACATTTTACAAATTTCAAACACTGAATATTTGTACTTGATCTCAGATTTCTTTTAAAAGAGTTTTGCAAGCATTTCCTGCAAATGACGATTGACCGCGATATATTTCCCGTTCGACATTACACTTCTTTACCCATTCAAGACTTTCGTTCTCAATTTCAATCAACAGTTGAATATAAATATAATTCACTACACAATTAATAAATGGAGTTCAGGAGGAGGAATGATGTCGATTATCTCTCGATTGTCTTCTTAACCATTCGTTGAAAAAATAGGAGCATGGATACAATTTTTGGAAGTTTTTAGCAGTTTTATTTGAACTTCCAGAATGTTTCCAGTTTTCATAGTTTTTTATGCAGCTTTTAACAGTTCGATATTTTCCACATTTTTCCAGATTATGCATAGAAGCTTCGCACCAAGTACACGAGAAAGAACTTGAATGGGGCATTAATCCAGCCAAAATATTGGCCAGTTTTAAATCAGTAGCAATCGTTGCTGAGTTAAAGCTGTTTTTATTTTTATAAGAGACCACATCGCTGCCACGTTATCAGAATTTTCGTCAGATGATCGTACCAAACCCATTACAAATAATTTTTTAACTCCGCAACCTTTGAATTTTTTCGCTTCTACAACATCATCGTAATGTCTTTTTTCCACTGTATGATCATTGATTTCATCAATATTTTGCAAAGATAAGCACACTTTAATAAATCCACCACCCCCATCTATTCCATATTTAAGACAGATTTGGTCATCATTAACATTTCTATATTCTTTACCGAATTGTATTAATCCTTTCAAATTATTATTAAAAATATACTTGCTTTCCCAAACCTTCCATAATTTTCGAGTAACGTAAAACATGAGTTCTTGGAAAAATAAAACAAAAGGAACGCATTGGTAATAAGTGTGATTTTGGATTGCTTCTTTAGAACCTATACCATAAGGTCCTACACCTGGATGTGGTATGGCGAAAGAGTCTACCATTTTTGATCATGATGTTTATTCTATGTTAAAACACAATAAATTACATTTTCAAAGTAGTCTTGATTATTATTTTTTTTATTAATATTTACAAATATTAAATTTTTCACATTAAACAAAATATCTAGTAAATGATTTTTATTCTGTAATTCATCTCTTACTTGTGGTTCGAATAAATCTTTGGTTGCAGCTCGAAGTAATGCAGTCATTTTAATCGTGGTATTAGTTGACAAAGAAAGAAGCGTCTGATTTTTTTGTACAGAGTCACTTGATATTTGACGACGTTTTAAATTTCGTTTACTTTTACTACCAACATCATTCAAAGAAACTTTTAAAGGCATACCTTTTACTTGACTTAAAGTGATCTTGTTATTACAAACATTTTATGACCGATTCTCTACTCCTCTCTTTCTTTTTTCTTTTTTTAAAAGCTGCGATAGTAACTGCGGCTGATGTTTCGGACTTAAGGTTTCACTAATATCCTTTTCAATATTTTCTACTTTTACTCCAGGTTTATATTTATGTTTTTTACCGCGGCCACCAACATTACTTGACAAACATTTAAAACATTTTCTCACCACACGCTTTTTTCTTTTTTAATGGGCTTATTTTTAGCACTTTTTATAAAATTATACCCACAGCGAGATCGTCCAATTTCACATAAGTTACCTAGGCACTTTTTACTAGATCTTGTATTAACTTTTTTAAATTTCCAATTAGAAAAATCAGGCAAATTTAAGGTGTTTCTACAGGGTCCGGCTACAGAATTGAACGGTTTTAAAAATGCTGCTATGGAAATACTCTTGATTTGATATATGTCAAATAGTGAAAGACTTATACCTTATTGCCGAAAGTTTCGTGGCTGCTATGGAAATACTACATATTGATTTAATATATGTCAAAAAGTGACAGACTTCTTCCTTATTGCCGAAAGTTTCGTGTACAATGCCAATTAAAATTATCAATGGGATTTAGCCTCTGGACTGTCGGTTTTTTGGATGGAGTTTTAAATCCAGATGTAACATTCGTCGCAAACTTCGGTCTGAAATGTGTAGAGCAATCGAGTGCCGCTCAAACGCTTCTCTGACTCTTCCAATATTTTCTTGTGTACAAACTGTACGAGTTCCAGCGGCAAATTTTGATTTTACACTGCCTCTTTTGTTAAAATCTCTTACCCTTCTCAAAATGGCATTTTTTATGGGACTTCAGCTTGCACTGGAAAATTATATTCACGACGAAAGCGTCTCTGCGTTTGTACGAAGGACTGGGTCAGGGTAAACGAATTTACAGCAAAGATCCGTTGATTAACCGGCCAGTTTGACATTGCACACGAAACCTTCGGCAATAAGGTATACGTCTGTCATTATTTGACATATACCAAATCAATAGTATTTCCATAGCAGACTTTTCAAAACCGTTCAATTCTGATGCCGGACCCTGTATAAATTTCTTGTTTAGCTGTTTTATATAACAAAATTTCACAACCTTTGCATACAACTTTTGGTAATCGTTCATCTTCTACATCATATACTACTATGCTTTGAACTTTTTTTTTTTTTTAAGAGAAAACAAACAAATTCTCTTGCGATTATCCGAGTCAGTGAGTCCAGCATGGTTTTTATTAGCTTCATTGCACTATATACTACAATCAATGCAAATATAATTATTTATATCTAATTTATTAATAAATCGACGACAAATTGAAAAAAAAGGTAAAATAACGCAACGGTATTTTCAATCACGATTTCGACATGTGACAAGTGACATATGTTAATAGTTCACTAGTCTAATAAATTGCACATTTTATGTAACAATTACATTAAAAGCTGTTAGTCATTATTTGGAGTTCACTAATTAAAAATCTCAAAAAATTTATTAAAAATCATTAATGTTATTATAAAAATTGATTTTTCTAAAAAAGTGCCGAGCGAATTGATTTTATCTTGAAAAAAAAATGTCTTGTAAGTGATTTTTTATCAAAATATGAAAAAAAATCGGATACGTCTAAACCTTTCAATTAAAAGTTACACTGTGACATTTATGTCGGTATTATAGATAACCACTTATTTAGAACTTATTAAATTTAAAAAAATGGGCATTATTGATTTTATGAAACAATGTTTGTTTGTTACAATATTTAATATAAACGCTAAAATTAGAGGCTTCAATCGATTTCAATTTGTATCATCATTAAAATTGTCTACTAATTATTGTGCCTAAGGGGTTTATCTTAATTGAGCAAGATTGGTCACATGTTTATAATTATTTTTATTATATGTTTTAGAAGTAAAAAATATACTTGCCTTCCCAAACCTTCCATAATTTTCGAGTAACGTAAAACATGAGTGCTTGGAAAAATAAAACAAAAGGAACCCATTGGTAATAAGTGTGATTTTGGATTGCTTCTTTAGAACCTATACCATAAGGTCCTACACCTGGATGTGGTATGGCGAAAGAGTCTACCATTTTTGCATCATGATGTTTATTCTATGTTAAAACACAAAAAAACTTAAAATCTTAATCTTATCTACTTTAAAGTTACTTACCACAGTAAAAGTTGACATAAAAAAACAATACGTATTTATTACATTTTCTGCTATTGACTTATCGGTCAGACATCGTATGTGTTCACCAATGTATTGTCTAGAAGTAACCAATACGGAACATACGAGCAAAATTGCTACTGTTACCCTGTAGTGTAATTTAAAAACAATGTTATCTATATCCACTGAATGTGGTTTAAATGGTCCAAATTTTTTGATGCTG
This sequence comes from Brassicogethes aeneus, assembly GCA_921294245.1. Lineage (NCBI taxonomy): Eukaryota > Metazoa > Arthropoda > Insecta > Coleoptera > Nitidulidae > Brassicogethes > Brassicogethes aeneus. The sequence continues at coordinate 11,586,699 of OV121137.1, forward strand.
TCAAAGGTATTCAGAAAAGACATGCTTTTTTCACACTAAAACAAAAATAGTATATTAAAGTACAAGTTGCAGAAGGCCACATGACGAACGAATGAGTGCGAGAATAGCCTTCTGCAACGTGTGATTTATACTATTTTCTCGATTTTAACTTTTATTTAGGTTTTTTTAATTGTTTTGTGGTCGTTGTTAGTTAGGAGATTTTTCTCGCAAAATGTCAGTTGGCAACACAAAATGACAATATTTGTTATCCTGCACAAGTACAACCTGAACTGCACTTTTACACATTAAACTTAAAATTTTGCATTAAAATGCATTGTTGGAGCAAACTTTATATTACAAAACAATAATAAAGGCTTCATTTTCAATAAAAGTAATGAATTTGAGGTTATTAATCAGTTTGACATTTTGGGGGTACCAATACTTAAAAACTAAATGTTACCAAAAATCGTTTAAGAATGAGCTTCATTCTTCAACGATTTTGCGTGCGAGAATATGACATTCTTACATAAAAATCGAGAAACATTATTTTTATACTTCTATTCACAATCCACACAACAAGGTCTGTTCGATCTCGTACTAAAAATACTAAAAATCACTGCAACACTGCACATCATTTAATGGCGGCCATTTTTGTTGTTTACAATTCTTGTGCTTTGGGTTTGTACAGATTAATAATCGTTTTAAACGTTGTGTTTCTTACAGAAAGACTTGGTAAGAACAATCATTTTACTCCCCTTTTGTAAAAAATAAACCTTATTCTATCAGGGTTGTCAAATGTCAATTTGAAGGTTATTTTATAACCCACAAAATAACCTTAAAATAGACATTTGACAGCCCTGATAGAATAAGGTTTATTTTTTACAAAAGAGGAGTAAAATAAGTGTTCTTACCACTTTGAGGTCTCTTTTAAGGCTTGCAAGTCTCTCTGTAAAAAAACAACGTTTAAAACGATTATTAATCTGTACAAACCCAAAGGACAAGAATTGTAAACAACAAAAATGGCCGCCATTAAATGATGTGCAGTGTTGCAGTGATTTTTAGTACTTTTAGTACGAGATCAAACAGACCTTTTTGTGTGGATTGTGCTTTTATTATTGATATTTTTTGAGTTTTTCCGTAACCATTATATACTTTCTAACAACGGGAATAATTAATATTCACGTTGTTAGGCAACAGTGATTGGCCGATTTCAACTAATTTCACTCCAATTTGAAGCAATCAAGTTTTAAATTGGGAAAAAATGAGGATGAAACTGAATGAAGATGTCAGATTTTTATATATACGAGGGCGACTATAATGATCTTTAAAATCGGGAGAAAGTCAGGTTATAATAAATTTTGTTACTAATGAAAATTACTTATTCAGACGTATATCTGTTCGCTCCTCTAAAGATGAACAAATAAATTGAATTGAATTTTAAATCCAGAATACCTAAAAGGTAATTATTCTACAAGGTTTCAGTCAACAATAAACTTCTGCGAATCCCAATGTGCTTAAACAACTCACTGACCAGGATTAAAGTGCAAAGTGTTACCCCACCTGTCGGAGTCATCATTGTGGGGGGAACCTGAAAGAGATCAATCACGAAGGGACATGGGGTTATCTGCGGAATACGGATAAGTATCTTAATAATATTTGCACGACACTATTCTTAATACTAAAAACTTGTAATTTCGAAATTCTCTAAGCTTACCAAGCATTCGGGTGGGTTTCTCACATAGAAAAATTTATAGAAATAACAAAAATATATTTAAAAAAATAATAAAAAAAGTGAACAGGGAATAATGAAACAACATTTGAATAGAGCAAAGAATACCTAATGCCTATTCAGTAAAGCAAGTTCGACTTAAAATTAAACAAGCATATCTAACCAAAGGACGTAACTTTAAAAAGTATTAATACATAAATCTAAAGAAGGTAAATACTCTAAACCATTTTATGATCTTTGCCTAACATAAACATAAACATAATAATCCAATTGACACCTCTAATATTGAATACAAAATAATATAAATACAACTTTTTAATTGTTAAAAAGAAATAATAGAAAACGTAATAAAATTTCTACCACAAAACGTAGACAACGGAACGCTCGGGCAACAAATTAACAAAAAATTAATAGATAATTTTTGCATTACTTTGGTGATAAAAATTTAAAACAACATCAAAAACTATCAATAATTATCGATAGTTACATTGCCGACTATTAAAAACTATCTTCAATAGTTATCGACCTCTAAACTGAAGAAAAGGTTTCGTACAGTGGGGCAAACAATTTGTGTACCTACAGCAGTTTCCAAAGGACGCAGACTAAGCAAGCAGGCCCCAGCAGCGTACTAACCAACCATTCATGACCACAATTAAAGGAGGATATTACTAAATTCCTGGTTAAGGGGGATTCCGGATTGTACTTAGTTTTGAGTCAGTTAAATGTCCCCCTATGATTCATAGGTTATATTAATAGCAAATTAGAAATAATTATAAGCGTTACAATTATTTCAAATGACTTGCCTTTATTTTAAAATAGAAACATTTTAAAAGATGTTGAAGAACAGTAAATGTTTAAAACCAGATCAAATTTTAAAATTTGAGCTTATTTAAATAAGGTTAAGACAAAAAACTATGAAAACGAAAATTAAATGTCCAATCTAATGCTAATACGGAAATAGGTGAAAATAGTAAAGGGATAACGCGTGGGACGAACGATTTTCTGTTTAAAACTAGACGTTCTATTACATGCGGTGAAGGCTAAAAAATAGACCTTGCGTTGGTCCCGCTTAAATAAGTGCCCCCGCAGTTTTTTGCCCCGGTCCCCAAAATACCTATGTGCGCCCCTGCATTATCAAACTTTAAATCATACATGATAAAACTTCATATTTGCTACACCGCGGTCTATGTATACTCTCTAAAAAATGTTTTGAGTTTTTAAATTAGATATGGGGATGTCCCCGGTTGTGTGGGATATAACCCCGTTGAAATTTTTTGCCGAAGAAAGAATTTTAATTTGAAACAAAAAGATTATAGAACATAAGACCAATATAAATTTAAAACGTAAGGCCATTTATTTATAGTAAGCCTTAAACAAGTTAGCAAATGGATCTAAATGAAATAGTTATTTGTTTTACAAGTTTTGAAAAGCGACTTTTTCATGCGAGTGTTTTAGTTGCTTACGAGGCCGTTAGGCCGAGTGTGCATTAACACGAGCTTGAAGAAAGCTTTTCTTACAAGTAAAACACAATGTTTTTTCTACGACCCTTTTATTTTTTATTATATTCAATTACAAAACAAAATAACCTAAAAACGTGTTTAACAGCTCTGTTAAAATTACTTTCATCTTATTCTTTTAATTTTTAACGTATAAGTTACTTAAAATCAATAAACTTACCTTCTCAATTTAAATAAAGGCACTAAATATTAGAATTTATTATACAAACACAATTAATTGTGTTCAAAATAATATTTACAAATACAATACAAATTTTGAAACGAATGTCAAACGATGCTGTCAATTTCTTTTCACACAGACCTGTCACTTTTCACACAGAAATGTCACTTTACATTCGTGTTTTGCCTTGCCAATGAAAAGATTCATTTTCTAAGCAACGTGTAACGATACACATTACGACATCTATGAGACGATTTTCCTACTATCCGACGTCAAGGAAAGAGTTGGACTACCAGAAACCTGCAGTTAGACGGAACTCTAACAGATGGCGCTTGGACAGCTGTCAACCGCATATATGTTGTCAACACTTGTTGCACACGGCCCATGTGAAGGATTTATTTCACACGGCCCCAATTGTTTTTCATCAAGCCTGTCATCAGAATTCCGTCTATAAAACCGCTGCATTTTTCAATGGACAATCAGTCGTCTGGTGGCTCAATTCCAAATGGTGTTACCAATTGTGAGCCCGAAAACCAACCACTCACTCATAGAGAACTCTCAGTGGAATATTAACAGTAAGTTAACCTGTTTTTAATATCTCAGGGCTTTAAGCCGTATAATAAATATTAAGCTTTAATATCAGAGTTAATTAAACTGTAAATCCTGTATGCATAAAACATAAACTAACAACATGTATTTTTCCACTAGAGTCCAATTGCAAATCTGCCCTGTCTCTCTGTAGGACTGAAAACTACGCCCGTGCCTGCCAGTTGCCTGTGAAAAGCCCTGGAACATTTGCCTGTCCTGACTAAAGGCTATGAAAGAACCTTTGTGTTCATGGTCTACGATACTTTTGTAATATAATTTTGTACATACTTTTACCTTGGTAAATAAACCACGAAAAACCACGAAAACGAAACGGTGCCAAACGATAACCAACATCACCTATAGCCAAGCTATCGAGATCAGAAATGTGATTTATGACATGCATGCTCACAGTGAGTTATTCTTCTTGTGTTATACCAATTGATTTCTATGAGACATTTTTAAAGCAGCACATTACACTACAGACATTGCTGGGCCCGCTTAAGGGAACGCTATCTGTTTGAGGGCACTGTTAGGTCATTGGGCCGAGTTCTGAAAAATATTGGCTTCCGTTTCAAGAGGGACGAGACACGGCGTGGACCGATGGAGCTTCCCCGGACCTACGGACTACGGACCAAATTCCTTAAGTCATACATAACCAACCGGCGCTCAGACCGCCCTCTGCAGTTTCTATTTCTTGACGAAACGTGGATTTTTGAGAACGGAACGAACACCACGTTCTCCTAGCAGGATCTCAGCCACAAAAGTGTTCGCCGATTAAAGGTCGATGGACCACGGTAAGAACGTAAAACATGAACATGCGGCCAACCTAACCATAATTGCTTGCAGCTCATATTCGCCTCGAAATCCAAAACCGGGGATTATCATGGTGACTTGAACGAGGCGAATTTTCTGAAGTGGTTCGAGTACCAACTTTTACAGCTGCTAAAACAAACATCCATCATTGGATAACGCCAGCTACCACTCGACCCTGGTGTCGAAAGACCCGAGCTGTATTTGGCGAAAGGCTGAATTACAGCAGTGGCTAACTGAAAAGGGAATCCCGTTTGAACCCATATTATTAAAAATCCAACTGTTGGAACTCATCAACAGGTTTTCAACGGTCTACGTGATGGTAAAAAGGGCATTATTTTTTAATTAATTTGATCATAATTACAGACACAAGCAACCGAAAGTTTTTAAGGTCGAATAGCTGGCGAACCGCTACGGGCACCAGGTACTGCGGCTCCCGCCTTACCATTGTATCTTTAACCCAATCGAGCTGGTTTGGGGCATAACTAAAAACTACTACAATAAACATATGGAAAGAGACGGCAGTGGTAGGGACATGTCTTTGGCGATGTGGCAGGAGGCTCTTGACCACATCACGCCGGAAATGTGGAGTAAGAGCGTCGACCACACCGAAAAACTTGGATTGTGAGGACATTGCGCCTTTATTAATACATTTGGGGGAAGAATCAGACTCCGAGTCTGACCTGGGTCGCTCTGACGACGAGGACGACCAGTAATTTAGTTAGTAGTTTCTAATAATTTGGTTTTTTTGTGTTTTTATAATATATTATATAACGGTACACATGTATATGATGTACCTATATTGTATAACATAATATTATTATGTAATAAAAATATTATAAACTTTCTTTGTTTCTCCAAGCACATTTAATCAAAATTTGCCTAATTAGTTAATGTAGAAGATTATAACAATTATGTTATGTCTATCTTAATATAAACAATGTTTATTAATCAGCCCATTGCCAACCAACCATAGGCAGCCAACAATAAACGAGCGTTGGATTTTGCCTGGGCACGTATGAATATACCTTAACGATGACGTCACATGTCGTTGATGACGTGCACCCATTCAGATTTGGCCGCGCTTATATAGAGCATAATATGGGGCATTCCACGTTACTTGGTAATTTTTGTCCCGCCCGTCACAATTAAAAATTGTGAGTAAAAACCACAAGTTATTAAATTAATATTTTATAATATTATTTTTATTGTGCTTATAAATAAAAGCATAATAAACAATATTTTAAAATAAATTTTATAACGTGTAGTTTTTACTCACAATTTTTAATTGTGACGGGTGGGACAAAAATCCCTGAGTAACGTGGAATGACCCATATACATATTATGTATCCTCTACAATAAGCATTAGAGTTTATGTTTCAAAATTATTATTACGTTGCACGCAACCTATTTGTCACCTGTCATCACACTGGTATCCTGTCGATTTTTTTAAATACCATATACGAGCCCTAACCACATAATGTTCGGACACTTCATAATTTATACAGAAATTTTTTTCGTGAATACTATCTCAAAATTATTAGAAGTTATGAAAAATTCAGCTTATTTTGGCATATACCCCTCGAAGCGATTTTTATTTTTAAAAAGTTTACCTTTTATTTTTAGCTTTTAAAAAAAGGCTAACTTTTTAACTTTTTTTTGCATGAGTAAAAAAAGTTATAAATGGGCCCATTAAAAAGAACATAAAATATTATACAAACCCTGAAAATTTGGTAAAAATTGTATAAATAATAAGAAAGTTATAGCGATATATATATCTGCAAAATCTCCCGTTTCCTAAGAAAATTGCAAAAACTCTTTAAAAATAGCATTTTTAAATTACTTATACTTTTTTATAACTTATTTATTTTTTACCAAATTTTCAGGGTTTGTATAATATTTTATGCTCTTTTTAATGGGTCCATTTATAACTTTTTTTACTCATACAAAAAAAAGTTAAAAAGTTAGCCTTTTTTTAAAAGCTAAAAATAAAAGGTAAACTTTTTAAAAATAAAAATCGCTTCGAGGGGTATATGCCAAAATAAGCTGAATTTTTCATAACTTCTAATAATTTTGAGATAGTATTCACGAAAAAAATGTCTGTATAAATTATGAAGTGTCCGAACATTATGTGGTTAGGGCTCGTAATATAATATATTATTATTATAATATTATTAAAAAACCATGTAATATAATATATTGTTGTTATAGGTAATATTATAAATTACAATATTGAGTAAACAATTGTATTGTCATCCAGTTCTGAGCTATGTTTAAAGTTTTAAGTATCTATCTCTTTGGGAAGTTAGTTTAAAATTGATTATAAAATTTGTACAGACTAACTGTCAAGAAATCGTCTCAAACGTCTCAAAATACCAGAAAAAGCAATCAGTTGCTATTTAAAACACTTATTAAAAATGTCAAATATAGCTATTTACATACCATGGGAGGAAAATATTGCATTTCCTCCCGCGAATAGTTTGATGCCCGACGCGAAGCGAAGGGCATTAAATATTCAAGGGAGGAAATGCATTTTCCTCTTGAGGTATGTATATAGTTTTTTCTATTACCTTTTAACGGTTTTAAGACATTTTAAGCGTTCCGTTTCCTTTTACTTACCCGGTTTGGGGCTATAAAATTATGACAAAATATTAAGTAGGTTTTGCGTCGCCGACGTTATGTTGACAACGCTTTGTTGCTATGGTATTTTTGGTAATACCAACATTACAGTTTTTATAAGCTGTCATAATGTTTATCATAAATTTAATAGTTGCAATTAATTTCCTTCCTTAAAGATCTAAAATAGTGAATATGAATATAGTTTATTAAAAGAATGTTAAAAGAATGGTTGGACAAGAGCAGAGTAAATCTTTTTCCTACAAAATCAAATAAGGCTAGACAAGGTACAAAAACTCTTGCCAATGTAAAATTAAAAAAAAAAAAGAGGGAGGGATTTTTTTTCCCTCCCGGGGAGGAAAAGAGGCATTTTCCTCCCTCGCTCGGGGGTGGAAAAATAAGTTTTCTAGTAAGGTAGTAGAAAAAATGATTTTTTTAGGTGGAACACTACTGGGGACACTCCCCTACTTATTTAAAGTTTGTGTCATTTCATTATTATCTATTTGCCGAAAATGAAAAACAATAATTCGGTAAAAAAAGAGTATAGTGCGACGGGAGCACCAACCCAACCCAACCCTGGCCCTTCGGTCCCCCCAAAATTCCGAGGATGCCCGCAGCGCTCCCTCTTGCTGTTTTGTTCCACGAATGCGTTTTACATATATAGCGTTTTACTCTCTGAAAACTATATATTTTGACTAAAAACCGCTCGTATTTATGGTCCACCCGATATAATTATTTGCTTATTTTCTAGTTTTAGTTATCTGGGGGATTATCCTTAGAATTTTTGAACTTTTTTTGCTCCTTTGCACGACAACGATTTAAAAGTAGATAAAATGTTTCAAAACCTACCTAAAATTGATTCATTAAGTCAGTTTTATTAGAATTAACCCTTATCTCCTATACTATAGAACCTATAGTTAACTGCTGGCTACCTTATGGGTAATAATAAAAATAGTAAAAATACATAGTAAAAAGGTGTAGTTGAAATTTTATGACATGAGCCCTATAGAGTTTTGATATTTTACATCGATGACGTATACGTCATCGATGTAAAATATCAAAACCCGGTTTCTCCACGATACACATAAACACTTTATGCTAGGCATTTACGTCACATTCGAGACTCGAAACTGCTTATTTGACTTGCTGATGCATTTTTTAATAATATTATTGTGTTTAATTAGTAATTATTATTATGTTTAATGTTATTGTTGTTTTAGAAGCAAAGAGAATTGTGTGACACACAATGTGTGTATATAATCTATATTATATAAGTTTAAGGTATTTAAATTTATTATTTGTGTGAAAAATTTAATAAATCTACAAAGGGTACCGACATAAAAAAACTTCAGATTTCCAAAGAAAAAGGATTTGGCAAAACAATTGTTTAATTAATGAATAAACGCTTGCCGGAGATAAGATAAAATAAATTTGAAAAATGGTTAACGTTGTTAAATAGGTACTATACAGAGTGTTCCAACAAAAAGTTATACTCCCCAAACGTTTTAACGGGTGAATTTGGACAAAATTACTTGGACACGTCAATTTTATTTATAGGGGGAGGAATTTTAATATACGATGCATGCCCTCACACGCAGGGCCGTACCGAGGCTCACTTTTTTGGGGGGGTGGAGACGATAAAAAAACCAACTTATTTTTTTATCGATACTTTAGTAGTAAAAATTTTCAGTAGTTTTATCTTGTATGTAAAGTGCTGTAAAGTGTAGATAAAGAATGTCTTTACCTACCATTAGCAATGCTAATTTAGCATGCTCTTTCAAAGTCGATGGGATTGATTCTCGTTCTCTATTTTTTTTGACTTGCTGCCAATGTAAATGGATTATCCGGAACAGCAACAATTTTAATTTTTTTAAATTAAACCCCTAGGCAGGGGTGTCATACCCAATTTGAATTGAATTAAACCATTGTAAAGAAGATTTAAATGAAATTTCAGTTGATCATTAAAACTGTTGAAGGGTTTGTTTTTAAAGAGGAATTGATATTTATTTGATTTTTCAGAATTATTAAAGGTTTAATTTCACTTTTAAAGTAAATATAATATCTAAGGCATTAAATCAGGAAGACGTAGGTTATGCGTTTTAATTTTAACCAAATTTTCACCGTGAATATTTTTCTCATGCATTTTTTTCTAGTCCTTGTTAAACACAGATCCACATAATGAGCATTTTACTAGAACTCGGCCCGGTCTAGCTTTCTTTTCATATTAAAAAAAATTAATTCCTATTTATTGACACTAGTTTTACTTAGCTTAGATAAGCTTTAACTAAATAATAATCTAGAAAAATAAGACGCCGAAAATTGCGGTGCGTAAAAAGAGTCAAACGCCGCCAAAGCCAAAGAGGCGGTGCCGACTTTGCACATGCCGCTTGTATGAAATATATTGTTGACCCATACAATTTTCTTCACGGTAACGATTATAGGAGGTTACAATAGATTAAAAATTATAATTTTGTAATATGTAGGTATAGTTTAAAAATTATATTTCATTTTGATGATGGGTTGGTTGGTAGGGTAGGTATACCCAACCAACCGAACCAAATACTATAGATTTTGCCAACCGTGTTTGGATTTGGAACCAACTGCCAAGACTTTGGGGGGGATGACTCACCCCCCTACACCCCCCTTAGGCCCGGCCCTGCTCACACGCACCCTTACGCGCAACACCCCGCCCGAATCTTAAATTGCACGGGAGAAATATTATTTTAAAAGTCTTTTAATTCTTAATAAGATTATAATTCCCTGCGTCGTGAAAAAACAAGTTATAAAAATTTAAATATCAATGTTTATTTCAAAGTACAATTTACTCTTAAGAAAATAAAAAAGTTCTATTTTTTTTAAATTTAGAACAGAGGTTTAATAGAACCCGCCTATATAAAACCTACTTTTGCAATAATAAATACAACACTGCAGTTAATTGCATTTTAATTGCAAGATTGTCAGATTATTCAACCTCTTTGCAAAATAAGTTGCATTACCATAATTTAACTAACGTAATGCCATTACGTTAGTTAAATTAGTTTAGCGATATATATAGCTATATTCGTTATTGTAAAAAGTAGAATCTACCTACGTTATTTTGTAAATTTGCATATCTCTATTTATATTGTTAAAACAAAATTAAATTTTTAAAAACTTAACAGACCAGTATATTGGTGGAAGCCTAAATAAGTTACCCTGTGAAATTAGCTTTTTATACGCCAAATTAAAAGACACGTCCATTTTTAGGGAATTTTAACTCTTAGTATTATTTAAATATTAGAAATATAAGACAATTATTATTTTAATAAAACTAGAATAATTAAAAAAAACAAAATTAAAGTAATATAACTATACAGATTAATAATATTTAGTTATTTTGTTACAGCAAAATATGTCTATTACTTGATTACTATAGTAATCAAGTAATAGACATATTTTGCTGTAACAAAATAACTTGAGGTTTGGCAAATAGGTGTAGGTACCATACCTACTTGTTTACTAAATTATAAGAATTAATCCTAAACTTACCATGTTATTATTTATCACTGTACAGCTATGTAAAGATAATTAAACAATATAAATTTGAACTATATATTATAAAGTCAACAAGCAAATGAAATAATTATAAATGTACTTTACTTACTTTAAAAATTTGTATAATGCCACATAATTCCCATGAAACAATGAATATATACACTCGACCGCAAAATTAACCGGACACTTGATTTTTCCTTAATAAAATTTCTTAAACGCCCTGTATATTGATGTAACAACTATACACACAAAAAAAATATAAGATTAATTTATTCTAAAGTTTTTTAGGCTTTAAAATACGACGATGACATTGTTTTATACATTTTTTATATCTTTAACATTTTAATTGTTTGGAAGAGCTCTTTAATTCATTACTTATTTAAAAGAGCTCTTCAATTAATTTTTATTCCTGTTTGTTTTTGGCCTTTTACGGTTTTTCTAAGTTTGTTTTAAAAGTTATTTTTATTTAAAAAATCTGTAATGACTCCCGAAGAAGCTGCTCAAGCTGTTGCACTTTACAATGATGGACGCAGCATACGTTATATTGCCAACTCACTAAATATTCCCCGAAGTACAGTGTCTGATGCAATTCAAAGGTTTAGGGAAACAGGTTCCTATTCAAGATTACCTGGACAAGGAAGACCGCGATCAACAAGTGAAGTTGAAAACCGTTTTCTTCGACTTCAAGTTCTGCGAGACCGGACACTTCCTGCTACAGCCTTGTCTAGGAGATTGGAAGATGTTCATGGTACAACCATTTCATCAGATACTGTACTAAGAAGACTGAGGGAACATAACTTAGTGCCCCATCGACCTGCCACTGGCCCACTGTTGGACGCAGCCCATCGTAGACAGCGCTTGGAATTTGCGCGAACCCATGTCGATTGGGGTATGGTTGAATGGAGTCGTGTTCTCTTTACGGATGAGTCCCGTTTCATCAGATACTCACCTGATGGTCGACAACACGTGTTTAGACAACCCGGAGAGCGATATATTCAGTGCTGCTTCTCTCCCAGAGTACAGTTTGGCGGTGGAGGTGTAATGGTTTGGGAAGGCATTTCTTTGGAGGCTCGTACGGCACTTGTAACGTTTCAAGGGGGTAGTATAAACGCTGACAGGTACACAAGGGAGTGTCTCGAAAAACATGTGGTACCTTATGCACCCTTTATTGGAGACCAATTCTTCCTTATGCAGGATAATGCTCGGCCGCACATAGCCCAGGTAACGCGTCAGTACCTTCACGACGTTGGTATTCAGGTTCTGGGCTGGCCACCTAGAAGTCCTGACCTGAATCCCATTGAGCATGTGTGTGATAACCTAGGGAGAAGAATTAGGCAAAACTACGGGAAGTTTCACACACTGGTTCAATTGGAAGAAGCGCTATTGGTTGAATGGGAGCAGATACCTCAGGGTGATGTGGCTGCTTTAATTCAAAGCATGCCTGAAAGGCTAAGAGCTGTCATTCGAGCTAGAGGTAGAAATACTCGCTATTAGGGCATTTTTTTGTATTTTTTTCTGTTAAATAAAGGATATTAGTTTGTTTTATTTTTCAAAAATGTTTTTTTATAAATAATTAACAAATGTTTTTTTAATTTTTTCTGGTTAAAAATGTTTAATAATAAGGGATTTATTAAAAATAATTAAAATTTGTTTATATTTTCTTATTTATAAAATATATTTTCCCGAAAAACAAAGTGTCCGGTTAATTTTGCGGTCGAGTATATAGGGTATACTTGAAAAATACATTTTTGGTGGTTAATAATTTGATTAATAATTAATTAGATGGTTAAAATATCATTGTGGCCAAATATTTAAATTTTGGATTGTACTTTACTTTTTAATCAGCCAGTTTTATAACTGCATTTAACATTTTATAAGAAATAATTTTTTTTATATAAAATTTAAAATACACTCTGACAAAAAACTGCTTTCCTTTCGAGTAAGGCAATACTCGTACTTCTATTATACGTGGTAAGCTCTGAATGCAATTTTCAATTGATTCTTGCGAAATATTTTGCTACTCTTTAAAAAGAAGTTATAAACCTTCTTAAGAAGAAATACTCGATCGCAAAAAATCTAATTTGCTGGAATTCCGGTTGGCAGGTTCAGTACCAGACTTGACCGATGCAATTAAAGTGGGGAGAATGTCACAGGTGCAAGCCTCCAAACATTGGCAAATACCTACGGGAACAATTTAAAATAATCTATATTTGAGTGGCATGAATGTCGCGTGGGTCACCCCACTGTGGAGCACCGTCCTGGGGGCTAATATCGGAGTCTGAAATCTCATACCGATAAGACTGAATTTTGTGTCTTCACTGAAAAAGTTTGGAAACCCCTGACTTAGGCCATATGCCTAATATAAATATATTTTAAAAGTGAACTGTGTATTCTGTATTTTTTCCATTTTTTGCTCTCAATTTGATCTTGTTTCTGCCTATATAGCTATGCATCGCATCAACTCTTCCCATGTGCCCATTATATTCAGGGACTAAATTCGTTTTTTTGTTTCTATCCTATCATCGAACTTGTTTTAGTGAAAGTTTTCCTCGAAAAGTTGACAAAAACGTGACGGTTTTATTATCCAACTACACAATATATGTTACTTTAACCCCATCAAAATTTCTGTTCCGCACAAAACGTAAAGTTTATAACCCCACTTGTAAGGTTTTGCTGGAAGGTACTGTTTAAGCTCGTGGCGAGCCTTTGTAGCACATAATTTTCAAAATTCACTAATTGAGATTTTTTACAGAAAGGGTCCAGGCGCGTGCTGCAGGGATGATTTTAGGGGCCGGGAAATAATTCCCTTACAGGGCCCTTCCACGCCTTAAATTGTATGTCATTTAGAGAAAGGGTTCGGGAACTGGTGGGGGTGTTGTGTTTGTGATTCAAATGTTACGTCGCTTGCTGTAGCCCAGGCGCGTGCTGGGATGCTTTTAGGGGCCGGGAAATAATTCCTTTAAAGGGCCCTCCTACGCCTTAAATTGTATGTCATTTAGAGAAAGGGTTGGGGACCTGGTGTGGGTGTTGTGTTTGTGATTCAAATGTTACGTCGCGTGCTGGGGCCGTCACTACTCACTAATAACCAGGGACTTGTAACGCATTTCTGTTACGGTATTCGATACCGGGTATTGTTCTTCATGTAAGGATCTTAACTAAATTAAATCGAAACATGCGCCCCCAAAAATGATTACTAAACTGAGACATAATACTTAATAGTACCAAAACGAGTAACTAAATCTTGTTGTTATCGAAACAGTTTATAACGAAAATTGCAGGTGCGAAACAACTACCGAAATACGGGATATAGAAACGAAACTGAATTTTAAAAAACTTTTACAATACTTATAAGAAATTTGTTGTCAAAATCAATATAATTATATGAATCTTCTTTACAAATTGTGTTGAAAATAAGGATAATAACAAATTGTAATACACATTCAAACAAAATTGAAACAAATGTAATACTATAACTTACAACACCTAGAACAACAATTTGTAGTTGCTACACATATATTTATATGTGCATTTTAGTCATGTACTTTTTGCGTTTGTCACTATAATCTGGGTCCAGAAATATTATAATTTATGGTAGTTTTTTACAACAATTACTAAAAAAGTATTTCTCCAAATTGTCGTAAAAATAAAAGAAGTGTTAAACACTGCCGTCAAAAATGACACACAGGGCCGGCTCATACACATTTGACGCCCGGGTGCAAGTCAAAATTTGCCGCCCTAGTCTAAAAGATTTTTTCAAAGTTTTTTTACTATACTTGCCCTAAACTAGGACAAGTATAGTAAAAAAAGTTTTTCATACTCGCTTTTATATGTACATATTCGGCTTTCAGCGATAAGCAGTCCCATTTTTTGCATCTTTCTTTCATTTGGATTTTAATCTATTTCTATTTTTTATACAATCGAAATTTAAGACGTACAATCAAATTTTAAAAGTTAAAGCTTGAACTTCCGGATTTTACAATTATGAATCTCGTACCTAGGTACTAAGAAAATTATACGTCGAAAGCAAGCTTAAAGCAAAACTAAAATTTCTTACCTTGTAAAACAAAATTATTATATTTTTAAATGTGCGTCAATTATGTCACTGTCTTAACTAGTAGAATACCCAATGCTAAGCTAAACATAGACTGTAACTAAACCGCTGCTTAACCAACAATGATTTAAATTTTATATATATTTACTATTTACGTCCAAGACATCCAGGAAAATATAAAAAAAACCAAACATTGCTAAAAAGTGCCGCCGCCGCCGCGCCAGTTACACCGCATAGTCCACATAGACGTCATAGATAAAAGCGCAGCGGCATCCGCACCCGGTAAAAGGTGTTTACTTAAATCTGTACCGACATCGAATATCGGTGTCTTTATTGGTTTATTCTTTATAAGGCGCGCCCGCGCCGCCCGCCGCGGATATCATATTCCAATAATAAGAATATGCCAATGAACAAATTATGAACTAAATAGGTATATATTGGAAACTGAAGACATGGAG
Organism: Brassicogethes aeneus; assembly: GCA_921294245.1. NCBI lineage: Eukaryota > Metazoa > Arthropoda > Insecta > Coleoptera > Nitidulidae > Brassicogethes > Brassicogethes aeneus. The sequence goes on from OV121137.1 coordinate 11,602,141, forward strand.
TTTTCGACCTAGGAGAGAAAATCATCAAAAGTTTCGTATGTGACGCTTTCTCTGATTTTTTACTTTTACTGATTGATACCCTTTTTTCTTTCGAATTTAGTTTCGTTTTGCCGCCGCCCGGGTGCTTTGAACCCGCTGCACCCGGGTTTAGCCGGCCCTGATGACACAATATTGTAGTAATTATTAAAGCATCGACCAAAATTCACTTCTGCAAATTGTAGCATATTATAAGGCTATATTGGACCAATATAGCCTTATAATATGCTACAATTTGCAGAAGTGAATTATTGGTACATTACGAATAAAATGTTGTGGCATTTTTTAATTCAACCAAATAAATTTGTTCATACAAATTGTAGCAGATTGTCAATCTATTTTTGGGAGGTTGGATGAGGGGTTCAAAAAAGCCAATAGCTCTGCAAAATAATACAAGTTTTATTTAACCACTGGTATAAAAATCAACATATTAGTCTTAAAAATAAACTTTATGCTAAAAATGCAGTATGCATGCCTTACAGCTTTAAAATAAATACCTATTTCATTGACGAATAAAAAAATAAATATTAAACATATGGGTGTTTTGGAACGCCCTTATATTGCTTTATTTAAAAATGTACAAATATATCTGATGTTCCTTTTAAAAAATATATAATCAGGCCAATTCACTAACAGAAGTGGTTAACGTTATAGCCACTAGAATCAGTGGTTATCTGCCAAACCGGCCAATCAGGTCGATTAAATATGACGATAACCACCAATTCTAGTGGCTAAGGTTAACGACTTATGTGAGTGAATTGGCCTGATTAGTTCATGAACGCGATGCTCCATTGTTTTGGTTCCGACATGTTCAAATAGCAGCTGGTTCGATTACCTAAAAGATTAATTATATAGGGTTGTGCAACTTTTTTCTAATGAAGGGAGTTTTTAATTTTTTTGTCCATGTATTTTTGAGTGGAATGAACCCTTTTCTGGTGTTTCTATTTTATAAATTGTTTTTATGAAAAGTAAATATTTGACTAAAAATACATCATTGTTTTATATTTTTAAAGCAAAAACGCATTTTATTAGGGTGGTCGTTAAAAATTAAATTTTTTGCGACGCCCCTAAAAAGCTTCGTTTTGATGAAAAACAAAATTTTATTCTAAATATAAACAATTATAGAACCCAAATCAATAAAAAAAAACAAAAGTTAATCGAAATAACAATAGACAAAAATTTAAATTCAAAATTTTTTCCCAGTCTATTAAATAAAAAAATTAAAGATATCCAAATTGATATTTTTATTTTAAAACTAAATTAGTAAAAACGTAATTTTAATATCTAAATTTCTTCACTCCAAGTTATTTTATTGTTAATAATTTTTAAATCTCAAAAAAATTATTATTCCATATTTTCAGAAAAGATGATTTAACTTATAACTAATTAACTTAGATCGTCTTGAGGCACGTGTTGTTTTTAATTAAAAAAAAATCCTGTGTTTGTTCATCAAAACGAAGCATTTTAGGGGGCGTCGCAAAAAAATTCATTTTTAACGACCACCCTAATATACATTTAATTTTTAACTTTTGTTTCCGAGGATAACTAGGACTAAGAACTAAGAATATGAAATTAACTTACTTTTAAATTCTTCGATAAGATTTTCAAAATTCTTTCAATAAATCTGCCACAAACTGATCCATTGCTCTTTTCCCACACAACACAAATTATTTTTCGGTCAATTTTGGCTTGTTTACAACTAGGGTAAGTAGTTCTGACCACTACCTACACTCAAACGTAGATTTAGGCACTCAACTACCCTGATAGCACAGTTTATTCTAAGAATGTTTTTTAAACCTTCCAGTGGGAATATTCTTAGGATCATGCTATATTTCTTCTAGTCATGTTCTAAGAATGTTTTTTAAACCTTCCAGTAAGAATATTCTTAGGATCATGCTATATTTCTTCTAGTCATGTTCTAAGAATGTTTTTTAAACCTTCCAGTGAGAATATTCTTAGGATCATGCTATATTTCTTCTAAAGAACATGCTTAAAAAAAATATAGCATAATCCTAAGAATATTCTCACTGGCCTATAGGCAGGTTCTTAGAAGGTGCAAAGTATTAAACGTTTAGTGGTAAAAATTAATCCACTCTAAACATATGCTTAGAATGTTGAAAAAGTAATTGCTATATAAAGTTCATTTAGGAATATTCCTGGAACATTCTGTTAAGCATATTCAGTTCAGTTAGGTACCTATATAATAGTAAAATATACCATAATAAGTAAAAAACACAACCCAAAGTATTTTTTTATGGTTATTTGTCAAATTAAAACAATAGGTATTCGATAACAAAAATACTTTTACTATAGGTATCTAAATTATCCGGCTTTTACATAAAATCTTCTATCCAACTTAAATATATTTATATATTTGTATACAATGAAAAATGTTTTTTTTTATGAATAACTATTTGGTTTTTTCTTTTATGAGGAATTATTTTATAAGGATATATTTTGTTTTTTAAATTTTATTTTATGTTAAAAATAAATATTTATTAATTTGTATACCGATTTTTTATTTCTGAATTAACATTTTTATGTATAATAATCCTAACTATCTTCAACTTCAATCTAATCTGACTTAAATTTTCCAATTTTACTTTTTATGAAATAATGTCATACAACTTATAATTAAGAGTTCAAATTGTTTATTTAATATTTTTAAATAAATATATATTAATAGGTCGCAAAATTTTTTAAGGGGACGACAAATATCATATCATATTATGACAGTGAGGCGTATTTGTCGCCACCTGAAGAATTTTACGAATGTTTATACAAAAAAAAATCCAACATATTAGAACGTGGGTATCTGACATATTTGGAAATATTCTCAAAAGCTTCCTAGCAGCTCCATAAGAAACCTTCTAAGAACATTCCAAAAACGTATTCTTAGAATGCTTTTTAGGAAGGTTTTAAGAAGCTTCTAAGAATCTAATTGCATCATTAAAAGGGTATCTATTGAATGTTTTAAAAGTCCCTAAGAACATTCTTAGCAATAAGGGAAGGTTCTAAGAATATTCCATTATTCCGGGTCATATCTTCTTAGAAGATTCTTAGAATCAAATTTTGCTATCAGGGTAAGACTCAACTGCAGTTGCATGCAATTATATTTTTAAACAGTACACCGGCCAGGGGGACGTTGTTTTGGTATGCCAAGACAAAACACACTAATAACATTGAATCAACCAATTAGAGAAGGATTTTTTTTACTATAAACAGCATTAAAAGAACTAAAGGCTATCCCAAAGTTTCGAGGATTGGAAGAAGCGCTGGCACAAGTGCATAATATCTAATGGGACTATTTTGAAGGCGACAATATTAATGCAGACGAATAAATAAATATTTTTTTTTAAAACGAAAATTCCTGTTATTTTTTTAACACACCTCGTATATGAAAAATCATTACGATTATTACATTCCTGTGTATCAAAGGATGTTTTATTAATTAATTTATTAACTTGCACAATTTCAACGAATAATGAGATAATTGTCTTTAACAGAAATGCTAAATCACATTTCCTTTTATCATTACAAATACAGAATATTTAATATGACTAATAATAATAAATAATCTATTTTGTAAATTAAATTGTGGCTTATATTAAGAATACATTATACTAATTTATTGAAATTGGAAGGCTATACTTTATTTTAGGACACAAATATAAAAATATTAAATGAACTTTATTGCAAAAAAGTTAAACATTTTTTACAATTTACCTTTGACAGAGGTCCTTCAGCCGGTGAAAAAATGTGTAATAGTGAGTTATTTTATTCTTATATAAAATTACTATATTAATTTTAAAATTATACTCAGGCAAAGAACAGTGATTTATCTGCATGCTCTCTAAAACGAAATAGTCAAAATTCTACTATTTGAATTACTTAGTACCAGCATTTTTTACTAATAAAATAGTCGTTTTCACTTTTAAATAGTTATTTCTTACTACGTTAATAGTTAAAGTTTGACTAAATTAAGATTAGTCACCATCTTTCACTATTTCTGAGAGTTAAAAGTATAGTTATTTGTATACCAAGGCCGCGAAAACGCTCTTTAGAGTACCGAGGGAAAAATAAAATTGCCAATTCAATTTCCGGTATTGTATCCGAGCCTAACTTAAATCAGGGGTCAAGTACACCTGTCACGGTTTTAAATGATAACGGTTCAAAAATTGTAGATTTTACTTCAGGGATAAATATGTCGGCGCCCTTAATAATTATTGGTGTACGCTCATGATTCTTTTTCACCCTTTTGTTTATTTTTGTTGATAAGATTTGTGTGACGATGTTTAGGCTAAACAAAAAGTCCCAAGTATGTGGAGAATGTCAATTTCCTCGTATTGGGTGTTTATGATTAAGTCTAACACTAATACGATACGTTTATTTTAGTTGATATGATGTATGTGAATTTGTCTAGACAAATTAGTTATAGTTCTTTAAGACGTAGAAAATATGTTAGGAGGGGTAAAAGGTTTTTTTTAAGGGAAACCGCTTGGCGATAAGCTTAGCGAACGAAACGAGCCCAGAGTGTTCTTGATTCTTCTTATGACAAGTTGAATCTCTGAATTGATTTTTGATTGACTATTGTTGATCTAGCGGGTCGCGAATCGTTGGTTTTCCTTTTTATAGCTAATAATTAGTTTGGGACGATTATTATAAATTTTGTGTTCTGTGCAGATTAATCTGACTACGTGTTTTAGTAAATAACTTTATATTAAAAACCAGTGTCGTGCATTCTTTTAAAATGTCTAGGCAGCCTAACCCTCAGTTGCCCTCGTTAATCTCTGACAAATATAACTAACAATACGAACTGTAATATTAATATTAACATTTACCCAAAAAATATGTAATACCTACTTCAGATACCTAATAAATAATTTCTAAAAACTGCCCATTCACATGTGTCAAAATAAATATACCTATAAGTGACATTTACTTTAACGGCCGTTGCTATGACAACGGCTACGCTACGGCGCACAGTGGATCGATAGATAGGAATTTGTGGACATAGCACCAAAGTGTGAGAAGATGAGGACATTTTAGGTTTAAAATAAATACTTATCAATTAAATAACGTTGTTATTTACAAAAGTAAATATAAAGTCTAGTTACTTGATATACAAGGCGTTTTAATACACCAAGGTCCACTATAGAAAAGGTTTACCAAGTTTTTAGTTTTTTATTTTTATCTTTTTCAAAAAAAAAATTTTTTCCACGAAATTTGGTGAAAACTTACCTTTTTATGTCCCAAATACACTGTAATTTTCAATCGAAAATTCTCGCGTCAAAATATCAGCTTTTTTCAAAAAGTCGGTGTGCTTTTTGTTTGTTGAAATCTCTACTTTCTGATGGTGTAAAAAAAATATACATTACTATGGTAAATGTTCTCAGAAAATGCAAAAAATATTATAATGAATAACAAAAAAAACTCGAATTCGAAAATTTATTTTAATCATTATGTACAATTTCATAAAAAAAATGTGATTGTTGCAATTTTTTTAGTTAAAAAGTTTATTTATTAAATTCTAATAACATTTATGTCAGAAAATCTCATAAAATATAAAAATACATGTAAATCATACTATTGAATTTAAATCTAATTAGATACTTCATTCTGATTACGTTATTCATTATAATATTTTTTGTATTTTCTGAGAACATTCACCATAGCAGAGCTGCAACAAGTCAGTTTTAAAAAGACTTAAATCTTAAGTCTTAAGTCAATTCTAAAATCAAAATCATTTAAATCTTAAGTCAATTCTAAGATAAAGTTCAAATGATTTAAGTATTAAGTCTTTGAATTAAATCATTTTCTTTCAAGTCAAGTCATTTTCGCAAATTTTTAAATCAATATAAAGTGATTTAAGCCATCTTATGACTTAATTCCTTTAGTAAGTCGTTTTTATGACTTAAGTCTATATTTTTTATTTAAATCGTGATCCAAGAGTTAAGTCAATAAAATGACTTGAATCAAAAATTGTGATTTAAATCAAAATAATTACCCTTAAGTCAATACAACGATTTTTTAAATGTTAATAATTTTATGGTATTAATGATACTGATCACGGCGGTCCTCAAGGGTAAATAGGTTGACCAAAAATGTAGCCAAAAACTATTTACTACATCTAATTGTACTCCACTTAGGCTCTCTAAAACCATTTTTAGGTAAATCGCAGCTGATCGAAAAGTTGATTTTTTTTTAGTTTTTAGAGAAAATCATGGAATTTTATTAGGTTTTTTTGTTACATTTTTTGTTATATCAAAAATATGTGTCATTTTGGTTACACTCGAATAAAAATCTCATCCCTTGATCTTTTCAATAACATTTAATTTTTTAGAATTATACATCATATTATTTTTAGGTTACTACTTTTACAAAACATGAAACATTAATAACTTAACCTACAAGAAAAAAGAAAAATCTACTACTGCTTTTCTCAAACTCAAACCATAGCTTGCATTGTCCAAACGATTAATTGTATATTTTTCCCAGGTAAGTTCTAAATCAACATTTAAAGTGGCATTTCTTGATTCATTAATATCAGAAAAACAGTAGGGACAACAGACAACAGAATTGTGCTTACTGCAATTGTGGGTAATTCCTTTAACTACTTTTTGCAAGCATTCACTACATGTTCTAAAATTTGCTTGTTTGTTCTTCCATTTAGGATTTTTGCGTGTTGGTTTGTGACCTTTCAAACTGGCAATGGTACATAGTCGGCAGCTACATGGTGACATAGTGAGTCTCGTTCTTGGATGTAGCACAATTTTGTCAGAACCAGGTTCTTTTTTGGGAAGAGGTCTTTTTAAGATATTTTGTCCCCTATCGTATAAAGACAAACGTCAATTGCTACTTACTGCATTGGGATATCTACTGTCATTTTTGTCAAATTTAAAGCAGTGTAGATTTATCAAATTGTATAGGCTATCATTTAATATAAATTTTGATGGATTGCATTTACCAAAAACTATCTTCCTGCCGCAGACAAGTCAAACTTTCGATCGTTTTTTTTTTCATGATTCTTTTTCAATAATAGCGGCTGGCATATCTCGGTTATTAGACATGGGACCCACATCAAATTTATATTAGTTTATAATGACATACATATATATGCGCGAGCAGAATTTAAATTGTTTGCGAAAAACAGTTACTTTTTTAGTGTGCCCCCCAGCCTCCTGACCACTCAAATTAAGATAATTCAAATTAAAGTGGTGCAATTTATAATCCACTACAGTTTATCAACAAATTTCAAAATTTATTTAAAAAGTCCAAGTATTACAGATTTTATATCATTTCTATTTTTTTTTAAATTTAGAAATAGAATTAATAAAAATTTAGAATGGTATAAAATCTGTAATACTTAAGCTTTTTAAATAAATTTTGAAATTTGTTGATAAACTGTAGTGAATTATAAATTGCACCACTTTAATTGAATTATCTTAATTTTGGGGGCAGGAGGCTGGGGGAGCTCACTAAAAAAAACTAACTTTTTTTCGCAAACTTCAATTTAAATTCTGCTTGCGCAGAACTTGTCTATATAATAACTCGTATAAATTTGGTATGGGTACCATGTCTAATATTAGGCTGGTGGATTTTAGGTACACCAATATCTCAGTTATATAACTGAGATATTGGTGTACCTAAAATCCACCAGCCGTCACAAAGACTTTTTGCATTATTACTTTGAACTTAAACCACTACTATAACACAACAAGCACAAACACCTAAAACTTATTTTCTCTTTTCAATAACAATTGACGTGTTGTCATAACAACATTATTTTGTTTTATTAGATTCCATGGCACCCTTTGGTAATTGTAACATTATATTGTATTTCACAGTAGTCTTAGCCTACCTACTTTTTTATTAAATTTTTTGCAGTACGGATGAAAATTTGATACTTAACTATGATTTAAATTAATAAATACTACTAAATGTTATTGAGAAGAATAAAGAATATGATTTTCAATAAGATAATGATTAAAATTACACAAACTTTTGATATAAAAAATGTAACAAAAAAAAAACTACTAAAATTCCACGATTTTCTTTAAAAACTCAAAACAATCAACTTTTCGATCAGCTGCGATTTTCCCAAAAATGGTTTTAGAGAGCCTAAGTGGAGTACAATTAGATGTAGTAAATAGTTTTTGGCTACATTTTTGGTCAACCTATTCACCCTTGAGGACCGCCGTGTGATATTATTAATCTATTGTAGATACTGATGATAATAAACCACTATGTTAAGAATTTAAAACGATTTTTTTTCAGAACACTTACAAACAAAATAAAAACTTAAAACACATTTTTTGAGTATATAGAAGACAATCAAAATAAAAACTTAAACCACCTTTTTTAGTAGATTACATACAGGGAGGCTACTTTTTTATATACATAAATGGGTAACTTATAAACGGTAAAAGATTCAAACTCTGTTAAAATAGATAAAAGTTTAAGCATTTTTCTAAAATCGCTGTATTTTAAAAACTGATAACTTGTTGTTTTGTTAACTTTTGTTAGCTGGTTCAACATCCATCTAGAAAAAAAATATTCCTCCCTTAAGGGAGTAATGATGGGAGGTTCCAAACTCTCGATTCAATTAATTATTTACTTAAACAAACCGAAACACCCTGTATGATATAAACACGTCTTTATAATATTTATTCGTCCTTACCTGTTAATCGTTTGTTTCCACTTTGCACTAATAATTACAAATTAGACCTAACTACGCACGCATAACACGACGAATGTTGGCAAATAAAATAAGAAAATTAAAAATCCCCATTTTTTTTTTCATTTATTTTAGATAGGACATTTTTTAATGTAGCCGTCAAACGGTTCCGAAAAGCTAACTTTACCGCGGCGGTTTTTTTATTCACTAGCGGTAGCAATTGTAGGTAGGAAATTAAAGGAGTTTCTGATCTGCTGCCGCGTGAACCCCTGGCAGTTCAAAAGAAAATGCCGCTGTTAAAAATTTGTAAAAAAATATATGAAAAATCTGACTTAAATATTTTCTAAAAAGGCTTAAATCTTTTTTAAATTACTTAAATGATTTACCGACTTTTATAAAGATTTATATCTTTTTTTGACCTAAATCGTTTCTATATGACTTAAATCGTATATACTTCTATTTTGAAAAAAATATTTAAGTCTCAAATCATTTTGAAAATTACTTAAATTTTAAGTCTTAAGTCAGTTTTAGAGAAATGATTTATTACCAAATGACTTAAGTCATTAAAACGATTTAAATCAAAAAAACGATTTAAGTTTTCTGAAAGCTTGCAGCTCTGCACCATAGTAATGTATATTTTTTTTTACACCATCAGAAAGTAGAGAGTTCATCGAACAAAAAGCACACCGACTTTTTGAAAAAAGCTGATATTTTGACGCGAGAATTTTCGATTGAAAATTAGGGTGCTTTTTTGATATTAAGTCAAAATAAGGCGAAATAATAAATATTTCAAATCAAATAAATTACAGTGTATTTGGGACATAAAAAGGTAAGTTTTCACCAAATTTAGTGGAAAAAATTTTTTTTTTGAAAAAGATAAAAATAAAAAACCAAAAACTTGGTTTTTTGAATTTTTCACATAAATTTTGAGGTTATGTGAAAAAATTGTAAATACAAAAGTTGTAGATCTTTTTATTACCTACAACTTTGACATTTAACTTATTTCCATAGGACTTGTAGTTTTGCCGGAAATCGAGATAAACCATTTTTTACCCTTAAAACCCTCCCCCCCTCCCACTTCCCGAACTCAGATCGCCCGTAATTTATTTTTCCTTTAATTTTTATTATATTCCCCTCCTTTTCCAATGGGTTTCATCCTACTGTTATTTTTTTTCTCTTTTTACCATTTTTAAAGGCTTCTGCACTGGTCTATATGCTCCATGACACTCTATGATCTATATTTTCCAAAGTGGCGCCTTGTGGCGGCAAATATCTGTACATTTGTTTTAAATAACCTTTGAACTCCATAACAGCCATAAAAGAAGTTTATGCATATTTAAGCATTTTTTTAAAACTCAAGATAAAGTTTAGATTTGTGTAACGCATTGTATAACAATAAAATTTTAAAAATTATTGTTACTAAATACGTGTTGGTATTAAGTTAACCGGGCAATTTGCAAGCTTAGTTATCATATAAAATAAAACTATAAAAAAATATATAAGTTTTTGTTAAGGTATGAAGTTATGCTGTTTAATTTGTAATAGTCAGTTTAATAAGGAAAATAACAAAAAACATTCTTTACGAAAAACGCCTTCTGTACTGTTTAGTATGTTGCCAAAAAAAATTGTTATGCTTATTTTTAACAAATTTGAAGTTTTTGGGAGACATTTAAAAAAAATGATATCAAGTTAGTAATTTTGCATAATTGCTGTATGTCCACTAACATATATGAGCTCGATCCACTGTGCGGCGTCCGCGAAATGTTACTTCGCGTACGGTTGCCCAAAAACTAATTTCTTTAATCGTTTGCGGCCAACAAAGTATTATTGGAATTAAATGCATATACCTAAGCTCCATGGTTAAATGACCCATAAAAACAAATAAAGAGGTAAAAAGTTTAGCTCAAAACAGCAACACAAATAATATATTCAACTTTAAAATAATATGATCAATATTTATTGACAAATAAAATTGATTTTTATAAGAGCGGCTGATTTATTATCTATGCGGCTGACAGCCGAATGGGTTATGACAACAGCTTGACAAGCTTGACAAGTGACAGACCTGAGTTTAATCCCCGGCTGCGTCAAAACTTATTTAAATTTAAATATACTAATTTGACTATTTCATTCAGTAGAATTTGACTAATTACACTGTGATACAAAATTAAGGTTTGCGAAAGGGAATGGAATAAAACCAAAAGCAAATGAAAGTTAATACTTTCCACAAGAAAACCCTCTCAGGGTTTTTTTATATCACGTCTCAGTTTTTTTTTGTACGCATTTAAAGATGGTAAATTTTTTGACACCCTATAGGAAAAACATAAGTAAAACTATGTTAATTATTCAAAATAATTTTGTCAATTTGATCGAGGAATCCATTTGTGATGTTAATTTTTACCAAAGACCCTCAGAAGAGGACGCTATCAAAAAATTGTTACTAATTTTTACTATTTTTGAAGGTAAGAAATCAATTTTTGTCATCCGTTTGTTGTAAAATATACCCTAGGTGATATTCGAAAGCAATTTTTAATATTTTGGATTTATTAGTATAGAAAACTTGTTTTTTAAGAAAAAATAGCATTTTTACTTCTTAACTAAACATTATTAAATTCGCTATTTTATTTTTATTTAAAAACTATCACTGCTTTAACCGGCAGTAACACGAGTTTAAGTACCAGAAGTTCCAGCTGTTCGTCCAAAAATTGATTAAAATGCAAAATATAATTAATATAATCAAAAATACCATGTTTTAGTATAAAAATAAAAAAAATACCTGAATTATACCACAACATTGGAACACCAAATTTCATTGACTTCTTTTTCTTTTGTGATCATTAAATTGTTATTACAAGTTCTGCAAACTTTTCAACATATTCAATTATATGTATACCGTAATATTGTAGGTACAATTTTTTACATTTTTATATTTTGGAACTAAGTTTTGTTTTATATTATATTGTCCTTTAAATAAAAAAAATAATTTAATTAAATATATTAATTAAAAAAAACGTTTTATGTTGCTGTCACTGATTTACTATATAGTACATAATATTATGTGTTTTTAAGTAAACAAATCAATTTTACCTTTAAAAAACTTCGTTTTTGATACAAAAACTGCAATTTTTTGTAGTAATAATATTTTTTCAAAAGGGCGAATAGGCCGAAATACTTTTTTTTGTTTTTATCAAAACAGGAAAATGGCATATTCGCCCTTTTGCAAAAATACCATCGATATATTACAATATATTACTACAAAAAAATGTAGTTTTTGTATACAAGTATTGTGTTTTGATTAAAGCATTAAAGAGAATATTTTTTTTTATAAAAATGCCCAATTTTCTAGTACAAATGCTCTTTACTTGGAATGGATTACTCGACTATATTGCCAGAATAATTTTAAAAAATTAAAATTGTTTTACTTATTTTTTTCCTATTCCTATAGGTTGTTCAAAAATCTACCAAATTTAAATGCGTATAATAAAAAACTGAGACGTGATCTAAAAAAAACCTCATAGGGTTTTTTTGTAGAAGCTATTACCTTTCATTTGCTTTTGGTTTCATCCCATTCCCTTTTGCACTGTTGCACTGTGTTATTAGTGACTGCTTTTTCGCTATAACTATTTGTCAAATATGACTTATAATTAGTTATTTTTGACTAATTCATTTTAAGAGAGTGCAAGCCGTCGAAGGCGGCTCGATTAGGTAACTTGATACTTCGAAAAGACCTTTCATACTTTTCATAAACAAATCGACCCCAATTATTAAGCGAATTTTCTATAAGATCAGTCTAAAAGTCGCAGTGATCTGTTTAAGTAACTTGTGTTTTTTTATGTGCTTTGTTTTGGGTGATTTAAGAAGTTTGAATATTTTGGTGAGTTTTCTCACAGATAGCACAAAGAAGTACTGGAAACGTCCTGAGTATGTCTTGTATAAGACATTAGTAAGTCCCGAGTACGTCCGAATCAGGTCCTGAACCTTCCCCAGGACGTACCAGGGACATCCGATGTTACCAAATCGTCGGTCCCCAGAACGTCCTAAGTAAGACATCCTCTGGCCGTCCTGAAATACTTTATTGGGGATTATTGGACAAGCTCTACAGAATTGATGAGAGGTATTCCTAAAGGGTCTAAATGACAAAAATAAAATTGTTGAGTTTTCGATGAAAAACAAATATTTTGAACATATAAATGTTGGAATATTTTTTAAGTCATTCTGCATGACAAACTATTTTTAAATAATAAAATATTATTTACCCAAATTGACACTTAGACCCTTTGGAAATACCATGCTTCAATTGTTAAAAAAATTACGTCCTTGGGACGTACCGAATATATCTGCTTTAATTTTCCCAAATAAGTAAGAGACTGGATGTACCCAAAACTTCCGATATAGGTCTGGGTCGTTCGGACCTATGTGGGACCCGAAATGGACGTCCTGGGTACCTCTTGTGCTATCTGGGAGAGCGTACTAATTTTATGTTTAGTATTAAATTTAAAATTATTCATTTACCTATTGTTTCTATTGATTTTTCAATTATTTATTAAGGTTTATACAAACCTATTAAATTATATATCCCTATTAAATAAAAACTAAATAGATAATAAACTAGAAATCATTCATTAGCCAGCATTTAAAAGGTTATTTATAGACTTAAAGCATTTAAGGTTAAACGGAACTGTCTTTTCATTGTTTAAACCTTTTAGGTAATCCCTTGGTACTCACTGCACGTTCACTATAGTTAGTGCTATTGTCTAGAGGGGGTACTTCGCGCGTTTTTTTGGCTTCTAGTTGAATTCCCTAGATAATCTATTAACTGATAAACAAGATTAATATTGAAAACTAAGAATATTCTCAAAAATACAACAACAATTTTTTAAACTACAAATTATACTAGAAATTGGTTGCTCAGGTATTTTTTTATTTAGATTCAGAAGTCTTGACTTATTATTTAATATAAAATCAAACTTAATATTTTAGTTTATTTGAAAGTACTTTATTTTTTATTATTTTACATTTATTTTAATATATCTTTATGTAGTTTGCTCTGAATTTTATTCTGCGCCCTGATTTAAATTTTACCCTCATAAATGTAACAAAAAACATAATTATAAAATGAAATTATTTGATTACTGTAAATTTTCCCTTAATTGTAAAAGATATTCCCACAGAGTCTTTTCTGGGTACTTAAACTTTCTATTGTTCATATTAACTTTTTTTATTGGCGATAAGCTTATAAGCTAAACTATAGTTCAGGGCCAGATTTAGAGGTGTGGAGGCCCTGGGGCAAAAAAGGAGTGAAGGGCCCTAACTATTTTTTAAATAGGTTAAATAATACCGACCGACCGAGGGAGGGGAGACAGCCAGGCGGGCGGCGCGAACCCCGCGCATTGCACCACTCCGCATTGCGTCACAAGAGCTATCGAGACGAGATCACGGATCGACCATATAGGCCTATAGGCCGCAAACATAGTAAAACAATATGCCGCCGCGAGTAAAATTTAAATCATATAAAATTACTAGGTAAGTTTTCAAATCCTAATATTAGTGTTTTTTTTATTTTAATAAATACAATTTATGTGAGGGGCCCCCTCTTGTAGAGGCCCCTGATTGCCCTCCCTTAAATCCGACCCTGCTATAGTTTAATGAAAATGTATTAATTGAGACTTATCTCCATTTATTAAACCAAGCCATTGTTTGGATAGTCAGCACATGGAGTTGAATGAAGGAGATTTTTTTATTTTTGCTGAGGCAAATTAAAGCTTTGTCATCTGCATATTGTAGTAAATATATTTGTCTTGGTCAAGAAACAAAGGATCTTCATTGTAAATGTAGGCATTATTATAGCGCATTGGGGAAAGAGGAAAACTTGAAACGTTATTAACTGTTTTATTTTAAATGTAATACCCTGTATGTTTTTACAGGGTAAGGTAATAATTTCAGAGACATTTAACAATTTCTAATATTAGACCCAGAATAGTCAAGAAGAGCAACGTCTAATGTAGAAGTAAGAATTAGGAACTGCTTGAATGTAAATTAAGGACACTTTGAACATTTAGTAATAAATTAGTAATAAAAATGTTTCATTTAAATATTGTTGGTTTATTAAATTGTTAGTTTTTGTAATTAAAATATTTCATAAAATAAATTTTATATTTTAAAGTTTCCAATGAGCTAGTGCTTCATCTAGTTGACATCCTACAGCTTTGTTGATTATTTTTTAAATTAGCAATTACTATTTGTATCTATTACTTTTAAATTTTAAAAATGTTTAGCTTGTCAGTGTTTTTTATAAGCCACTGACTGCTTTTTGTATTAGTAATTTTGTTTACAAAATACTTAATTAGTCAAAAAATTGTTTATAACAACCTAAAAAATTGACGCCATTAAACTTTTAATATTGACATATTACGTGGTACACCATGGTTATAACCATAAATACCGTCAACTTACCCGACACGGGTTTCTTGATACAAAATAATATTTACAAATTTTGAAATTGTTAAATATCTCTGACATTATTAACTTTAGGTATACATTTACATGTATATATTAGGGTGGCCCAAAAAAAAAGAATATTTTTTTTCTTCTCGTCTCTTGTGAAAATATGTTGGTTTGTCATGTTTTAAGAGCTCGATTAAAAATTTTGTAGGGGTCGCTCAAGATTTTTAAAAACATTCAAAATCGTCAAAAATTGAATTTTTGTTTTATTTTAATTCTTTTTCTCGTCTCGATATTACTTTTTAGGTTGAAAATAATAAAAATTCTGTAAATTTCAAAACAATATTTTGATTTCTATAGGTCGCTAAAAGTTCGTTGATATTTATATTCAGAGGTCGCTCGAAAACATTCAAAATACTCTACTTTGAAAGTTAAAAAAATCTTGAGCGACCTTTAGAAATTAAAATATCGATTTGAAATTTTTAGAATCATTATTATTTTTAAATTAAAAAATAATATCGGAACGAGAAAAAAAATTAAAATAAAAAAAATCCAATTTTTGACGATTTTGGTAATTTTTTAAAATCTTGAGCGACCCCTAAAAAATGTTTAATGGTGCTGATCTTTTGACAGGGCTCTTAAAACATGATATATATATATATATATATATATATATATATACAGTGTGTCTACTTAAGTTGGCAACATATTAATTCTTTATAAATATTTCATATAACGTTGGCAACATCGCTAAATAACTAAAATGACTTACTGAAGGTATACTAAAGTTTTGAAAAAATTCTCAAGTTCTGGGATTATTAGAAATCTGGCAATACCGCAAAATCCCAGATTTTTTTAGAAAAAAAAATAAAACCAAAAAAGTAGATATAAATTTGGAAACATCGCTAAATAGTGCAAGATGACTATTATTTAATTTTTTGTTTACAAGTAATTTTCTGAAAGATAGGTAAAATTACATTAAATAAAATCCTGGATCCGCGCCTGTAAATAGTCTCAAAGAATTAAAATAACAGAAATAAAATTTAGTTCTTATTTAAGTCAATAAAATTTCGGGATTTGGTCATAATATCCCGGGCATTTTCAGGATCAAAATTGTCTCCATATCCCGGTATTGTGTCCCCTATATAATATACTGTTATAACACGATTGTTCATTTCTTATCTATATATCTACTTGACAGAATAATAATGAGTATGAGTATGAGTATAAGAATGTATAGCAGCTGCCCCATCGGCCACGCCTTACACTGATCTTCCAGGGTTATTTTACCCCCTTTCGGTTCTATACGTATCCAGCCACTGCGACTACTTGACAGAATGATAATTTTATATAAATTAAACTTTGAATTTTCAAACTATACGGCAAGAAATTCGGAATATTCCAGACAATAAAATAAAATTTGTCTGGGTTGTATCAAAGGCAACGAATAAGCTGATCGACTGGAAGCAGAAATAGCAAAAGAAAATGGAACACCCTCGATTGAAAAAAATCCACATAAAGACCATGTAACTATTATTAAAAATTTTGTTAACGCAAAATGGCAAAAACTTTGGTCGACATAAAACAGTAAATTAAAATAAGTCCAAAGAAAAATTGAACAAAACCTACCACTCACATCAGGTCGAAAAAACCAAATCGTCTCAAATCACCTTACAAATGGGCACACTGCCATTTCACATAGCAACGTCCTTAAAAACGAACACATCGGTCTCTGTGATGAATGTAACACCATCGAAAGCACCAAACACATAATTATGGAATGCCCAAAGTATACTATGGAAAGAACACAACACCACATCCCAGTTAACTTAAGGACAGCTTTGGGCCCACAAATTGAAAATACCTTATACTTCCTCAAAACCATTAATATACAAAATATGATGTATATGTTTGTAAATGTATATTGCTAATAACCCTTTGTGGTTGATGCAGTCAAATTTTTTTTGTAAATAAAAAAAACTTTGAATTTTACGAATTTTATGCATCAGAGTGTTCAATATTCTATAAAAATATGTATTTTCCATTATTTTCGGTATATTAATATTCGTCAACGACTTAAATCATTTTAGAAAGCAAAAACAGTTTTTCCTTTTCACAAAGCGAAAAAGAAACCACCCTGATACCTTTAGCCACATATTTTAGAAACTAAAAACTTTTTTCATTTTCTTTTAAATCTCTAATTCTATAAACGTAATATGTAATATGGTGGATAAAAATTGCGGCATAGCCGAGTGGCCTTAATATAACTGGGGAGCCACTAGTATGAATTAATAAAAGTTTACTTAGTAAAAACTCCGGATTCACATTATTAAAAGCGAAAGGTTTATATAAGTGGGTATTGTACTTGGCCCCTATTAACAATATTGGTAGAGGAGAGTAAACGTAATTGTGGGTAAGATTGCTTGATAAACTCCATAAAATAATAATCAGAGCAAGACTTATTTTTGGTAGTACTGGATTTTGTAATGTCATTTTTATGAATACCAGTGCTCATAGAGCACTTAATTTCTTAAACAAACTTATACAAAGGTATAGATATAAACAATAAAAATACCTGTACTTTATACATGTATATAATGTATGTATGTATATAAAAAAATGAAATGTTATATTTTATTGTTGACAATTTACAGTAAGCCTAAATATAAAATTCAGTCAATCTAACCATATGGGTTATTGCGGTTAAACGTAAAATTACTGTTGAATTTTTTATTGTGATAATACTTACTATATATCCAGTACCTTTAACTAAACTGCGCACCAGTCAATGTGTCGCGACCAAAAATTTCGTCCTTTTTCAAAACGACATAACTTTTTTGTTTCTTGAACGATTTTATTTTGGTTTGTGATGTCTGCTAGCCCCATTCTCTGGAAATTACTATAGGGCGATATGTAAAACAGTGAAAAATTTCAATAACTTCATCCAAGCCCCGTTTGTAAAATAAATATTTTTTTCTCGTTTTTACTTTGAAATAATGAAGTATTATGTCTTACCTTGAAACGTTTTTCAAATTTTTCGAATTGGAATCTTAGCAACAAAAATATGATTTTTTTTCAAAAGAGTACATTTGATGCTTTTTTGTAGGCAATACACTGAGCCTTTTTATGATAAAAAAGATAAGATGGTGAAAGATTGTTCCTTGAATAATTCTGAACAAACGACAAGCAACAAACTTCCATTAAATTCAGAGGAACCTAAGCAAAGACCACTTTTTCAAAATGGCATTTTGGAGAAAATTTGCGAAAACTAAACCTGAACCGATATTTACGTTTATGACATGTTTGCTTTATAATTTTGACCTGCTGATGTGATTCAGTTGTCAAATTTAAGTTTTAGATGAAAACAAAATCACCAAGAATCAAAATTCGAAAAAATTCCCGGCTGTTAAATGTCTCGATAACATGCCTTTGCCAATGCCATTTGGGGATTCATTTTTGTTTGAGTGGTTAGGATAATGTTACATAAATTACATTTATATTGGGCACTAGTGATAACTTATTACTGATAAGTACCTACCTAATTGGTAGTAAAGTTAAATACAAAATTTGTTGGTTTATTTTTGAAAATTTTATGCGAAGATGTAATCATAATAAAAACTACAACATTCAACAGAAAAATGTAACAAACAATAACAATAATAACTTTCAATATTTCGTTGGCCCTCCCCTAACCCGTAATAATTCGTTAACCCTCCTGAGCATTCCCTAGACCAAGTTCCTTAGAAATTTTTGGGGTATGGCTTCCCATTCTTCCTGAATCGAATTTACCAATTCGTCCAAATTTTCCATGCGTCCTTTCCTCTCTTTCATCTTCAGTTTCATCCTGCTCCACACATGCTCAATAGGATTCATATCCGGAGACAATAAATACTCATTTACGATATAAGCGCGATGCGGACGGGCATTGTCGTCCACCAACACCAAATTATTGGCATTTAATTTTCATCATTTGATCCTTGATTTGATCATTCAGTGACATGATAATAACGCACTAAAAATGCAAAACACAGTAAAAAAACAGTAAAATCCAGATTTTAATGAGACATTTAACATCCAGGAATTGTTTTTGAATTTTGATTCTTGGTGATTTTGGTTATATCTGAAACCTAAATTTGACAACTGAATCACAATCAGGTCAAAATTATGAAGAAAACATGTCACGAACGTAAATATCGGTTCAGGTTTAATTTTCGAAAATTTTCACCAAAATGTAATTTTGAAAAAGTGGTCTTTGCTTAGGTTCCTCTGAAAATAATGGAAGTTTGTTGCTTGTCGCTTGTTCAGAATTATTCAAGGAACAATCTTTCACCATCTTATCTTTTTGTTCTTAAAAAGGCTGAGTGTATTGCCTACAAAAAAGCATCAAATGTACTCCAATGAAAAAAAAAATCATATTTTTGTTGCTAAGATTCCAATTCAAAAAATTTGAAAAATGTTTCAAGGTAAGACATAATACTTCATTATTTCAAAGTAAAAACGAGAAAAAAATATTTATTTTACAAACGGGGCTTGGATGAAGTTATTGAAATTTTTCACTGTTTTACATATCACCCTGTAGTAAATTTACTTGAAGAACCTTGAGCTTCATATCTATAGCATGAATTGCCCGAGAATGGGGCTAGTAGACATCACAAACCAAAATAAAATCGTTCAAGAAATAAAAAAGTTATGTCGTTTTGAAAATGGACGAAATTTTTGGTCGCGACACATTGAGTGGTGCGCAGTTTAGATAGTTTAGTTAATTTTAATAAATGAATTTTTACAGTAAAATTTAGTTACTTTTACTGTATTTTTATAGGAAATGAATATAAAAAGGGCGACATCTGTGTTAAACAATAGCAAGTTGCTATAAGCATCGTATACAGCGACCAATCAAAGGGCTTCGCGCTCACGCTATAATAATTAAGGCGGGGTGGTCAGAAGGCGTTCAACAAATATTGGGAAGAGGTTGTGTTTGTGTTGTGTCTAGAGGGATTAGTGAGACATAAAACTTGTAAGGTACGTTAAAATGCATTTAATCATTAAAAATAACTAAGTTTACTAAAATGGATTTGTACTATAAATTGTGTAACTAGTGCGGTCAAGACTCGAGTCTTCCAAGATGGATGGGGTGGGTTGTTTTTTTATCTATAATTAACTAGTTAGGTACTATAAAATCATAAATAATTTTGCTTTATTTTCTAATTTACTGCTACTTTTAGAGATTTTATAAACTGGCAGATAAATTATCACATTCTTAAACTCTACACTTTTAAAATCTTTAGACATTTATCTATGGTTACATTTAAAAAAATATAATCAAATTTTGTGTGTAAGCAAGTGGTTTTTTCGGTTGCAATTATTATTGAACTCTGTAGGATTGGGTAATTGGGTTTAGAGATTTATATTAGTAAATACTAAAATTTTAATAGAACAATAACAATAATAAGAAACGTCAAATTTACAATAGGAATATTAAAGAACTACTGTCAAAAGGCGTCATTTTTTTGCACGAGGACAATTTACAAAACGACCGACGAAGGAGGGAGTTTTGTAATGGACGTGTGCGAAAAAAGGTATTATGACATGAGTTATTTTTACTATTTTTTCTATTTGCCAAAATTTCGAGAATAATAATAATTCATATTGACGTTTCGTACTGTCTCCAGGGGCAACTGTATGATATAGCGTATTATAATGCAAGATTTTTTTATACATTTTGACATTAATGTGGCAGGGTGCATAATGCACATTTTATACCATTTTTAATTTTTTCAGGAAAGATAATAAAATTTAAATTGTTATAAAATCTGAATTGTTTTAATACATTTTAAAATTTATCGATATCTAAACAATTGTTAATTAACAGTAAATTATAAATTGTATTAATTAAATTTGAATTATCTTACTTAGGGGGAATCCAACTTTTTCCGCAAACTTTTTATTTAATATTATAAACTCTTATAAATTTGGTGTGGGTCATAGCTTCTACAAAAATTGCGGCAAATATGAAAATTTTACATCAAAATTCACATTTAGCAGGAAATTGAAAAACAAAATCGACGTGTTCGGGGATTTTTCTTTTGAACAAAAAAAAAGGAATTTTTAATTGAATTTTTGTCATACTTTTGCAGGTCACTGTATATAGTTACCAGAGTATAAAAGGATGTTAGCACAATTTTAAGGGATAGAAGTAAAATGTACGTGACGAGTGGCAACTGGAAGAATATATTGATAAATTTAAAGGTTAGTTTTTTATTATTACTAAATTCATTTTATTATTACAAGATTAATTTTTTTATTTGGACTTTGCATTGTCAAAAATTTAAGGTTTGTAATTGACTATATTGTGTAAAAAAACTAGTGACAAAATTAATTGTGGTTATGTTACTACAATTTTTTAGTTATTTATTACATACATTTTAAGCCTTTTTTAAAATTTAGTTTTACTTTTTTTTGGTTAACATTTCGTATAAAATTAAAATATTTATTTTGAGTTTGATAAGAGTTATAGGTGTTTCAAACATTTTCTTATTATTCTATACCCATAAAACAAGTTCATAGACGTTCTGTTTGTTAATAACAAACAGATTTACGTTTATGAACTATGAAAATTAGAATAATAAAAAAATATTTGAAACACCTAATCACTCTTATCAAACTCAAAATAAAGATACATTAATACTTCCGTAAAGTATGGAACTCGGTATGAAAGTAAATACTCAAATATTCGTGTTTTATTATGGACCAAAATATTTTATTGTATACGAAATGTTAATAAACAAATAAAAAGTAAAACTAAATTTAAAATAACGCCTAAAATTTATGTAATAAATAGTAAATCTAAATAAATATAATAAAATTATTTTAAATTAACGAAAATAATAATTATTAAAATGATATTTCGAAAAATTATGTTTATAAAATATAAAAATAATGTTTAATAAAGTTTTTTTCATTTTTTTGTTGTAGTTTATTATTGCCTGAATAACCCCTTAATCTTAAAAATATTTGTATAATTAATCCTAATATACAAGATGGTAAGTATTACAAGACAGGGTAATTAATCTTACTAGTGAATATATATTTAACTGAACTCGCCAAGTTATTTAATTTTGCTATATAAGATGGTACGTACTACAATACGGAATATTTAATATTACTAGTTAATATATTTAACTGTACTTACTAAGTTATTTAATTTTACTATATAAGAAGATACCCATTACAATCCAGGATAATTAATCTAACTAGTCAATACAATTAATGCTACTTAGTAAGTTATTTAATTTTACTATACAAATGGTACTTATTACAATCCAGGATAATTAGGGCTACAATCTAAAATATTAAAATTTACATTCTTATTTCGTTATACATATATGCAATACTTTTTAACAATACTGTTAAATTAACATTACATAATGTTGTCCAAATACTAATTAGAAAATATAGTTAAATTAACTGTATTTACAGTAAGTCTTACTGTCTTTTTTTTTTTCGTGCACTTTTATATCAAAATACTCCTAACTTTAAATAAAATTAGGTTAATAAAAATAAACATACCTAGATAAAACACACTCAAATGCTTTTGAATTATGAAATTGTAATAAATGATGATGAGAAAATTAAAAACAATAGATTAAAGTTATATTTGATAAGATTATTTTAATTGTTTCTATCTAAAAGACCTTATCTTTAATGAAATACTAGTATCTTAACATTAATACGTTTATATTCTATTTTGAAAGCAGCACAAGTATATTTAAACTGGCACATTTGATGACAAATAGCGGTAAAAATATAGGTAATAAAAACTTATTGAGTTTTAAAAAAATTATGCTTTATTATTTTTACTAGGATATGTGAGGCTTACATTATAAGCCTACTAATCACTAAACATTTTCAAATAAACTCGAAACGTAAACTTTCTTTGACACGAGAAGATTATTTTCTTCTGAAGTCAGATATTACTGAGTACTAAAAAATTGTAAATTAAATTTAAATGGTATTCGGGTGGTCCTTATCCCAAGGTATTTTTGAGTTGGTTTGCTTTTAAATCGATTTAAAAAATCCCTAAAAATTTGAGCTCCCAATATCAACGCTAAGATGGTCCTATTTGTGATCAAAGTTTCTTATGGGAATATCACGAGGAAAACTTGTTTGCTCTTTGAAATTTTATAAGTCGTTGACGAATACACCGACAATTATGGAAAATACATATTTCAGTAGAGAATTAAACGCTCTACAAAGAAGTTATGTTAATTAAGTTTAAAGTTTAATTTATATAAAATTATTATTCTGTCAAGTATAGCTACGAAATAAACAATCGTGTTGTAATGGTATTTTAAGCAACGGCCATTTAATGCATGAGCATGAGAAGTATAATAATAAGTGCGAGACTAGACCATTACATGGGAGTTACATACCTACACTATTTTTTTATGATTATTGTAATAAAGTATAAACTCAAAAAATACTTGAGTAATTACTCGTCAAAATTAATAAATATTAGATCTATCAGATGTCCAAGGCAATAGTTGATATTAACAGAATATTGCCGTGTATCGCATATCTATTGGTTAATATTGCCGTGTATTACATTTATATTGGTTAATATCGTAATGCAAAATTTGTATCATATTATAGTACAGGTAGGAAATGCCTAATACACGAATTGAAGTATGGGAGTAGAAAATAGTATATTATATTATTATTGGTGGCCCCATGTCTGTGTTTATTATCTAACAACTTTAAGACCTATCCAACTTCTCTTTCTGCCAATTAAATTATTTTTCTATAGTATATTTTGAAGACGTAGAAAAAGTGTAGTCTGAAACACAAATATACTATTTTCTATGTGTATACCATAATAAGCACAGTACAATACCCATTTGCGTTTTGTATTGTCTTCATGGCAACAGTACGATATCATTCGATTTTTTTTTTAATTTTTACAAAATTTTTTTTTATGAGAAACTCATGTCATAAGACATTTTCTCGCAATCGTTCAATGAAAATTGGCCTCGTGCGAAAAAAAGGATGTCTTATAACATTAGTTCTTTAATATTCTATTATCGCACCAGCGACAAAAATTACAAGCACGAGCTTTTTATTTTTATTTTAATTTTAAAGAGCCAAACAGGATTTTTCAATCTTATTTCCATAGGAAATTTTGATCATAAAGCGGTCTATGTTAAAGTTTAAATAGAGAGCAAAATTTTTCAAATTTATCGATTTGCAAGTGTTTAAGCCCTCGAAGTATAAAAATTCTAAAATACCCCAAATAAGGTCTTAACCCACATCAATTAAAACAGTGGGCTTAAGTATTTATATATACTACAACAATAAAAACAATTTTTGGCAATAATCTTTTTTTAAGTTTTGAGGAATCAAAATTTTTTTAAAGTTTCGCTCTTGCAGGCAATATTATTTATAATTATGTCGGTGTATTTATCCACAAGAATATCTTTTTTAACGAAAATCACAATTAATGCATTTAAGTGTGTTTGTGTGAGACAACTCTATTCTGCAACAAATTTCAGTTTTGAGAAAATTCTTTTCCAGGAACACTGGCTACATATTATGTACAATTTAGCCGGTTAAGAAAGCTAAAAAAGTTAGCTAAGTTAATTAGCTAGCTAACTGATCAGCTTAGCTAATTTAAACGGTTAACTAAATTAGCTTAGATAATTAGCTGGCGGCTTAACCGGTTTATCTAGCTTAGCTCAGCTAATTGGCTAACAGCTAACCGGCTAGTTTTTTTTTAAGCTATATAATGATTTCTTATTTACGGACAGGTTCAAAAAATAATTATATTGATAGTGCTTTTATGACAAACAATAATAGAGTAATTTATTAGGTTAAATAATAGTTTAGTTTCTGTACCAAGAGGCTTTGTTACGATTTCGTTACTCAGGTGGCGTTGCTGGTTTCGTTTCCATACCCGGTGCACCGGGTAACATGTTTCGGTTCTGCTTAGAGTTTTGCTACTTTTGTTACCTTAAGTGTCGTTACACTTCTGTTACTTGTTTCTGATTAAGTTTTAATCTTTTTATGTTACTCGGAACGATAACGCCAGAAAGGGAGTTTTATTTTTAGACGAGGTTTTGTTACAAGTCCCTGCTAATAACAGCTAATTTAAATTTATCACGCGTCGGGGTCCTGGGGCCCCTTATGGACAATTTATGAGGGCCCACCGGGAAACTCCCGGTCGCTCGGTGGGCCAGCACGCGCCTGGGTAACTACATAGAACAAAATTAGAATCGCATGGTAGGTATATTTTAAATTTTATACAACATTTTCGAATAAAAGAAATGAAGTCAAGATAGGTTTTTAAAATGTGTGCGTAGAGTGCGCAGCGTGGGGCACGGTGCATCGCGGTGGGGCGGCTGCCCCTCTATCAAAATTAAGATACAAACAAATTTCTGAATGGTAAACTTTTATAAGATAATTCCTTTTTACAAATGACTACATGTGTAAGGAAGAGTTTTTGCAAGGGTTCGAATTTTAGAGGTTACCACATGAAAAAAATACATCATTTAAAATAATACAAAGTATTAATATATTTGAAAGAATGACAAATTGTTTAAGTTAATAATTATGATGAACCTCACCACAACAACTATTATAGTTGCCTGTTTAAACAAACAAATGTTGATTTAAATCCAACCTTTAGTTCGTTCAAAGTTTAAAAAAACGTAGCCGGCTATCGTCAATTAAACTTATATTTATAAAAAACAATACAATCATATCTTAATTACTTAATCAACTAATAAATGCACGGTCACAATTAGTTGAAAATTAGAACATGATTTCTTAATAGGACAGATAGTGAGTGATAAATAAATTAAAAACATAAGTTTATTTTAGTTTTTTCCATCTTTAAGACGAATTTAACCTTATACAATATTATCTTCCAAATATTTAATTTTGTAAGCAGCAACAATACTATTTAATCTATCACATTTGTTTTTAAAATATGATAACTAACAGGAAAAATATAGAGTAAATAAAAGAAACGAGTTAAAAATATATTTATTTAAACATAAATAACAAAAAATCACACCAAAATAAAAATAAGATAATAATGGGATAAAAATAATAAATTTAAATGGGAAAAATAAATAAAGTTAGGGGGCCTCGGTGGCGCAGTGGGTTAGGCGGCTATGCCGAGACAAACTGCGCTCGAAAGGTAGCGGGTTCGATTCCCGGTCACAGCCTTGGGTGTTGTGCGCGTTGAAAGTCGGTAGATGAGTCTAACTCATCGAAGACCGTGGTTCGGATTCCACGTTAAACAGTAGGTCCCGCTGAAGAACCGAACCTTATAGGCTTTGCCTGTAAGCTGGATAGGTTGATGGCGTTACTACTCTACTTTACTTTTTTAAATAAAGTTAATCCCTCGTAAATGTGCTGTGGTTAGCAGGGTCGCCTATCATAGTGACCATGGGCGCCAGGAGGGGGGCAAGAGGGGGCACTCCCCCCCTGGAAATTTCTTCGCATTTATTATCAAAATAAAATATTTGCGAAAATATGATCATATTTTCAATATATCAGAAATTAGCAAATTGCCAATTGCTAATAGCAATTAGCTACTTCCTACTTTTACAAAAACATTATGTAAAATTACATTTTTAAAATTGCCGATTAGCTCCCGCACTATTAGGTTTTATTAGTTCGCATTAATGATCCAGCGCCTAGACTACTAAAAAAAACATGCCTCCGCCTCCTCCGATCACTCGATGTTTTCAGCGCGGGTAATACATCGTGGCTTATTATGACCAAAATATGCGCGGGTGCAGAAAACAGATGCGCCATACGTCGATACGCGACGCGCCTGCCTTTATTCCCTGCGCTGTGCTGTGTGTAGTGTGTAGATTTTGTTAAAATATTTAGTATTATATGTCCTAATAATCGTATAATTAGCATTAACATCTATTATACACCCCGCTGAGTAGTTACCTAGCCATTGCCGTTAAATAATTTATAGAGAATAGTCCAGTCAAAAAAGGTAAGAAACTGAAATTTTACTCGCAGTTGTTTCATCATTTCTTAGATAAAGATAACATTTTTAGTTTAGGAATAATCGAAAGGAACCAAGTAGGTAAAATAGGTATGCACATCCGAAATTTCTAAATAGATCTGTAAACTCAACCTCATCGTTTACTGATGTACCTAATGAAGCTCCTTTGCCAAAACGACCATGTCAAGAAGATCAAGCTAGTATTATACCCACGACGGAGGCGGCATCAGAAAATATCGTAAGTGACTCTACCTGCAGCAGTGTAAATCTCGAATTTGGCACAATAAATGCATCAGGATCAGGATCAGAGAAAACTCATAGCCAAAACAATACAATTATTGATATCGGGGATTTTGTAAATATAAATGAAATAAAATTAAGCGATACCATTAAGTTCAATATTTTAAATATTCGACCAAATCCTGACAAAAATTATCACTACAAAAAAGATGTTGCGGTTGACAGTAAGCGACATTTTCGAGTGGAATAGCTTACTCAATATAAATGGTTAGTTTATTTATTAAAAAACTAAAGGGTGCAATGTATGGGTTGTATTTAGAACACTTGTAAAAAGGGGTTTCCAGGGTTTATTTATTTGTAAGGCATTTAATAAATATAAAGATTTTCATGAATCAGCTAGGAATCACGAAAAGTCCGAGTGGCATCTAGCATTCTGAAATCAAAATGTTTTATAGACGTGATATCTGCAAAAAAACAAGGTGTTGATTCACAAATTAATAAATCAGCGTGTGAATTAATACAAAGAAACAGAGGTAAACTCTATCCCATTTTGTCCACAATTGTTTTTTGCGGAACTCACGACATGCCACTGCGCGGTAAAGAAGCCGGTAAAGGTATTTTTTATAAATTCAAATTTAGGGTTGCGCCGGGAGATACAGTCTTATAAAATCATTTAGAAATTGCTGCAGAAAATGCTAAATATGTGTCCCACCGCATTTAAAATGGCTGATGATACTGATGATATTTCGGGCACAGAACAGTTCTCTGTCGGTGTCCGATTTGCCAGCAAAGACTCTGACGAGTATTGGTGGGTTCGTGAGGAAATCTTGGGATTTACCCCTTTAAAAAAATGGACGCGATGACAATTTCGGAAGAAATTCTTTCTTTTTGTCATAAATTAAAGTTAAATATGTCAAAACTGTATGGACTAGGGTTCGATGGTTGCTCAGTTATGTCTGGTCATGAAAATGGCGTTCAAAAAAGGATAAGAACCATTAATCCACATGCAATGTTTTTTTTACTGTGCTTCACACAAATTAAACTTGGTATTGAACGACCTTAATGAAGTGTCTAAAATCAGAAAAACTATCAGTACAATCAAAGAAATTATTAAGTTTTTTCGAGAAAGTCCATTAAGAAGAAGTTTAGTGCCTAATTTGCCCAACCCGTTGGTCTGAGAAGTATAAAAGGATTCGGCTCTTTGCAAAACATTTTTTAGATATTAAGAACGCGTTAGATTCTATAATAACCGAGGGTAATTATAATTGCCCTACAAGAATAAAAGCTCAACAGCTCTCAACAGTAAGTTCCACTTAAAGTTTTCTAATATGTTTGCAAATAATTTCCAAATATTCAGGAATACTCGAGCCAGTCACAAATATTTTGCAGTCAAAATGCATTGACATGCTTAATGTTAAAATCATATAAGAGTATTGCTGGAAATGTTCAATACCCAACATCCGACGAGGTTTTTGATACTGCGAATGTCGCTAAAGAGCTGGATATTGAATTACAGATGCCGCGAATAGCTAAACGTCAGACCAAAAGATCAAATTACCCTGCTACTTCCGTTAAAGAATATTATAAAATATCAATCTTTATAAGGTATCTTGATTCACTTATATACTCAATAGACCTCAGCTTTAAGGACGAAATGAACCCTGCCTTTCTTTTGTATAATTTGCATCCTCTTAACTTGAAAAAACTGACTCATTATGAGTTTCTCAAATCAACAAATGAATTTTAGTGAAGAGTCCGAAATGTGGTTTTATTATTGGACTAAAACAGATCCGAATTTATCAGAAATGATAAATGAAAATACAAGCATGTTAGACTTAATCCCACACTGTAAATTTTTTCCCGCTGTTGCTAAAGCTTTAGAAATATTAGTTTGTTTACCGCCAACTACATGCACTATAGAAAGATCGTTTAGCTTTAAGACGAGTAAAAACTTGTCTTCGTTCAACAATAAGCAAAGATCGGCTAAATGGTCTTTGTTTGCTAAGCGTGCACCTTGATTACATAAATAATAATAAAAAAAATATTTATAGAACGTGCAATAAATGAATTTGCTAAAGAGTCAAGAAGACTGAAACTCCTCTTTGCGCAGAAATAACCTTTTTTAGTTTTAGTTTTTGTAAATTTTTGAAAATAAAATAATATACCTAAGTTCGTATACCAGCTCCTATATTCAGGATTTGGTTTATATAAATATTTTTTTGGAATGTTTTTTTTATTTTTGATTGTTGTTATTTTAAATTTTTTTTCGATTTAAAAGCTTTAACCAAATTTATTTTATTTTAATAACTTAGTAGATCCTTTGTTACTGCGTTTTTATTTTTTTGTTGTTTTGATATTATTAGTACTAAACATTCAATTTTCTTAGGCCACGTCGTTTGACGGTGTGGATCACCTAATGTTCTTACATCTCGCCTCTGTTGACTTAACAACCGAGCATATAAGCTCAGGGAGTCCTTTGTTTTGATTGTGTTCCACTACACCAAGTTGCCCGACACTGATGAGACCCAGTGGCGGCTCGTCAGGGTAGGCCTCTGAGGCCGCGCCTCACCCTTAAAATGAAGGAACGAACGACTTTTTGTATTTATATTTTTGCCTATTACAAGTGTATTTTTACAACAGTTCTACCCAATAAAAAGTAAAAAACCAATCAATAATATTAAGCGTAAATAAAGTTAAAGTTAACGTGCATCGTTGAGAGTCGCTTGTTGTATGTATCTTGGCTTGGACAGAGGCGAAATTTTCACAGCCTCGGAAGCTCCCATTTACGTCTTGAAAGCGAAAATGACTCACCAACAAAAATATCGCCGTAAGTTCGCGAATAAACACCGTAGATGAGGCGAAATTAAGTTAGCTTGGTTTGTTCTGATTGGTGGTCCGTTTATGGTGGGATGCCAGCGGAGACAAAGAAGGTTGCCAGTCTTCTCTTAGCGTTTGTAGAGCACGTTATTGTTTTGATTCAGATTAAATTATTTAAAACTTTTGGCTGATCTTTTATAGTTTTTGTCTCGATTAGTAAAATTTCTTATTTAATTATTGTAGGGAACACTCTAAGGTAGATTTAGCAGTTTTTATTAAGCAAGTTTTATATTTTGAAATAATAGATTGCATAATTCTTCAATTAGAGCCGCGGTTTGAAATTGTTTTGATTCAGATTAAATTATTTAAAACTTTTGGCTGATCTTTTATAGTTTTTGTCTCGATTAGTAAAATTTCTTATTTAATTATTGTAGGGAACACACTAAGGTAGATTTAGCAGTTTTTATTAAGCAAATTTTATATTTTGAAATAATAGATTGCATAATTCTTCAATTAGAGACGCGGTTTGAAAATTTAGAATTACTTTTAAATCTCAATGCAGACCCACAATTTTACGATCAAATAATAGATAAATTTTCAATCTTAAAAGATAGACGTATAGTATTTTATATTTTTTAATACTTAGGTAGGGGACGACTTTTTAGTTTTATTTTTTGATTAATTTATTTATTTTTAACTTTTTTAAGACTATTTTTTAAGTTTAAGATTAAAACTAGTCTTTGATGTGATATTTTGTTTGTTTTGTTTTTTAGAGTTTATTTTTTGGTTTAGCCCAGCAAGCACAAACATCCTCAGGACGTCCTTGGACCAGCTTAAATGTCCCAGAATGGGATGATCCTATAAGGACTTCCTGAGGACGTCCATAGGTTGACCTTATCGTACATTAGATCTTTTTTAGGTCCCATTTTGGGATATCCTAGAAACGACATTTAAGGATGTCGTTAGGACCTAATAATATCCTAATTAAAGCCTAAAATGGGCTGATCATAGGACTAATCCCAGATACATCCTCAGAATGTCCCGTTAGGTTTTGGTAAACATTTGGTATAATACCTACATTTTTTTACATAACTTATTTTGCATAGGCACATCTTAAAAATGTCAATCAATATAATTATAATATTATATTATATAGATTTTTTTAAGTTTATAAACGACTTGCTTACTATATTTTTTCTACGACAATCACAAAAATTAAATGACTTTCAACAATTACATATAATTAATTATTTATAAAATCTGACATCGACCAGTCTATTCTAACCTCACTTTTTAGACCCTTTATTTTGATGGTCATTGTTTCGCAGTTGACAACTGCAATTAACTTCAACCTATGACTAAAAAGTCCGAATGTCATTGCTGCCAACTTCAGCCCGTGACTAAAACGCCATAAAGCCGCAACTTGTCAATGTGTATTTAAAATATCATGGAAACATATACGATAATCGGCGTTTTAAAGGCGGGAGTTTAAAAACAATATTATATTTTGTGTATTTGTTATATGACCACAAAATATATTTTGTATACAACTGGATAGCAACCAACTTAATACGAATGCGCAGAAATGACGGCTGGTAATTGATAATTGTTCAAACTCCTTGTTTGTAAGGTATTGATACATTTAGAGTTTTATAAATAATAAATAAGGTAGTAAGCGTCAGTTAACCTTAAAAATGTAATTACAAACGCAATCTATAACTTATTTATTAGTTTGTGTTACCGATTGTTTTAAATTTGCCGCCATACGTTATGGTGGTAACCATTGTCTATGGTGGTAACACTGGATGGAGAGAAAGCTAAGATGACGTATAGCGTCCTTTAGTTGTTTGGCGTCTTTTTGTTAGAAAGAATCATAGATAACACTGTGAAAGGAATTCTTTGTCTGTGCCGTAAATTCTTTTTCTGTGTCGTGAACCTGGTTTAAGGCCGTGAATCCCGTGTTCTCCAAGTGTGTTTGTTATAATATAATATTATTATAGTGTTCTCTTCGAAATAAACCTTAAATACTAATTTGCTTGAAGATTAAAGTGAACAACAATCAAAAAGTTCCAGTGCTTATTAATTGTTTATTTTTAAGTTTAGGGTAGTTATGCTATAATAATTTTTTGTTCCATATTAAGTTGTCTTTTCATTTAATAAAATGTTATTTTTGTAATTACTTCAGAAACCTGATGTTCAATTGTTATTCTGTCTTAACCATTTTAATCAGAAGAAAAAATGCCACTAATTTGCTAATTTAACCGACTTTGTAGCTGCAATAATAATGGAGTTAAAATGGTGAGCAATGGACACTGTGTATATATAAATAATATAACTATTATATTTATTTAGAATTATTATATATTTTACTTTTATAATAGGTGTTTATTTTTTATTTTATATAATTGGCTGTGTAAAATTATATATATGTATACAGAATTAAAATAATTTATTTTATAAAGTTATAAAATGGTATTTGATTGTTTAAAATGTATGCCCAACAAATAACAAGGCCATTCAGAGGATGTCCTCAGGACATCCCATTCGTGGACCTACATATACCCATGGGACTTTCAGGGGACATCCTTAGAATGTCCTATTCCTGGACCTATATGGACCTAGGGATATCCCTAGGATATCCTAAAGGCCATTTGCGGGACGTCTGTAGGCTGGCCTTTTTTGCACCACTCGGCCATGGTTGGGATGTCCTGAGGAGGTCTGAGGACGTCCTAGGATATCCTTGGGATATCCCAATATCCTGTAAGGCTTTTCTTAGGACGTCCTTAGGACAGACTTGTGCTAGCTGGGAGTAGTGCTATCGGCTAAATTTTAAAAAAGGTCAACGCGTCGGAGAATAATACCTCCCGGGTGACGTGGAAATTTATTCGTATTTAGACAAAATTAACCTTATGTAGCCTCACCCTCCTGTACACCCACGAGCCGCCACTGATGAGACCCAATATAGGTCGAAACAGCTGTCTGTATTTGAAGTTGGTGGAACGCATTCAAAACAAAAAACTTTGGCGAGGTGTAGGTTCAATTTTTTCTTATTGTTAGTATTATTATTCATAAATAAAAATAAGGTAGTAAAAAGTATTTTTTGTTTCTCCTTGGTCCCCATTTGCTCTTAACTTGGTACAAAAATAAATATCGAAGTTAAGCAGGTTCAACTAAATGTTTCTAAATTGTTTAAATTTTCTGTGGGCGCCCTGCTAATTACATCCCATTTTATAAAAATTAAATTAAATCATAACCCTTTTCAACCTTTTTTTATGAGGGGTTAAATTATTTAATATTATCTACTATTATCTTATATTTTTTGAATCGTCCAAAGAGTAGGTACTAAAAAATTAATATTGATTACAAAAAATTATATTTTTGTAACAATAAATAAAGTAAAATAAAATAATATAAAATATGAAATAATATTATGAAATATGAAATATGAAATATGAAATATGAAATATGAAATATGAAATATGAAATATGAAATATGAAATATGAAATATGAAATATGAAATATGAAATATGAAATATGAAATATGAAATATGAAATATGAAATATAAAATATGAAATATGAAATATGAAATATGAAATATGAAATATAAAATTTGAAATTTGAAATTTAAATGATAATCATCATCATTATTAATTATTATTATTAATTATTATAATAGATGGCTATACCAGGTATAGTATACATACTAAATATATTATCTCTAGGCTAGAGTCTCTAGCATCGACCACATATTATGTTGTCGCGCGGGGCTTAAAGGGTGCCATGTTGCCAAAATGTACAATAATTTCGTCGAGACGCTTTGTGAATTTTTTGCGCCGTTCTTTTTGTGCTTCTAGTGATCAAAGTATTTCTGGAGCAAGTCAAGGTGGATTTTTCACCTGCTTGGCAGCTACCGACGAATAGTACGAGTCTAGATGGTGGTGTCATCAGCATACAGCCCCAGTTCCGTTCTGTGCCAGAACGGAACACCAGCATTCACCGACCGCACCCCAGTGATTTGATCATATCTATGGATTTGATCATGCACCCTGACTTAAAATGTTGTCAGACAGGTAGAAGTTCAAGAAAAGCGTCAAGTGGTTGGGGAACCTTAGGACGTGTAATTTGTAAATTAGCCCGTTCAACCAGACTGTATCGAAGGCTTTTCCGTATTGTGGTTACGATTATTGGCCTGCTGAACATCGTTGACGACCCTTACAATCTGGTGAACAGTGCTGTGCCTCTGTCTGAACGCAAATGGTCCGGGGGGGAGTGATCTTATTGTCCAAATCGAAGACGTTTATTCTTACATGGTTCGTATATATAAGCAGAAATAAATATATTTATATACCGGGTGAATTCTTTAAAGTGTTACAAGGGGTTAGGGGGATCGGGTAGGTGGGTGTCTCAAAAGTCAAGGACAGAATGTCTCAAAAGTCAAGAATGATTAGAGGTGAAAAAACTATAATGTGCAGCTTAACATTAAACATTCTTCTATATAAAATCATAGTGTAAAATGACCATAATTATATGATTGGTCAATGTCAGTGTTTTAGTTTTTGGGTCAGTTTTAACTTGAGACATTTTTTAGGGAAAATCGGTGGTCCTAAAATGTTTACGCTAAAAAGGACCGTTTTTTAAATAGACTTCGGTCCGACTTGCTGTTTATACAGATTAATAATCGTTGTAAACGTTGTGTTTCTTACACCTAAAAGTGCTTAAAACAACCGTTTTACTCTTCTTTTGGTAAAAATAAACCTTATTCTATCAGGGCTGTCATTAAACTGTCAAGTTTCAATTTTAAGGTTAATTTTGTTAGAATTAATTATTGTTACGATTATGACATTGAATTATATAAGTTGTCTGTTTTTAAAATAGTTAGATACTGTCAAATAGTTTATAAAACAAGATGTACCGTTGTATTGTCACATCCAGAATATATTAAATAGATAATTAGAAATCTGAGTTATTTATTACCCAAAACACCAAATAACTTTATCAGGTTATGGGCCCAGTATCGTGCCGATTCGAGTTAGTTTAGTGATTTGGGAATTTGGTGTAAAGATCGTAAAATAAAAAATGTCAGGAATCTCGAGTGTTGCAGTTCCAATATTGGAGGCTAATAATTTTAACAATTGGTGGTTCAGTATTCAAATAATCTTGAAAAAAAACTATGTGAAGATGTTTTATATCAAGAGCTTGCTGAAACAGCAACGGCGACAGAAAAAGCCGAGTGGATAAAGAAAGATTCGAAAACGCAATCAATAATAGTTCAAGGCTTGTCAGACAAACATTTGGATATAGTCAAGGATAGCAAAACTGCTAAAAACCAAATAGAAGCTTTAAAAGCTGTATTTGCAAGGTCTAGCTCATTCACAAGTTTATCAACTTGGAAAAGACATAAATTTAAAATCAGAAGCTGGTGAAAAACTGGAAGATCACTTTGTTAAATTTGATTCCATAATCCAAAAGTTAAAAGAGCTTGGTACTGATTTAAGCGAAAGTGACAGAGTTTGCCATTTATTATTGTCTTTGACAATAAAATATAATACAATAATTACAGCTCTAGAAACAATAGCAGATTTAAAAATGGATTTTGCAAGGGCCAGATTACTGGACGAAGAGTTAAAAATACAGTCACAAGACAATGATAAAGACACTGAAAGCAGTTTCAAGGTAACAGATAAAAGAGGATGTTATAAATGTGGTAGTTTGGAACACTGGAAAGGGAAATGTCCCAAAAATACCAGAGGTAGAGGTCGAGGAAAATTTCGAGGTTCAAGAAGTATAAGTTATAGTAATTATAATAACCAACATCATCAGGCTAATAAAGCAGATGAAAAGCAAGGCGAAACGGAAGTACAATTATACTCTGCCAATTTGTGTAATGAAAGAGATCAAACATATTTCGTTTTGGATTCTGGTGCAAGTAATCATTTTGTGAAATATGAAATAGAAAAACACATGACAGATGTCAAGACATTACCCGAACATGTGACGATACAGATAGCTAATGGAGAAAATTTGAAAACAAATAAGAAAGGGACATTAAAGTTTGAGTGCCAAGGCCATAAAGTATCTGTTGAGGCGCTTATAGTACCCAACATGCAACATAATTTACTTTCTGCGTCAAAAATTACAGAAAAAGGGTGCAAAATAGTTATAGAGAAGAATAAAATGTAAATAAAGGGTGAAAACTTTGCATTAAATTGTGAATACACAAAAGGACTGTATATTTTATGTGCTGATAAAATATTAAACCAAAAAATGACCAGTAATAAAAGAGAATTTGGCAATATAGTAAGTAATTTATGGCATAGAAGACTAGGCCATCCCGGCAAAGAAGTTCTAACGGAACTTGGGTTGCCAAATGACAATAAAGTATGTTCGACATGTGTTGAAGGAAAAAGCACAAGATTAACATTTAAAGAATCGGAAAAAGAAGTAAGAATATATGCGAATTGATACCCCAGTGAGCATTTTATTCCTAAAATGGAAATGTGTCTATTGCGACATTGCTGTTACGTCGCAGAGACCTTGTTTTGTGTTAAAAAATACACAGTGACGTCATGACACCATGACTTCCTGACACCAGAGAGGAATTGTGTATAGAGTACGATACGATTTTTCGATTTGTTTATAATATTCTAATGTCCATGAGATAATTCTTTGATTTTAATTATCTCGGCATGAGTTTGTCCCGCATTGGCCCAATGTTCGTTCAACGCCTCAGTGCGGCGTTTAAAGTATTCAGTTGACTTTCTTGAGGTTGAATCTTTCTTCATGTTGGTGTATAGTTGAAGGATGGCCTTCCCAGTGACCTGTTGTTTGGCCACCAGCTCGTTCATTTTTGGGTTTGTGTTCGTCATCTTAAATTGTGTCGATTTGATTATTTTCTAGATATGAAACTGCACCACTTCTGGATTGGCCTGGTACAATTTTAGGTTCGAAGGACCATGAAAAGAATCGGATCTTAACTAGGATCCCGAATCTTTGTAATAATGTCCCACTAGCGGAGCGCAGCCTCACGCTCCAGTTAAGGCTTGGAAACTAGTGGGTAGTTGAGTAAAACACAATAGTCTTGTTAATACTGACTTTAATTATAAAATTGTTTCCTTATATACAAGTGGGATATTTTATTTTACATACTTATTTTACAAACATCTTAATGTTAGAAGGTTGTATTTTGTTATGTTATTGCTGACGCGGTTTGTTCGCTTAGATGACCGAAGTAGGTCAATTAAATAATTATTGTTTAATTTTAAGATTAAACAGTATGTGAATTCAATGATTCAATGTGTTAAGATTAAATACCTATTTTGGGCATATTTATGACTGGTAGATGCTACTTTTTTGTATAATATGTAATTGTAAAAGAACATATTCAAAGACCAAGCTCATCCTCCTTCGGACTTCACATTAAATACAACTCCCACTCCTTCCGCCCAGCATCGAAGGCAAGAATCATACATAACCTACATCTCAACAAATACAGCCTTAAACTAGACCTATTTTAAGATTTGGAAATATCCAAACTCATTCAAAAATAAACCTGAACAATGCATTGCAATGCTTGAACTCACAAATTAATTTAAATAGAAATTTAAACCATTATTTAAACATTTCCTATAAGCATTTCATGATTGATGATGAAAAAAACCATTTATTGATTCCGTCCTCCCCCCACCATTGCTTATTTTTTAAATAACCTTTTTGAGTTGTAACTACTGTATTTAATTGATTTTATTATTTAAGTTAATTTAAATTACCCGCTAATTTTAAGATTATGAAGTTGGCACTAGTTATGTTGGTAACAACACATGTTTCCGCTGTTAAACGTCAAAATTAACGTGGTTTTTCTGTAAAAGATATGTTTACTACTACATATAAATGTAAGCTCGCCTTGACAAGTAAGTAAAAAATTAATTTTAACCCACCTATTGAAAATAATGTTTACTTACTTTTCAGGGCTATCCCGGATGATGTCATTAGATTAAATGACGAAAGCGCTTGGCTACTCATTTTTTTTAAAATAAATATACCGACATACACCCCTTTTATTAAATGAATAGTTTTATTGAATCGATTAGGCATAATGCCTAAGTTCGGCATTATTCCCAAGTTAAGCATAATGACTAAGTTAGGCATTATTCTCAAGTTAAGCATAATGCCTAAGTTAGGCATTATTCCCAAGTCAAGCATAATGCCTAAGTTAGGTACTCAAAATCTAATGTCTAACTTAGGATTTTTTAGGCACTAATGCCTAAAAGTTAGGCATTAATGCCCAAAATTTAGGCATTTTTTTCGCAAGGGAAGTCGTGCTTATTATACAGTATTACCAAAGGGTAATAAATTGGAGAAAAGAGCTAGAAAAGGAGTTTTTGTTAGTTATTGTGGTGGGGGTTACAGACTCTGGCTGCCAGATAAAAGAATAGTAATAAGATCAAGAGATGTGCGTGTGGATGAAAGTATCATGGAGTATAAAATGTCAAATGATGACAAGAATTTGACAAAACATGTGATTGTTGATTTTACAGAAAAATACAGAGAATACATAAATTAAAATAATGAAATTCAGAACAATGATCAAGAATTGAGTAGATCAACTTCAAGCGATGAAGAAAATGTACAACAAACCAATACTAGATCCGGAAGTGTTGTTAAACTACCTGTACATCTTAACGATTATGATACTTACACAGCTTACTGCTTGTTAAGTGGAGAACCAGATCAAGAACCAAAAACTTATAAAGAAGCGAGTAAAATTCCAGAATGGCAACTAGCGTGACAATGAATTAAAATCTCATG
Source organism: Brassicogethes aeneus (assembly GCA_921294245.1). Lineage (NCBI taxonomy): Eukaryota > Metazoa > Arthropoda > Insecta > Coleoptera > Nitidulidae > Brassicogethes > Brassicogethes aeneus. Next base: position 11,641,181 of record OV121137.1, read on the forward strand.
AAAAACTAGAAACTTGGCATCCTGCAAATCTATTGTCATGCCCACAGATTATACAACTTGGTCATGCCATTGACACGAGATTGATTTTTAAAGTTAAGGAGGACGGAACAAAGAAAGCTCGATTAGTCGCAAAAGGGTTTCAAGTGCCTTTAAATAATGAAGAGTTTTTCTATACTCCAGTATGCAGATTGTCAACAATTCGTGTGTTGTTATCATTTTCAGTGCAAAAAGATTGGAAATTGTACCAAATTGACGTACCAACTGCATTTTTAAATGGAATGTTCGACACTGATGTCTTTATAAAGACACCAGAAGGCTTACAAATAGATTCGAAGTATTTAAAACTAAATCATGCATTATATGGATTGAGAAATGCACCTAAATGTTAGAATATTAAGTTTAACCAAGTTATGACTCAACTAAATTTCAAACGTTCAGACTACGACTATTGTTTATATACCAAAAATGATGTTTATTTGGTATTATATGTGGATGATGGGCTCATAACAGGACCAGAACATCAAGTTCAAGAATTGCTAAGAAATCTACATAAAGAATTTAATATAAAAATGATAAAAGAAGTAAACATTTTTCTTGGCATGGAAATGATCAAAAATGAATGGGTCTAAAAATTACCCAAAACAAGATGATTTCAAGATTACTGAAAGAATTTTCAATGCAAGACACAAAAGTTGTGGCAACACCTATACAAAAAAAGTTTATACAGGGAGTCCGGAAAAAGGAGGTCAATCCGTTAACCATATATTCCTTGAGTTAAAACAATAAGACTTTCATAATACCATTTTTCAATTTAGAGCTTCATGTTCGATATACAGGGCGACAAAGTTTGAAATTTAAAACTGATTTTTTTAAATAATTCGAGTAATTGATAAGATATTAAGTTCAAATTCGGTACACTACTTCAACATAAATAGTTACATTTTTTGAGACCAACAAAACAAAAAACAATTGTCAAATTGGGGGGGTCCAGTACTCACTGACTCCTCCTATTTTTTAGTACGTGCGCCAATGACTTCCAAACAGTATTTTTTCAGGCAATCATTTATTGTTAAAAAAAAATTGTCTCTTATAAAATTTTGATAAAATGATTTGTTTTAGAGATAATTTGTAAAGTATGGGTCAGTCCATATCAAATCAACCAAAGGTTCTTCCCCCACCATCTCCGATTTTGATAATTTTTGGTAAATTTGTTTACCTCAGTAAAAAACTCAAAAATCCCATATATTAATTTTTTTCGATAGGTGGGTTTTGTTTTATTGATTTTTGAAAATCAAAAAATTCCGATAAATTTGGGTCTTGCAAGTACTTACAAAAATAGCGATATCTCGTAAACTATTAAAAGTAGAAAGGTGAGTGATGGCTTATTTTAAAGGCCTATTAGAGACCTTCTTTATAATATATCACATGACCTAAATTTTTTCAAAAAAATAATTAAATTTCGAAAATTTGATATGGACTGACCCATACTTTACAAATTATCTCTAAAACAAATCATTTTATCAAAATTTTATAAGAGACAAAAAATTATCAACAATAAATGATTACCTGAAAAAATACCGTTTGAAAGTCATTGGCGCACGTACTAAAAAATAGGGGGAGTCAGTGAGTACTGGACCCCCCTATTTTGATTATTTGACAATTGTTTTTTGTTTTGTTGGTCTCAAAAATTGTAACTATTTATGTTGAAGTAGTGTACCGAATTTAAACTTAATATCTTATCAATTACTCGAATTATTTAAAAAAATCAGTTTTAAATTTCAAACTTTGTCGCCCTGTATATCGAACATGAAGCTCTAAATTGAAAAATGGTATTATGAAAGTCTTATTGTTTTAACTCAAGAAATATATGGTTAACGGATTGACCTCCTTTTCCCGGACACCCTGTATACAAAAGTGCTCTTTTAGTTCCACCCTTAATTCTTAAGAAGTCCCATAAGCCAACTGAATGGCTTGTGCGGGTTAGGGGTAGGAACGGACCGCGGGCTTAAAGTCCCCTCCGAAGGACTAATACACAATAGGACAAACACAAATAAACAGCCATACCCCTGGGTGCTTATTCTTGAAAGCAAGAGAAAGGAGTGGTCCCTGGGGGCTCCCGGAGAGCTTCCCCTCATTTGGAATCCCTGATATAGTTGAATTTTTAAGTCATGAGCCCTACGGCAACAATGTCAAGCAACTGAATCAAATCGAGGGCAAAATCAGTGGCGTATCGTGGAGTTTTATTTGGGGTTCGAAATGTTGTATACGTATGCAGTCCATTATACACGTTTGTGCTTTGGGTTGCGAATCAAAATATGAGAATCGTATTTTGCCTGGCTTAAACCATATTATGATTCGTTTTAACTTAAATCCTTCATTTGAACGTGCAAATTTATTAAAACAGTAACTCTTATGTAATTATATTATTAAATGAAACGTTGTAATTTATATATATTACATTATTGTAATTTTAAATTATATAGTTTGCGTTACCCATTCTGCGTGGAGAAAATTAAGGGTACCTATTCTACTACTAAAAAATTCCCTATACTTTGCAAATTTTCAAAATATGTATGTTAATTAATTTGGAAATATTAATATTTGTATAATGCACAATGGTTAAGATATTATTTTAGATAATCATTTAGTTGTGGAGATTGCACACACCAATAAGCTCAAATGGAGACAAAAATGGGACGTCTAATTTTTGTTTAATAGTAAAATGCAATATACTCTGAAAAAAATTGGTTTATTTAATAATTTAATGATAAATGCTCTTAACTGCATTAAAAGGATCTATTTTTAACCTATTAATATGTTAATATTTATATATAAGATATCTTAATCGCTATCATCTTCCGATTCATCGTCGTTGACGTTACCAATGTGGATTATCATTTCATGACGATGATCATCGTCCAAGATTCTTTCTTAATTGTACCATTCCCCTATAATTTTTTCAGTGTGTGCTATTTTTGACTTTCTGGAGTAACTTTTTGTAATGTTCGTTCCCACATAGTAAGGACTTTATCATTGCCATATGGCAATGTAGCCATCTTCACCAATATGTTTATTATAATAATCCTTTGCATCGGCCCATACCATTTTAATTGCGTTAAATTGACAATGGTACAGGGGCAATCTTAAAGCTTCATGTCCATTTTCTTGTAGCAATTCATCAACCTTATATCGTATTGGTTTTTTATGTTTCTTGGCTAAATTTAAAAGTTCTACTTTGAACATATTATTATTTAATGGTATATTATTTTCTTCCAACCATTCCTTAATTTTGTTTTTAGTCCATGAAACCGTTGGTTGTTTTTCCATTAAGACGCTATGGTAAGACGCGTTGTCCATTATAATTAGAGAAGGTTCCTGTAAATTTGGGATGAATTGTTCTTGCAACCATTTCAAAAAAAATTTTGAGTTCATATCACCATGATAATCCGCCAGTTTTGACCTCGTGGAGTAAACCAATGCGGCATCGCGAATAAAACCTTTTTCATTACCAGCATGCAACACAATGAAACGTTTTCCATCATAACCTTCTGGTTTGCGTACACTTTTTGTGGATGAGTCTTGCCAGTATCTTGTATGGCTTCCTTTAGCAAATATCCAAGTTTCATCTAAATTTAAATACGCAAATTATGGAAAATATTAAAAAAGTACACCAATGATGACAGGCTGTCAAAGTTTTGTAGACATTTGTGCATTTAGCTATCTTTGTCGATCCCATTATTATAAAAATATAAACATAAAGAACGTATGTTGTGGTATTATTAGACATACGTTTATCTATCGCTATATGCTACGTCCCAGTGGTCCTGCGGCGTGGAAATACAATACGAATGTCTGAGCTATATCCTTACATATGTCACGTGAGGGTCATGATTAAAAAACCAAACTATATAAAAATGTCGTATTCTTGAAACATCGAACGCACCGGCGAAAATCAAAAAGGGATTTAAATCAGGGAACAGCGTTGCCGTTCGTTAAACCAATAAAATTACAAAACATTTTGACAGGAACACACATAACCTAAGTTTCTGTCATTGTTTTGATGTTTTTTTTAATTTTAATGGTTTATATTTGATAAAAACAGAAATAGAAATAAAAGCAAAATAATTAAGTGCGAAACAAAGTTTTAGTGGATTTCGTTCACTCACGACCCGATATGTACAAGGGAAAATTAAAATTATACAAATGCCATATGTACAGACTTATGGAAAGAAGCGTCGTGCATTTTAAATGCAATTCCTGGAGGGGTCAGTAAGGACTGGAAACAGTGGAGAAAGGCAGAGGTTCTTGTGGGTTCGGCTAAAAAAGGGGTGACATTGTCAATTAGGTATATCATGAAATAGCTCCTTATCCATAGCTTAATAGCTGCACAAATTTTCAGATAATTGAAGTGCATTTGTCTGAGGCAGAACATCCCTCCCAATAGCCAATTCTGCTACCGCTCCCTCAACATCCCTGTTAATATTGTCATTCCACAGAATTAAATTAAAAATGTCCATATTATATTTTATTTTAAAACTTTACAATAAACACTGCACAAATTTAGGTTAGGTTTGCTGTTTCTCTCAGCCTCTAGTTGGAGAACTTAAGTTCTCTTGGGAGTAGCTCCCTCCCTTATTATTTTTTCAAGAATACCGGATTTTATATATTTTTTAAACCACGCCCACTTCTCTCGCAAGTTCTACTCCCTGACATTCAAGAATAGGCACCGACCGACTTGTAGTCAGCAGCACTAACCACTAGACCACCGTCGGCGATATGGAAGTGAACTTCCAAGTCAATGAAGAGGAACCAATTTTGGACAACGTTCCATATAGAAGATTGATATGCAGTCTTATGTATCAGTAGGTCAGTAGACCTGATATTGCACTATAGTGTTGCTTACTTGAGTAGATTTTTGGACAAACCAAGAAAGGGTTTACATGGTGGAAACCCGATTGGATGGCATTCCAGAAAACAAGCGTGTGTGGCAAAATCTTCAATGGAAGCAGAATATATTTCTGCTGGTATTGCTGCTCAGGAACTGATAAACATTAAAGGTGTTTTAAGTGAATTCAAAATCTGTGAATCAGTGACCTTAAAAATTAATAATTTAAGTGCCATTTCTTTAGTTAAAAATTTTGAAAACTCAAAGCGTTCAAAACATATTGATATAAAGTATCATTTCATCAAAGATTTGTATCTAAAAAAGGTAATAATTAACAATTCAAATGTTTTATTTTGTACATTTAAATTAAAAAGGGGTGTTAGAATTAATTATTGTTACGATTATGACATTAAATTATATAAGTTGGCTGTTTTTAAAATTGTTAGATACTGTCAAATAGTTTATAAAACAAGATGTACCGTTGTATTTTCACATCCAGAATATATTAAATAGATATTTAGAAATCTGAGTTATTTATTACCCAAAACACCAAATAACTTTATCAAATTTAACATAACCCACAAATTTAAATTTGACAGTTTGATGTCAGCCCTGATAGAATAAAGATAAAACAGGCATTGTTGTGTGGATTGTGATTATTTATTCAAATATCTCTAATTAAATAATAATGTTAAAATTAATTATTATTAATATTAATGAAATGAATATTTTAACTTATTTAAAAAAATAAAGTAAAGTATATCACCATCAACCTTGTATTAACTTATTTATTAAGTCGCAAATTAAATAATAGTTATTTACGTGTCAAGCTTTGTAAATGAATCTTTACGGGCGAGCTGGAAGCAGGAGCGAACCCCATGATATAGTGAGCCTAGTAAAGATTAATTGCAAAGCGTGGCACGTACAAACTTTAATTTTCAACCCTAATATAACAAGTGGTATGATTATCATCTATGATGTTTTCGAATTGAAACCGAGCTGCAGATTTCACAAGTCCGCAGGACGAGTGAAATGTGCTGCTTCGGTTTCAATGAGTAAATATCATCGATAATTATTATTATAAATATAACTCGTGGTATGATTAATTATAATTAATCATACCACGAGTTATATTTAGTGAGCAAATATTATGATTTTAGGAGTGAAATGTGCTGCTTCGGTTTCAATGAGTAAATATCATCGATAATTAATCATACCACGAGTTATATTTAGTGAGCAAATATAATGAATTTTAGGATTTAACGGATTGTCAGTTTGACATTTAAAATTAAAATGTGCTTTAAAATATAAAAAGACTTTAATAAACCTTATTTATTCAAACTTACCTTAGTTTTATTATCGTTTACACCAACCCATCGTTCTTTTAGAGTTTATAATTCATCATTTAACAAACACAGTATTTAAATGTCAACAAATGTCAAATTAAGAAAAGTGTCAAAATCCTTAGCAACGTGTAAACAAGGTGATAAAAAATATTGTCGCTGTGATAAAATGCGTAACTATGGAATACTGGCATTTTATTGGTTCTAATTATAATGACTTGTATTGTCACCTTAAGATAACGATTTTCAAATTTAAAATTTTAATTAATATGTCAAATGTGACATTTCATTTCATAAATTGCTTTTCTACTAGCCTGCAAAACTTTACAGGTTTTATATACAGGTCCGTTCCCTTAATGTATAGTTTACTTGGATACAAAAACAACAAAATTAACCTATAAAATGTCATTTACTAAGAAGGTGAAAATAAAATTAAAAAAAAATTAACGTTTATTTTAAACCTAAAAAACCAAAACACTGACAGTGACAGTAATAAAATAAAATTAAGGTCATTTCGCAATATGATACGTTGATAGCCATGGAATTTCTACAAAAGTTTGTGTGGTCCCACCTCTAATCATTCTGCTAGAGCACGCCTGTGATTGGCTATTTTATTTTAATAACTTAATTAATAACTTATTACACTGTGCGATAATTTTCGGGTCATCGAAATCAAACCCTACCAGGCCATTTTTTTCTGAAAATATACCTATCCTAAAAGTTACCTCGATTTTTTTCGCATTTGTTTGATTTCGATCATCAAGATTTTTTGTAGAAATGTTGTTACTGCACAAATACCCAATACCCAATTTTTGGGACCAAACATTCGAAAAATTATTTTTTTGTTAATTTTTCGATAATATTTAAAATTTCCTGCTACTTCTTCTGGCTAAAATGTTGTAAAGTATACTACAAGAAGTAATTTATAAAATACGCACACAAAGCTGAACTTTAAGTTTGCTTATTTGCTGGAAAACAATTTTTAAACAAGATTTTCAAAAATATTTATCTTTTCACACTCAACACCAAATATTTTGCCGTAATCTTTGGCAAATCTGTTGGAAAAAATTGAATGGATAAAATAGAATTGTAGAAAAGTACAGAGTTTGATTTTTTATTTTGTATTAATTTTATTATTAAAAAACTTTTTTAAATCAAAACATTGAGTAATCTGATTTATTGCTGGAGAATTCCATCCTTTTCACTTCTTCTCCTTTATTTTCTTGTTCTTTATCTTCAAATTTTGATTCATCACTGGAGAATTCCATCCCTTCCACTTCTTCTCCTTTATTTTCTTGTTCTTCATTTTCATTTTCTTCCTGATCGTAGTCAAAAATATGTTTACTTTACCAAAATGTTTAGGCTTGTATGGCATCTGGAGCTCGTTTTCCTCTGTATCTGGACTAAAATGGCATGAGTCGATAACTGTCGACTGAAGTAGTCCAAATGGCGATGAGGGAAATCAATTTTTAGCGATATATTCACTGTCAACTATATGTGTTTTGTAAAATAATATTTACGATATTTAGATACTATTAACAAAATGTAACCAAGAGGAAATGCGACGTGAGCAAGTTTTTTGGTGTTCTCTCGATATTTTAGTTAGTTATTAATTAGCATAAAAATATTTTTGCACACCTAGTTTTTTTTTTAGATTAGTTTTTTTTTAAGTACAACATTCCCTTTTAAAAATCCAAATCCCCCTTAAAATAGGGAAATGGGGGTAGGTGTCAAAAATATGTTTAAATATGTCCCCCCACCTCTCTATTAGTTTAACAAAATTATACAACAAAATTATATATATAGGGTGCAATAATCTACAAGCGTTCAGGGCCAAAAATAGAAGGAAAACTATAAGGGCATAGGTCGGTAAAAATGCCTCTGCAGATATTTTATTATTATTATTTTTGAAACTGTTTGAGATAAAATAATGTATTTTCGAAAAAGATTTGTATTTTTTTATTAATATTTCTTGTTAAATTGAAAAAGAAATAAATTTTTTTTAAATATGTTATTTTATTTTTATTCCAATAGTGGATTTTATCGATGTTTAACAAGAGTACCACCTTTTAATAGGACTTATTATTATAGGATTATTTTTAAAAATAGGCCAATTTGCGATAAAACGCCTATATCATTTTGGCTTGATAATACAAAAATGAATACCTGCGATTATTGATATATATTTATTTCATACTGTACTTTAATGTGCCATTTCCCGGACTCATGAGTCCGGGAAATGATACATTACATCACTAGGCCGGTAAAGTAACTTTACCGGACTCGTATATTTTAACTAACACATGGTTATTTCTGAACGATTATAATTTTTTGCGCCATTTACAGAATATCTCGTATTCCTTTTGATATCGTCCGGAAGACTTGACCGGGATAAGTTTCGCCGTCGCTTCAGAACTTTCAAAACCACAGATTCAAAACGATGCTGAACTGACAGACAAGACAATCAATAAAAAAAACTCTTTGTTACTGTTAGCAACCGATTTAAAGCATACTATATTATCACCCTATATTACTGGTGCTACATTTTATAGTTTGTTTAGACAATGCTGATACCATCATGTACTGACACATTATTGACACCTTCACCTGAATATACAGTTCCATTTTTGTACCAAAAATTTGAAAAAATATTGAATAGTATGAAATAAAACATTGTACGATACACGGCCGTGAAATGTCATTAAAGTACTTGTCTAGAAATTCCAGACTCGGCTCCTTCGTCGCCTCGTCCGTAAACATCTGACTCGTACTTTAATAAGCCATTTCCCGGCCTTGTAACGTAAATTACTATTAAATTTTACAAGCCCGTAAAATATTACAGGTCTGTTCTCACAATGTATCGTTTACTTGAATGCAAAAACAACAAAATTAACCTATACAATGTCATTTACTATTTACTTCTTATAAGAAGGAGGAAATAAATTTCATTACAAGCAACTTATAAAAATAATGATTCAATCAAAAATATAATTGAATTATTATTTTTATGTTTCATAACTAAATTAATAAACTTATATTATGCTCAAATCTCAAATACGGTATATGTTTTAAGGGAATGTCCAGTCTGGCACATGATTGCGAAGTAAAAACCAAAGATAATACACCACTGCTGTGTATTTTTGGTTTGTCTAAATCACATAGCTGCAGAAACGCATTTAAAAATAATGAAATTCTTACACTGCCATTTTTAAAAATTTAAAATAACGAAGTTAATTTCTAAAAATAATAATTATAATAATTATCATACACACAACTAGTGTTGTAAATTGTGCTCGGAGAAGGTTCACAAAGCTTTAAATGAATTTGCGGGCACTTTCCCGGTCTAGCATTTTGGAACACAATCAAGAACTTTCCCTGGAATGTGCTCGATAATTCTCGGCAAAGTTCTCGATCGCTAAAAGGTAAAACGAAATAAAAGTGGCGAAATTCCGACCCATTTCACGCCACAATAATTTTAAAAAATTTCATATCAAAAGACATATACAAACATTAATGGATACACATTTTTTGAGTACTGTAATAAAAATATGGTTTGTAGTGCTCAATAATGACATTTTTTAACAATTTTAAAGTTATTTTACCTATTAATTAATAAACTATTTATAAATGTATAAATTTTAAACAATTTATTTCCCAAAAATGTGGAAAATTAACTTGATATTTTGGCAGTGATAATTTTTTTATTCATCTTTCGATGTCAAAAATTTGAATTTAATCTGTGTTGTTTAAGAAGACTGATTTTTTCTTATGGCTTTTTATTATTTTTGTTATTATTATAACAAAAATAATAATATTGTTTTTTATTGATACGATAAAACCGTTTAGCACATGAAAAAAATTTGAGAAAACTGCAGTTCTCGAGAAGATTACCATGGTAATCTTCTCGAGAACATTAAGAAAATTGAGAATCTTCTCGGAAATAAACAAGAAAAATAAGAGACATTGACAGAAATCGTTTAGTGGCATAATTCTTCCAATAAAGTCTTCACAATTTCTCGTTTATGCTCAGTTTTTCTCGTTTATTTTTGCTAGGGCTTAATTTGCGTTCTCCAAAAACAAATGCTCGAGCATTTTCCGTCTCTACCCACAACACTACTAGGCAACGTTTCAATTTTCATTAACCATATGCCAGGCTGAGCCTCTGAAAAAATGTACCCGATTTCCTAGGGCCAAAAATATTTAATGGGTTACCTAGTAGTCTTACGTATTTAAAAATTTTTAGGAGTTTTAATACAAATTGTATCTATTGTCTCAGAACTTTTATTCACTTGAGTGAATTTTTGAAGATTAGTCAACGTTTTTATCTGTTATATATAATATAATATATATTATATGTACGAGGTGTGTTCAGAAAATAACAGGAATTTTCGTTTTAAAAAAAATATTTATTTATTCGTCTACATTAAAGTTGTCGCCTTCAAAATAGTCCCCATTGGATATTATGTTCTTGTGCCAGCACTTATTCTAATCCTCTAAACTCTTCTCAAACACGATCTTTGGGATTGTCTTTAGTTCTTTCAGCGATGCTCTTTAATGTCATTTATGCTTGCAAAACGACGGCCCTTTAAGGTTCTCTTTATTTTGGGGAATAGGAAAAAGTCAGACGGAGCCATGTCTGGCGAATATGTAGGCTGGGGCATCATTACAGTATTGTTTTTGGCAAAAAATTTTGTTTAAAATTCAACAATTTTGGAACAAATTTCGCTGCCACGCGTTTCATACCCATAACATTCGAAAAATTTTCATCGATATGCCAACGTCATCAGCGACTTCTCTGATTGTGATTCTGTGATCGTTCTTAACCATTTATTCCACTTTTTCCATGTTTTATCGGTTGTTAATGTCGTCCGGGCCGTTCGTCATCTTCAACGTCTTTACGGCCATCTTGGAAACTCATATATCACTTATAAACTCTTGTTTTACTCATAGCATCCTTACCATAGGCCTTTCTTAACATTTCACACACTTTATTTCATTTTTTACGCAACATTTGATACAAATTTTTTGATCTATTTCTTTTAACGAACGAAAATCGCCGAGCTCATAAAAACACGTCTAACCTTAGCGGCTGCCACAGACAAAGTAAACAATGAAAACATTTACAAATTTTATTATTCTTCAGGGGTATGTATACCAACATAATAAAGACAATTTTATGACAACCGGACTCTCCAAACCTGCGAAATTTAAAAATTCCCGTTATTTTCTGAACACAACTCGTATACCACATATTTTTAAATATTTTTAGCTAGTTTATGCTTCTTTGATTTAGATTTGACTTGTCCAACACAATGTTATTTTTTATTATTGGAGCAAATAATAGTTATTTACATGTCAAGCTTTGTAAGTGAATCTTTACAGGCGAGCTAGAAGTTTGTGGGGTGAGCAACGCAGAAGCGAACCCCATAATCCAGTGAGCATAGTAAAGATTAATTGCAAAGCGTGACGTCATGACACGTACAAACTTTTATTTTCACCTTAATGTGTCAAATGTGTCATTTCATTTCATAAATTGCTTTTCTACAAGCCTGTAAAACTTCACAGGTCTTTTATACAAGCCGGTAAAATATTGCAGGTCTGTTCCCATGGGATGTATCGTTTACTTGGATACAAAAACGACAAAATTAACCTATAAAATGTGATTTACCAAGAAGGTGAAAATAAATAAATTTAAATCTGGTATCCTTTGCTCACGGACCGTCATGCCCATAGATAATAAAAGCTACGGCATGGTACGCCAAATCTGGCATTACTGGTCTTGGAGCGTCAAGGCCATATACAGGGTGTCCCAGAACTCGCGCCACAGAGAAAAAGGGGGCGTGCCGATAGCAATGGAGATGCCAAATTTAAAAATAAAAAATTTCTAGGTAATAGTGTAATCGAATGAGAGCAAAAAAGCGGCAGCCAATACCGAGAGATCTCGCCTAGGTTAAACGTAGGAGCTTTAAAAATTGCTAGGAGACGATAGAACATTGTTGTCTTAAAAACATTTAAAAATATTTTGGCCAACTGTATTTACTAAGTTGTCAAAAGCTTTCAAAAAATGAGGTTATTAATCTATGACTGATACTTCAGAACGCCAATGTTTTAAAGTAAAAAATCAAACCAGTTGTACCTTATTTAGCTTTTTTTGCGCCCACGCTCCCATTTCGGTTTAATCATCAAGGAAAACATTATTTATAATAACTTAATTTATTACCTAATACAATATTAATGACAAAAGTAAAGATTGACAGCATTGTCAATAATAACTTAATTTATAACCTAATATAATATTAATGACAGGAGTAAAGATTGACAGCAGTGTTACAATGAATTGGATTCCAGTGGACCAAATATTTTACATATTTTTTATTATCAACAATGCAACCTAAGTATCCTAGCAATTTAAAGAATTCCCTGTGGTGATCTATTGGGATTGGCTATCGTTTTTTATTCTTATCTCCCTTATCCTTTGCGTTGGACAATTTGAATTTTTAAATATGTGTTTCAAATTACTTTCGGTACATTCCCTTTTTCTCTGTGGCGCGAGTTCTGGGACACCCTATATACCTATAGATAATGGAGGTCACGGCTCTGCGCAGCGAGCCGATTCCTAATCTTTCGTCACATAGCAAGTCGCATTAAATAACTAAATTTTTGCCCTACGCAGTGCGTAAGTACGCACGGTAAAGAAGTTTCACTTCATAAACTTCTTCTGCTTTCTAACGTTTTAAAATTATATTCATTCAAAATGTTATATGGTTTAACAACGTCATGCTATTTGGATAAACTAACAGAGTATGATTTAGGCAGAATATTTTTCCTGTTTTCTGGTATTTAATTAAATAAATTTGTTTCTCCTTCTTTGGACTAGTGAATCTGAGCAATATGTCGTCATATTTTTAATTTAATCAAAAGTTTATTTTTAAAGTAAAACTTCTTTACGCACTGTAGGGCAAAATCATTGCATGCGACTTGCTAGTAACGAAAGGTTACAGAACGGCTCGCCGCGCCGAGCCCGTAACCTTTATTATCTATTATATTATTTGGGTCTGTTTTTTTATAAAAATCGCAAACCGCAATAAGGGCAACTTCTGAAAAAAGAAATTGCCCTATAAAATTTAGCTAGTTTGCATCATTATGCAAAGGCGTTTGACCGCATTGATCATAGTATTATTATTAAAAAACTAAACAATTTTTGTTTTAGTCATTCTTTGATATTAATTTTGACCTCTTACCTACTCCAACGGAAACAGATGGTTGTTTACAATGGGTTTAAATCCTATCCTTTTTTAGCTTCTTCAGGAGTCCCACAAGGGTCAAATCTGGGTCCTTTATTGTTTACATTATTTATGAACGATCTATGTGTTATGCTGAACTGCAACAAATTGTTGTTTGCAGATGATTTAAAGATTTTCTTCTCCATTTCTACAATAAGGGACTGTATTCTACTTCAAGCCCAAATCAACAACTTGGCTTCTTGGTGCAGTTATAATAGGCTAAAGAATTAAGTATTTGCAAATGTAAGGTTATTTCTTTCTCTCGAAAGGCAAACCCTCGAATACCCTTATGAAAAAAACTCTGTCCCTCTAGAGAGGAGACATACTATCAAAGACCTCGGTGTATGGTTTGACAGCAAGTTCACTTCTTCCTTTCGTAATGTTGAAGTATGTAAGTTTCTTTTTAGGTCATATGTTCTTTCAATACTTAAATACTGCTCTTTAATATGGTACGCACTTTACAATGAACATACTAACACGGTTGAAGGAATACAAAAAAAGTTTCTTAAGTTTGTTTATTTTAAGACTCATGGTAACTATCCAATTAGAGGTTACGATTAATATGCATTGTTAACTGAATTTGATTTTGTAATTTTAAGGGATAGACGGTATATTTACTCCATTATAAATAGAGTGGACTGTGCTGTTATTTATTATCTTCAATTAATTTTTATGTTTCCAGACTATATTCTCGCCAACAATTGGCATTTAGTACTGGTTTTGCAAAAACCAATGTTATGTGTATGTCTTCAACTTTTATAATGTGCAATAACTATAATAAAATACATTCTATCTGTGATATTTATTTTGATTCTTTGGGTGTTATCGTAACTTACATTATAAATATTTTTAGTTTAGAATAATCTATTTATTTTTATTGTAAACTTTGTTAAAGTAGGTTTTTACAATTATTTGTTAAGTTTGCACTTTTTATAAATTTGTCCTATAATTGGATTTTGTAATCTCTTGCGGAAATAAATATATATTATTATTATTATTATATATATATTTTAATTAATTTAATAAATTTATTTACTATGAAGAAAAATGTCTTAAAATGTATTATTAGATTTTTTAACTGCCCATCATCGTAAGTAGATACATCAATTTAAATTTTGCCTTAGAGCATCGTCTTTGCCTTAGAGCATCGTTTTTAATTGTGGTCCTATTATTTTGTAGAAATTGACTGCTATCTCATTTTGTGATTATGAATCAAGGTTGTTGCTTTCAACTGACATGTCTACAATGTCTACAATTATTTTTTAAAATTTGAGAACTAATATCTTTAATTTTGAATATCAAATATATTGGTATCAAAAACTGATATGAAAAAACTTCATTAGACTGTTTGATTTCCTCTTACCAGCTCTTTATATTAACGCTTCAAAAAAAAATTATTTAAAAATTTTTAATTTTGAAAGTCTGTATTTTGGCTCACCCTGTATAACAAAATAAAAGTTTCTCAACGCAAATCGGATTTATATAACAAGCAAAAGAAATTAAGAAGAATGACTTTTACTTTAAAATAAACATTTTTACAAGTACCTAGTTAAGTCTATCCGTGGACACACTGTATATTACACCTATCCAAATTTAATAATGTTCGTTTGTCCTTTATGCGTTTCTATACCATACATCCAAATATACTTGTTGTGGGCAGTGCCCACTGGGCACCCCCGAGAAGGTTTCTGGATAGATTGCGCACTCTCACGTAAAACTTTTATTTACCTATCCCGGCGTATTCGCCATTTTTTAAAAATATATGTATATATGAATCTGATAAACCAATTAAGTAATAACTTATTATATTATATATATGTACATATATATGTATTAATGGTTTTCCGGGATCTGCTCCGTGTTGTCGGTTTTTGGTACAATCTCATGTACCATCTTTATTATATGTTGGGCTGCTGTTGCTGCTCTGCTGCGAGTTAGACGTGGAGTGAGTAGCAACAGCATCCCAGGAGATAAGACCTGAAGATGATACATGAGATTGTACCGAAACGTCGTCAGACATACGGTTCTTTTAAGAACCAAAAACCGACAACACGGAGCAGATCCCGGAAAACCACTAATATACAGGGTGTTTCATAATATATGCGCAGGACTTCAGGATGTGATAGCTCATCCAAAAAGATGAAAAAAGTCGCTATTAACTTACCCTCTAAAATGCACAATTTTCGAGATACAGGGTGTTGAAATTTTAGAAAAAAAATCGTTTTTTTCAATTATCTATGGAACCGTTTGTCGTACAAAAAACAGCTTTTGTAAGCATTTTCTACTCATAATAAGCTATGTTTTGCGCCAGAAAAAAATTTTTTTACTCAAAATTGGTGGAGATTTTGAAGGGGTAGCGGGTGTTTTTCTCCTCAACTTCAACGCCCCTAAAGGTACGGTTTTGAGAGGCCCATTCGAACCGTCAATGTTTTCTACACAAAAAAGGTACTCCTGGTCATAAGCTCTCAACTTTTATGTTTAAAAACATGTTCAATTTTTTAAAAAAAAATTTTTATTACTAATTAAACAAAATTTATTTTAACGTTAGAAAAAGTAACAAAACCAAACGATAATTGTAAAATTAAAAAAAAAATGAAAAATGATTTTTTACACAAATGCTGAAATGTTCGAAATGCGTTACCTTTACGGTTTGGAGAATTTAGCAAAGACAACTTTTGAATCATTTTTTATTTTGCAATTATGGTTTGGTTTTGTTACTTGTTCTAGCGTTAAAATAAATTTTGTTTAATTAGTAAAAAAAAAAATATTTTTTTTTAAATTGACCATGTTTTTAAACATAAAAGTTGATTTTTCTCGAAAACGGTCAACTTTAGAGCTTATGACCAAGAGTACCTTTTTTGTGTAGAAAACATTGGCGGTTCGAATGGGCCTCTCGAAACCGTACTTTTTTCAGGGGCGTAGAAGTTGAGGAGAAAAACACCCGCTACCCCTTCAAAATCTCCACCAATTATGAGGAAATTTTTTTTTTCTGGCACAAAACATAGCTTATTTTGAGTAGAAATTGCTTACAAAAGCTGTTTTTTGTACGATAAACGGTTCCGGAGATATTCGAGAAAAACGAATTTTTTTCTAAAATTTCAACACCCTGTATCTCGAAAATTGTGCATTTTAGAGGGTAAGTTAATAGCGACTTTTTTCATCTTTTTGGATGAGCTATCATATCCTGAAGTCCTGCCCATATATTATGAAACACCCTGTATATAACGCACGTGAAAACCTAAACCAGAACATACATATATTTATTTATATATATACACAAAAGTACATACAAAAATGCTCTTTTAGTTCCACCTTTACTTACTATAAGAAGTCCTAGAAACCAAATGAATGGCTTGAGCGGGTTAGGGGTAGGAACAGACCGCGGGCTAAAAGTCCCCTCCGAAGGACTAATACAAAATAGGACAAACACAAATAAACAACAATACCAATGTGGGACTCGAACCCACTACCTCTTGGCTTGTAGTCAGCAGCACTGACCACTAGTCCACCGTCGGCGGTAATCTATATTTATATATTTTTATCTATTTTTTATAATCATCATTCTATAGAACCACGGGAGCGAAGCAGGTACAAGACTTTTCAGATAGTAATATAGGCTAGTTTTTTTTTTAATATTTGCTAATGGGAATGGGAATAGGAAGGCAACGGGACCAGGACGAAAATGGGACAAATCACAGACAAATACTTTAATTTTATTTATAAGTATAGTCACGGCCAAATCTATATGGGTGCACGTCATCAATGAGATATAATGACGTCAGCATTACCAACTTTGAATTGTAAAGTTACTGCCGTTAAATTTGCTTTTTTAAGGCGTAATTCTGATGTGTTATTTAAAAGAAATCATTCATTTGCGCATTGTTTACCAAGAACTGTAACAATTTCCTTGTTTTAAAACGTTTTTTCACGAAATTATTGTGTGTTCCAGTTGGTAATAGCTTAAGGCTGGTGCGCACCGTTCAATATTATTGATGGGTTGCTGTCATTTTATATTTGACGTATTTTTGTTATTGTGACATTTCGTCCGAAAGCATCGTTTGTTGCAAATTATTATAAATAATATTATACATTATGTTTATAAGATTCAATCCCTGGATTGTGCAAACAATGATATAAGGCCTGTTGGCAACTAGCCGTTATTAGATTTCGAAGACATTGCGCCCTTAATAATAAATTTGGGGAAATAATCAGACTTCAATTCTGACCTGGTTTGCTCTGATGACAAGGACGACTGGTAATTTATTATTTTTGTGTTTCTGATAATTTAGTATTTTTTTGTTATGTGCATGTAATAAAAATGTAATAAACTCCGTTTGTTTTCTCTTTAAACACATTTAATAAAAATTTGCCTGTAACAAACTCCTAATTAGTTAGTGCAGAAGATTATACAAGGACGTTATAATTCCATCTTAATAACAGCCCCCACCGCTATAAACAGTCAACAATACACGAGCGTTAGATTGTGTCTGGGCACGTATGAATAGACCTTAACGCTGACGTCATATGCCGTTGATGACGTGCACCCATACAGATGTACAGATTAGGGATGTCAATCCCGGGATCCCTAAATCCCGGGATCCCGTAAAAATCCGGTCCCGAAAATCCTGTGTCCCATTCCCGGGATCTTCGTAATAAGTTAAAAAGAATAAAATATACTTTTTTTTCAAGTGTATGACAATTTTCACATTATTATACTCATAGCATACATAGAAAGACTTCATGTTTGTACGCAGTTCATAAGTCAAATTATTATAACCAGCCGTACAATAATGAACATACATTGAGATTACATAGGAAAAGTGGTTCCATCTACCGTGTTTAGCATGAAATTAGCAGAGAAAATGTACATAAAATTACAGGTCACTGTGGAATAAACATAACCTAAAATTATCCATAGTAGTTTTGTCCTTTTAACAAATTTTTTTGAGGTTAGGTTTAGAGCAGTAAATGCCCTCGAAACGTCGGCGAATTTAAAATAAGTTTTTAATTTTCCTGTCCGAATACCCACAAACCTAACCTCAAAAAATTACCTAAAATATAACATATTTCAAACGTCAAACCTGACAAAATGTCGCAAACTGGATAATTTCAATGTTACAGAATTATTAAACGCTTAAAAAAATATGTACATCACGGCGGAGGAAGCATATTAACTGCCACCCTCAGATCTGCAGCCTCGGCAGCAAACACTGAGCTCTGCTGCTATACGTTTCATGGGTGGCTAAAAACAAAATGCAAAGGACGTTAAAAAAAATTAAACATGAATGGGAATTCGAAAACATGACATGAATCGAAAAAACTTTTCAGATAGAATAGAAAATAGCGATGAAGAGGAGGTTTCCATCGCGGAGATTATAAGAGCAGGGGGAAAAATCTTCAGAAGTTTTACTGCGCCAATTGGAACCCACCAAGGCCCGATTGATAAAAGAAAAGGAATTATTAGTTTAGTGGATACAATGTGCCTACGAATTCTTGAAAACCATTTCTTAGTAATTTTGTTTGTTTCTTTACTTTAAAATTACACACTTTTAAAATTAAACATTTATTTTTTCGGGCCTGATCCCGGGATTAGTTACCTTTGGTCCCGAAAGTCTCGGGATTGGAAAAATGGCTCTGGATTGAAACCTAGGGTGGTACGAAAAAATAAATATTTTTTTTTTGCAACGCTTTAGTTAGGAAAAGTTGCCTATTGTAATAAGAAGAAAAATGGCATACAAAAAATTAAAATCGGTTAACACCTTCCGTTCGCGCATCGTACTTAAAGTTTATGAAATATTGCAAAAAAGTCTTCTTTTTTTGCATTTTTTTTTAAATAAACACGCTTTATTTTTTTTGGTTTTATTATGGTTTAATTAATCTAAATAAATTAAATTCTGATCAATAATCTGTTTTTCCGTTTGAGCAACATCTTTAAAAAAACAGAAATTTACTAATATTTTGCAATTTCAGCTGTGCAACTCTTGGTTCGTTTTGGTAGAACGAAATAAAACAGAACTTAAAATAGATTGAACTGCTTTAAACTATAGATTGGTCTCCCTCTACTGTACCGCACCCCTCCCTCAATCAACATCACGGCCTCCACTTAATTATTTCGCTGTCTATTACAAGTGGTACACGCTTTGTTGAATTGTTTGAATTTGTTTACTGTTTATTTTAATTATCTAATGAAGAATAAGTCACAAACTATTCTCACTAGAAGTGTGATTGCCGACTCTAGGTAGGAGTTTAATTTCCCTTTATTTGGTGAACCAAGAAGTTTTCTCCAAAATAAACTGCCAACATATGAATGTGTTCTTAGATGCTGCTTTGAAGAGAGATACAATTTGTCACTCGTGACAAACAACAAAAATGTAAGTTTCTCTAAAGTATCCTTTATAGTAGCAAAACAAATCAGATTTTTGTATGATAAATAATCTATTTCTTTTTTGTAAGTATCACGATTCTTACATATAAACGTGATAACGCTAGGTTGGAAGACTTTAAACCTAAAGCTAGATCCCTTTTTACGTCGCTGCTTGTAAATGCACGATTACGGTGAACTGTACATGTCAAAAAACACCTGTTGCATGTCCATGTGCAATTCTAATTAAATGCTTGTGTGAAAAATTAAAGAAAATTCCTTTCCTCGAGTTGAGGTTCATATTTCTTCAAAGAAATAACAATTTGAGGAAAATCGGATCTATTGATAAGACAATTACAAAGAAATTAAATGTGAAGGCCGAGCGGAAAGCTAGAGATATTCAGCGAACACTGAGGTGCAGTCCTTAAAATAGGAGGGTACTCGGAAATTAACACAAATACAGTATTATTGAAGATACGGAGTACGAGGAAGATGAATACAAACCAAGTTCATCGACTAAAAAGCCCCAATGGCAGATGAGGATTCAACTTAGCGCACCAGCGCTAAACAGTGATCGGTTCGGAGTTTCTGATCGGGCAACAGCTGTTATAGCGTCAAGTGTTCTGCGAGACGTTTGGATGATAACTGATACAGATTCTTTTTGTGTGATTGATAAGTGTAAAATAAGAAGAGACAAGAGTCGTTTTAGGACGAATTTGAAAAGTCAATTCACACCTTCTGAGGAAAGTTGGGGTATTTTCTTTGACGGACGAAAAGATGATATTTTGTTCGTCGAAAAGTTGAATGCCAAGCAATTTCGCAAAAGTCAGAAAGAAGAACACTTCTTTTATCCAGGAACCTGAATGAACTTATATTGGACATGTATCTCCTTCCTCGTGTTCATCAAATGATATAACTTAAAGCATTATTTCTCGTTTGTCTGAACTATCAATATCACTAGAAAAACTAGAAGTAGTAGCATTATTTCTCGTTTGTCTGAACTATCAATATCACTAGAAAAACTAGAAGTAGTAGGATGTGATGGCACTGTAATCAACACTGGATGGAAAAATGGTGTCACACACCGGCTAGAAAATCATGTTGGACGAACGCTACAGTGGAGCATATGCCTCCTGCATTTTAATGAGGTTCCTTTTCGCCACATTTTCAAATATATATATATATATATATATATATATTGACGGTAAAACTGCAGGGCCTAAAACTTTTAGTGGGTCAATCGGGTAACAGCTCACTAACTGTGGTCGATTATGAACCTATAGATTGTTTGGTTCCTGATAAAGACAGGAATTTGTTGAGCAAAGACCAACAGTATTTGTTGGATATTTCAAATGCAATAACCTTGGGACATTGTCCAGAAGACTTGGTAAATCGGGACCCTGGTCCTTTGCCTCATTCCAGATGGCTAACTGCGGCCAACCGAGTTCTTAGGTTGTATATAAGTTCATCAGATCCACCCGGAAATTTAAACCAAATAGTTGGTTTCATCTTAAAATCATACGTGCCTGTATGGTTTGCCATAAAAAAGAACAAATATTTTACTGACGGACCAAAACATGTCTTTCAAGCAATCCAAACATCACGGTATTTATCCGACGAATTACTTCAATTTGTCGATCCAGAAATACAACGAAATGCGTTCTTTGCGCACCCAGAAAATGTTTTAATGCCAATGCTTGTCGATAAAAGAGAACATATTCGGAAGCTAGGTTACAAAAAGATTTTAAAAGCAAGGCAAACCGTCTCAAAGAAGAATACTGTTAGAAATTTCGAACTACCGAAAATAAACTTTCAAGCTTCCGATTACATTGAAATTATTAATTGGAATTCTTGTGTAATGTATCCTCCCCCATTGCTGCGTGACTTAAGTGACAATAATATTAAATCACTAATCAATTCTGACAGTACGCCCATCAGAGAAATACAAAAGTTTCCCTGTTACACCCAGGCTGTGGAGAGGTGCGTCAAACTTGTGACACAGGCTTCGAATAAAGTATGTGGACATGAGGCTTGAGATGACTACATCCGAGCCACACTAAAGTCTGGATCGGTTATGCCTCATTTCTCTAAAAATCAGACTTTAAATTTATGTGTAGTCAGAGCTGTCAGAAAAAAGTATCTTAGTTACTTTAGAGTAACTTAGTTACTTTAAAGTATCTAAGTTACTGTATCTTAGTTCCTTTATTTTTTTAACAAAAAGTATCTAGTATCTTAGATACTTTTTAAAAGGAACTGTATCTTGTAACTTAAAAAAAGAATCTTAGATACCGAAAAGTATCTTAGATACTAAAAAGTAACTTAGATACCAAAAAGTAACTTAGATACCAAAAAGTAACTTAGATACCAAAAAGTAACTTAGATACCACAAGAAAAGTTCCTTTAGTCAAGTTGTTCTAAACGGCCGCGGCCATCGAAGTTATTATAATAAGTATACTGGCGACTTCAGCGACTGGCGCCAATCGACTGGCGGCGATTTTTGTTATACCTACTTAATTTTTATTCACCTATACTTCTTTTATAATCTGTGACTTCGCCACCCGCTCTGTAGAAGGGTGTTTCCGTTCGTTGCGACTTGAATTTATAGTGGTAAGTCTGAAATAAGTTAGGTTAGGTAAGTACTTGCACTTGCTTCTTTATGATGTACTGATGTAGGATTTTGGTTGTTACATTGTACCGTAGGTACATTCTATAATGTTCAATGTATGTTTTCCATTTTAAATTTAAAAAAAATGTTAAAAAAGATTAAATGAAAAGTCGGAGATAATTTTTTTATTTTTATAATTAAGTGGTGTTTAATTAACGATTTGATCTCTTTTTATTTTTAAGATATTTTAAAAGTGCCTAAGTTAGACACTTTTTGCATTAGACTCTTCAATGGTTTTAATCTACTAGCTTTTATTGAAATAAATTGTTAAAAAAGTAAACAATGTATGCATTTACATACAATTTACAGTCTTAATTATTTATACATAAAAAATTTAAAACAAGTTTTTAAAAGAATTTATTAATAATGCGAATCTCCAACTTACTCTATAAAAATGTTCCTTTTTACAAAAAAATAAATTGTTTCCTTATGGAGATTTATAAATTTCTTTACATTGCCACGCCATTGCTCACAAAAGAAAAATCATGTTTTAATTGTGTGTGATATTTTTTATACCTGTCGGTGGGTATGCTAACTACTGTATAGAAGGGGGAAAGGCCTCAAAAGGAGAAGCCAATCTGTCGCAATGCTTGCGAGTTGTGACTGTGAGGGCGTATTGAATGTTTTTAATATTTTAGAAAGTTTTTAGATCATCTTTATCAGGGCACCAACGTGTTTTTGAGGGGGTAATTGATATTTTATCGTTACCTAGCTAAATCATTATTGGAACTTGGTATCAATAGCTAGGCTAGCTATTGATACCAAGTTCCAATAATGATTTAGTTAAGCGTTTTTTACTTAAAAATATAGAGAAAATATGGCGAGAACCTAGAGTGGACCCCCTTTTTTCTTTATTCTTTAATTAAAATTGTGTTATTTTAACGTACTGAGGCATGTGCCGTTGTTTTTTCCACTTTAATAAGTAATCTAGAAAAAAATTAGGGGTCCACACAAAGGCCACAAATGAAGCCCCTTTTCTAAAACAGCTGTTTTGACATATTTTTTTAATTAAAAAAAAATAATTTATATTTCTTTAATTTCTGTAACTCCGTGAAATTTTGAAAGAAAAGTTTCTTTTTTCCCATATTTTTTATTAATTGGTAAACAATATAAAAACAAAATTGGGGCCGCTTTTGGTGTTCTTTCCTCAGTATTTTTATTTTTAACAATTTTTTTAACTAACTTACTCTCTAAATTTGAATTAGTCAAAAATGACTTAAGTATTTAATAGTTATTAGTGGCTGCTTTTTCACTTGTACCATGGAATACCATGGTATCACAAAATTTAAAAGCCAATTATTATGTAAAATTGTCCCCTGAATCCGAAAATACCGTCAAAAATTATAAAAGTGGAGCAGTTTTTGAGATATAGTCAATTATATATTAAATAGAAAATTGAATATATCTCAAAAACTGTTCTACTTTTTTAACTTTTGACGACATTTTCGGATTCAGGGGACAATTTTACATAAGAATTGGCTGTTAAATTTTGGGATACCATGATATCCCATGGTTAACCATGGTACAAGTGAAAAAGCAGCCACTAATAACTATTAAATAAGTCATTTTTGACTAATTTATTTTTAGAGAGTATGTAAATTAAAGCTTATAATCAAAAACTTGGATGCAAGGATTTTATTTTCAAAATGTTTATGATATTGGAGAACTTAAAAAATGTACAGCTCTGCAAAATTTTAACAAAATTTATTCATAGGACGGTTTTGGATGGAAATTGTGCTTCAGAGTTGGAAACCTCATCACTTAAATATGTTAGTATGTTGCAAATATATTTTACATTGTTGTGTGTGTTGCGCATATTTCTAGGTAAACCCACTAGTAAAGTTTGGGTTATAATTAGAAATAATAATTATAATATTAATATTATTAGTAACTTTATGGTTTTTAAATTATGTGTATAATAATTATACATATAATTTAAAAACCATAATGTTACTAATAATATTAATATTATAATTATACTATAATTCATTTTAACCCAAGCAATTAAAAAGTTTTTTGTGACAAATTTTTCGATAATCAAAAGGTACCTACCATAGTAAAAATTTCGTTTTGAGCGTAACAAACAAATTAAATATATAAGTATATAATATTATATTATGACTATATGACAAAGATTTCTCTTTAACTTATGCTAAATAGTGTTTGGAATAATTTTTAAACATGGCAACAGTGTTAAATAACCACTGGGGAATGAGGAGAGCGGTCAGCCTTAGCTTCAGTGTTGGTTGCAACAGAGGTGACATTCCAGCCTACTGTTCAAACGCGTTCGCTGAACTGTCGCCGTTTAAATCTTCGTTAAAAGAGACACATATTTCTTACGACACGTTTACAAATTTAAGTATTTTTACTGGATTGTGTCAATTCATCAAACCAGATTGCAGAGTGCAAACGCAGGGTAAAATTTTAGGTTTTGTAGGGAATCTAAATATGTCCACATTTCAAATATGGTTCAGGTCAAAACATATCATATTTTAATACTTTATCTAAGTACAAGAAATTCAATATATTCATAAAGTTTTTATGGTACTGATCTTAGAGGCTATGTTCGGACTTTTCGTGGAAACAATTTTTTATATTTGACACCGAGAAAACGAACCTTAGGTCCAAAATATGATCTTTGAGATTATGATTGTTTAGAGTAGATTAATAAACAAGATCTTCCGAAAAGTACAATAATGATTTGTTTATTACATAAATACATAAATTAACAAGTGATTTTCCGAAGGCAACTACACAATCGCCTTTCCTATTTGTTTTCTCGGAGCGAGTTACATTTATATTTTATTTCATTTTGATAAAATCAGATTAAAGATCTTTTTTTCAAGTTTTCATGTTAATTTTTTTTATATCATTGACCGTTTTGTTACCCTACGCGATTAAAGTTTATTGCCATTTTCGTCTTATTTTCTGAAAATAATACAATATATGAATATTTCGTATTCTAAATTAAGACCTTTATACACAAAAAATACATATTATTTTCAGAAAATAAGACGAAATTAACATTAAACTGAATTTGAATACAAATATTATCTTTTTCTACTCCTATTACGGAATATGACCGTTCTATTATCACCTTTTAATGTGGAATGACATATATTCCTTAAAGTATTCTGCCGTACTTTGGTAAAACATAGTAACTAAAGTTACTAGGTTTTAAAAAATTACTGCATTTTTGGATTTAGCGTTCAAATTTACCTCTAGTAACTAACTTATCTCTTTTTATAATACGGTGGCTGTAAAATGTCTATCTCTATTTTTAGTAACTTCTAAAAACTGTTAGGTATCCTAAAGCAAAATATGGCAAATAAAGATACTATCAACAATGTTTTTTTTTAATTTCAAAAGCTAGTAACTTAAGTTGCTAGGCTTAACGCAAAGTATTTTCTAATGGTAATAATAAAGCTGCTGCTGTTGGCGGGAGTATTTTAAAGTTATTAAATAATTAATATTAAGCTTAACTTGAATGATGTTAATTTGTGCATATTTTAATCAACATAGAACTTTTTATGTTTCTATTTGCTGCGATTATGATTTACGAAATTTGCACACTTCCGAATAAATAAATAAAAATCTGTTTTTAATAAATCGGACTTTACCAGACTAGTTTCACGTTTGGAATAGTGTGTGTAACTTGTAATCAGAGCTGCAAGCTCTCAGAAAACTTAAATCGTTTTTTTGATTTAAATCCTTTTAATGACTTAAGTCATTTGGTAATAAGTCATTTCTTTAAAACTGACTTAAGACTTAAAATTTAAGTAATTTTCAAAATAGAAAAAACTTAAGTCATTTATAAAAGGCTTAAATCAGTCTTTTTAGAAAATATTTAAGTCAAATTTTTCATATATTTTTTTATAAATTTTTAACAGCGGCATTTTCTTTTTAACTGCCAGTGGTTCACGCGGCAGCAGATCAAAAACTCCTTTAATTTCCTACCTACAATTGCTACCGCTAGTGGATAAAAAAACCGCCGCGGTAAAGTTAGCTTTTTGGAACCGTTTGACGGCTACATTAAAAAATGTCCTGTCTAAAATTAATTAAAAAAAGTGGGGATTTATAATTTTGTTATTTTGTTTGCTAACATTCGTCATGTTCGTGCGTAGTTATGTTAAAATCGTTGTATTGACTTAAGGGTAATTATTTTGATTTAAATCACAATTTTTGATTCAAGTCATTTTATTGACTTAACTCTTAGATCACGATTTAAATAAAAAATATAGACTTAAGTCATAAAAACGACTTACTAAAGGAATTAAGTCATAAGATGACTTAAATCACTTTATATTGATTTAAGAATTTGCGAAAATGACTTGACTTGAAAGAAAATGATCTAATTCAAAGACTTAATACTTAAATCATTTGAACTTTATCTTAGAATTGACTTAAGATTTAAATCATTTTGATTTTAGAATTGACTAGACTTAAGGTTTAAGTCTTTTTAAAACTGACTTGTTGCAGCTCTGCTTGTAATAACGGTGTTTTATTACTAAGAAAGTTCCAAATATGTCCAGAAGAACAAATTTGAAGTTAAGCTACAAGTGGTACCGTATTTGGGACCATTGGGGTTAAAAACTAAATTGAAAGGAACAATGTTAAAGACTCTTTGTCCTTTATTTAGAGATTAAAGAAAAAAAATTCAATGTTCAATTTTACTTAATAAAATATGTATTTTTTTTATTGTATTTTCACTAAATAAAATGGTAAAAAACCTAAATAATTTATTCTAACTTATCAATTGATATGGCCAGCTTTTGCATAATTACTTATATAAATAAATTAATAAAATACTTATTATACTAATTTTTTTATAATTTTTTCAAATTCCTCGTTAAAAATTATGTAGGAATTGATCATTGGATTTTTTAAATATTTTGTTGCAAAGAAAGGCTATGAAATTTTAGAAAATACGCTATCCTGAAAAGTTACAAAATCATAGTTACTAGGTTTTGCCCAAGTACGGCAGTATTACAGAATAAATTATTCTTATTATCAGATGACGGAATAAACACTGGTAGCGATATCTCTGTGTTTAATATCTAACAAATTTTTCTATGGTATTTTTTTGAAAAAATAAAAAATTTTAGTCTAAAACACGTTACAAAATGCATATTCCGCTCTCGTAAAACTTTTCACTCGAGCGGAATATGCCGTTGTTACAGAATAGTATAGGCTTAAATTTTTCCCACAGTAAACGATGCACATTTTTATGAATTTATTTATAACTGCCATGATTATTGTTTAAAAAATATGGCAAAAAATATTGTACCATAAATACATCAAAACAGTACTTCAACTCGTGTGTAATCTGGACACACTGATTAAGAATATCCGAATTATAAAACGCTGTAAATAATAGTATTAATAATAATAATACCTATAAAAACTATACTAATCGACTTTAATGTAAGTTTTTTTCATGTAGATAGGTAAATATTAAATAGGTCGATTTAATCCAAATTTAGTTAAAACGTGCTAATTGATTTTAATGATTTTTGGTGTATGTTCTAACACTATAATATTAAGTACCATTGTTTTTAGGCCTCTAAAAACCTCTCTATATATATATATATATATATATATATATATATATATATATTATATAAATATATAAAATGCTAGTCAATATTTTAAAAACGCAATAGAGATATATTTATTTATAATCTAAATTAATGTAACCTTTGTTTAAATTGGTGACCGAGTTATGAAATTTATATCAATGTTTTTTCTTATCAAAATCATTTCAACAACATCCTTAGTTTTAAAGTACTCTAATAAATAAATAAATATTTAAATTAATTTAAATGTTATTAATGCAATAGGTTATGTACATAGAAATATTTTTACTTATTAAACTTTGAAACAATGTTCTGTCATAAAACATTCAAAATTTAATGGTGATAGCAACTTTTTATTCAATACTTTTAAAACAAAAAATAAAAAATAAAAATATCGGCCTTATTAATCACATTTTGTAAATTTTACAAGAGTTAAGTTAATTCGCAAAAAAAACAAAAATTAGCGTTATTTATATCGACTTAATAATAATGTTTAGTCTGCTGTGTTGTCTGTACTATGAAAGTTACAAATAGGCCACTTCATGATGTAATAGAATATATTCTATAGTCCATCGGAAGTTAATTCGCGAACAATCTCGTTTTGTGGTTTAGGCCACTTCGTGATAAGGCAGACGATATGTGAATCCCCTATTATCAAAACCCCTTAAATCCGTGTTGATGAAAAATGAGAACCATGTATTAAAAAAATACTACCTATCAATTTGTGCATTTAAATGGTTGAAAAAGCCCGGAAATGTATATAATCATTTTTTTTTAATATTTGATGGCTTTTGCAACCATTTCTATGCACACATTGATAGGTAGGAATATTTTAATGCATGTATCTCATTTTTATCAAAACGGATTTAAGGGGTTTTGATACTAGAGGATTCATGTTATAGGTACAGTTACGCAAAATAGTAATGTCCATTTGAATGGTCAATTGCAATTGTTCGGAGACATTCGGGTTTTGGTAATAAAATTAACATATTTATTTTTAAACTCAATAATTCTACCTACCTGCTATTTATCATTCTTTCAGCGCACATTTCATTTGACTTTTAAGCTTTTATGCAATAATCCAAACCATTTAAATATTTAAGGAATACAATTGATTTTGAAATAATTTAAATATAATATATGTTCTATAATTTATTTAATAAACTATATGTTTTTTATTTAGTTGTTATTAATAGAATAATGTATTTAAATGAAATATATAGACATTTAATACTAAAATAATTATAAACTTTTGCATAATTCTTCTCTATTTACCTTTGTATATGATTTTTTGTTACCTGGGCAATTTGAATTAAAATATTTAATCTTACTATGTAAATTAAAGCCATTAAAATCTTAAACTAAACTGCGTTTTGCGCTTATAAAAATAAATTCACGTTAAATACGTTTAACAACATTTTAGTTTTCATTATTAAATAACAAATTTTGTTTTATGAAATAACTGCCAATACCAACTTATTTCAATATATAAAAATTCTCAAAGGGTCTAAGTGCCAAAAATAAAATTGTGAGCCTAATCAATGAAAATAGTAGATAAAATACCTACAAAAATAATATGGAGTTGAAAGTCGTTTTGCATAGCACCATTTTTAAATAATAATTAAATATTTGACCAAATTGGGTCCAAACCCTTCGGGAATATCATTCTTCAATTATAATTTTTTCCTAATTTTTCAGCAAAACTAAATTTATGGTAAATTTTTGTTTCGTTGAAAAAAGTAGGAAAATCTGGAAAATTTATATACTTAAATTCAACTTTTACCTTGAAAACCTACCTTTTAAAAGAGGTAATTTATCATAAAATGATGGGATACCTTTTTTGTAAAGCCTTCAATTCCCTACAAAAATTTTGTTCAGTTTTATCGGTCCACTAATCCGTTGACAACTTATACAATTTCAAAGTACTTTAAAGTACTCTAAAAATTGGGGATCTGTAAATTTAATATTAAGAGCTTACATTTTAACAGGACCATCTTTTTTAGATAGTTTCATAGATATGTTAGTTCATTTATTATAATTATATCAAATGGTTTTGATAAATCCTAGTATATTTAATTTAAACATATACTAAATATAAAAATTCTAAATTAATTTATATATATATAATTATGAGAAAATATATAATATATATTTTATAGTCTTATACATACCTACATATGTATGTTTTATATATAGATAACCTATAACCTATGGGTATGTTAACTTTTTTTATTATAATTATATCAAACGTTTTTTGATAAATCCTAGTATATTTAATTTAAAAATACATATACCAAATATAAAAATTCTAAATATATTTTTTTAATTTTAATACATAAACGTGAAACAAGTAGGTAATAAAATGTGTTTTATTCCTATGATGAATCATTGCTAGTTCTCAAAAATGTAAAGTTAGTTTTAAAAAACGACAACTTAATAATATTACTTTTAGACTAAAAAGTTATTTTTAAAAGCTTTTTATAGAATAAATGTATAAATTTTATAAAACTATAAAAAATATTTCAAAAAATGAACGATTTAATAAAAATGTAAAATATGTAATACACTAAAAATAATTAATTCAATACGAGCAGATAGTAATTTCTAAATATAGACATATTTTTAAATAAATCCCTAAGAGGTAGATGTTGACTATTTGCGAATGCTTCCGAACAGTTACAATTGAGCATTCAAATGGACATTACTATTTTACTTAACTGTACATTGTACGGTTCAATTTGTACCTAACTTAAAAATAAAGTCAAAATTTATATTTTATTTATTATTGTTATACACAAAATAAGAAACATAGCCACTATATATACTTATAAAATAAAATAGCCAAGGTAATGTCTGTGGACAATAAGGTAATATTTAAGTATGCAAATTTAATTAACCCCAAAGGTTTTAAATTATTAATCTTTTGATTAATTAATCTATAACTAATCACCTAAACTAACATATAAAAACAATTATTGTTTTTTTATCTAAGTAATTGTCGACGTAATTGTTTAAAGATTTAATTAAATGATTACATTTATGGATTAAAACAATACATTTGAACGATTTGGAAAGCCAAATATTTATTTTAAGGCATTTTCCAAGAATTTGCTTCGGAAGTGTGAAGAGAAATTTGTTTAACTCGAAAACGAAGCAAGATGCGAAAAGCAGTAAAGAGACAAACAAATTGTAATATACAGGGTATACAAAAATAATGAAAAATTCATGTTTCTATACAGGGGGTCCCAAAACTGTGTAAAACAGGTGATGGTACGTTCTTCGGAAACTTCAAGTGATTCACAAAAAAATATTAAAAATGTAATATTGTCAACAATAACTATATGATAAACAAAAAATATATAAAAGTCCCTTTAAAAAAAGAAGCTTACATCGTTGAGTGAAGGAGCTTACACTGAGTTTTTGGACCTTCATAAATTAAAGAATGTTGCAAACATTAGTTTTAATATTTTTTATGTGAATCACATGAAGTTCCCGAAGAACGTACCATCGCCTGTTTCACAGAGTCACCTTGTGTTCGTAAGAAAAGAAAATGGCAATAACTTATACTTAAAATATGATAATCCAATACTTTAAAATCTTAACAAGACTATGATTAAAAAAGTGGTGTAGGTACATTTTTTTATATTAACTACATATTAAGTTTTCATGCATGCTCTTGATACAGCTGACAAACATTGAATGCATAAATAAGATGTAGGTTAACCTACATTATAATTATAATGTAATACAATATAAAATAATTTTATTATCTAGTTGTTACAGTAGCAGATTTAGGTTTAATTATGTAAGCCCTATTTCATATGAATTTTCTTGATAAAAAAATGTTGCTATTATTTTTTGTAACCTAAATGTAGTTTTTAATGTTTTGCATTTGGTCTGTATAAAATAATACATTTTAAAGTAATAACTAAACAAACGGTACAGAGAGGTAAGGTAAAATTGTTATTACCTTGGAAATATTAATACTAAATTTTAGATAATGAACAATAGACCGAATTTAGAAAAAATCTACCTCTGGTTGCATTTATATGTTAATGCAGTATGCAAGCTGAGTGTTGTAGTGTGTGTGCTTCAAAACTACTTTCCGTGTAAAAGGGTGGGAAGAGAAGGGAGAACGCCAATAGGTCGAGCAACATGAATCCCCTCCAGCCCGCTTAGCCCCCTGAGCATAGTCAGTTCAGTCTGTGCTTCGCTCCGAGCACACGCTATATTAACTATATGAAAATTGCCATAGAAAAAAGTAGTTGTTTAATTAGTGCGTGGTATCATTGTGCAGGTGATAAAAACAGTAACAAAGCCTAAGACAAGATGTTTGATGTATTTGGCTCCGTTAAGGGGCTGCTAAAAATCGATGCAGTATGCATCGACAACAATGTGTTTCGATTGCATTACAAAGCCACCGTTATAATATTGATAGCCTTCTCTCTACTGGTAACTAGCAGACAATACATCGGGGACCCTATTGACTGCATAGTAGACGATATTCCGCTGAATATAATGGACACCTATTGTTGGATTTATTCAACATTTACCATTC
The DNA here is from genome assembly GCA_921294245.1 of Brassicogethes aeneus. NCBI lineage: Eukaryota > Metazoa > Arthropoda > Insecta > Coleoptera > Nitidulidae > Brassicogethes > Brassicogethes aeneus. The sequence continues at coordinate 11,673,852 of OV121137.1, forward strand.
CAAATAGATTGATTGGAAGAGTAGGAAAAGACATGGTACAGCCTGGAGTTACAGGTCATGTCGATGGCCAAGATGAAGTTAAGTATCACAAGTATTATCAGTGGGTGTGTTTTGCCCTCTTTTTCCAAGCAATGCTTTTTTACGTTCCCCGTTATTTATGGAAAACGTGGGAAGGTGGTCGTATCAAAATGCTTGTGCTCGACCTAAACAGCCCTATCGTAAACGAAGACTGCAAACAAGACCGAAAGAAGCTGCTTATAGAATATTTTGCATCAAATTTACATTTGCAAAATTTTTACGCATTCCGATTTTTCATTTGTGAAATTCTTAATTTGGTCAATGTCATAGGGCAAATATTTTTTATGGACTTTTTCTTGGATGGGGAATTCAGCACATATGGTAGCGACGTGCTTAAATTTACTGAAATGGAGCCAGAAGAACGTGAAGACCCAATGGCTAGGGTGTTTCCCAAAGTAACAAAATGTACATTCCATAAATATGGTCCTTCCGGTTCGGTTCAGAAGTTCGACGGCCTTTGTGTATTGCCAGTCAACATTGTCAACGAGAAGATATACGTGTTCCTATGGTTTTGGTTCATAATTCTTAGTGTATTGTCCTGCATTTCAATCATTTACCGTGTTTGTGTTATTTTTGGGCCCAAACTTCGTCTTTACCTGCTTAGAGCCAGGTGTCGCATAGCAGCCCAGGATCAAATAGAAACCATCGCCAATAAGTGTGAGATAGGAGACTGGTTTGTGTTGTACCAGTTGGGTAAAAATATCGATCCCCTTATCTTTAAAGAAATTATTTCGGATTTGTCTAAAAAGATTGAAGGAAAAGAGCAAGTCTAACATTTATTTATGCATTTAATTTATTATTCGTTCGTCGACAATAAATTATTTTAATTAGCGTGCCTTTATGAACAATTTAAAGACTTGGAAGGAAGTTTAGAGCACATTGGCTGCGCGAGCAGCTTCGCTTTAGTGCAAACACAATAAACCAACCGCGTGCAAGTCATGATTGGAGTATCATCATTCCAAAATCCTTCGCTCTAAAGGAGCAATTACTGTTTTCCATAAAGTTCTGTGATGACAGAAAAGACTGTAGTATTATTATATCGTGTGACAATTCGGCCCTTGTATCCCTCCATGGGTTCGGCTGTGACATATCACGCAATATACTTTTTCTATACGAAGCGATAAAAATATACTGTCAAACAAACTATAATATACTGCATAATATGCATACATTTGTATTAGCAACAGGTTGTTATAAATGTAAACACATTTGTTATTGCTTAAATATTTTACATAATAAACTTAAATTGTATCACTTCGTATAAAGTTGTATAGCTCAAATAGGTCATTCCCTATAAGCCTGACAAAATTTTTCGCTTTAGAATCGTAACAAATAAAGTTTGAAGACTCACTGCCAAAAATAGCGTAACCAAATTTGATTGGCTATCACACAGGACTTTAAGAGTTCCTCTCGTTAAAAATTAGGCCTTTTTTAGGTTGGCCTAATGTTGTACAAAATATTAAATAAATTTGTTTTAGGCGAGTGTGAACTCTCTGTGATAGATCTGCTATACCTATTTCTGTGCCCTATTTGTATTGTATCACTTAGTTTTGTAATTAGGTTTCATCATTAAATGCATATGTGATTTTTAGATATTAGTCTAGATTAAGTTCCATACGTACAATTCCAAACAATCGAGTGTAATTATTTTTTATTATTATGATATTGTCATTATGTATAAGACGCGGATGTGTTCAGACTATTATATTATTATATTGTATATTATAGATATATCAAACGGAAAGTGCCTTTTAAATTTTGTATGGAATTTTATAATAAATTAAGTATTTACAATTTTAACATTTGTTTTTCATTACTCATTTACCTGTTTACATTCTTCTACTATCTATTTTCTGTAAAAACGTAAGTACTAATCTGGAATGAATGGTCTGGGTAAAGTAATAAATTTTACCTGCGTAAGTAAACACAATACATTTTAATTTTGTCATAAAATATTTAAACAATTGTATACCTTTTCAAGAATTGCATTTTTATATTTGTAATTTAGTAAGTAATACATTAAATTAAATTCAAATCAATTATTACATTTGAACTCATAAAATATTAATTTATATTACAGTTGACTCCTTTTAAATCGGAATTCCTTCCGAGTTACTTTAAAACTAATTTTATTTAATTTAACATAATTACTTTCTTCAAATAAAATAGTTTAACACATCAGATAAAAAATCGTTTAAATTATTTAAAATTCCTAAATAAAATTATAACCATGCAAATAAAATATTTTAAAAGTAAATGATATTCACAGAACAAACATATATATTTATATACATATTCATATATTCAAAGAAATAATAAAAATTTAAAATGGTATAAAATTTGTATAATTTGGATTTTTTTAAATGGAATTTGAAATTTGTCGATGAAGTATGGTAAATAATAAATTGCACCAATTAAATTTATATTATATATATTGGGGGCGCCAGTGGGCCGGTACGGCCAAGCAAAAAGTTATATTTTTTTTGCAAACTTTAATTTAAATTCTGCTTTTGCAAAACTTGTTTATTTAATGTCATCATAAAGTCATATAAATTTGGTATGGGTCCCATATCTAATAATTGAGATATTGGCATACACAAAATCCACCAGCCGCCACTGTCTGAGTAAAACTTTTAAAATAATCTTGTGCCCACAAATTCACAAAAATACAAAATTAAAAAACACTTTTTTTTCTTCAATCGGTCTATAATTTTTAAAAACTTTATTTTGTCATTTTCCAGATTACTTGCAAGGTTTTTTTTGTGTAACTAAATAACCAAGCACAATGTCTATTACACATGTGTGTATCGTGAAAATAAGTACTCATCGTATCATTTGTTGTAAATACTTCAAAAGAGCAGCACGTTTAGTTTCATTTAATTCTTAGAAACAGTTTTATTTTAAAATGTTTTATAAATAATTGACACATTTACCCATTTAATGTTTTACTGTAGATCTTTGATCCTGGTTTTATTTGTTTAATTTTAATTTAATAATTTTAGTTTTTTACCAACATATTCCGTTTTAAATTATATCGTTTAAATTAAATTTTTACTTTAAATTGTTGTTTTTCGTCCCAATTGAGTTTTTGTTCGTGCCTGACCGGTGCAAGTTGGCGTTTGCTGGGTTAAACCACATTTAGGAGTATAAATCCCACGATCCCGTAAACAACGGATTCCGAAAATCCCGGCATAAAAATTTCCGTTCAAAGAAAAAAAAATACTTTTTAATGGCAATAATTGTTATTTATTTTATTAAATAAATATTAATAACCCATAATATAATGTTTATAAATAATTATTATTATAATAAGAAACGATTAATCGTTTCTTTTACACATAATTTTGTTAGTTGTAACACCACAAAAACTAGACAGTGTTTTCTTAACTACCCCATACCTTAAAAATATGGTCCCAAAAGTCTTAAGTCTTAATTGTTTCACCGCTGGCCTACGATGGATTTTATAGACAAAATGAAAAAGCGGGCCGCAAAAATTGAACATCAATTGCAAAAACTTTTAAGTCAAATAGAAAATAGCGGTGACGAGAAGGTTTCCATCGCGGAGCAGAGGAAGAAATCTACTAAAGTTTTACAACCTTAATTGGAACTTACCAAGGCCCGATTGATGAAAGAAAGTTATTTGTTAATGGGGGTAAGCGTGGGTACAATCGGTACCTGTCTACGAATTCTTGAAAACCATTCCTCCAACTAGTGTGAAGTCTGAAAGATGTTGTATA